>CAACAH010000004.1:2400000-3000000 GCA_900654225.1 Magnusiomyces fungicola
GGGCTAAAGAACAACACTAGCCGTATTACAGCTGTCAAGGAATAGACCAGCGAGCAAGCACCGGGGCTCGAAAGGTCGGTAGAGCAAGAGTTCCGCTCAGATAATGGAACACAGTATGCGTTGATGCCTATACTTGTCCGCAAGCATGAACTCAAAATGTAGAAGAACAAAAACCAAAGGCGCCACTTATCAGATCCATCCTCGTGATATTTGTCAGTGGATGAGTTGGCGGCGTTTTTATCGTGTGTCCCAGTTTTACACGCCAAACCACCTTTTTCCCATCACCATCACACCTTTCCTCCTTTTCTCCCCATCACTGTATCATTCCTCCAATACACACCACATCACCTCCTAACTGATCACAACCCTACAAATGGCAACAACTAGAACTTACGACCTCTTGGTCAAACTCCTTTTAATCGGTGATTCAGGTATGTTTTTTTTGATATCGATTTCAGCATTCTTTCCCCCTGACTTGAAAACAAGGCACATGGCAGATAAATAATCATTTCAATATCTCTACTTCTCGACGCTACACCACCAACAATTTGAATTTATGACACGTATTCTTGCTCCGGCATATGGCTTATCATTGGTAGTTTGGTGATGTTGTTGATATTTTACAAACCAAGTTTACATCGTATCCAGCATCCTGATCTACTTCAAATCAGCCAATCTCTTCGACCTTTCAAGCCCACTCTTCGAACAATCTTCCCGCAAATTTGTTTTTGAGGCCTGGCTGGCTTTGTTCATCTCAAGTTTTTGAAGTTTTTGTGCCGCTTACAGGCAAACTGCTCCGTTTTTGCAAATCATCGACAAAGCAACATACTGCTCCATGTCCACATTTTATATTCTGCCGAAGAGCCATATGGTTGTTGTCATTCCCTTTATCAGCCAAGTACGCTATAACCTTAACAAACATCTTGATAAAGAGATATTTGCACAGATTAAGGAACTACAACAACTTTAAGAAGGTGGTTTTGCTGGCAGCTTTGATCAGCTACATTTCCATTTCCCACAGTCTCTCGTTTGTTGGCGTTGCGTTATTTATATTTGGGTAGCATCTGTCGTCTCTGCATATGCTTCAAACCACCAGAACTCCTTTTTATTATCCCTGTCAAGCATATCAACGATGAAAACATAGGTTTGCTTTTTCCAGCGAGTGCTGTCCATCCTTTCGGCACAGCCTCTTTTATTAGTGAATAGAGGAATCCGAACAAAGGGGGTTGGTGCCTATTTACCTGTCTAATTACTATTCTGCCATGAAGAAGCGTCTCTTGTTTTTGAGTATTTGCCATTTGGACTTGCTTTACTAATAACTATCTAATTTCCATTTTTTTTATTTTTTTTATTCATAGGCGTTGGAAAGTCTTGTCTTCTTCTCCGTTTCTGTGACGATCAATTCACTCCCAGTTTCATTACTACAATTGGTATTGATTTCAAGATAAGAACTATCGATCTCGATGGCAAGAAAGTTAAGCTACAAGTTTGGGATACCGCTGGTCAAGAGCGCTTCAAAACCATCACAACAGCCTACTACAGAGGTGCTATGGGTATATTACTTGTTTACGATGTGACAGACTACAAATCATTCCAAAGTAAGTTTACATTATTTTTTTCTTCATTTTTCTAAGCACATAAGCATTCGAGTTTTGGTAGAACCTGAAGGCGCATATTTCTGTTGGTGATTCATACAATAGCATGCGAAATTCAAATCTGAAGCAGAAAAGTTAAACTGTGGCGTCAAACTTCATTCATACCTTATTAAGACTTGGTGGCATTATCATTTCTTTTTAAACTCTTGTGCTACAAAAATATGAAGCCGTATTCGGAAATTATTGAATATCATATTGCTTGTTCCTTGGACTGTGATTTATTAACCAATTTCTTTTTTCTTATATAGACATCCGGTCTTGGTATTCAAACGTCCAACAGCATGCCAGTGAAACTGTCGTGTTGGTCCTTGTTGGCAACAAGTCTGATATGAATGAAAAGAGAGCTGTTACTACTGAGGAGGGACAGGCATTAGCAGACGAGCTTGGAATCCCCTTCATTGAAGCCTCTGCGAAAACTAACGATAACGTTGACCAGACCTTCTTTTCTCTTGCTAGAAGAGTCAAGGAGAATGTTTTGTCTGCTACTGACAATGCTGAAAGCGCTGCCGGCAATAAGAACGTCAATGTTGGCGGATCCACAAACACTTCAACAAAGTGCTGCTAAACAAGATATCCCAAATTTAATTGTCCTGTGGAGGTTTTGACTGTTCAGAAGGTGTCTTCTAAATGACACACAGATGGAATGAAAGAATGAAAAATACAAAAAAAAAAAAAAAAGAATTGAATGAATGAATAACAAAAGGAAAAAATTATAAAATACTCAACTTTCATTAATTAATCGCGTTTCAATTTTGTTATCACAAGTGATGAGTGAAGAAAAAAAGTTTTATAATTAATTGGCCGGTTTATATACCTTTTTTTGCTACCCATTACTTTTAATCATCCCCAGTATGTTATGTACTTAATTACTACACCCTTTGTCTTAAGTTTTTCTCAAGGTAAATTCTATCAATGCTTTGCTGAAGAGTCTAATTGATTAATTTTTGAAATTCAATCTTTAGGCTGTCATGACATAAGTGTGAGCTTGTCTGCTTTGTATATTAGTTATTAGAAGGCACAATTGTACAAACTTTTCATAAAGTTCACGATGATATTGCGCTTGAATTATCCAAGGTGTGTAAATGAAGCAATACGACTTGACTTTAAGGCGTACAAGAAGCTGTTTGCTGTTTGAGGGGAGAACACGGTTCACCTCACCAGCAAGTTTGGATTTGGACCCTTAAATAAGCCAAAAAACTTGTGAATCTTCTTCGCAAGAGATGTCTGAGTAACAGTATGAATAATACCATAACGGTTGTAACTATAACTAAACGCGAGTGAAATACCCAAGCAAGGAATACGCTTGTTCATGTTAAAGTAATACTGACTACAATATTGAGTATGAAGAAAGAAACCTACACAGAGTCCCAATCTCGTTACTTTATATACTCGCGGTGAAAATTCAAGACTCTAAAGCTAATCCAATATACAGTTGGAAATCTTAGTGTACACAGAAGAAAGGCATATAAGCAACTTATTCACACCTTGTGCAGCTACGAAGGGTAATACAAATGGAATGTGAGTTAACGAGTAGTAAAATTCATTTGGTTCGAATGTTAATCAAACGTCTAAAAATAACATAAAAGACTAATAGTAAAATTATAGCTTCAAAAGATGTAAAAAAAAACTAGTGCCTAATCCTAGAACTTCTTCATCAAATATTTGTCATATCCTTCGTCTGAAGCAATCCTGTCTGTCCATCAGTAGTATTATCATAGGCTTCAACAAACCCTTCAATATAGTTTCATAAAATGCATGTGTGGTAATTTAAATTGAGTTTTTTTATTTGGGTTCAACTGGTGTATCATTTCTTGGTATTGTAGTTGTAGTTCGCGTGGATCAAATTAAACATCCAATATCGGAGTTTAGTCCTTGTTTTGCTTGTCGAAGTACTCCCACTGGTCAGCAAGAGGCTTTTCCTGCAAATCTTCCCAAGGCTTCCATTCAGCCATCTTCTTGACCAACTCGTATTCTTCGCCGGCTTGAATCAAGATTTCTTCTATCAGACCGTTACCGATTTGCTTCTCAATAACTTCAGAAACCTCGTTATCTTCGACAATCTGCTTTCGAGCTTTGGTAATGTTCTCAACAGACTGACGGTAAACACTATCTTTAGGAAAGCTATTTTGAAGTTCCTTCAATGTAGCATTGTAAACGGCAATCAAAGCAGGACGAGGGTTGGGGTGCTGGTAAAGACCGGTAATACCAGTAGGGTCTAAAGTCAAAGGTCAGCGAATTGATCAAATATAGATACAAAAACCGAAATAGTAGAAATATTTATAATCACAATCAGCCAAACCAAGTTCATTAAGCAGGAATACTCCAACTATTTCAGATTAGAATGGTGAAGCCCGTGTTTTGTCAATACATACTTCCGCTCTCAACCTTGATGAGGACGTCTTGAGCCTGTCTAAGGAATCTGGTGAATCTCATTATGGAATATTTAAAAAAATTGGCAAAAAAGAGAAAATAATCTGTTGCTGCTGGCAAAAAGATAGAATAAGGGAAACTTGTTGGTAAGTTTACAATGAGTAAAGCACAAAAATGGTAGCCCAGCTAAAATCGTGGAATCAAAAATTCAGCACTTCTGGTTGGTTGGTTGGTTGGGTCACTGTGTGTGAGGCCCGCACAATTTCCACATCACATGACACCGCATTTGGTTTGGGCTCCCGCTAACCTAACCTTCAATCTGAAAGTAGTTTACGCATCACAACTATGGGCTTGCTCAACTGTTAACCTTAGTTCATACCATAACAAGCTGTCGGAATTAATATGCTTTACATAGTGACTGCGTTCCAACCACACATTTAAGCAAATAAACCATGACAAACGATTCAATTAGAGTAGTGGTTTGTGGCGATGAAGGTATGTTTGGCCTCTCAATTGAATGAATAGCAACCTTTATTAACATACTTTACTGATCTCAGGAGTTGGAAAATCAAGGTAGGAATGGCTTTATGATTTCAATAATCTCAAATTTAATGCTGACTAGGTTTACCCATTTTCTTTTTTTAAATCAGTCTTATTACATCCCTGTTGAAAGATGTATTTGTTCCCAATATCCAAAGCGTTTTGCCACCAATTACCATTCCTAAAGAGTTTACATCGACCCCAGACGCATCAACTGCAACAGTAGTTGTGGATACATCGTCGGATCCGTTGGAAGCTCAAACTTTACAGCAAGAAATCAAGCGTGCAAGCGTCATTTGGCTTGTATATTCTGGCCATTATACATGCGAACGTATTTCATTATTTTGGATGCCTCTATTTAGATCAATGGGCGTCAATCTTCCTGTTGTACTATGCGCCAATCAATGCGACAGATCACTTGGAAACGAGGAAGAGCATGCAATTGAAGATGAAATGATTCCCATCATGAAAGAATTCAAGGAAATCCAATCTTGTATTCGATGCTCTGCAAAAGAACATTATAATGTCAATGAAGCATTCTATCTCTGCCAACGTGCTGTTACTCATCCAATAACCCCGTTGTTTGACTCTAAAGTGAATTGCTTAAAATCCACTTGTGTACAGGCTCTTAGACGAATTTTTTTCCTCTCTGATTATGATCAGGATGGGTATCTTTCAGACAGAGAGTTTTATCTTTTGCAAGTAAAATGTTTCAAAAAGACTTTGGATGTCAAGGAAATCATCCAGTTGAAGGAGACACTGTTATCATCTTCTCCAACAACAGTTACAGAGAAGGGAATTTCGGAGGAAGGTTTCATTTTGCTTAATCAAATATTTGCTATCAAGGGTCGCCATGAAACAATATGGGGTATACTGCGTGCTTTTCATTACACGGACTCTCTTTCTTTAGCCGATAGCTTTTTATACCCGAAGCTTGACGTACCGGACAATTCAAGCGTTGAGTTGAGTCCAGAGGGATATCGGTTTCTCGTGGATATGTTTGTTCTTTTTGATAAAGATAGTGATGGTGGTCTGAATGATATGGAACTATGTTCTCTATTCAAACCAACGCCTGGCATTCCTAAACTTTGGCAAGAGTTCAATTTTCCCCACTCAAGTGTGCGTAACGAAGCCGGGGATATTTCACTTCAAGGTTGGCTAGCCCAATGGAGCATGACTACGAACCTTGACTATAAGACAACGATGGAATATTTGGCTCTTTTAGGCTTTGAAAGCAGTCATCTTAATAACATAAACACGCAAATAGCAAATCCGGCATACAGCAGTCGAAAAATTACAGATGCATTAAAAGTTACAAAGGCAAGAAAGAAACGAAATCCAGCTAGTCGTTCATATCGCAATTCAACTGTCGATCGATCCGTCTTCAACTGCTATGTGGTAGGGAGCAGAGGGTCTGGCAAAACCGCTTTATTAACTGCATTTTTAAATCGCCCATTTACTGAAGAATATGCGCCTACCATTAGACCCATTACTGTGGTTAATAGTGTTGAAGTACATGGTGGTAAACAATGCTATCTGATTCTTGAGGAGCTCGGTGAATTGGAACTTGCTGTCCTTGATAATAAATCACGCCTAGATAACTGTGACATACTGTGTTGCACATATGATTCCTCTGATCCAGAGAGTTTTGCTTATCTTGTTGAGCTCCGAAAAAAATACCCCTTACTCGATACCCTTCCTGCTGTCTATGTGGCATTGAAAGCTGATTTAGATAGACAGCAACAAAGAAGCGATCTTCAGCCAGATGTGTATACCCGTGAACTTAAAATGCCTGTCCCTCTTCATGTTTCGGTCCAATGGCCATCGGCTCTTAATGAGCTCTTTGTACAGCTGGCAGAGGCTGCAAGAAACCCTGGTCCATCAACCCCATGTTTTGATGATGATGAGGAAGAATTTAACTTAATGCCAGCCCTCAAGGTAGCTGGAGCTGTTTGTGTTGGTGCAATAACACTATCGTGGATTTGGCGAAGTTATTTCCAAATTTCTCGGTCTTAATTGAACTCTTTTTGGTACTGCCATTAGAATTTTATAAGTTATTTTGGTACATGTTCGACCTTAGAAAGACCATAGATATACGAAAACAACCCTTTTTGGTCTGAATTTGGATATTAGAGAAAAAATATTGAGCATAATTTGCCAATGTTATCTTTAACCTTACTTTTACTACCATTGATTAAGATATCATGCTAACAAGAAATAATTTTAATCACAGAAACCTATTGGGAAACTAGGTGGGAGAATCAATTTTATATAAAATAACCACTTAAAATATATTAATAATAGTATATGGGAAATCAAGCACTAAAATACTATAAAACAGTTTGTCGAAAAAAGGAAGATTACATCAAAAAAGATTACATATGGAATAGTATATATTTATCAGATTTTTTTAGGGTGAAGAGAACGAAAATTAGCAAACGCAAATGATCATAGAATAAGCTGGCTGTTAGCCATCTTGGGAAGAAATCGAAAATGAAAAGGGTAAAACAAGGGTTTAGATGGTTCTGAATGTATCAAGGAGTCAATATTGTTGGGTAAGTCTGTCAAAGCCTGTTTAAAATGCGAGAGCGACAAACATGGCAAGAACCATACCTGAAACACCGATCTTAAATGTAGCACCAGAGTTAACCTGAGCAGGAATAGTGGAATCAGCACCAGGAACCTGTGGGATGGCAGATTCTTCACTTGGTGGACAATCAGAGCCAGAACATGAACTAGTGCCAGAACCAGAGCCAGAACCAGGAGCACTACCAGAGCCTGGAGCGGCAGGAGCATTACCAGATCCAGGGGCAGCAGGAACAGAGCCAGAGCCAGAGCCAGAGCCAGGAGCATTACCAGATCCAGGGGCAGCAGGAACAGGACCAGAGCCAGAGCCAGGAGCATTACCAGATCCAGGGGCAGGAGGAACAGAGCCAGAGCCAGAGCCAGAGCCAGGAGCATTACCAGATCCAGGGGCAGCAGGAACAGGACCAGAGCCAGAGCCAGGAGCATTACCAGATCCAGGGGCAGGAGGAACAGAGCCAGAGCCAGATCCAGGGGCAGGAGGAACAGAGCCAGAGCCAGAGGCAACGGGAGCCGCGGGAGAAGGAGCAGCTGGCGTATTACCCGAACCTGGAGCAACAGGTGTGTTAGCAGCAGGAGAGACTGAAGGAGCAGGAACACGGGTAGTGCTAGTGACTGTGATCTGAGTTGGGATAGTAGTGCTACTAATAGTAACAACATTGGAATAAGTAGTAGTCTTAGACTCGCAGATCTCAGTGTGAGAACATGGAATAACAACTGTGCTGTAAGAAGTAGTACAAACTTCAGTGGTAAAGAAAGTTGGTAGTATCGAGGTAGTGGTTGTGAGGATCATGGAGTGTGTAACTTCAGTTTCAGTGGCAGTAGTGGGGCCAGCAGATGAAGGGGAAATGGGGGCAGCGGGAGAAGAAGGAGCAGCAGAAGAGGGTGAAGCAGGAGCTGGGGTATGAACACTAGTAGCAACAGGTGAACTAGAAGTGCTGATAACCTGGACTGTTGTAACTGCAGTAAATACTGGGACAGATGTTGTGACATGCGTCGTAACAATAGTATTGGTGACAGTCTTGACATGCTCAGAAACAGTAATCTTAGTTTCACAAATCTCAGGGTGGTTGCATGGTACAACAACAGTCTTATAAGTGGTAACAACAACTGGTGTCTCAACAGTAGTCAACACAGTAGTTTTACTATACTGAGTGGAGGTGAGAATGGATTGTGAAGTGACATGAGTCGTTGAGTAGGAAGTGACGGGAGTAGGTGTGGCAGGAGAAGAGGATGGAGCGGGTGTGGAAGGAGAAGGTGTTGATGATGTTTTTGCTGATGAGGTTGATGTCGAAATAGAAGGAGTGGGAGTTGATGGAACAGAAGAAGAAGGAGGAGCTGATGATGTTCCTACTGAAGAACTAGAAGGAACTGGCGAGGTCTCTATTGGAGAGCTGGAAGCAGCTGGAGAAGTTGGCACAACAATGGGGGAAGAGACTGGCCAAGTAGAAGACTGAGCTGGAATTGTATTATTCTGGTAGGGAGGAGAAGGTGAGGTAGAAGATGTCTGTGGAACAGGTGAAGAACTGTGGGGTACTGGGGTAATGGTACTAGTCTGGACAATAGTTGTGGGAATAACTGTTGTAGAAATGGTAGAAATAGAGGTTGAAATGGTTGTAGTCATTTCACAAACCTCAGTATCAGTGCATGGAACAGTTGTAGTGAAGTAAGATGTTGTGCAGACTTCTGATGTATAAGATGTGGTGATGATAGTAGAAGTAATAACCTCAGTGGATGGAACAGTGACAGTAGAGTATCCAGTGGTAGGGACAACTGGGGTGCAAGCCGTGAGAGTAAGAGTAACAGCGGGAACAGTGGTGCCTTGGTAAACAGTTCCAGGAACAGTTGAAGGAGAAATGGTAGTGCCGGGTATAACTGTAGTGCCAGGCATAGATCCGGAAATACAAGTAGGGGTCTCTTGAGTGAATGTAGCGGGAATAGTTGAAGTAGCGACACCTCCACAGTTGGTGAGAGTATAAGTCTGAGGTGGAAGAATAGTTCCCTCAAAGATAGTACCAGGAACAGGAGAACCACTGATAAAGGTAGCTGGTACAGTTGAAGCTTCAACAGTAGTACCAGAATAAGTGTATGTACCATCACTTTGACCTTCACTACATGTTGGAGCAGGAGGTTTAGCAGTAGCTGGAGACGTGACAGTGGATGGAGTGAAACATGGCAGGATAGTAACTGTTTGAGGAGCAACAGTAGTACCTTCATATACCGTACCAGGAATATATGTACCCTGAGAATAAGTACCAGTGACAACAGACTGAGGAACGATAGTACCAGGAATAACAGAAGTGCTGGGCTCATAGTTCTCAGAGTGGCAGATGTAAGAGGTAGTGTTGTAATGAGGGGTAACTGTAGCACTAGTTGGCTGAGTGCAAGCCGGGAGAGTAAGAGTTTCGGGTGCAACAGAGGTAGCTGAGTACACGGTAGCAGGAATGGGTGTACCACTAACGACAGTACCAGGAACAGTAGAAGCTTCAATAACAGTACCAGGGATAACAGTAGTGCCAGGCATGTAGCCAGAGACGCATGTTGGGTTGGGCTCAGTGAAGTGCGGTGGAACGGTTACGGTGGAAAGAGTAGCACATGCTTCAAGAGTGACTGTTTCAGGAGCGACTGTAGTACCGGCAAAGACAGTAGGGGGAATGGTGCTATCACTACAGACAGATCCAGAAAATGTAGTAGGCTCAACAGTGATACCAGGAATAACAGTAGTTCCAGCTGTGTAACCTGGAATACAAGGAGGTGTAGACTTGCTGACAGTAGCAGGAATAGTGACGGTAGTAAACTGGGTGCAGGCAGGTAAGGTGATAGTTTGAGCAGGAAGAGTAGTGCCCTCAACGACGGTTCCAGGAATTGGAGTACCGTTGGATACAGTACCAGGAATGGTGGATGGAGCAACAGTGGTTCCTGGAATAATAGTAGTGCCAGGCATGAAACCAGAGATGCATGTTGGGACAGACTCAGTAACAGAGGGAGGAACGGTAGTAGAGCTGAGTTGAGTGCAGGCAGGCAAGGTAACAGTTTGAGCAGGAAGAGTAGTGCCCTCAACAACAGTTCCAGGAACTGGAGTACCGTTGGATACAGTACCAGGAATGGTGGATGGAGCAACAGTGGTTCCTGGAATAATAGTAGTGCCAGGCATGAAACCAGAGATACATGTTGGAACAGTCTCGGTAGCAGTGTTTGGAATGCTAGTAGTGTTGAATTGGTTGCAAGCAGGCAAAGTGAGAGTTAGAGCAGGAAGTGTGGTGCCCTCAACGACGGTTCCAGGAACTGGAGTACCATTGGATACAGTACCAGGGATGGTAGATGGAGCAACAGTGGTTCCTGGAATAACAGTAGTGCCAGGCATGAAACCAGAGATGCATGTTGGGACAGACTCAGTAACAGAGGGAGGAACGGTAGTAGAGCTGAATTGAGTGCAGGCAGGCAAGGTAACAGTTTGAGCAGGAAGAGTAGTGCCCTCAACAACAGTACCTGGAATTGGAGTACCATTGGATACAGTACCTGGAATTGTAGATGGAGCGACAGTGGTTCCAGGGATGATAGTAGTGCCAGGCATGAAACCAGAGATACATGTTGGAACAGTCTCGGTGGCAGTGTTTGGAATGCTAGTAGTGTTGAATTGGTTGCAAGCAGGCAAAGTGAGAGTTAGAGCAGGGAGGGTGGTGCCCTCAACTACGGTACCAGGAATTGGAGTACCATTGGATACAGTACCAGGAATAGTAGATGGAGCAACAGTGGTTCCTGGAATAACAGTAGTGCCAGGCATGAAACCAGAGATACACGTTGGAACAGACTCAGAAACAGAGGGAGGAACGGTAGTAGAGCTGAGTTGAGTGCAGGCAGGCAAGGTGACAGTTTGAGCAGGAAGAGTAGTGCCCTCAACAACAGTACCTGGAATTGGAGTACCATTGGATACAGTACCAGGAATTGTGGAGGCAGCAATAGTAGTTCCGGGAACAACAGTAGTGCCAGGCATGAAACCTGAAATGCACGTTGGAACAGACTCAGTAGCAGTGTTTGGAATGCTAGTAGTGTTGAATTGGTTGCAAGCAGGCAAAGTGAGAGTCAGAGCAGGAATGGTGGTGCCTTCAACTACGGTTCCAGGAATTGGAGTACCATTGGATACAGTACCAGGAATGGTAGATGGAGCGACAGTGGTTCCTGGAATAACAGTAGTGCCAGGCATGAAACCAGAGATACACGTTGGAACAGACTCAGAAACAGAGGGAGGAACGGTAGTAGAGCTGAGTTGAGTGCAGGCAGGCAAGGTAACAGTTTGAGCAGGAAGAGTAGTGCCCTCAACAACAGTACCTGGAATTGGAGTACCATTGGATACAGTACCTGGAATTGTAGATGGAGCGACAGTGGTTCCAGGGATGATAGTAGTGCCAGGCATGAAACCAGAGATGCATGTTGGGACAGACTCAGTAACAGAGGGAGGAACGGTAGTAGAGCTGAGTTGAGTGCAGGCAGGCAAGGTGACAGTTTGAGCAGGAAGAGTAGTGCCCTCAACAACAGTTCCAGGAACTGGAGTACCGTTGGATACAGTACCAGGAATTGTGGAGGCAGCAATAGTAGTTCCGGGAACAACAGTAGTGCCAGGCATAAAACCAGAGATACATGTTGGAACAGTCTCGGTAGCAGTGTTCGGAATGCTAGTAGTGTTGAATTGGTTGCAAGCAGGCAAAGTGAGAGTTAGAGCAGGAATGGTGGTGCCCTCAACGACGGTTCCAGGAACTGGAGTACCATTGGATACAGTACCAGGGATGGTAGATGGAGCAACAGTGGTTCCTGGAATAACAGTAGTGCCAGGCATGAAACCAGAGATACATGTTGGAATAGACTCAGTAACAGATGGAGGAACAGAAACAGTGCTGTAGGTGTTGCAAGCTGGAAGAGTGAGAGTCTGATCTGGGATGCTGGTAGATTCAATGACAGTGGCTGGGACTGGCGATCCATTGCTATCTGTGCTTCCAGGAAGAGTGTGAGCTCCAACAGAAGTACCTGAGATGACAGTAGTACCAGGCATGTATCCAGAAATACAAGTAGGTGTGGATTGTGTAATTGTTTGTGGGACAGAAACAGTACTGAAGGTGTTACAAGCAGGCAGTGTAAGCGTCTCAACTGGAATAGTAGTGGCTTCAACAACGGTAGCTGGAGTAGGAGTGCCACTAACGACAGTACCAGGAACAGTTGACGCAGAAATAGTGATAGCTGGAACAACAGTAGTTCCAGGCATGTAACCTGAGATGCATGTTGGAGTGGATTCAGTAAACTGTGGTGGAACAGTTACAGTGGAAAGTGTAGCACAAGCGCCGAGATTGACAGTTTCAGGAGCAATAGTGGTAGCTCCAAACACAGTGGCTGGAACG
Organism: Magnusiomyces fungicola; assembly: GCA_900654225.1. NCBI lineage: Eukaryota > Fungi > Ascomycota > Dipodascomycetes > Dipodascales > Dipodascaceae > Magnusiomyces > Magnusiomyces fungicola. The sequence continues at coordinate 2,412,539 of CAACAH010000004.1, forward strand.
GGTGAACCGCTGGCGTCAACAGACCCAGGAACAGTAGTGGGCTCAATAGTAATACCAGGAAGAACGGTAGTTCCGGTTGTGTAACCTGGAATACAAGGAGGTGTGGACTTGCTAACAGATGGAGTGACAGTAACAGTGCTAAACTGATTGCAAGCAGACAAAGTAAGAGTCCAAGCAGGAAGAGTAGTTCCTTCAATGACAGTTGCAGGGACAGGAGTGCCATTGGAAACAGTACCAGAGACGGTAGAAGGAGCAACAGTGGTTCCAGGAACAACAGTAGTGCCAGGCATGTAGCCAGAGATACATGTAGGAGTGGGTTGCGTAACAGATGGAGGAACAGAAACAGTGCTATAGGCGCTACAAGCTGTGAGAGTGAGGGTTTCTGCTGGAACAGTAGTAGCTCCAACAATAGTTGCTGGAATAGGAGAGCCATTGCTGTTAGTAGAACCTGGAATAGTCGAAGCTGGAACTGTAATTCCGGGAATTGTGGTAACTCCGGAAGTGTAACCAACAATACAGGTGGGTGTGGAATGAGATACTGAAGGAGGAATAGAAATGGTGCTGAAGGTGTTGCAAGCAGGTAAAGTAAGAGTCTCTGCTGTAGCAGTAGTAGCAGAATAAACGGTAGCAGGCGTTGGGGTACCACTTACAACAGTTCCAGGAACAGTCGAAGCTGGTACAGTAGTAGCAGGTACGACAGTTGTACCAGGCATGTAGCCAGAAATGCATGTTGGAATGCTTTCAGTAAATGGAGGAGGCATGGTGACAGTTGAAAGAGTAGCACAAGCAGGAAGACTAATGGTTTCAGGTGTAACCGTAGTACCTCCAAAGACAGTACCAGGAATAGGCGAGCCGTTGCTATCAACAGATCCAGGTACTGTTGTGGGTTCAACAGTAATACCAGGAATTACAGTAGAACCACCAGTATAACCTGTGATACATGGAGGTGTTGATTTTCTGACCGTAGGAGGAACAGTAACAGTGCTAAAGGCGTTGCAGGCAGTCAAAGTGAAAGTTTGTGGTGGAACACTAGTACCTTCATAAATAGTGGCTGGAACAGGAGTACCATTAGAAATAGTTCCAGGGGACGTAGATGGTGAAATAGAGGTTCCAGGAAGTACAGTAGATCCTCCTGTGTAACCAGGAAGGCAGGTTGGAGTTGAAACACTAACAGTCGGGTAAACTGTAATAGAACTGTATGTGTTGCAAGCTGGAAGAGTAAAAGTTTGAGCTGGAACGGTAGTACCTTCATAAATAGTGGCTGGAACAGGAGTGCCATTAGAAATAGTTCCAGGGGACGTAGATGGTGATATAGAGGTTCCAGGAAGAACGGTAGAGCCTCCTGTGTAACCAGGAAGACAGGTTGGAGTTGAAACACTAACAGTTGGGTAAACTGTAATAGAGCTGAATGTGTTGCAAGCAGTCAAAGTGAAAGTTTGTGGTGGAACACTAGTACCTTCATAAATAGTGGCTGGAACAGGAGTACCATTAGAAATAGTTCCAGGGGACGTAGATGGTGAAATAGAGGTTCCAGGAAGTACAGTAGATCCTCCTGTGTAACCAGGAAGGCAGGTTGGAGTTGAAACACTAACAGTCGGGTAAACTGTAATAGAACTGTATGTGTTGCAAGCTGGAAGAGTAAAAGTTTGAGCTGGAACGGTAGTACCCTCAATAACTGTGGCAGGAACTGGAACACCGCTGGAAACAGTTCCAGGAATAGTAGATGGCTGAATGGTAGTACCTGGGATAATAGTAGTACCAGGCGTGTATCCAGAAATACATGTTGGAGTTGAAACGCTAACAGAAGGTGGAACAGTTACAGTAGAAAGAGTAGCACATGCTTCCAAACTAATGGTTTGGGGTGAAACGGAAGTACCTTCGTAAACAGTAGCGGGAATAGGGGTTCCACTAGAGAGGTATCCAGGAGATGTTGAAGGAGGAACAGTAGTACCTGGAAGTACTGTAGTTCCTGGAGTATATCCAGGAATACAAGGAGGCGTGGAGACAGAGACAGTCGGGGTAAGCGTGACTGTATTGTATGTATTGCAAGCAGGAAGACTTGTAGTCAACGCAGGAATAGTTGTACCTTCAACTACAGTAGCAGGGACTGGAGAGTCATCGCCGTTGACAGAACCAGGAATTATAGAAGAAGCGACTGTTGTTCCAGGAACAATAGTATTACCACCAGTGTAACCCGGAATACATGTGGGAGTAGGTATGTTGACGGAAGGAGGAACAGAAACAGTGCTAAAACTATTGCAAGCTGTAAGTGTAAGAGTTTCATCCGGAACGGAGGTACCTGGGTAAACTGTGGCAGGAACTGGAGAGCCATTGTTGTTGACAGAAGCTGGAATCGTGGATGGCTGAAGGGTAGTACCGGGCACAATGGTAGTACCTCCAGTGTATCCAGTCAAACATGTTGGTACATTGACTGTTGGAGTAACAGGAATAGTGACTGTGCTAAACGTATTACAGGCAGTCAAAGTGAAGGTCTGTGGTGGAAGTGAAGTGCCTTCGAAAACTGTAGCAGGAATAGGACTGCCATTGGTACCAACTGAACCTGGTTGAGTAGAAGGCTGGACAGAAGTACCGGGAAGAACAGTGGTACCACCAGTATATCCAGGGAGGCATGTTGGAGTAGCTTCAGAAATAGTAGGGTAAAGAGTAACAGTAGGAAACGTGTTGCATGCTGGAAGGGTAATGGTAACATCTGGAACAGAAGCACCATTGTAAACAGTTGCAGGAATGACATTTCCGTTTGAATCAACACTTCCAGGAACCGTAGAGGGCTGGAGAGTGGTACCAGGAATAACGGTTGCACCACCAGTATAACCAGTAAGACACGTTGGTGTCGATCTGGAAAACACAGGTGGGATAGTGGTAGTTGGGAACTTTTCACAAGGAGGAAGTGTAAGCGTATTGGCAGGGACGACAGTTCCAGGGTAAATAGTTCCAGGGACAGTTTCAGTACCAGAAACAAAAGCGGGAATTGTAGACGGCTGAACAGTTAATGGAGGAAGAACAGTAGTTCCACCAGTGTATCCAGACACGCAAACTGGAGTAGTCTGTTGGATAATTGGTGGAAGAGTAACTGTTGGAATAACTGGGGGAGGAGGTGGAGGTGGAGCGGAGCCGGTAGAGAGAGGAGGAGGAGGAGGAGGAGGGAGGCTTTCTTCGGGAGGTGGAGTAGTTGCACTGGGCTGAGGAGGAGGAGCGCTGCATTCACCAGGAGGAATAGAAGAAGGGTAGCTACACTTCTTCATCAAAGGGAGAAAGGTGAATTCGTAGAAAGAAGAGAAAGAGTCAACGCTATCAAACATATGAGATTCAGCAAAGTTCAACTCACCGTGGATTGAACCGAGAGAAAGACCTTGACCACAAGTATTACACTGACCGACTGTAGGACCCATCATGCCCATTTTAGAACAGATACAGTCCTCAATGGAACCACATCCTTTGATGAAAGTATATGCCTTTTGGCACGACTTCCAACAGTCGCTGGGAGCGTTACAAACATTGTCGGGGGGAGGGGAATCGCCGCTTGAGCTAGGAGGGTTTTTGAACTTCCAGAAAGTAGCGTTTACTGTTACCAGATAAACACTGAGAACTAGATACAAATGAATGAACTGCCTCATCGTTATAGTTGGTATCAAAAGAGTGAATGGACAAGACTAAAATTGGTATAAGGAAATAAAAAAAAAAGAAACCGGTAAGAATGAGAGAATATCCAACATTTTTATAATCATTCAATAGGTTTATACAAAATCTTATTTAAATTGTCGAAGTTTATAGATCATTGCCATATATTCTGTTTGCATCAAATAAAATCACAAACTGGTGTTTATTCGCATAAATGTCGGATTTTCAATTTGAAGCAGAGAATTAATAAGGCAAAGATTAGCCTAGTCATTTTCTTTTTTTAATTTGTCCCAAAAGTGACAGAACATAGATAGAACTGGATTTTTGGATTTTGGTATTACATCTAATAAGATGAGAACAAGTTGGTTTGCATGACCAGCAAGCCCGTCTGGTCAGGTAAATGTTGCAATCAAACTTAACAAAAGCCGCAGATCTTAAATAGGCTAACACCATATATTTTGTCAAAGAGAAAACAAGCTTATTAGAGTGATGGAATTTCAAGCTGTTTGACAAGATGCAACATGTCGACAAATATACAACATAGATTTCAATAAAATGGATATTCGATAGCTTTCATAAATAAACACTGTATATATATGTAGAATATAAAAATATAAAAATATACTATATTGCAAAGGTATGGCCTGTTACGTTGTTTGATGTGGTATACATAGATTTCTCCATCCAAAAGAATAACAGCACCCAGCTCTAGTGTTGAAGGATGTGATACTATCCCCCTCAAGTTGGACTACCTAATCTAATAATCTCGCTAGTTATCTGTGATGAAACTATTGGATATAAATGATATCTTAATTGTTGTTTTTTCCTTCTAATTATTCTAATGTTTCTAATTTCTATGATGGCAGATCCAGATATTAATTGTTTCAGAAACAGGAATCAATGCGCTGTAGAATACTTGTGCAAATCCTGAAAAACTCATGAGACCAAAAATTTTAAATTAATTGTAGACGTTAAATTATGCTAGGTATAATAAGGGAGATCATAGAGTTGGAGGTATTACTTCAATATCAGAAAACACAAGGGATATAATGCAACTTAAAATGAGAGTTGTAGCTCATAACCAATAAGCCACCTCAACAATGGGAATATAAATAGAGATTTATAAAAAAAAATTATGGGGTTGTGGAGTGGTGATAAGTACCATTTAATGAAGGCTATCTATCAGCTTTGGTGTATATATTGTAATAACAATAATAATAATAATAATAATAGTAACTCATAAAGCTCTATCAAGCATTAGCAACAAAGGATAAACAGTGATATATTTATAACGGTATTATAGCTTCAGGGTCATCGCGTGAGGCACACCTTGGCTTAGCTGGTTATGTTGTTGGCTTGGCTGCAATCTAATCAAAGTAGGTGGTTGTAATTTCAGAAAACATATGTTGTAGGGTAAGGGTTTATCATGTGATACAGCCAGACTCTGGAATGGCACGAAATGACACTAAGAAATAATACTATTTGCAAAAGCTACCATTGCTAACCGCTAGCACAGTCGATTGCCAGACGACGGCACGTCTCTTACACAGATATACCCCCTAACAAAGATGACTAGTCTCATGATTCATTAAGGTTATATTTCAAGTTGCCATTGTTTACAGTATTCGATGTACTGAACCCAAGAATAAACCATCAAGCGTTGTTTATCGTCATTCTGCTATCGGCCGTTCAATTCGGATTCTATAATAAATACCCTTGAGCCATTAATATCGTCATCAGTATTTATCATCTAGCCAGAAAATATGTTTGAAACGTCATCTAGAGCATCTACCCCCTATGGGCGAAGACAAGAGAGCCATGTGTGCAAAGTGTGTAAACGAGGAAGTAGCCCCAAAAATAACCAAATCGTATTTTGTGATGAATGCAATACCCCATATCACCAACTTTGTCATGTCCCACCAATTGATCGATTAGTTATTGATGTACCTGATGCCCAGTGGTACTGTAATGACTGCCAACTAAAGAGACGAGAACGTCCTTTGGAAACCGGTCTCTCAGGAGAGAACCTTTCACTTGACGTTGTGAGTATACAAGTTTTTTTAAAAAATTTACCAAAAGCTCCTAGTAAAGTTTCATAAATTTTACTGCTTTATTTCACACTACTTAAACTGGGGTGTGATCAACCATCTCTATTATGTGTAGACTCGGTTACTAACATCCAATTCGCCGATATTCGGTCCTATAGAAAATGACATACCTTTCATCATTGTCAAAAGCTCAGCTTATAGAGCTTATTCAGTTTGCTGAAACTATTGACCCCAAGCTTCCCATATACTCACCAAATACTCTGGCAATTGCATTAAAAATGCAGCTTGAAAATGATAAGAAAGAGCACCATACCAATCAGTCGAAAGTGAACTATGAAGATCTACTAGTTGATGCTATCAACGCAAAATCTACTGGGCGTGGGGTTGAGATTTCTGAAATATGGCAATGGATTTCCAAGTATGTAGTTTTGTTTACTTCTTCTTCGAAGTTTTTACCCCTATAATACCACTTGAGCACCATTCTAACATTATTTGTGTTTTTATCATTGATTTAGAGAAAGCGGACCGTCAAATAAGCTTGACTCAACATCTTTGCAGTCCGCAACTAGGGCATTTCAAAGAGCTTTGCGTAGAGGTCGTATCCTAAAAAGCGGATCATTATATTTTGCAAACACAAATTACCAACCACCATCTGAATTGTCACTTTCTCAATATTTATCATCTAGTGTATGTTTTAGATTTATCAGATGTACCATGGTGTTTATGGATATTCTGCTTTTTTGGTATTTACTAACACATTTTCTTTATTTAGGATGAAGCAATGTTCAGTGAAGCTACTATGATTATTCCTCCACCGGCGGACGAAGATGACTACTATACCTATGATGAGAATGAGGAAGTTTTCAGTCATAAGGTATATATTCGTAGTCATTAAATATTATAAATCACAACGGCACACCTCTTCTATATTGACAAGTCAAATAGGGTTGAAATACGAACATTAATTGGCCCCATTATTTAATATGAAGTGAGACTCTTATTGTATGCATAAAACATCTCGGGCATAAGAATACAACAGTAACTTACAAGCCCAAGAAGGATATCAGGCTAATCTTTTGCGACCTCGCCATTTCCTGCTTTATTGTATGCATACATACCCAAGTGATCAAAATAGTAACTGATGTCTTACCTCTCTTATATCCTAACTCAGTGGCCACTTCAGCGCTTCGAATTTCATTTCAGTCACCAACTTTTTGTAGAAGCTGATATATCGAGGAAGTAGGTTTACATATATTACATTACTTTCTTTGTACCCATCTTAAATTTCCAGAAATTGGTCTCTTAGCTTATTGCAAAGCTTAATAAATTAACAAATATTTTTATACACCTTTTCCCTCGTATCAATAAAATAATAAAAAGACTTTTGAAAGAATAGCTATACCAAATTACACATTATTAATGTCTCTCTAATAGAATTAGAATATTTTGTAGCCAAATTTGGCGTTCCATCTCCAAGTTTCTGGAACTTATATGCCAATCGATTAACCACGCGCAAGGCTTTAACCACCAATTCACTTGTAAGTGGAATATCAGGATTGATATCTCTAGCTGTACTGACAAGCCGGGTGAGCATGACAGCAGTGTAAGAACCAAAAAAGTGAATCTGATCACTCAAAGCCATAAAATGGGTTTGATCCTCGACAGCGATAACACCTTCAATGACCTTAATAGCATGTCTTATCATTCTTCGTAGAATATTGGTATCAGCAAAACGAAATACACGCTCAATATCCGCTGGATCATTTGTGAGCTGGCCAGCATCCATCGAAGAAACCATATTTCTATGGCTCCAATGGTATAAAACTAGAAAATAACAAAAGTGATAACCGGTTTCAACAAATTGGGTTTCGGGTTGTTCTGAGACTTGCAAAAGTAAAAAAAAAAAATGACGAAAGGTTGCACAGGAGAAACGGTTAGTAAAAGTCTTGTTAAAAGCATAAACCTTGACGAAATAAAGGTAACACAAAGATTAATAGTTGATAAGTTTAAAAAAGAAAGGCTTAAGAGGAATCAGCGGAAAATGTTTGAGAATAAATGATGGAAAATATAATGGGCAGGAAAAAGAAATAAAGCATTTCCATAAAAACAACTTTATCCCGTAAGCATTGTGTGAAAGAAAATGGAAGCATTTATTACAAAAATGTTCCAGAAAACAGGAATCAGAGTAAAGGTTGGTCATGGAAGCCTCAAAGATGACGATGGATTCGTCCTGCAGGTCAAAAACTCATAAAAATAGAAAGCAACTTACCAAAAAGATAACCCCAATCATTATGCCATTGTCTTAACTCTTCTTCAATGTCTGCCAAAGATTGCCGAACTTCAATGAAATTGTATGTTAGAACTTGAAGGTTAATCTCAGCCACCATTCTACCGTCAAAGTTTGTCGAAGCGCTCAAATCTAACGTTCTCCGACTTTGATTTAGTCTAACTCCATCTAATACTATCATTCGTCCAGATAGATTACAATTTCTATAAATTAAGCGTCAAATAAAGGTGGTTTGCACCTAATGAACTTCCCCAGTAAGGAAATTCAGAAATATATAAAAATTTGTTAGTAACCATAAAATCATTGAGCTCACAAGCATGAAAAAGATACTTACACAACGTGTACCAGACACAAATGGTTCCAGACTCTATATGCTGTGATCTCATCCATCTCAGTGACTGGACTAACACCATCAAATGACATTACCAATCCAAGAATATCTTTAGTAATGAAGTGTTCTAAAGCAATAGAACTGACAAACCAAGCATCAATGACTATGTCATCTTCCGAAAGAGATGACGCGTAAATTGCCAAAATAGCCAAAGCCTGAATAAATTCAATGGTATGTGGAACAATTAAAATTGCTTCACGTAAATCTCGTTGAAGTTTTCCAAGCAAGTGACGCCAGATACTTGACTTCAATACTGGATCATGGTATCGGATAATGATGGAACAACAAACGGTAAGTAATAATGAAGACCGGCTAATCATTAGTTCCAGTAAACGCTCTGTGCTAATGTCTGTGGGAAATGAAACCCATTGGTTATAATACTTTCGAAAACTATTGTTTATGATAAATCAATGAGCTCATCCAATATCAGTTAGATGAACGGGTATAATTAGTGGTTAATAACGTGTAACATAAATCTTAGATTAATTGATCAATTTCGTGGAATAAACAACAGGAAATGAAGTTATCAATTGGCAGGTTTAAATGTTTCATTGATTAATTGCCAATATTGTTCAAATATTCCTAAAATTAAGCATATTTCATTTAGGTAAAAAATGATTAATACTCACATATCCAAAATTCGAATTGTCTGGTCTCTAGTCAACAATCCCATTGTAATCACATTTTCTTTGATGTAAATCATCTGAGGGTTCAATAATCGCTGAATTGGAGGAGGAACATTGCTTGGGCTAACAAGAGTTCCAAATGCATTAAATGGAGAGGTGATATAAGAGTGTGAGCAGTAACCAAAGTGGGCACTTGATGAGCTGAAATCAGGAACTTTTGTTCCCGTAAGACTAGTAACACGCCCAGAACCGCCAGTAGTGGATCCTTCTTGAATACCGCGTAACCCCAAGTCTCCCATACCACCTATTCCATCGGGTAATCCAAGATTCAAGTGTGTGTTCTTGTATGTCATGCTCTCTGGAACTGCAGGAGTTGCGCGCTCCAATTCCCGGTAACGGTAGCTATTAGCAACCAGAGTTGTTGGCATTCCTGAATGACCGCCTTCGCGTAATATATCTAATACTCTTGAGACGTCATGTTGAATATGTTCAAGTCTAAAAATTTAAATGGAGCAAACAGTCTGGATTTTTCGGTTAAAGTGACTAGTGACCGCGGTCCAAGTCGGTCGATATCCGAAAAAATCCATTTCCGTTAAAAAGGATTAATATTGAAAATATGTTAGAATCAATTTCACATAATATTGAGCCAATATTGGGTATCATATACTCAGTTTCTCCTCAAAGCAACGGCCAGACATGTCTTCACGTTGATGATTAATAGAGGAAACCGCGTAATTCCTTTTAATTGGTATTTTCAGCTAATACTCACCTTTTATCAATGATATCATCTTTCATTTCAGCTGCTGGATCACGGGGTATCAGGGCTTTTGGAACTGCCAAATCATCTCCATCAGTCAACAAGCTACATTCTAAGCCCAACGTCAAACACCGAAAACATGATCGTGATGTGTGTGCCGGAAAACATCGGGTCTTTTGCTTGCGGCATGTAGCACACGCTCTAGCTGCGCGTGGATTTCTGTGGTGCTTCTGTCGAGCAAGATCTTTGCCATTGTCTGTAGCATTCGCGCTTTTTTCAGTATTCTTGGCAGATCGGGCGGGCGCCTCGCGGATAGTTGAAGCATTTGGTGAGGATGAGGATGATGGAGATAACGAACTATTTCTTTCGGCAGTTGCAGTAAACGTATCGTTGGTTGTGCTGTTTTCCTCTGCTACTGTAGGACTCGTTGGGGTTTGGCTCTCACTGCCAGGCTGTTGCTGTGAGTCATATTCACTTGACCGGCGACGTTTGGAACCGCGTCGTGGACTACCAGATGAATATGCCATTTTGATTTTAAAGAATTGCCAAAAGATTTCGCTTGGTTATATATGTGAATGAATAATTGCAGCCATTCTCTAGTGTGCTGAGTTTGTTTGGTGGTGTAGCCGCCCTGTGTAGAAGTTGCAAGTGTGAGGAAGCGTCAAGTTTGATAAGATAACTGTGGAGTACGAATGGCTGAACCTAAAACATTAACGAAATTTCAACAAAAAGATTGGGAAAACAGGGTGATTAATATATGGAAAGCAACAATACAATGTTAACATTATAGAATAAACATATTTCACAAATACACGAGCACGGAAAAAAATGTACAAAGCTTTTTTTTTTTTTTAAACAAATTTCGCCCGAGTGATCTAAACTTTACTTCCATTTCTCGACATGACGGATATAACCCTTCCCATCCACTACCTTAGACTTATCCCATTCTCTAGTCTCGCCTTTTTTTGTGAAATCACTCCAATCAACTTCCTCCTGCTTCCTATAAAATTCCCTAATTTCTGAATCTGGAGGTTTCTGTAGAGCATCTGGCTTCCTCTCGACAGCTGTGTTGGACGATTTCCATCGGAGCCTGGAATTGATTTCTTTTAGTAACTTTTCTCGAGAATCCGAATCTTCTTCTCGTGCGACCGAAACACCAAACGCAGAGTCATCCTGCGTTCTCCTCTCATCTGAGTGGTCGTTGGCCCGAAACCCTCTGCCCTTGGTGAAAATCCGTTCCTTGGCCGCGGCCCTCCCGCGGGATATCCCAGCGTCAACATTGACAGCTTCAAAGTCTTTTGTAGCAAACCCTTTCTGTTCCCTGTGATCTCGCCGCCTAAGTTTATCTGTGTGAGTCCTGTTTACTTTAATTTCATCCGGGTCGTCATTGTATGTTAGTCGAAGTCTGTCACGCCGCGGATGTGACCTCTTCACATCATTGTCCTCGTGCCTAGAGCGACGACTTTTTCGTTTTGGTTGCTCATCTCTATTTGATATCCTATTTTCATCGGGTGAAGACTCCGAGTGGTCGCTATCATAGCGCCTTTTTGGTTTTTTCTCTTCTTGGCTCTTACTTCGGTGTCTGGGGTCTTTTCTAAAAGGCGACTTGCTTCGATCTCGCCGTAAGCCATGATCATGACCTCTACTAACGTGAAGCTGACTGCTGGCACTTGTATATCCAGAACTTGATCGTAAATCCCTGCTTCGTTCAAGTCGAGACTCTATTTCCTTCTCGTCGAGCTTCTGCTTTGCCTTGTCTTGTTCTTTCCTTAAAAGTGCCTTGTTGTGAGAAGTTGACTGCTGGATCAAGCTCTTCAAAAATGTCGTGTTTGGCCGGATTCCAGTGGCTTCTCTAGTCTCACTTTCCGTATTATTTCCGTCAAACTTTTTTCTTATCTTCTTTGCGTCATTTTCAAGAAGTTTAATGATGTAGTCTGTTGATAACTCATCCTTAGCCGTCGTTTTGCCATGATCGCTACCTTCAACTTTCTGAAGGTTGGAGGAGGACATAGTGTTTGTAATTTAAAAACTAGTAACTCACCTATCAAATCCCATATCTTTAATTTTACATGTCTTTTCACAACATGTATCTTTTTATGTCTAAAAGAAGCATCTGCTATGCTGATAACTTTTTGAGCTTGGAGAGGTGACTAACATATTGTTATCATTTATTTGTATGTAATAATAACATTGCTTTACGTTGATATTACTAATGATGACTAATGTATGTGATTTGAAAAATCTTAGAGAACAGGCCATTTTCCTATTCGCAAATCAATTTGGCTGACCACCGTACATTGTCAACATAAGCAAGAAATCAACATCCTGATTAAACCATTTTGATCAATCTCTACATTTTAGAGCTACTCAGAATACTTCAGTTTGCAATCAATATTTCCGCATGTCGCTAGCCACTAGATCCAATTGACAGATGGGAAAAAGGCCTGGTTGACCCTAGCATACTTAGTTATTCAGCTTTGCCAAACACTCTTCTGATTAGATTCCGTCATTTCTTACTATTCTCGACATTTTTAAATGACGAATCTTTTAATAAATATACAATCGTGGCGTCATGTTCAAAAGTCGGTCAATAAGGCTAACTTCTCTGAACTCGCTCGGTCATTACCATTAGCGTCATCCACATACCAAACATCCTTCACACAGCGTCAACCTACACTCATAAATTCGGATATATTGACAAGAACAAACATATTTCGTCGATCAATACATACCAGCAAACCTTCATATCAAAGTACATCAATAAAAAATGTTGGGCTCATTGATACTTTTGTGTCTAATAGAGAATATACAAGCTTACATATAAATGAAAATGTAAGTCGAGGGGAAGCTGAGATTAACAATATGGAAGAAATCATCAACCAACTTTTGAATCTAAATACAGATGTTCTAGTGCGAGACCTAAATACCAATTATAAATCCCGTGGATACAGTGAGCATCAACGCATATCAACAGTAGAAGCCACTGAGCTTTCATCCCCCGAAACTGAATCAAAATGGATAAAAAAATGCATCGAATATCTCGATTCAGAAGACTACAGTAATTTACAAAATCACATAATATATGGAGCGAGGCATAAGTATTCCATGACTACCAAAGATCTTTCATCTGTGATAACAAAGCTCTCTTCCTCGGGACAATACCCACTATCCTTAGCTGCTTTTAGACTTTTTGAAAATTCATCAATCAAATCGACTCTTTCAGGAGAAGTAAAAGACTATCCTTTATCTGATTTTTCGCCAGATATTATTGATTTGGTAATCCACAGTGCGTTTGTCAATAGGGATTATCACTCATGCGCCTCGATTTTTCTCAGATACTGTAAACATCTCTCACTTTCAGAAGATTCTATATGCCATTCTGTCAGAAGTTACTACGGTATGAGTCAGCCAATAGAGGGGTTTCATTTTCTTCGGCAAGTATGGGACCAGGCCACAGATAAGGCCGTAATAGTGGCAGTGCGATGTATAGCTTCGGTAACTGCTGATTCGCTCGAGATATACAACTTATTTTTCGAATGGAAGAAAGAGCATGTCATCAGTGCTGAGTTATATTCTGCAGTTTTAGAACAATTTTTATTTCTTGACGATATTTCTCGATTTATCGAAATTTCAAAGCTAGCAGAACAAGAGGGGCATGCCAATCATCCAAAAGTACAAGAAGTTATGTTTCAGAAACTTCTTCATGAGAAGAATACCACACAAATCCAGGCATTTATATCCATGATCCAGTCCAAGAAGAATGGCATTTCCTTTTCAACAAATCCTTTAGACAACGCAGTATCGCACTTTGCGTGGAAAAAGGACGGACCAGGTGTCGCACTGGTTGTTGACCTTTACCCACAGCTTGGATTACCTTATTCATCAAGGGTTGTTAACAGCTTACTCTCATTGATCATTGCCAAAGGAGATCCAACAGGTCTTATTGACTATCTTGAAGAGTTTGCTGATAATGGTATAGTTGGGTCCAATGCTACCACCAATCTTTTATGGAAAGCGTTGACTAAGGTCTATGAATCTCAAGCAGTTTATATCACACATTCATTTAAAAAAATGAAAACCAAATACCCTACCCTATTTAGCAATTTACTTCCCAACAGTTTTGATCTCTACCGCATTATCAAAAACAAACACGGAACAAGCACGCGAAGAAACTTGCTTGTGAACTCTTCTCAATACCCCAATGGTGTGTTGGCAGCCTTGCGAAAAATCGAAGTATACAACGCTGAAGGCAACTCCCTTGCTGGTATCCAAGTAATTGAGGAACTCAAGAGCAGACACGTCAAGCCCACACCACAAATGTATCACGCTTTGTTGTCAGGAATGTGTCGTGGTGGATTCAAAAATGAAATAAATCGCGTTTTGAAAATGATGGAAAGTGAGGGCTACAAGCCCACAGTTGATCTTGAGGCAGTGTTTTTAGTCACTCACCTGGCAAGCCTCCGCAAAGCTGAAAAGTTCCAGAGGACCTTAAGAAGTTTGGCCCTTACTAATCTCAAAAACTTTGTGAGCGCTCACAAGGACACATTCAAACGCCAGACTGCGGTCAGTATTGGATTCGAGTATCTTCGTTGGGAGGACTATGATTCTGCCATTCAGTTGTTTAATTTTTACCGCATCCAACAATCTGAAAACAACATGTTACCTCCATTGTCGTATTCCAACCACAACTATCATTCCTTGTCTGGTCTAATTCTTGCATACAGCTCCTCTCACCAGACTGACAAAGTCAAGCTCTTGCTGCTGGAACTCCTCAGCGCTTCTGACGCGCGCATCGATTTAAGAACATTTTTCCATCGCACTCTCAAGAAGGTAATCGCGGTCGAGTTTGAAAGAAAAAACGTTCAAATTGCTAGGGAGCTTCAGGAACTGGCAGCAAGGCTTGACCAGGTTAATAAAGAGTTCATAAAGGCAAACATTGAAGAGGATTTGACAAAAATTGAAAATATTTTTGCCAAATGGGAATCTGCGTTGAAAACATATCAAGCCGTAGAAATCCAAAAATGATTATAGATTATTATTTTTTGTTAACAAGACTAGATGCTTGATAAACCATTATGTACATAGAAAATAAGACTTTTACTTTAGATATTCTGATAAATTTAAATTACGTTTGTTTTAAATAGATTAACCCGTGTATACAAATGACTATTAATATGCAGAAAAAAACTAACAAAAATAGAATAATAAACCAAAACTTCTCAAATGTAAAGTGACGGAATTAATAGTAATGCAATAAATAAATAAAGATATTGTGATAAAAGAAACACCTTTTATAGATATGCCACGCAGGAAGTGCTTGTTTAAAAAAAAATCAAGCAAATCAAAGTCATATTGAAAGACAATTACCAGACAAACAACTTAAACAGCCACTTAATGCAAGAAAAGATGGTAAAGGCAATATTCTTGGCACCGAATAGAATGGAAGCAAAGCCCCAGATAAACCACATCATCATGACAAGCGTATACTCAAGAACAGCATATCCAATTCGAGGCAGCACCCCAGAAGATGCATAATATGATCCGTACAACGAACTGCCTATATCAGCATCTCCCACAAGGCTAGCGGAAGCACGAGGCCGTCCTCGACGGCAAGCCGCATAGTCGTTGAGATAATTGTCGCCAAGGAGCATAGCCCAAATAGCAGATGTTCCGTACCGTCTAGTACGGCGTTCAAGATGATCCATTCGTTCTGTTGCCTTCTTGACCTCAAGATTCAGAGTTGTGGCAAGACGATTAAGTGTCTGATCTGAAGACATCAGCAAGTTATCAAGACGGGTACTTGTTGTAGAAATTCGAGTGCGACGAAGGGTGGATATTTCAGATGTGTATGAATGTAGCATGGCTCGAACACGGTCAACTTCATGACGGCTAGAGTATGCAGTATCTAGGATTTCAGAGGCAAGACGCCGAACCACCTTCTTCTGCTGAAGCGCTGGAAGGATTTGTAAAGTTTGGGTATTGTTATTTGTAGAAATAGACGATGTTAACAGTGAAATGTTTTTGGTAGACCTAGAATGCATAGTATCGGGATGAAGTGTAGATGCAGATATAGTCGATAGATCGTCAGACTTCTTGCCTTTAATGTTCAAATTTTTGTCAACAGAGATAGAAGGAGCTTTTCCATTGTTATCTGATCTAGGCATTGCTCCAGATCTAGATGATGAAGAAAAAAAAGAAAATACTGAAGAGACTGAGTCAGATTTGGATACCCCAACATCAGTTGTAGGAACATATAGAGTATCAGGCTCTTCAGAGGTTGATGCAGTTCGCGACTTTCTATCATTAACATTTTGAGAGCCATCTGATTCGTATTCTTCCTTGACATCGCTCAATTCCTGAATCTTCTCTTTTCCATTCGCCCTAAAAGCCTCATCACTTTCTGGCCATCCTGGTCCACCTAATGGGCACACCATACCATATTTTCCAGAATTCTTCCAAAACTTACTTGGACTGCCACCATTTAAAAAGTGTTCCATGATATTATTTATAGAAATAAACCGAATGAAATGGACCAATTCTAAAAATCGAAGTTCTAAAGCATAGCTTGCAATAATTCGGTATCGTTGACGGTCAATGATTGTGCGGTGCTCTGCACGGGTATGGGCCACTGAAAGACTGCTACGGTCAAGTAATTGGCCAGCTGCTATAGCAGACGTTGAAGAATCAGCGGCTTGTTCAGCAAGAAAGCCGGGTCCAGGGCGGCTAGCACGTCGTTTGAAATTAGTAGCAGCAATATTATTCGAAGGGGCATGGCCTTGTAAAGCATCAACAAACTCAGGTTCAATGTCATCAGATTTTCCATTAGCAGAGTTGTGATTGGGGCCATTTGTTTCTGAAGTGGGCTTTAAGAGAGAATCACCTTCACTTTGATTAGGATCAATTAAACCGGCTTCTGCAACTGTAGCTGAATTGGATTCATTAGATGCATCAGGTGTTTCCAGGACATTATCATTAACCAAAATAACAGGGGCCAATGGCTCAATTAGAGTCTCGGTCTCTGTTATGCTATCTCCAGGTTTCGAATTGAAACGATGATATTTACCCTTTATACTCTCAATAGAAACGTCCATTGGTGAAATATTAGGCATAGTCTCACCCGATTGTGTGTTTGCAGAACTATTAGACAAAAATGCATCGGGCATAGGATTTTTTTGTAAAGTGCTCAAGCTTTTCTCGGTTCCATCACTTGTAATATGGGTACCCTCCATATGATTTACATTGGTATTATCCGCCCAGCTTCCAACAACAACACTCTTTCGTTTCAAGTGTGACAAGGGATTAATAGAACGTTTTGTTGTGTCACTTTTGACTTCTTTTGGGGAATCTCCAGTAAAGCCCGGAATGTTAGGTAAACTGTTGGAAATATCTTTAGACAAATTTGACAAACTAGAGATTTTTGGAAGATTAGAGATGTTATTAGACAAGGTTGAAAGTCCTGGCAATATTGAAGGGGTTGTCGTGGAGGACCGTCGTGTGGAAGGAGTTTCGGGATCAATGATACCTGAATTATGCGAGGCACTTCCACCAGGCATAGTATTGGCGCGAGTATTAATAGCATTCAAATTAGGACTGGAATTGGTATAAGGGTGGGAGAAATCATCCTTGTTGTTAGGTATAGATGGATGAGGGAGTAATACAGTTGGTGTTTCAGAATGGCCATTAAATTTCTGTTGAGTTTCAGCTAATACTGCAGACTCCGATGGCACAAGACTAACCCTGTGCATCGATCCATCACTCTCTAACTTACCATCCTCACTATCGCTACCCATATTATGACTATTGGAGCTAGCAATACTCTTCAACTTGTCACTGAGCTTATCTTGGATCTTTACAAGAACTGGCTTGTTGATACTCAATCCGCTTCCATTACCAGAGGTAAGCAACATTGGTGGAGTGGTAGTCAATGAGGTATTGGCGCTGTTAGACATTAAAGACACGGGAAGTTTTTCAAAGGCGCTTGTTCCATTGGAACTGTTAGTTTCACCTGAAGAGGGCAATAAATAACTGTTATCACTGCTGGTATTTCCTGAATCATGCTGATGAATATAAACATTATGTTGTGTTGGCAAGGGGCTAACATCCAATTCTTGATTGAGTTTTGAAATTTGGTCACGAAACGCTGAGTCCTCCTGTGCACTAGTTAAGTGAACTGGTCCAGCAGGCTTATTTGTTTCTTGGTTGTGATGCTGTAGTCCGATATGTGTCAATAAATGTAAACGCTTTCCACTATTCGCATCTGACTGGTCATTTCGATTAGCAACAACATCTGGTAAAACAAGATGTCCTTCATTTGTTTCAATCTCTGAAGTGGTTGCCTTAGTTGGACTGGCTTCGTATCCAAGTAATTGTTGACCACTAGATCCAGCCGTGACCGGTCGTGAGTAGCTACTGTTATTGTACCTTGAATGAAACAATGGTTTTCCAAATCTATCTCTCATCAGAGCATACTGAACTACTCTCCAATTAAGATCCGAAAAGAGCTCGTATATATCGACCTTCCATACAAATGGTGGCTGAAGCTTTTTGGCTGTTTCCAAGTTTCCTGTGGAGCTATTCAAACGAGGGGACATTGAGCCGTTCCCACTAGATCCAGAGCCGTTATGCCCCACACCTGAAAATGGGTTAACTGGAATCCCAGAATGCCGTGAATATGAATGGGAATGATGGCCAAAATCATGGCTATCGTTCCCTACGCTAATTCCAGTGGCAACAGATCCTCGTCTAGAATCATAAGGAGTATTGACTGCATTGCTCTCATTTACATCAGTAGGCTGGCCATTACGAGATCGATTGAACCCGTCTCTAAGCCTTAGTGGTCGATTTCTGATAGTTTGTAACGGGTTGTATTTTGTGAAAATCAACTCGCCGGTGTCGGTACGTGGTGGTTCGCGGTCCTGTCCAAGCCAAGTGGTAGCTCCTTGGAAACAACAGATTACATCATATTTGAGTTCAAGGGTTGCTTTGGCCTTCTGGGCCCGTAATAGCGTCTCTGGAGATACATAAATGATAGGAGTAGGAGCCAGTTGTTGGTTACTTGTCGAAATATTAGGTGAAGCTTGAGAAGAGCCATTAGAAGCATTGATGATTTGATTAATCCCAGACAACGAAGAGCTAAACGAGCCGGGACCCGGTTGATGTTGTCTGCCACCAGTCACTATAGCAGCAGTTGAATTATTATAAGAACCTCCGGTAGGTTGGGTATATATATCGGTGGGTTGTTGCTCTTCTAGAGATCGTGTTTGTAGAAGCGGGTCTTCTGATGAAAAATGTTGGTCCAAAGTACCCAAATCTATATGTTGGCGCAACGCTACTCTATCCATAACATTATTACTGTCATATTTAATCTTAACGCTTGGGCCATGGTGATGAATTCCAGCTCGGTTGGTACCTCTATTTGATGGAGAATTGTTGCTATTGTTGCTGTTTCCAGAGAATTGTGCGTTAAGAGGAGCAAAGGGTGAATGGGGAGATTCTTGAGTAGGAGAGCCAGGATTCGACGAGTCATAAGAAGCAAGGTTGTCCAAGACTGAAAAAATTGTTCGATGGTTTGAATCATTATCTGTATTCCCGTTAGTGTTTGAATTATTATTTTGGTTTTGAACCTGTTGAATTTGTTGAACTAGCAATTGTTGCTGAGAAGCTTGATTCGATAGTTGCTGTCGTAACTGAGATTCGTCATTCGTAACAATTACACGCTCATTAGCATAATAGTTTCCTCCTCCACCTGCTGTAACTGTGCTGCTCATATTTGTACCATGATTGGCGCCACTCATATTGACACTAGGACTTATGGTGATTGAGTTAGGAGACAATTTACTTTGGGGTCTTGCATGAAGAGCAGATGTACCACCAGAGCCAGATATGGTATGCCGGACATCTGCTGCCGAAGGAGAAGCGAGATCGGTTGCTAATTTAAAATTAAGAAGAAGATTAGCAAACTTTGCTGCTTGTTGACTTTTAACATATGTAGATGTAGAAGGCGACGAAGGAGATGTTGGTGTAGAAGGGGACGATAAAGAACGAACTTCGGGTGTTTGTAGCGGAGTTGGAGCAGGGGCGATAGAGGATGAAGGAGCCGGGCCATCCAAAGATGCTTGTGATATTTGAGAATGCCGAGACATGTCGTTGTTGGGTAAGCTTGGAGGAGTGGATATCAGTGTTCGTTCAGAGTGTGGATTTGACATTGGTGAGTCAGGTGCAGATATGGAAGGAGAGGTTGAAGAAATCTGGTGGTATGCGTGGCGAAAAAGGTCGCGCAGACGAGGATCATCAGTGGATGTTCTTGGGGTTGAAGGCGTTGTCAGGGAAGATATTGCTGGCATTGTAGGCGATGCAGGTGGTTTGGATTTGGTGGCGTCAGAGTGATCGTCGCTAGACATTGCGGTCTTGCGACCACGTTTAAAGCTAGATGCAACATGCATCTTTTCCGGGACAATACGCCGGGTTGTGTTTGAGGGAGAGGCTGTAACTGTTTGAGAAGCAGTAGAAGCGGGAGATGTAATTAAAGTTGGAGATGTTGAAGATGTTATAAAAGAAGGTGTTGATGGCGGTGAAGCTGAAGACGTGGGTTGGGGTTGTGCATGAACTACAGGGTCGTGACGGCCAAGCATTCTGCTACCAGACCTTTCATAATCTAGTGCGTATTTTGTGAAAAGATGCTCCGAGCCTTTTGACGACGGTGCCAGCGCCTGGGTTGTAGGTTTTGAGGGGCGTCGTGCTACTGATTTTTTCGATCCCGAAGAGGACGTTGATGACGATACAGTTGAAGAAACCGACGACCAAGAAGACGACTGTGAGCTTGAAAACGACGACGACATGGACGGGTGAACAGATTTAGGACTAGTTGGAGAGTCTTCGTGCTCATGTACCAAGTCTACTAAACGAGGTCTAGATGCTGAGTCGCCGCGAGTTTGCGGTTTGGAGCCTTTGGACATTTGTATGCAGTAGCTATTAGCCAGCTTGTTGAGGGAATGGCTGCTGTTTTCGTGCGTTAGGGGGCTGCTTGGAAGCAAAAGGCTTTGAGTTCTAGACAGTCCAGCTGTTTCTGGCAAGTTGCTGGAGCTCACGCTTTTGCGGTGGTGCTTCGAAGCTCTTTGTCGGTGCTTCTGGCCGTGGTGATCAGCATGGCTGTGGCTTCGTTGCAGTATTGGCTTCATAATCAAGGTATGGCTCGAGTCATCGGGCTGCTCCTGCTCCTGGCGATGGTGATGGTGATGGTGTCTATGCAAATGCGGATTATGAGAATGGTGAGAGTGATGTTTGTTTTCGGTTGGCTGTGATCGTGGTAGGGCCTCGGGTATTAAGGTTGGGCCTTGTTTTGAACTGTCTACGGCTCCTGCATGCTTAGGTTCCTCCTTCTTTTGCACTTTGAATTCATTTTCATCATTAGAGTTGAGAGTCATTGCCTGCTTCGACGTAGGCTAAAGGCGTTGTATACGGGTGTTGTCGATACTTGATACTTGATCAGTCTAGAAACGATGTGGCATTAGCGATAGTTGGAAAAATGATAAATTAATGGGATAAATGTGTTAATCGTACCAATGTCCCGTAGGAATAAGTTTGAATGTGTATATGATATTATGATATAATATAGATTTAATTTATTTATAAATCTAAAGTAATAGAGAGAAGTTGGGTTAAACTAAGCTTTAGGGTGTTGAACCGGGTTGAAGTTGGAGTTTCTAAAATCAAATGCAACTGGGGTGTGCTGAAAAGGTAGAGAAACAAGAACTGAAGGAAGTAAGGTGATGAAGAAAAGGGAAAAATAGAGAGATGGAAGAATAAACTGGCAATTGAAAAGAAAGGGTGGAGTGTGCGTTTTTTATATGGTGACCTTTGTAATTTGGTTGTCCTTATATACACCAGAGATAGGTTTTAACGAATACCAAGTTTGGCAAACGAATATAAACCAGAGAATCGCTTGCACGTATGTATTTCGAAACAGCCTGAAATACACCGAGTATCAGGCCTTCAGGTTTAAATGTGTATATACGAAACTGGAATCAATATACTTCTTACTGGCGTGTATATATTGCTTGTTTGCTTCGGGAAATACAAAACGTGTTGTGCTCTTTTGGTCTGCAGCACAGATTGATGGCACCATTATCTCCAGGCTGTAGTAAGCAATTCTAGATCACCACACCCAGCATAATTTTTTCAACAGTTTACTGGGGCTCCTGGGCATGTTTGTTTTAATCGTGCTTGCGGTGAATTGCTCTTCACGAGTCAATAAAACAAGCCCACACACGCATATTTAATCTTCCCTTTCCTTATACTCCTGTGCACTGTTATGTACGACGATAAGACCGTTAGTCATCGCCTGTGTGACAAGTCGGGATATTCGCAAGTTGTAGTCATTTGCCAATAAATTCGGTGATTTGGGAGATGGAAAGCAAGGTGAATGCTCGGCATTCCCAGTCTCGTCGTCGCTTGCGGTGCCGTCACCCAGCGTGTCCCGTAGCGCATGGTACCGGCCGGCACCTCGCAGCCTCACCTTCACCCAAGCTGCTTTATTGTTCCGGTTGCTTCCAAATACGTTTCCCAGGACCAAAGTTCGAAATAGATAGGAGCTGTTCCTCATGACCCACGTGCCGTGGTCCTCACATAACTGATTATAATAAAGTCTGCGGCATAGTTACTAGCCATGCGCAGCCACTACCTACATAGTGGGGCGTCCATACAACGGTCAACCCGCACAGCCGTGTGATACGTGCTTAGAGTACGTGTATATTATGATGTGTACTTTCATAGCCTATTTGAAAATACCTCGCCTTGGAAAATAAATGAGATGCGCTTTATACACTCGCGAGCATTGTTCGCAAGCGCCTGTTTACACCGCAACACGGCCGGACTCGCCGCAACAACCACAACTTTGTACCGGTTGGTGCAACGTGATCGGAAATATGTGCTAAAGCGCAACATCATGTGACATGTGTTCTTCACCACGTGCAGATCACATGAGCGTCTCCCTTGATAGTGTAGCACCAACAACCAAGTGCAACGCCTAATCAAGCCAGCTAGATCATAACTCGAAAGCTTTATCCTTTATCTCGTCAAGCCAAACATATACCAAAGCTGCCTCTGCCAGCAAACCAACAACCCTATAATTTTGCATTTGGTCGTACTGCACCTAAGCGCTTGCTGCTAAAACAAAACCACCAATACCTGTATCACATACCCCAAGGTTTGAAAGTTTTCAACCCCACGCAGTCTAACCATGTCGTATTATTTTGCAATGATTGGCACAAAGGATGCCCCAATATATGAGCTTGAGTTTGGAACATACCGCCAAGGAGGAGATGGACAATTCAAGGTATGTCACTGCGTATTCTTCATGACTCTGTTTTCCATATTCCCAACTCCATGGACCCAACTAACCATACCTTTTAGTTTCCACCAGAAATGAGAGAAATCAATCCCTTTATTGTACATGCCTCACTCGACGTGGTAGAAGACGTTCAATGGACTACCAACCAACTCTACCTAAAAGTCGTCGACAACTACTACGGGTATATGATTAGTGCAATGTGCACAGCTGGAAATATTCGATTCCTGCTACTACACAAGCCTGGCGGCGGATCTTCCAACACAGCCAGTGGCAGCGTGCTAACAGGCGGTTCGGTGGACGGTACAGGCTCGGGGATGGGCTCAGGCAGCACAGCCGGCGGCACAGGTGGAGGCTCAGGTGGAGGACTAATTGGCTCAAGCTCAACCAACTCTTCGGCTTCATATGCACATAACGAGGAACCGATACGCCAATTCTTTTTCGATGTTTATGACCTTTATGTTAAAACCCTGCTTTCGCCGTTCTATTTTGTCAACCAACCTATCACATCTCCAGTGTTCGACCAGAAAGTTCGGGGGCTGGCAAAGAAATATCTCTAATAACCCCCCTAGAATAAAAAATACCTGTAATAATAAAACAAGTTTACCATTTTGAAATGGTGACGCCTATTAAGAAATAGACTATCACATGTTACTGTTTTATCTCGTTGGAAACAAGTTCTGGAACATAAACGCTTGCAATGGTTTTAGTTACCTATAGCACTGATGAGGTTTGTTGGATCATTGGAATGTGCGTTGTATTACCCTCATCACTAAGGATTTAGTGATAGCTACAGTTTGGATTGGTTGCGAGGCTGAGCTAAGTTGGCCGTAAATCTTTCACGCGATGCTTCAGCCATTTCGGAATTGTCGGAAATCCGTGTTACTATACTAGCTAGCAAGGCTCGAGAATTGAGTGTATTTTTAGTGAAGCGGCAGCCTGAGTTTACATAATAGCCCATCAACGCAATCTGTATTATTCAGAATGATTCATGTGCCCTTTGCAGGTCTATGAATCTTGGCGATAAAACCAACACCTGTAGATTGTTTCCTTGTCGGTTCATAACAGAGCTTTTTTTCCCGTGAATATCCCTCAACAGATCCATCTTATCATCATACATTTCTAAATTTCAATCCAAACCTGCTGTTGACCTCTTAAATACCTCAATTACCATGCCAACCTCCAATGTGAATGGTTGGCATTCCTAATGGCTCACTAATCACAGCTTTATCGGCCGATGTCATTAACGGGAGGCTGTATATGGTGTATCCGGAACCCAGAGTTCGATGTCCAATAAATTCATTGATACTGTGATTATTGAAAAAAAAAATACATATACAAACCGTAGCATATATCGTTGTTGTAAAGGTATAAACAAAACAGAAAGCAAGCATAAAACAAAGAATATATAAATATAACAAAAGAAAAAGAAAAAAGACATTACAATTGAAAAACGTTAATCATTAAAAAAAAAAAAAAAGAATTGAGACTCGACACAATGGTCTAAGAAGAATCTTGTGGACTAGATGGGTCAGGAACCTTTTCCAGTCTTGTAATAGCTCTGAGAATATCACGAAGAGCAGGTTGTTTGTCTTGTTGGAGAGCAAGTTCTGATAAGGAATCAACTCTTTCACTGCCATCAGCGCTACTTTCTCCATTCTTACTACTGGGGTTTTGTAAACGCTGTTTCTCGCGTCTGTTTTGCAAATAATCCATCATGAGAGTGGCAAGCTGACTATTCTTCACCATTAGTCGCTCCCTTGCTGCCATTCTTTTACGAGCTTCTTCATCTTCTTTTCCATCTGTATTATTCTCGCTCTCATCATCTGAATCAGACCCCAGGCCAGGCTTGGACTTCTTGTAAACAGCTTCGAGTCGTTTAATTCTCTGGTACTCTTCCATCTCTCGCTCACGTTCAAGTTCATATCCAACTGTTTTCATGCTTGATTGTGAGTACGCAATGGCAGCCCGTGAAACTGCATCCACCTTGTGTCCAAAATCAACAAGCTTGTTAATTCCTTGAGTCATTGCCTCAACATTGTTTGTAACTGTAGTTTCAACAGCACTAGACGATGTGGCAGTGGATCCAATACCATTGACAAGAACAGGGTGACGTTGATAAAGATCTGCCAGCATGTTTTGAGATTCGCTGCTATTACCATTGACACCTTTGTCGCCGTACTTTCTCAAACTATCTAATATAGCTTCATCAAACTCGTTCTGATTAGCACCATGATTTGCTCTAACCTTAGTTCCAATCTTCTCCAGTTTGTTTTTGTCAGTCTGCATCTCATGCTCCAACTTCTTTGAGTCTTCAGATAGCTTTTCTATTTGCAAAAGCTCTTGAGCCCACATATCCTTTTCTTGCTGTAGAGCCTTCAATTTCCGTTCATAAGCTTGCAAATTTTGCAAGTTGATAACATTCTGTATATTCGGTCTCAAAATTTTCGTTTGTTTAGCATTCTCATTACTTTCCGATTCCGCTGTTAGCCCTTCTTTTTCGCGTCGAATGCGCTCTTGACCCTCTTCTTCTTCTTTGCGATTCCACCAACTCACAGATATCTTTCCATCAGACAAATCTCTGGCAACTTCTTCTTGGATTAGTCTTGCGATTCTCCACGCCGTTCGATCTTCGGTGCTTAACCTGGAATCAACGTTTTTCTCAGTATATTCTTGTTCTTGATTATCCAAAATACGACGCGAAGACCAAACAAGTAGCTGCTTTAGGCGGTGGGGTTCAGGTAGTTCGGGGTCCAAGTGTTTGTAGAATGTACTGGGATCAATCGATTCATGTGGCACCGCTTTAAAGCCATTTCCAACACTGCTTGTACGTTTTCCGCGTTGGTTTAAGCTACTACGCCGTCGGCCACTCATCTTCTCTTGTTGCCGTCGCATTTCTTGATTTCGGCGAATAACAGGGGTATCACTTATTGGGAGAGAGATTTGGGTAGTACTAGATACATCGTGTGAATGAGGAGGTGTTAATGGAGAGGTGGGCTGAGGTTCTGATATATGGGTAGGATCCGATTCAGTCAAGTTTTGGACGGATTGTGGACGTGTCTGTGATACTTTATTATACGACGACGAGGACGATGAAGTTTTGGATTGTATATCTTGTTTAGGCTGTCGTTTTTGTTGCTGTAATAATCTTCTGTCTTTTCCATATGATTCTTGTCGTTGTAGAGGATCTGAACGCACCGGCAGTCTTCCACCAGAATATCCCCAATGTCGTTGAGGTTCTTGTTGCACTCGGTTTTCTTGATACATCAATTCCAAATGTGTTTGCTGTCGGAGTGGTCTAGTATCGCTACCATTCAAGCCAGACACTTGTCTGTAGGTGGAATCGTGAGGTCTGAGGTCATCGGTGTGAAGCAAAGGTCGTTTTTCAAATGGATTGGTGACTTGAGATTGGGCTAGTCGGGCTTTATCAGCGTTGGATATCCGATCATGATCTTGACCTTGCGTTTGTCTTTGTGAAGGTGCTTTGGATGAGTTGGATTTTTTGGA
Source organism: Magnusiomyces fungicola (assembly GCA_900654225.1). NCBI lineage: Eukaryota > Fungi > Ascomycota > Dipodascomycetes > Dipodascales > Dipodascaceae > Magnusiomyces > Magnusiomyces fungicola. The sequence continues at coordinate 2,439,139 of CAACAH010000004.1, forward strand.
GTTCATGGATGAGTATTGCTGGTTGCGAGATTGATTATTAAGATTTGACATTTCGGTATGGTTAATGTGTTTGTCATTATCGTCTTCTTCGTATATATTCGGACTGATTTCGCCGACGGTTAGCAACTTTGTATTTCGAGCTATTGATGATTGTGGTGTAGCTTTAACGGGCGTTTTACCCTTTGGGTTCCGTTTCATAACCACACTCTTGTATTTCTTTCGTTTTTTCGGCTGAGCCGGAGATAGCTGGCCTGGTGGTAATGTCTCCTCATCCTGATCTCTTGGATGAGAAGGTTCTAGTTGAGCAGCAGGCTTTCGACCACGTTTCGTCTTAGGTGCTTCTACACCGTCTGGATCACTCGTAACAACCTTCCTAGGCCGACCACGGCCACGCTTAACATGGCCATTAGTTAATGGTTCTTGTATGGTTTCAGGAATATGGGTATTTTCGTGTGTAGTTTTGGTCTTTTTCACAGTAGTTTCAAGAGGTATGGCAGTTCTTTTTTTACTTTTCTGAGGCAATCGAAGCATTTCACGATCTGAACCGTCAGGATCCAATTCCTCGTTTCCATCTTCTTCCAAAAGATCTTCCATACTTATTCTCCGGCTTCTTAAAGGATTTTTGGTAATAGATGTCGTAGTTGATGAGCTTTTTAACGCTTTTGTAGCTTTGAAAGGCATTGGGGACTCATTCAGGGTATCCAGATGTCTGCTTCCACTTAGTATTGGTGCAATTGAACTGCTGTTTCGTGCTTTTCTAGTAAACACGAACCCATCATCTTCTTCTGCGTCATCATAATAAGATTGAGATCTGGAGTTTATCGGCTCTAGCGACTGTGTCTTTGATTGCCTACTAATTTTGGGCTTGGTAGTAATACTTCTATGTTTCCCAACAATTGAGGATGCTTGAGGTGCCATGATTACTGCTACTGCAGTCCCCATGGGATGTAGCAAATGCTGGAGTTAATAAACGTGTCGACAAAAGATTAGGGTGTCTGAACTGAACAGGGCACAGAATAAACCGATTTCGTGGCTAGGATACCGTAAAACAATAAGGGTTGGTAGTATAGTTGATTGAATTTCTGTTGTTTGTGGCTACAACAATCTATCGTCGGGTTTAGAGCTGAAAATTTTTAAACTTGTTGCAGGCATTAATGTCAAGTATAGGTATAAAATGTATTGCGTAAAAGAACCGTCACAGACTAGAATAAAAACTGGCGCAGCGGATAGGTAAAGTTAAGCAAAACTGTTGGAAAAAAGTGGACGTACACCGAGTCGCGTCGATTTGGAACAAACCGCGTTACGTGATGGCAGGCAAACGAGGAAATAAATGTATTGAAATTAATATATACCTAATTCGAGAGATAAATAGCTAACAGGTCTTGTTCCTTGTTGGTGCTTGCCGTTGATGGTGCGTCGCTATATGCTGTTGCTGTTGCTGTTGGTGGTGAGGCTGGCTGCTGTCTAAGCTCGTTAAAAAGCCTTGTAGTATGGAAATGGCAAGTTCGTGATGTTGTATTGGTGGTGAGGATTTTGAAAGCCCGCTCGGTTGTGTGGTTTCCATGGCAACCACTGTATTTGTTGTGGTGTGTAGCCTATCAAGACTCCGTCTTTAACGCTTTCACAGACACAACCTGGTTTAATTTCTCAAAACATATAATTCTATAAAATAGTTGTATTATCAGTGCATAATGATTACATTGGGAAATAATATCTATGTCTTTTTCAGAATCCTTTCTGGTGTCGATAAGGCTGGGTGGAGTTATATTGTTGCTGTCTATAGACTTCAGGACTGTTGATATCTCCAGGTCCAATATTACTGTAGCCTGCTCCACCGCCAGAATTACCAATACTGTTTGTCGCTCCGTTGGCATTAACAGCCACCCTAGAAGTCGCCATATTCGTTCGTATCTGTGCTTGTGCTTGGCTGGCTCGTCTCGTGATAATTGACTCCATATTACGGCGTCGACCATGGAATGTTTGAACAGCCTGCTTCAGTTTGACAAATCCAGCTGCAAGTTCGGCTTCTGTCTTGGAAATCTGGTCATTCGAATCCGTGTTAATGCCCTGTACTGTTCCTGTTTTGCCATTCGATGCTGCCGTAGATATCTTAACGCTCGCATTTTGTCCCGAAACAGACTTGGTTCTACTATTTTTGCCTTTGATTGAGTCATATTGTTGTTTTGTGTCCGGAGCCTCCCGTTGTATTTGACCACGAGCCTTCAACTCGCCACGAATCTCAGCAATTTCAGCAGGCTGAAAGTCAATGATTGTTTTAAGAATATTACTATCGTATCTCTGAAAGTAGGTTTTACTCTTACCAAGAGAAGGTACCGTAGTAATTGCAGTAACAACATCAACAGTGGCTGAACCCATTCCATCCTTTTTCGCGGCTTCAATATGATCAAGAAGAATCAAAAGAGCATTTGTGGCGCCTACTTCTCGAACGGTAGTATAAAACAATTCGCCATGGAACGCTGGTGGAAGTGATTCTGATGGTGACCATTTTGCTAAGTCGGATATCTGTTTCTTGACAAGATTAGCCAAGCTATCTTTCTGATTAAGTATATAATCTGTAGGTGGGACGCCAGTGTAATAATGTTCAAGCAGGGATAGTAAACGAGGTTCCACAATGTATCCGTTACCTTCTGGATCACCATCAGTTCTTAAATTTATAGCATTGATCATGTACAAGAGCTCTTGACCTGTTACCGCCAAAACTGTTTCTAAAAGAATCTGATCAACCCCGCTAGATTCTGAAAGTAATAAATTATCCAGCACTCGGAGTAGAATTTGGATTTCATTCTCGCTCCAGATGTTATTGCAAATGCAACGAATTGCTGGTACTAGTGTTGGGATTAAAAACGATTGTCGGAAGAATTCTAGTCCACCTTTAAGTGTGTCAAAGTCAATGACATCGGCTACACATGCAGCAACTGCCTGGCTTAATATTGTAGGAACCAGTTCAAACAAATCTTTTGGAGGTGATTTGTTGATTAGTTCATCAGGGATCATTCCTTCATCAAACAATGCTGAAAGCCACCCACCCACCAGTTCACTTTTTTCTGGTGATAAATCATCTATTATCTTAGCTGTTCCTGCTTGTCTTATAGCTGTCACAACAAATGGGGGAGGTTGAAGTTTAGGTTTTTCGTTATTATTATTGACAGTATAGCCTGGTCTAGAGATTGCACCCAAGTTGACTGGTGGTGGTTGTATTCCAAGATCTGTTAAATCAAGGTTGTATCGCTGGTATAAAAATATAATAAACAAAAGAATAGATCCAAAATCGTTGTAAATATCTTGCATATTTACTTCGTCTTCTTCGTGCTTCCAATTTTCGAGTAGCTGTGCCATAGGCCCAATGAATTGGCCCATAGGGATATGAAGAAAAAGGGTGTCCATTACAGAAGGCTTATACAGCAGCGTCTGGACAAGTCGTCTAAGGTTTTGTGTGTTCATAGATTCGATCCAATAGATTGACAAATGAAATATTTCGCGTGCCACAGCTTCTTGGTATACACCCTCTAAGTTATCAAATATGGTAACTAATTTCAGAATATTACTGTCTTCAAATGCCACATTCCCAACATTTTCAACCTTTGCTGCTGGTACAATATTTGGCAGTGAGTATTCGTGAGGAGCTAATGGATTAGAGGTATCAACAATAAGTCCTTGGGTTTTTAATAATTCATCGTTTACTTTGATAATAGGCATATTCAATGCTTGATTAGTTTCAATTCCCAAAACTTTAACGAGAGAGGTTGATGGAACCACACCCAGTGCTATTAACGCTTTCAAAAAAGTGAATCTTAAGTCATTCTGGACTGGTGTTTGATATGTTGACAAAAACATGTCGTCTATGTTACTGTTTCCTGGGTTTAAAAATGATTGGATGCAAGTTTGTGTGTCCTTGGGTAAAGAGAGCAAAGCTTGAGAAATTGCAAGCTCAATTTGTGCAGGTGGAGTCGATGGTTTTGATGTGATAACAAGTGATTTGATGATTTGAGGTACTCTCTTAATAAGGAAATTCTTCCAAGTTTGGGTAATAGATTGACTATCCTTCCGATTTATTGAAACAGCAATTAAATCGAATGATGTCGCTATAAGGTCACTGATTATCGATGGCGCACTTTCTGTCAAAAAGAAATATTCCAGTTCGTTTCTAAAAGATGCTGGTTGAAGCTTTCTAAATTTCATCATTGAGTCAAGCCATATTAACCAGAATACGCGTGATGGTTTTCCAAATGAATCTGCCGCGGCCATAGCCATCCCCTTACCAAATACTAACGAATATTCTTTCTGAAGTTCACTGCTAACGGTTGGTTCGATCTCACTGAGTCGGGCACAGAATTTCATGAAAACCTCTTCAAATCTCTTAACCTCGTTTCCATAAAAATCCTTGTTACAACCTATTATAGCATTTGCATGACCGCTATGGGAAAATGCCAATAGAAACGATGAAAATGCTCTAATTTTCTGTTTTGACGGTGGTGGGTCGATTCGAAGGCAATCACTGAGAATCGCGACAAAGACAACAATAATCGTTTTGTTCATATCCGGCTGTTTGTTGGAAGAAGATATGGATACTTGTGCTGGGTTAGACAGACTGTTGATTTGCGCCAAGGGCCATAGATCGAGACTTTTGGATAACGCAACATAAAGAAGAGGTTCGTAGAAATTTATTGTTTCAGCGCTTGCTTGAAAAGAGCTTGGGTGGAACTGGATATAGCGAAGGAAAAATAAAAGCTTCGGGAGATATAACGTCGATTTAAAATCAAATGCAAGAGAAACAAGATACTGTAAAAAAAGCGAATCTACAGACCGAGTGTCCGTTTGTGATTTAAACAACGCGTCTAATATCAAGACTCATGTTAGCACATAATTCAACCAAAGTTCTAATAAAAAGATAAAGTAACAAACCTAACGCGTCTTTATGTTCAATCTTGACTCGATCTTGAAACTGGTTGAAGAGTTTTAAAAACTAAATGCTCCATTATTAGCACACTAATTGAATATATAGAAACCAAAAAATTTGACCCACCTTTTGCGGGCTCAACCTCAGTTGAAGAGCTGCTCTGGTGACATTTTCCAACTGGGTGAAGGGAGGAACATCATTTTTGGGAGCCGTAAAACTTTTCCTGTGTCTTATTGATCCTTGAGTTGCACTCGGTCCCGATGGAGGCTGCTGTGGCTGTGATGGCGGTGGGTCTGAGTTCCCAGAACTGATTGTAGCATTATTGAAGTTGCCGGAAGGTTGCGCCGAATTCTGGAGATCCATTTGTATACATCCACATATAATGAAATCTAGATTATATAAAGGAAGATTCTGAAATAACCATATATGCTGACTGAAAGAAAACCGGAGAGTCGGACCAATGAACTATGGTTGTGGTGGTAGTGGTAGCAGGATGAAAATCTAAATGTTGGTGGGTTTGTCGGTTGGCCATTACGTAACCCCTGTATTAAGGTCAAGTTGTAAGTATCTGCCCGGCCCTACTAAAGTATGTAGCTCTTATTGAATCCTAGCCCCTTTTTCTTACCTTCCCTTTTCTCCTTTTCTTCACCGCACTCTTCACATACTTGATATACAACACCTACTTGTCTTTCCTTCAGACGCTGAGTATTAACAATGGGCCTCTCTATGTCTAAAATTCTGGTATGTTCGCTATTAACTATTAACTACTTTGTCCGTCTTATATATCTTTACATGTCGTTTTTATCCACTGTTGAAAACATGGTATAACGTCAATGTGTTAAACACCCTTGAGTTATTGACTTTATCGCAACTCCAATGAAAGTGCACATTCTAACTTAACCCCATGTGATTTTTCTTCTGTTTGTTTTTTGGGATCATTATTTTTCTCCAGTCCAAGCTCTTTGGAAGCAGAGAGATCAGGTACGTTGATTTGAATCAGATATTTGCAACTATGTTGATGTGGTTTATAACATATTACTGACACCTCGCAATAGAATCCTTATGCTCGGTCTTGATGCTGCTGGTAAAACGAGTATGTAGCTCAATTAATTGTCTTCATTTTTCTAAAGCCAAATGTTAATGAGCACGCGGCACACGCTTTCATATATGCAAACGTTATACTAATCATCAATGTTGATGTTCTTCAGCAATACTCTACAAGTTAAAACTAAATCAGGGGTAAGTTTACTTTTTTTTTGATTGTTTGAGATAGTTTCAATTCTTTTCTCCACTCTGTCTGGTTGTTGATTTACGGTTCTTTGTTATGGTGACCCCTATCTTTTAAGGATCCACACCTTTATTTATGGTGATGTGTTAGCTCACCCACTTTGGACTAACACCCAAATGGCACTTACCCTTTTCATCAAAACCGGCTTATGCTATGCACCTGAACTTCCTAAATACCCACATTATTCGTCAGATGTCCCTTTTGTGACTAAAACTCTTTAGATTTACTCTTATCCTTTCATCGTGAAATTAATACCCATATATTCCTCCCTTTTATTTGTATTTTCTTGATTCAAATTGATTCAAATGCGGATCTCTTCTCGCAGCTAGTTATAAATAGGGGAGATCAGCTTATGCTAGGTTTTACGAGCTTAAATTGGGACCCTAGGTTGGTTACCTTTCTCTACAGCAATAATTAATCATGATTTGGACTATTAGAACACTCTTTCACCAGTGCATTGACTAACATTCTTTTATCACCAGAATATCTACTGTTCCTACTGTAGGATTTAACGTTGAAACCCTTACGTATAAGAACATTCGCTTTAATGTGTGGGATGTTGGTGGACAAGAAAAGATTCGACCTTTGTGGCGTCACTACTTTACTGGTACTCAGGGTTTGATTTTCGTTGTGGACTCTGCCGACAGCGCTCGTATAGATGAAGCTCGACAAGAACTACACCGAATTATTAATGACCGCGAAATGAAGGACGCTTTATTATTAGTGTTTGCTAACAAACAGGATCTCCCCGATGCCATGCACCCTAAGGAAATAACAGAAAAACTTCAGCTCGATACACTTAAGGGAAGAACTTGGTGTGTTGTTGCATCTACAGCTAAGACAGGAGAGGGACTTGTTGAAGGACTTTCCTGGTTGTCAACAAATATCCCAGAGGAAAAGAAATAGGCGAGCTTTTTGATACAAACAAGCCTGTGAAGAGTCAACTAGATATCGAGTCTCGAGTACATTCAATCTTCGGCAATTAACACTGTTCAATTACAAAGAAAAATTGACTCTCTTTCAAAAGGCTTTTATCATTACCAGAAATCAACAAAAAAAAGTTGAAAAATAATAATAACAAGTCTCCTTTGATAATACTAACATAGTTACCATTGTATCTCTTTTCTCATAATCTCGATACCCGTGGCACAGCTATAGTGCCTTCTTTTTTGTCCTTATTTCTTTCACTTTGATTTTTTTTCCGTCTTTTTCATTCTTTTTTTTATGATCTTCTGTTTGAGAACATTTATTTATTAATTCTTTCTTTTATTTAATGTTTGGTCTGTCTGTGTTTTTAGTTTTTTAATTATACTTCATTTTATCCTTCATCTGTATAATGTCAATCCTAGTGGTAGGATTAATTCCCGATTTATTTATTGAAAGCCTGTAGGTTTTGTTTTGATTATATCGGGTGGTGAATACCCTTCAGTTCGTGACCTGATAATTGCTAAAAGTGCTCAAGATTTTAGGGGAAGATCAAAAGTTTGGTAGTACTGTTTGAACCCAGTAATACTATAATCGGAGATAGAGCTTACATATTATGTCACTATACCTTTCTTAAAATGATTTATTTATCTATAATTGAGCTTTGTCAGACAGATGCCCTCAAGTAGCTATTACAGAGATCAAGCTGTACAAAAGCTAATATCAATTGGCTTGAATCCAGATCAGTCAATTGGTTATGAGTTGTACTAAGTAGTAGCGTCCAACCTTGAAACAACCCAGCTGCCCAACTGTTCGACTTTCGAACAGGTCATTCATATGACTGAAATTTTGAGCTTCTTCCTCTTTAGCAACTAAAATAAACATCACAAGTTTAAGAAAGGAGAAAAAAACATATTGCATGTAATCAACATAGCACTACTAGACCTACAGTTAGTTAGTTTAGATTTGTTAACATTGAACTCCTCCCAGATTGGAGAAAGGCTTTTAGACACGAATTAATTGAGTTGGAACTAGCGATACTTGTTGTGTTCAATGCTTTATCAATTGTATGGCATGTCTGACTGCAGAACCAGGGAGATGTAAGTAGAACCTTCCAAGGAAGCATCATAAATGGTTGGGAGTTTTTTTTGAAGAGGGGTAACAGTTCATGGACTTTGGAATAATCATTTAGCTAGTGGCCTAGTCAAGTTTCAGTAAGATTGGAAATACTTTAACTGTGAAGGTTATTACAAGCCTTTTTGGTAAATCCATAATAAGAGCTGTTGATTTGGATATTCAATTTTTTTTTTTTTTTCTCTAGTCAAGAAAACGCTTGCTTGTTTCAGTTTTAGTTAGTAGTGATTTAATCAGAAATTTCATTAGATTATGAAATGTTATTCTGTCTTGTACGAGGTATCACCTACCCATCGTTAACAATAAAGGCTCATAACTTCCAACAATCTTAATAAAGGCACATTTAATATTGAAAATTTGTAAATCTTTCCAAGTCTCGTAAAAGCCTACTTAAATACTTAAACATTACAGTTGTAGGTAGTCAGAAGATTGCAAATCTAGAATTGGTAGGAATTTACAACATTCAACAACCAATTGGCTGTTAGTAATAAGATTACTGTCGGATCGTGAAGTATTACGTTTCTTATAACTTTAAGTGGAAATTTGTGTAATCTCCATCGCTTTTCCAATATTAATCACCATAAATCCTAATTTAGGATCTAAGCAATGTTCAAGCTTAACAAGACAATTATGAATCACATACTCTTTTCACCTGTGTGGTCTCTGGATACGTATATCAACGCTTTTTTATTAAAGCTGCTTCAAAATATTATTGCAGATATGGCTTAAAAACTTATTTATTAAAATGGGGCACCTCCAACATCAATACCAGCATAGACCTTTCTGCAATAAACCTCCAAAACTTGCTCTGTGCTTTCTGGTAATTCCTCCACCAGTTGACATGGTGTCCCAGATACTTTGGAAAATGGGGATATCGACACATAAGGTGGTACCACTGTTCCATCTTCAATCACAACGCAGTCCTTGATGATTGAGAACTCGCCTATTTGACAATTATGGCCAATGTAAACATAGTTGCCAATCTGTGCTGCTTCAACCACACTTCCCCGACCTATGTAGACACAGTTTCCAAGTTTGATGGGAAAATGAATTCGTCCCGTCTCTGGTGATATTTGGTTATCTTGCTGCTTCTTCATCTTTAGCCTATCTTCTTCCTCAGTTTTTATTATTTCTTCTTCATCAGAAACTTCGCTAGTACTGGTTAGCGACGCGGATGATGGCCCGGATACGGAAGGCAATGAAGCTGGTAAGCGTGATGGAGGCTTAACAGTGCAATTTTCATCAAAAATACAGTATCGTCCTACTGATACAACTGGAATTTTCAAGTCCGGTCTGTGAAGATCGCCCCGGATAGTAACGCCTCCCTCAACGAGATTCTTACCACCAAGTGTGATGTATTGAGATCCTTTGATTCGGCTTTGCCGCGATATACGATTTCCGCTATCCTACTTTATTTAATGACAATGGTTGAACCATTAGCTTACTGATTAGTACCTGGATCTCTGGTTGCAATCAGAATAAGGACAGTTGTGAATACTGACTGATGCATACAGTTTCTATATAATTTGAGCGAGGTTTGACCGAAATCTTTCGAATCGTACGGTGCCCAACCGAACCTAGTGAAGAATTCTTGCTGGAAGACATTGCCAGAGATATCTATGTTCGTTGAGAGAATATGCCGCCGTGTTGTCAATAGGAGACCAAGTTGATTAAGTTGTCCACATTTCAAGTACAGGCTTCTCGATTGGCAGTCCACCTTTTATATAACACCTGTATCACATGACTTCTTGTTTTGGCTATTCTCCGCAAGGCTGATACTAATTTTGTTTTTGGAATCAAGGAAACAACGCCTAGATCCCTTAACTCTAATTCAGCTGTTACGTAATTTGTATAAAATTAAAATCACACGTGTACTTAAAACTGAATAGGTTTAATAAACAAGGACCATAATTATGCCATTATTTTCACCACACAAAATGAAAGCCGCAAAATACCTATCTGGCATACATAAAGATTAAAGGAGTCGACTAAAAGCACAACATTTTAAACTTGCATCTAACTAGTCTGTCCATTCCTCTTTCTTTTCTTTCTCTTCTTTCTCTTCTGCCTCTTTGACCTTTCTTTACTTCCTTGACCCAGCCACCTTTAATAAATCTATTGTAAATCATGTCTTCTTCACCATACAGTCTTGTTAAACTTCAGTGCGGCGCCCAATCCTATGACTGGGGCAAGATCGGTAGATCTTCTGCTGTTGCTCAGTTCTCTAAGGCTGCTAATCCTAAGTTCGAAATCAGCGAGGACAAGCCATATGCTGAGTTGTGGATGGGAACTCACCCCTCTGTTCCTTCGTTAGCTGTTACATCTGCCGCTGCTACACCAGTATCTCTCCGTGAAGTCCTCAAATCTTACCCTGAGCTTCTTGGATCCAGAATTGTAGACAAATTTGGTGCCGGCGAGCTTCCATTTTTGTTCAAGGTTCTCTCAATTAACAAGGCTTTATCTATCCAAGCTCACCCAGATAAAGCCCTTGGTAAGCAACTCCATGCTGCAGACCCTAAGCACTACCCAGATGACAACCACAAGCCAGAAATGGCTATTGCTATTACTGATTTCGAAGGTTTCTGTGGCTTCAGACCACTTTCCGAAATTGCTTCTCTTTTGAAAAACATTCCAGAGTTTGTTGAACTTATTGGTGGTCAACAGCATGCCGAGGAATTCATCACCAGCCAAAAACCTTTAGAAGCTTCTGAAAAGGAGGGCTCTCCTAGGGATGTTGCAAACAGAAAGGCTCTTCAGAGCTTGTTCAGTCGCGTCATGAACGCTCCCGACTCACTCATTGAAACTACTTCCAAGGCTCTCATTGAGCGTGCTGAAAAGGAGGGAGCTAATTTTGGATATGGCCAAAGTGGGTCTAAGGATCAAGGCTCATTTGGCAAGCCTTTAGCCGATCTTTTGATTCGTGTTAACAAGCAATTCCCCAACGACATTGGCCTTTTCTGTGGAGGCCTTATGCTCAATTATGTTACTCTCAAGGCTGGTCAAGCAATGTTCTTAAGAGCTAAGGATCCCCACGCATACATCTCTGGTGACATTATTGAATGCATGGCCGCCAGTGATAATGTTGTTCGTGCTGGTTTCACCCCAAAGTTTAAGGACGTTCCAAACCTTGTTTCCATGCTTACTTACTCTTATGATCCTGTTGAGAAACAGAAGATGGTTCCCGAACCATTTGAATTAGCTACTACATCTTCATCTTCTGTTAAGAATACTCTTTTTAACCCGCCAATTGACGAATTTGCCGTTGTTCAAACCACAATTGACAAGGTGGGTGATTCCACCACTTTCAAGGCTCTTGATAACCCAGCTATTTTGATTCTTACCAATGGTAGTGCTGAAGTTAAAAGCAAAGATACCAAGTTGGAACTTAAGAGAGGTGAAGTCATTTTTATTGGTGCTGGTACTTCCGTTGAAATTGCTAGTTCTGGAAGCGAGGAACTTGTTGCTTATACTGCTATCGTTGAAGTTGCTTCTGCTTGATTTAATTTTTGCATCCTTTTTTATTTATGTTATTATTCTCGTGTACACTATTATTCTGTATTTAATAATTTTAATATTTAACTAATATTCGAAAAAATAAGTTCATTTTATTGTATTGGTCATTAAAAGTTACAATAGTAGGGGCACGTCTACCCCAGGTGAATAGTAAACAAACAGTAAACGTAATAATAAGTAACTTTTTAATCGGGTGCGATTGCAAAAAGTCCAGGTAGTTAAATGCATAAGGTTTTGTGTGGGTGGTATATATTTGAACAGTCAATTCTCTTTCATCAAGTTTATTTTTGAGACTTCTTCCACTTAAGGACTCTCTTTTTGAGATCACCAACACTCTGTTGATAAATATTGAGCTTCTTATCCCACTTCATTGCCTCATAGTCGTCACCGTGCTTTTCTACTAATCGTCTAACCCAGTCTTGTTCGCCTTCACTCTGTTCTCTTCCAATCTTAGGTTCTGGTATCTTTGACAACTCAATTAATCTCTTTAAAGCTTCAGGTTGATCTTCTTCAGCAACGTCAAGTTTAACCTCATAGTCGTCGTCCAAAGCGCTGACATCTTCTTTCTTTCCATATACCACTCTGATAACATTTCCATCTGCATCTCGTTCTATTCGTCCTTCGTTTTCATCAAGTTCTCCCTTCGCATCCTTCTCGGCCTTCTTCAAGCGTTGTTTCTCTTCAAACTCTTCTTTCTGTTCGTCGGTTAAAAATGTCTTTTCCTCACCTCCAGTAAAATGTCCTAGTTTTCGTGCCAAACCAAGTCGTTGATAACTATTGTGTAGGTTAGTAACAATTATCACAAACATTAATGATCTGGAATCAATAGCGGCAAATCGTGACTTACTTTCTAGCGGCAGTATCTTTAAAATCCCAATCTTCGGCCATCAGAGGATTTCTCTTGATATATTTTTTGACTTGTTCCTCGCGTGTTCTGTTCTTTGCCTGCTTCTTTAACTTCTTACGTTCATGTGTAACGTCACGACCAGCCTTTCTGGCTGCTCTTCTTCGGACACCGGATGGCATATTTACTGATCAGATATGAATAAAATAAACGACTTGTTGAATGTATATGTTGCAATACAGCGAGGCGAATAAAAGAATACAGAAGGTGATGGCTGTAGGTTGGGTTTGTGATAACTTGGGCTACAGCCTTTCCATCAAGATGGAAAAAAAAAAATTTAACAAGTTAAATAAAGATTTGTAATATTTACATAATCATTTACCCGACCTTAGAAAACGGTTTGAGCTCGGTTCTCTAGTCAGGTAGATAGTAACCAAAAAAGTTAATATATGACAGAACAAATCACTTGTGAAAGAAAAGTGTAACCAAAATCTGTAATATAAGCCCTAATAAGAATATTTAGGGCTAACTATATATGTGACTGTTTTAATAAAAAGTTTGATGACTGTTGGGGGTAGGTTACCCGTTGCTTGAGTTTCCTAAAATGGATTACCACAACCCACTTTATACAGAGGTATGCAACAAGGTTTCTGGAGGTCAGAGTCAACAGAGAGGCAGAAGCACACATGATCCAATTATCTAATAACAAAGCATTATATGACTAAGTACCCATACCCATGGTTGGTAGAGGATTGGAGTATATAGGTATGTATGTAAGGCTTTACATAGTACTGGGTGCTGACAGTATCGGTGGGCGCCTTGCTCACACTGCGCGTCTGGGAAAAAACTCTTTGAATTTTTTTCTCCCTTTTCTTACTCTAGGAATAGATCCCTCTTGACGTTGCACCGACTCCCCGACTCCAACGACATAACAGGCAATCAAAAATGGCTAGAGGACAGTATGTACCAACATATATTTTATTGACATAATTGCTGTCTCTTTTGATGATGACGATGTTGATGGTTAATATTTAATATGGACCTTGATGATGGAAGTGAAAATTTTGTTCGATGCTCTATCCATAGTATAATTAACGACGATACCTTTCGATCCAGTTCAGCAATCATTCGACATGAGAACTATGTTTTTGAAGCAGCAATATATTATATTGACGACACTCAGCGGATAGTATTGGGCTATATTAGTTGTTGGTAGATGCATTTGGAATTTCTTAAAAATTTTACGCCAGTAATGCAGGATTATAATTTTTCATCCACATCACATCGTCAATATTTGAAGCAATAATTTTAAATTAATGGAAGACTAACATGTTTTTTACAGAAAGAAGCACTTGAAGCGTCTCGCAGCTCCATCCCACTGGATGCTTGACAAGCTCTCCGGTACCTATGCTCCCAGACCTTCCCCCGGTCCCCACAAGCTTAGAGAGTCTCTTCCTCTCGTTATCTTCCTTAGAAACCGTTTGAAATATGCTCTTAACGGTCGTGAAGTCCAGTCCATTGTCATGCAGAGACTCGTTAAGGTTGATGGTAAGGTCCGAACTGACACCACCTACCCCACTGGTTTCATGGACGTTGTCTCCCTTGAGAAGACTGGTGAGAACTTCCGTCTCATCTACGACATTAAGGGTCGTTTTGCCATCCACAAGATCTCTGAGGAGGAGGCTTCTTACAAGCTTGCCAAGGTCAAGAAGGTCCAGCTTGGTAAGAAGGGTGTTCCTTTCCTTGTTACACACGATGGTCGCACTATTCGTTACCCTGACCCCGTTATCAAGGCTAACGACACCATCAAGATCGAACTTGCCACTGGTAAGATCGTTTCCCACATCAAGTTTGGTTCCGGTAATGTTGTTATGATCACCGGTGGCCGTAACTTGGGTCGTGTTGGTGTTATCACTCACCTTGAGCGCCACGAGGGTGGTTTCGACATTGTCCACATCAAGGACGAGCTCGACAACACCTTCCTTACCCGTCTTTCTAACGTTTTCATCATTGGTGAGGGCGCTCAGCCCTGGATCTCCCTCCCCAAGGGCAAGGGTCTCAGACTTACCATTGCTGAGGAGAGAGATGCTCGTCTTGCTGCCCAGCAGGCTGCTTCTGAGTAAATACTTTCTCAACCTCATGTACTTTCTTTGTATTTGATAATTAAAAAATTGAACCAAAAAAGATAAAACGGAATTTCTAAATCTTTTGCTTCGTTTGATAAGTGATGTGTTTATGGTTAAGTAGATGTAAAAAATATTTTGTTTCTTAAAAACTTGATTCTCCTTATTGATCAACTGAAGTTTTAATGTACATAAACAGCCTTGACTATGGTTTGCTTACAATGTGAACCTTTATTCATAGCGGCGAACACAGACATGTATAGTTATAGATTGTAGGACAGCAGTACCTTTCACATATTTCATTCTCACAGTGAAAGAACAACTTTCAAGTAAACAGGATCCATAAACATAAGCTACAGCTAGTCCAAATATGAGCGAAAGCCTGTGTAGTCTGCTGCTCATGAATACTACGTTTGTTCACCCATATAAGACACTCTACTTAAAATTTTGAGTGATGGAATCCTAAATAATAGAGCGATCATATAAAGCTTTATGTGACAATAAAAGGCAAGCTAATAAGTGGACTGTACGAACAAAAAGATGTTCTGCAAAATACACGGTTACTATGAAATCTTACAACCATTTCAGTTACGAGTTACTGATAAGACGTGAAGTGAAGTTAATTTGAAAGACATCTCGAGTTGGATGAGAGTGTTACAATATCAGAAACTAGTAATTTAAGGCTGTATTTGTTGCGCAAGTCGTGCAAACAGACAGGATGGATTGAAGAACTGTAGAGTATTATTAAATCTCTAGTACATTCATATTGCTACTTAGTTTGTTATTGAGAAATAACTCCTTTGATAATCTGATTGAAAGTTTACGACAAATGTCAGTCAGTACCATAACCTTTTCCCACTATCAGCCATCAAGGGTGGCCCCATATCCAATTCAAGAACCTCGAGGATATTTAAATCGTTTTAGATAAGAAAAAAAAGTCAGGATTTCCTTTTAAACACATGAGTTCATAGGATGCGATACCATTTTTTAAACTTTTCTACAGTGATACCTTCCATTTCTTTTATATCACAGCATCACAGATGTCTTTCTTCCACACCGTCCAAATCTCTCGTTTTTGACAGAAAAGTATGATTTACACAATCCACTAGTTTCAGATTATTAAGCTAGAATAACGTATACCATTTGAATTGCCTGAATTGTACATAAGAGTATTAGCTTATGATGGTTGTATTTCAGATGTACGGGATAAAGATCATCAAGCACATACCAAACCAATAATGAATTTAATTATGTATAGATAACCATAGTATTGTTGATATAAAATATATATATACGTTACGCAGATTTACAAAATGCAATTATGCTATGTTATGTAATAGTAAGATAAAACGATGCAAAAAGTTCAAATAAGAAAGTAAAAACATCCGATGATGGTTTGTAACTGTTACTACACTAACAGGTATTTCATTCACAGTCTCTCCAGACTTCAAGAACATGATCTGTCAACATCTCAACAGTGTTGAGTCCGCCATAAGGAAGGATGGTATCATTATGGTACTCAATCTTTCTCAACACATCTAACAGGAATGGCTCAAGGAAGTCATAAAAGACAACATCAATTGGGTTATCACCATCTTCACTAGGAATATTTTGAGAAGCCTGAATGGCATTAGGAGTTGGGAAAAAGGTCCATGGATCGTGAACCGTATCATCACCATCATTACCCAAGTCATCATATGTAACGTAGCCCTTGTTAATCCTCTTGGGGATTACATTGCCAGCCGCCATCAGCACTTGCTCTTGTTCCTGTTTTTCTTTGTCTTCATAGTGATTAAACATGCGGTAAGACAAGACGCGACTCTCTGGAAGATTCATATCTAAGTAACTCATTGGAGGTAAACCTGGCGTGACGATTCTACCTTGCTCCAATTGCTCTGTAGTGAGACCCAGAGTGCTGATATCAGTATCTGCAGCAAAAATATATGGCAACCTATTCAACTCAGGAAGAATCTTTCTGGCATATTTCAAAGGAACATCCGGAAGATACATCCAGTTGTTAACAAATGGAGATACAATGAAACCGCTGTCAAGTGTATAAGGTCCTTTAAATAGGTCAAATCTGATAGAGCCAGTGTTAATCAAAATATATCTAGGGTAAGCCAATGAGCGCCCAAGAGTAACATTACTTCCAACCAGTCTTGGGAGAACCTTTTCTTCTATAAGTGTGAAGAAACTGTCAGGTCCTGGGTAACGAGCACGGCTCAACAAATAATCCTGAGGAATGCAACCAAATTTCGCATCAAGATCCAAATTCTTTCTTAGTTTGCGTATCTTGTCAGAGATCTTGACACCAGTCTCTGTGAAAAACTCTTCTTCATCAGAGCTATCAATTTCTGTAAGCTTGGTTCCTGAGTGATAGGAATAAGAGTGTAGATTAGCATCAATGTAGCTTCGTGAAAACGAGATATCTTCATTACCATTCTCACGATCAAGATTATCAACACTAGCCCATCCAACGGTCTCCAAAAACCGACCACTTTCCAAGGCAGTAGCCTTCTTATCAATTACAACATAGTCTCTGATATGGGAATGACCACCCAAAAATTGAATAGCGGCATTGGGATGGACCTTTCGAATTGCGTTTGTGATAATCTTCATTTCAGGGAAAAATCGAATAGGAATATGAGCAGATATCACAAAAATATCTGTATCATCATAAGACAAAGCTTCCTTAAACCAATCCTGTTCAACAGCATCCTGAACAAGGGTTACACGGCTTTGGGGGTTATTTCCAAAAAAGTTGAACAGGAAACCAAAGCCAACAATGTTAAGTTTTTGAACTTCAGTTGACCAACGGCGATATCTCTTGCCCATAGGAACCCAGGTGCCATTGACAAACAAATCAGCGTTCGAAACAACATAACGGTCACCAAAGTGCTTACCAAGAATTTCGTAATCGGTCAAAGCAGATTCATACTTGTAAAGTTCATGATTTCCAATAGTTATAAGATCATAATCTTGGTAAAGAAATAGCCGTTCAGTCAGAATTCCACCGGGATATGTTGCATCACTAAGACCATTTCCATCGTGTCTATCTCCACTGTCTATGAACAGAACATCAACTCCTTTACTCTTGCCTATCTCCTTCATACGCGTCACAAATGTGTATAAATCGCCCCAATCTGAACTGAAGTTGGGCTCTAACAAATGGCCGGGTAACCATCCGTGGGTGTCGGTGGTATGAATAATATTTAATTGGCCCCAAGTGAGATTTCTAAGTGGCAATGAAAAGATAGGCTCACTAGCGCTTGGTTGTTGGCCAATCTTGACGAAATCATCGGGGGAAGCATCTAAGCTAGAAACCGTTCCAAAACCAGCAATACAGAGTGCTGCAATGAGCGTTGATTTGAACCTCCACATTGAGAGTGACGCGTTATAGTTGTTGCTGTGTAGTACACTAGATAAATGGTACCTATGACTGATGTAAAAATAAGTAAAGTAATATGAAATAGAAAATAGAATGTCGATTTAGGCTGTCATGGTAATAGAATGGCTCTAAACTGGAACCGAGAGGGGGAGTCAACAGCTCAGCCGCGCACGTGGTTGCATATATTACGTGATATTAATCATAGTTTAGTTATCGTGAGTCGTAACTTTAATAAGCATTTCTCGGTAGCCACCATACCAGTAATGTATTTAATAGGAGAAATTTATCCTGGTTGGATAATTGAAAATGAATTACATATCAGTTCAAGGTACTGTTGTGATGTACATAGAGCATCCAAACATTCGGAGAGTGAGCACCTCATACGTCGTCACCATCATCTCTGGAAATACGTCCAAGATGGTTATAACTACTAACATTCGAAGATTTTGACAACCCATTTACTCTTTTACATTGAAAGAGATAAGTGCTAGTTTTATATTGCACAATGGCAAAATTCCAAACTTTAGCAGAGTAAATTACTTGGATTACCTAGCTTTGGTTGCCACGAAAAACACATGCACATATTAAGTCAAATAACCAGATTAATATAAATTCTTGTTTTAGCTTTTATAATACTAGACGCTGGACCTCTTTTTGAAATCAGAGTTGTCTGTTCGGTTGCATCATAAGAAAAACCGTCTACAATGGGGTTCAATTACTTTACACAACAATCAACAGACAGCAACTTTACTGCATCAAAATCTTTTTTTTTTTAAAAAAGGACAGTATTTTCAATAAGCTGTAAGCTGCAAGCTGTAGCAAGCAAACAATATTACGTGTCATATTTCAAGCTTTTGAAGACAGTATAGTAATTCTAAAGGAAATCCTTGTCAAAATTTCGCATTCTGTTAGGGGAGAAGAACTTGTAAAACTACCTCTTAACACAGCATTCAAACTCTTAATGCACTCATTATTTTTCTTAACGAGCTATAGTTTATTAAAAATTTACGAAGCTGACATGATTATTGTGGAAATACCAAGAGTCATTGCAACAAAATGAAAAAACTTCATAGGTTGGACCATTGCCTCTTGTTTACTAGTAAAGAAAGCATTTCCACCAGGGGTTGAAAAATTTGAATCCCTGTCTTCGGAAAATGAATTCCACTGGGAACTTTTAAAGCTTTTTCAAAAGTCATATTCCGATGAGAGCAATAGAAAGGTTTCAAGGGAATGACAGCTACTATATACATATAGTAAACGGTTGTCTGTGATGGTTGCAAAACGACTTTCAAATTGTCGTGTTCAACTGTGAGTGTCTACAAGGACGGCTCGAAGTGTAACCATCTAGTATTCTATTTATATTTACCTATTGAAGAATATTCCTTTCTTATGGTCATTTAACAAATGACTAGAAAAAAACCTAGGATTAGAATATCACAATTCATATTTGTGTCTTATAAGTGTTAAATTATTCACCAGATAATTGAAATAGGTAGAGTCATCAAGACTCTTGTGTTGAACAATAATACCATTTGCTCTGTTAACTTTTTAACAATGAACTGATCAATGACTGCACATCCCACCTTTTACTATACACAAAAAGAGAATGTGGGTAAGTATATATGAATAACAGTAGTAATGCCTATGATTAATAATAAGCTGTTATTACCATCACATGGAACAAATTGAGCAGCATAGTTCAATCAAAAGTATTAAATGCAGTATTTCTTGACCGTCGGGCTATGTAAAGATAGATTTAACCCATAGTATTCACAGCATAACCATCTCTTATGATCAGGCAAATATACAAATATTCCTAAAAATATTGTTCTGGCATGAAAAACAAAGTGGATGTGACGAAAATAACAGAAATAAGACACCAATTTTAAAGAAGCATGAAATAACTACAAAAAGAAAGACCGTCATAGTATCAACGGCCTCAACAGGAAATGATGATGTATAAAGATATAACGTTCAAAAGTAAACCATAGGCGTAAGGCTTCTTAGCATTTATTGCCCTTACAAAAGGTAAAAACGCTTATGAAATATCAAACTTCGACAAAATGGCACAATAACGGACATGCTGTATTATCTTTGGAACATTAGTAAAAATTCTCCTTTGGGGTTCCAATTGGGTGTGGATCAACTCGTTCAGGTACTGGGTAATGATATTTTAATGTTGATTTCCTAAATTTTGTCTTATAACTATTAATTAGCTTGATCGTCAGACACAAATTCTGAATCTATCCGGAACAACATAATCAAATGAGCAACGAACGTTTAAATATATTCATATTTTGAGCCAATATGATATTAATATTGGATAAATATAAAATAATTAAAATTATTGGTGTCTTTCATGTTGACCTTTCTTTCTTGCGCTCTGTATACTCCTATAACCATTTATTATTTGCCTTCCAAAATTGATTCTAATCTTTGAACCATTTGATAATTAGCTGGTTATTACTGTGTACAAATGAGGTAGCCATTTAATAAAGAGTTATTGCTATTAATATAAATCAAAGTCTTAAAGCGGGAACTTAAGACATTCGGCAAATAGCAAAAGAAGAAATTTCAGCAACCATGTAATGGCTTATACATAACTACCTATTGTAAGTATGCCTTCAATCAAGAGGTCTGGGTAGAACACTGGTGGAATAAAACGAAGACAAGTTTGTTCTATTAAACTTTGGAATACACCGATAAAATTACTAGGAAGGCTTTCATTATCTAGCTTAGGTAAATATATCTTCACAGCGCGGCTAGCACCACTTTGTTAATAACATTGACTAGGTTGTTATCTTATTAGCGCTTGTACATACGTGCGTAGTTGTACTCACATGTAACTAGTTAATCGTATCAGCTGCTTTGCTCGACTTGAAGTGTATGTAGGCTCAACTTTAAATTTACAGAAATAGACAGAAATAGGTATGGCTTTTCTAAAAGCGAAATTCACTTTTTCACAAGCTAAGAAAAGGGGTTTCGACTTCATTTTTAAGGGTGGCCATATTCAGGAAGTAGCTTTGAGACTGAACTTTTCTTATCATATACTTTAGAATATATGTTATAAAGACTACATTTCCTCACAATAATCCAATAGTAAATGCAGCGGTGAATTATAAGGATTACGTAACAAATACATAATAATCGGGTTGTATTGTATCCTATTGGTTCAAAATGAGGTCACTTTGCGTTAACAACTAAGGCAGGTTTATGATTGACAATTCAATCTCTGGTACTGACTAGATGTCTAAAAGAAAGAAGAAGTTGGTATTGATTTATTAAACACTGACAATGGAAAAAAATCATAAGCACAGACTCCTGTGCCAAAAAAAGAACAAAAAGAAAAGAGACCTTGGTCATATTTTCAATAGCTGTAATTAGTCAGCATTTCCAGTAAATCTTTGGAAGATATTCGACTCTGGGCTTTTGCTAGAATTAAAAGTAGATGACTTTATTAATTTACAGAGATATGATTAAAAAATCAAAAAATAGCACGCTTAATAATTGAAGAACGATAAATAAGGGATATGAGCGCTACCCAAAGGATTAAAAATTCGAGCTTCTATTATCAAAATGGTTTACTATAAAAGGAATTTTAAGTTTTTTAGATGAAATTCAAATTTCCAAAATATGCATGACTTTGCCAACAAATTCCAATAGCCAACTTTTTTGGTATCTTTTTCGAAAGATTTAACTTTTGAAATCCCAATTTAAGAAAAGTAGGAATATTTCCCGAAGAACGACAGGAGTCGGTCGCTATTTATATTTACAGAATACACGGTATTGTCGCAATTCAGACACGAATTTTACTGCTCATTTCTAATACTATTCAAGCCTAATATTTATATAAAAAACATTTATTTAATAGTCAACAAAGGCGGCACAAGTTGACACGTAGGTAAAAATGCCTAAAATAATATACAAATCATGAAAGACTCCCCGATTTAATCCTTGGGATTACATGATTGGTCCTGATTTTGAACGTTAATAATTGAAAATTCAAAGAAACTGATTTATTTGCAATATTTTTGGTAAAGAAACAATACTAACATATTTCTTAATGTAATTTGATTCACTTATTAGTCTGAACTTATGGGATTATTTCCAGAAATAAAAATTAGGTTGAAAAGGATTACAAGAATCACAAATCCCTTAATGTTACTTTACCCGGTTTCTCGTCTTCACCTTTTTCTTCAAAATCTTAAACCTCATTAAGGCATTACAAGGCGTAATTCTTGATACTACAGTATTCTTAAACCTCTTACAATGCACAGTTTTTGATCAAATAAATAATGTAATCTTCCAAATTTGATTTACAATTGGTAATGTAAAGTTACTGTACATATCTCACAATGAGTTTTGAGGTAGAGCTGCTGTTAAAGGAAAGAGAGGTGTTAGTTTCTATTATATCCTGTGTTCAAAATATTACTGGCCAAAGAAAATAAATGTAATAGAGATAATTTGAAATTCAATTACATTTTAAGCCCATCTATTAAAGCATACTCCACTACCAAATTTTTATGTCTATCCTCATATCTATCCGTCTCCCTCAAAGTATACCATTGAATAACACGATACTTCCATAAAAGTTTATAGAGAGTAATGAAATTAATTGGAGGGATTAAACTACTAATAAACAATTCTTTTTAGAGACTAAGCATCTTTCCAAAAAGTTATTACATCTATTTTGGGATTATGTCTTAAAATCATTACTTTTTATACCAATAATCTATGAAGTGCTCATCAGAGATCAACCAATATTATTCATTTTGCGTGAAACCGTTGACGGCAAACGCCATACTAGGAAAGATTAACTGTTAATAGCTTAGCTCCAAGTTCAATTCTAGGAAACATGATAGTTTAACCAGGGAATCGAATAAAGGATTCTTCTAGAATATTGGGGAAAACAGCTAATATAAACCCAAATCCCTTTTTATTCCCGTACTGTATCCGCAAGGTGCGTGTATTTTAAATTGTCCAGTCCCTCTAGTCCCTGAAAAAGCACATTCTAAAAGTATTTATGCAACTTCAATCAAGCAGAACTACGAATTGAGTTTCTGAAATTTTCAAAAACATACCTTTCATTTTCTTTAATGCTATATAAACCAACGATTAATGTAATAATTCTTTTTACAAGATATGATTATTTTACAGATTATAATATATATAAGAAACAAGCTTTCAAGTGAAAAAAGTAAATAGGGAAACATTAAAAAAGATGGAATAAGTGGTTACATCCACGGTGTTGTTGGTAATTTGATCACATTTAAAAAGTAATTAATAAATACAAACCTCTTTTCAAGTGTATAATGATTGGAAAAGAAACAAATTCTTTTATCTGTTCCTGGAGGCAGTTAATTTTTCAATTCGCCTGATAGATATAAACGTCGAATTTTAACTGTAATGAGATCAGTGCAGTTTATTGCAAAAAGAATGGTAACTGTAATACATGTAGATAGTATACTGTAAATATTTTGACTTTTCATAGTTGACAAAATAGAAAAAAGTAATATAATCCTTTTATGAATTTTATATATACTTCTTAACATTCTCTAAAATTTTCATCTTTTTAGAATTCTCTTCTTTTGCTTTTTTACCACAATATATTTATTTACTGTCGTCTTTCATCCACTCTTTCAATATTTCAGTCTCACGTCTTTTCTTCACTCGTTTGAATTTCTCTTTATCAAGCTCTTACATTCGTTTTTTTGAGTTATACCATATTTCTCATAAATATTTCTTTCAATCTGTCTATTAGTCACTCGTTTGTTGTTGCCGTTTGTTTAATTATTCTGTTATTTTCCACCATATAGTTGATAGCATACCGGCATCTTCATATCATTTGGTTATCATATCCGGAACCAGCTTTTATCACTTTCTCTCTCTAGAGTTATTTATTTAATTTTTCAAGCATTCCTTTTGCCACCTATGACCTCTCAGAAACTCCAAAGGTATCATCTAATTCTCTCCATTTACTAGAAAATACATTATTCTTAGGTTAGTATTTTGGCTCTCTCTTGATCTTATTTTCTTCTCTTTTTTGACTTGCTGAATAGTTACGATACTTTGGCAAATCCTAGATGAAAATTTAGTAGCTAAACCTGACAGCGTTTCAGTCGCAAACTATTATGGTCAGTTATTGAGTGTGCAGTAGCTTTCTAGAAGTTTTCATATGACATTCTTTGGCACTTTTCTGACTGGCTCATTATTAACCCTTGCGTCTTAAATGTAAATCCTTGTTTTCCAATTGTAATCTGTTCTTGAATTCTAATTGTCATCTCTTTTTATTTTAGTTTTATTCAGTAATTTCTGTTCTACCTCCAACAGAGACACGTCGAAAATCATTAAATCATCACATTTCTACTGAGCTCAGTATTAAACTTGTTAGCTTTGGTCAAGGCACTCACCTTGCCATCCTAATTCCATTCAATTTGAGTCTCTAACAGAAGAGAAATCTCAAAGTTTCTTAATGTTATGTTGCTTCGGTCTTTCAACTTTTCCGCTTAACCCTCGCCAATATTACCAGTCTGTTTATTCAAGTTCAGCAATTGATTTCCATGAGGACGGCTCATATTCAAAATATTCAGTCACTAGTACAATTATTATTCCAAAAGCAATAAAGCAATACTAGACCACATATTACGAAATAGCGTAGCAAAAAACGAAAAGTAACAAGGTAGGAGTTTTCCGTTTGACTTAGACTAATTCACTTGTAATTCTTTTTTTTTTGGTTTCAACTTCCAAAGATACACTAATACTCATAACTAATTAACTGTTCCTGTCGCCACCAGATTGTTCTAATTCACATCTAACAATCCCACAGCATTGTTATCAACCATCTCTGGTTTCTTATATTATTTTGTTCCTTTGATGTCAGATCAATTTCATGGTTCATCTGGACTGCCTCCAGCAGAGATCTTTGAGAAAAGTCCAAGGCGGTCTAGAAAATATCACCATTTAACCTGCTCAAACTGTCGAAGAAGAAAGGTATGTATAATTTCTTAGGAAGTAATATTTAGTGATAGACAATTATTTGAATGAACATAAATCTTTTTGAATATCGAACATTTATGAGAAATTTCATTATTTTGGCCAATGATCTGACACAATTTATTTAAATCAACCTAATAGGCAAAATGTGATGGCCTCCAGCCAATATGCACAACTTGCAAAGGACTTGGAGACGTTAACTGTATATACGACAAACCAGCATCAATAGCATATGTTAGACACTTAGAAAAACAAGTGAAAGACCTTTCTAAATCACTAAAAGACTCGGGTTACTCACAGTCATCTGTTAGCAGCAGTGGAGGGGTAGGTCTAAGTTCTAGTAATCAAGATGTCACTGGCGATCCTAATATGTCTCCCTTTTCCGGAAGTGAATCCAATGCGTCTCCCAATAGAAACCAGAAATCCCCATCATCATCTGAGAAGCAGACTAGCCAGCAGCAGAAAGAAGCTAGGTCCGAAGTGGAACCAATAGAATCAATGTCTTTCAATAATCCATTTACAGGCACCACCAAAGAATTTCGGCAAGACTACTTCGAAGCATACAACAGAACATCGAAAGAAATTGAAGAAACAGCAATGAGATCTGTGCTTCAAACATATTTTGGCTACATTCCATTAACAACAGCAAAAAAGTGTCTGGCAGTATATTGGTCCTGGATCCACCCAATACATCTCACTATTCATCGATCATCATTTATTCACGATCTTGCTATATATTCCCCAAAAAACTCATATAAACAAAATAGTTGCTTTTCCCTTGCTCTTCTTTCTGGAATCTTTGCAGATACCCTTCCTCTCTTATATGGAAAAGAAAGCGAATTAGCAAAAATTGTTGACCAACAAGCACATGCCCTTTTTATGCAAGAAATCCTTTTCCCAGCAACACTTGCTACTGTTACAGTAGCTCTTCATCGTGCTATTAGTGCAATGAAGCATAATAACACTACCCAGTGTTGGATTTTCAGTGGAATTTCCTATCGTCTTGCCGAAGATATCAATCTCTACATATCTCCTGACTATGTTGATCATTCCATTTCCATTGAGAACGTTGAAGCAAGAAGTAGGCTAGCTTGGGCACTGTTTCATTGGGACCAAAATATCAGTCTTTATCTTAGTCGTCTTCCCATAATAAACCATATTCCATTTCAAGTTGAAGATTACATTACTGATAATACAAACGATAATGAACTTTGGGAACCAATAATAGAAGTCAAAGGAAATAAGCTTCTAAGTATTGAGATTATGCGTATTGCTTGTTTGGACAATCATGCAGTTGGAAAAGGTGGATTTTCATTGAAAAGAAACGCCAGTGGAAGTTTCAAAATGGAAAGTTTAGTTACAAAAGGAAAAATACCCCCCGGAGAACTAGCAGATTCAAGCAGTTTTTCAGATCAATTCCTTTACTCAAATGCAACAGCATCTATGAAACTGAAATTCAGCCTTCTTGCTGTAGTAAATGAAGCGATTACTAACTTATTCGGCATAAAAGCTATTCCTCTCACATCAGCTTCACTAGATATCCTTATCCCAACATCATCATTCATCACACCATCTCAAACCGAAAAGATTAAGGAAAGCATCGCTAACATAACATCTCTTTGGTATCAAGCTCCAAACCATCTCAAAAACAACCACGCATTTCCTCTGCCAATTGGAGTCATAATTAATCCAACTAATGTTGCCAACTCTCTTCAATATCATACCAGTTGTATCCTTCTTTATAACTACCTGTTATATTCCGGTCAAGCTGGGATTGAACAACCCAAAGATTCAAAGCGTGAAGCTTCAGGTGAATGCGATTCCACTAGTAACAGTTCACGAGTAACAGTTAGCAGCAGCATTGAAACAGGATTGGACTCAGTTGAAAGCGTTATTAGGACTCTGTGCATTTACATAAACTACTTTGGAGATTTCCACACCAATTATTGGCACGAGCATGCTCCTTTCATTTCAGCCCGATATATTCTATCTCTGGTTCACCACAATAAAATATTGGAAACTCAACATCGCAGTCGTGTAGTATCATACCTCCGAGCCCTGCTGAAGCTGCTCCAAAAACCAATATTTCAAATTCCCAACTCCACAGAGATAATCACTAATATCAAAAATACACTCACATACGCTGAGCAACAGGCCGTGACAGATCTACTTCCAGCATCAATTACACCAAATACACAGAGTCAACAGGTTCAACAATACCAACAGCAACACTTTACATTTCCTCAACAACCTAAAACTCTTCAAGATATATATCCATCGCAATACACAAGGCATCAAGTTCCACCCCAAGGTAATATTTCTTCAGATATCAACCTTCATCCATTCATGATTGCTCAGCAACAACAACAAAACCACCACCAAATGGACGCCTATCCTCAGCCTATGCAACAATTGGCTCAAATTCACACACACATTCCCTCAATTCCAGTAAATCAACCTCAAACATCCCCTCAGCATCAATTCCCTATTATCCCTACCACAGTTTATCAAAATTCAGCAATAACTCCAACAATGGCATTTACAAGACATACTCCTCAACATTCTCACAATTTGTCGGCTTCTGCAATCCGTATGCTTACCCTTGATCCCACGACTCCTGATAGTTCTACTACAGCCTACAATCCCAATCACCAGATATCCCATGGAGCTCCCAGTAATGTATTTCATTTTAAACCTCCATTAATTTCAGAATCACATGGGCAGCCAACAGTCGGCATGGGAATGCCTCTATCGGTATCACAATTTGCAACTCATGACTCCGGTATGAGCACGGCCCAAGGCCCAGGAGCCGTCCAAGTTCATTCCGACCCAAGCTCTACGACGACTCATCATCCCCCACAAACGCCAAATATTTTGCAGTCTCCCCGAAACATGACAGCACAAGAAGGCCATGCTGTTGGTCCCCCGAAATTTTCAGGGACTTATGAATTAAGTTCTTCTGGATCTCCAATTCGTCCCCCTAAGTTCCAAAGTAACCAGCAACAGCTAGCTTCAATCACGTCAACACATCAGCATCAAGACACTGGATCAAGACAGCTTCCATCATTGCAGCAGCTCCAGCCACGCTTTGATCCACAAATGATGCCTTCGAACCCTTCCTACCAATATGGTGACGTCGGAATTCATGGAGTCGGTAACGTAAATCCTTTTTTGGAACAGTTTGATACATCCAGAGGCGAAGGTGATAGATCAGGGCAAGATAAACATGGTCAAAACAAAGATCAAGTGGGGTTAGGTCTCAAGGACAGTCACAAAGATGATCGGGCTGATGAAACCGAAATTTCAATGTTTACCACTAAAATTTCTACATCAGATCCTGCACCAAACATCACTCAAAACACTGTCACAACTGACAGACGATTTCAGACGCGCCTCTCTGAAGATATTCAGGAGCAGATCCTTTGGCAATCCTCAGAGCCGGGGAATGATTCAACAGCTTCTGACTCTGGACAAGGCGATGTGGGTATGAGAAATGACATCTGAGAAGTCTGACAAAGAGTAGAAACTATTACTACCGCCACTAAATCTCAGTCGTCCTCGACACATTCAAATATATGAATCATTCAAATACGTATATCGACTCCTAAATAGAGATAGGATCGACGTACAGAATACATAACCCCAATAGATATCTTTGAAATATTCTTTTTTATCTTAATATTTAGACTTACCGATTTTAAATATACCAGCTGTCTTTATGACTTAAGTACAATCAAACCAATCGGATAGCCAATATTGATTGGCTCGCATCAAAGAAATGACTAAATTTATCCAAATGAGATAAGGTTTGTCTTGCCAAAAGTAATTCTCTGGTATTGCAATTAAAAGTTTTTAATTCAAATTTCTTTGTATCAAAGACAACACATGTTAAATATTACCTGTTATGCTGGAAGAATGCTAGAAGACGGTAAAGAGCTTCATTCGAATATGTTCAAGCTAGCACTTAAAAGTTGAATTATCTGTGTCACGTTACTTTGGAATAAAATGCAATGTCACTTTGTGTAACTATAACATAATGCCAGTGGTAAAACGAAGCCTCTGATTGGTTGGTACTGGTTACCACACAGCATCATCTCAATTTTTTGCACCTTTCCTCCAATTTGAGAAGTGATACCTTGCCCTTCTTTTCCAATCTTACTATCCCCAGTCAACACATTACATATATAAAATGCCTGTCAACGACATATACCCATCGCTGAAGCTTAGGGAATACCCAGATTACACTCCTCGCAGCACTCTCGGTCTCACTATCAGAGCCGCTGCTGTTTCTGCAGGTGCTGGTGTTTTTGCTTCTGCTGTTAAGAACTCCCTTGAAAGTTCCAAGGGCGCTGGGTTCTTACACCCCAGAACTGGTTACTTGACCTTTATGTTCAGTATGTAGCAATTCGATATTTACCTAGCTGTTTGTCCCCGGCTGGATATGAGTTGGTGTTTCCAGACTCGATAGCCGTTTAAAAGCGTCCCGATTGGCTCGGTTCCATTTACATGGCAAATCTTCAACAATTGACAACATTTTACAACTTGATATCTTTTCAATATCCCATATTTTTTTGAAAAAGTAAACTGTGCTTTAAAGGAGTGAAAAACAGTAATTTGGTATAGCGTTCGCGAACTAGGTTTATGCATTTCAGCGAGAGACATTGTTTGAATACATTTTTATGTGATACCATTTGAAGAAAGAGAGGTTCGATGAGGTTTAGAAATGGAATAATCTGACATTTAATGAGGAGTTGCAACTATTAAGTGAATATGGAACGAAACTTGTCAATGTTTATCTAAACTTCGGTTTTGGGTTAGATAAGGCCATGAATGGACGTTTTTTTCTTGCGGTTATAATTATCACATCTTTGGAGCCTTCATCAATTGGGAATGAAAAGTCTTATCATGGGGAACTATCAGCTTGTATTATCTTACTTGAAGCTTAGATTCTAACTCATTTCTGCTATAGCTGCTGTTGGTTCTGCTTACACTTTTGGTGAGGCTGTCTCTGCTAACATTAGAGAAACTAACGATGCCTGGAATGCTACTTACGGTGGTGTCTTGGCTGGTGCCATCATTGGTGCTACTTGTATGTGTTGTTTGACTTATTTTCATGCTATTGATTTTAGATTCTAACCCATAATGTAGTCAAAACTGTCCCTAAGGTTGTTGGTTTCGCATTACTGACAGGATCTGCTATGGGTATCTACGAGTTCTCTGGTGGTCTTACCGGTTTCGGTCGTGAAACAGCCGTTAAGAACATTGGTGAATACGCTGATCTTGAGGAAACCCCTAAGCAAGGCTTTTGGGATGTCGTTCAGCGACGGCCCTTGTCCCAAACTTACGAAGAGCTTGGTGATCTTGTCCGACCTTTCAAATAAACAATACAACCAGCATTTTACCTGAATCGAAATCTCATTTTTCACAAACTTTTGACGTATTATAAAAGGAACTCGAAGAATAGAATGGGACTGTAACACTCCAGAAGTCATCATATTACGAATTATTGACAAAATTTAGCCTAGATCTTTATAAAAAAGTAATATCTTTCAACTGTGGTTTTTAATCCCCACAGACCGTTACATAATATAAGAAATACATATTCTTTACTGTTACCGAATTTCTTGGTTTTTGTATATTGAAACACCTACCGCTCTTTTGCTTGCTCAGTGTGGTTGGCTAAAGCCATGTGATTTGCCGGCCCATGTATGTAAATAATGCTTGTTACTGTATAGGGAGTTCAAATCCCTTGCCAATTCAGTGCAAACTTATCTCTCTTCCTACTATCTCTGTCTCTTCTTTTCACATTCCAACTTTCATAAATCCCTTCTTCTTATACCATCTTTATTACGGATCTTATTTTTTCCCTTGGATTTTTAGCTTATTTTATAAATGTCTTCGAGGTAAGTCACATTTTTCTGCTGGTTTACTGAACCCCGCATCACTCGTGTCTATCTATTTTATGTGAATTCATAATAATAGTGAGAAGTGGGTCGGCTTCGTTCATAAGAGATATTCCTCTGATAAATTGTTATTTTAGGCTGTGTCTATGTCTAAGATCGATTGACTAACCAAACAAGTAATTGAGCTTTATTACCTTGACAGATATCGCGTTGAATGTATGTGCTGCTTTGTTAGAGTGATCTGCTCTCAACCTTTCATATATCTGCTACCAGATCTGGCCAACAAATCTAGATTCTAATCCTTGTGTTTTTTTATTATTACAGATGCTCTCAAAGTTCATCGTCGTGATGAGTTGATTGAATGGGTTAAGGGCTTGTTAGCTGTATGTATCATTTATCGTTCCGAATCGGTTTGCTCATATCTCAAGAATGAGCTACATGAACTTGGTTATCTAACACTTTTTTCCTTTTATATTAGGTCCCGTTCGTTCTTCATGCTGGTCCCACTGTTCACGAACTGAGGACAGTAGAAGCCGCAAAGAGTCGCTATTCCGAGGTTTTTCGTGATGTTGAATACCTTATTAATGATAAAAGTAAGTAAAATCTTTTCTTGTGCATCTGTAATTTGTCTTACTGTATGAATTATATGCGCCGCTAATCTGTTGTTGATATATACATGTGCCTGTCTAACCGTCGGTGCTGTACTTTGGTACTATTTTGTTGCATCTAATCAGTCTTTATGGACTTACAAGGCCTTCCACATATGGCCCGTCTTAGTCACTTGGTTCCGTCTACTGGTCAATTCTTCACACCTTTGCCATTAGAACGAGCATTTGTGATTCAGGATGAAAAACGTGCGATTTCGGCTAGACGCTTGGTTAGCCCCAGTTTCAATGATATAAGACTGATTCTTAATACGGCTCAGACATTAGCACTTGCTGAAGGAGAACTGCCACTCAAGCTAGTTACTTTTGATGGAGATGTGACATTGGTATGAACAAGTTGATTCAACGTAAATTTATTATATGTGATTGTAAAAACTAACCTGGCTGAATAATCTTTAGTATGACGATGGTAAGTCGCTTCTCAAAACTGATAAGGTTGTTAAACGTTTGGTTGGCCTCTTGAAAAGAGATATAAATGTTGGTATTGTCACAGCTGCAGGATATTCAGACCAATCTGGCGAGCAATATGAAGTGAGACTTCATGGTCTTTTGGAAGCTGTGAGGGAAAGTGAAGATCTCACTTTGAAGCAAAAGAATAGCATATATGTCATGGGTGGTGAATCAAACTTTTTGTTTCAGTTTGATGGTGATGTTGGTCACTTGAAATGGATTCCACCCACTGAATGGACTTTGCCTAGTGTTGCTGAATGGCAAAGTTCTGATATTATTGAGTTATTAGACACAGCACAGTCTGTTTTGACATCTTCACAAGAACGTATGAACTTGCAAGATACAACCTTGATTATCAGAAAAGAGCGAGGTGTTGGAATTGTTCCAAAGGAAGGTGTTTCAATTTGCAGAGAAATCCTAGAGGAGATTGTTCTCACTGCTCAACGTAAATTAGATTCAATCAATGTCACCAAATACTTGAACTTCAGCGCCTTCAACGGTGGACAGGATGTCTGGGTGGATATTGGTGATAAAAAATTGGGTGTACTCAGTTTACAGGAATACCTTGGGAAGATTCTGGGAACACAGACTCTTCATGTTGGTGATCAGTTCGCTTCTGTTGGTGCTAATGACTTTAAAGCCAGACAAGCAGCTTGCACTGTCTGGATTGCTAGTCCTCGTGAGACTGTGGAAATTATGGATGAACTACTTGAGTATGTGGACAAAAAGACTGGATTCAACAAAGACTAAGTGAAATATATCGAAATATAGTTGAATAATAACCAGTCTATAAAATAAAATAAACATTATATTAATACCCAATCTCATTGGTATATATTGCATGCGTTAATAGAGATTATGGTATTCATGGAGTAAGTGATTGAAATTATGATGCTCATGGCTAGCATATGATTATGTGGATGATTCATTGTCAGTTTATTACCAATTGTTACGTTACATAGCGTTTATTATGAGCGTCAAATCTTTTTGGGACCTATTGAATATGTTGTATCTGAGTGCCTTGTATGTACAGTCCCAATGAATTAAGCGAACTAAACTCAATTCTTTTCTTTTGATAATTATTTGGCGTGGTAATATAGTACGTTCCGTAAGTAAACGAATATGGCGAAGTGCCTTGAATCTTTAATTCTTTTTTAACTAAAAAGGGATAATATTCTATGTTTTCCAGTGTTAGTATTAATACTGTCAGTCTAGTAGTATACAAGGAATCTTCAATTAGAAACGTTTTGGTAAGTTAACAAATTTTTAGCCTGCTGCAGTGGGAGCGTAAAAGAAGTGAAGTTTTGTTTTCCGTATCTCAGGTTTTAAGATTATATGGAAAAGTATTTGTTTCATCGGGAACCAAAAACATTTTATCAAGTAGAGGGGAAACTTGGAAAAGGATACAATAAGATGCCACTTATTGAACTTATGTTTTGACATGTGAACCTAGGACTCCTTTTTAAAAGATATGTATTACACTACGTATAAGAATCTTTTAATCAAAATGTAAAATCTTATGCTTGTTTTTCTATCTTAGTTGTAACTTTTAACTCTTGCAGTACTGTAATTGGGA
Source organism: Magnusiomyces fungicola (assembly GCA_900654225.1). Taxonomy (NCBI): domain Eukaryota; kingdom Fungi; phylum Ascomycota; class Dipodascomycetes; order Dipodascales; family Dipodascaceae; genus Magnusiomyces; species Magnusiomyces fungicola. The sequence goes on from CAACAH010000004.1 coordinate 2,472,858, forward strand.
ATTTTCATGGTAAAAAGATACGCATATTTGTATCCAAATAATATAAGATAAAACTTGGCATTTCTTACTTGCCTTACAGGTTTATTCAAATCTGAAAATTACTAATATTAACTTAATTGAAGTCCAAAAGCGTTTATTTTTTAAGGTTCAATTTAGTACACAAGAACTTGAAATAATTTGCTTCATGAACATATCCACTTTGAATAAAAATATGGTACACAATAACAGTTACAAAAGTGGTTTACTGATAATACAATGATACTTGGTACACCCTTTCAGAGTCTGATTGTTCTTCACTACTTGATTTTGTGTCAATACTTCTTTTTTTGAAAAAAGATTATCGTTTCAGTTAATTTCAAATTATTCATTAGAATTAAACAAAATGAATCATTTTCAACAATCCTGATGGACACAAAGCTGATGCTTCAATTGAGATTTGCATCTTTTATAAGTTGATTGAAAGGGAAATAGAAAGTATTTGGAATAGCCTTTAGAAAGCAGGTTGTTTGAACTTTTAAAATATTCAGAGATTGCATATATTATTGAAAAATTATATACGTCCTGGGGTTTTAAAGCCTGATCCTGTCGGAATTCTGAGTCCATTACAAAGAATTTCAAACGCTACGTAATAGTTAGAAATTTCTTCTTGAAACACATATTGAGAGACTTATAATTGAGAGTTTGTTGAACTGAATTAAGGTAGTATCTTAAGGTTAAACTGGTAATACTTAAACAATTACAATTATCTTATATCGGATTCCACCCGCTTTAGGTACTCATGTCAATTACAATAATTTGCATTTTTAATTAACCAGGGGGTTTCCCTGGAACTGTTTCAGAGATGGATACCACCCAACCTAAACTAACATAGTCTTGTTGAAAAACAATCTTTTCAACTCAGTAGTTTCATCAATTGTAATTTGTAATTTATCAATCTTAGCAATGTATGTATATACCTTCATATCATGTGATTTACATGTGATCAAACTGCTTCTTTTCACAGAATTCTTGTCTAAGCAACCTTTCTTGTTCTTTGAGGTCGGAGAATATTTACCATCCTGGTCACTATTTCAGATTTCCTAGAATACCCGTGGTTCTAAAGCAATATATACACTTTTTCAATTGATATTATTTTCATAGCCTGAGTTTTAAAGATAGTAGCCGTTTGTGGGTTTCTGGAGATTCACAGATATTGGCCAAGTTAATGTTATTATTTTACAATTCCTAGATTCCCAAATATAATATACATTGTGAGAAATACCTTTTGATTTTACATACATGTTTTATTCCCTTTGAGATTGCGTTCATCAAATCCTTAGACTTTCAACAAAAGGTTGGTTGTAATTCTATTGGCGATATATACAATAACAATACCCAGTGGTGTTTCTCAAATGGTAGTGAAATAGTAAAGGATTTTGCAACTTTAGAGGATACCATTTTATATATTCAACCAAAAATCTGTTTGAACTTTTTTCTAGACGTTACTATGTATGAATCTAGTTGGATTGCTGTTTCTAAATGGACTCCAAAATACCAGTAAAAAAACGTCTTTATACACATATGTCTATTATTTATGAATATTTTTCATATTATTGCTTATATGCCTGACTTGGCATGCTTCAAATTTTGTATAATAACGCTGTCGGTGTGCTTTTTTTAACATATTTAACTACAAGAACCTAAATACCCTGATGAATTCTTGAAGGAAGTATACCTCTCGGATTTGAGCTCAACTTATATTTTTGACTGTTCTTTATATCTTGAGCGAATACCTATTGAGGCAATCACAATTTTACACCATTATCACTTCATAAGTTTTATCCGTTATATTATTAGTGTTATGATCCGTTATGGCAATTACCAAGCTTGAGTCAGACGAGTCTTTAGAGGAGTCTACGAAAAAGTATTTAACAAAGTTATGTAGCAGAAAATTGAATATATTAGTCTATTTATGATACCAACTTGTGATTATTTTTGGGCTCTGCTCCTGTACCTCACGTATTAAGAGAAATTTCAAAACAAGTTTTGAGTCCTAAAACACTGAAACTAAGGCCTCTTGTATCGCCGAAGGTAAAGAGACTTACCAGTCAGTGCAGGTTGATGAATTCTAGGTCAATGTTACAGTATATTATATCACAGCATTTCAAAAAAGGCGTCATATAAATCATGGTGATAATTTACCTATTGCGTGGCTGGGCACTGTAAAATGACAGAGTGGGAATCTCCTTTATCTTCGCGAGATGAGAGGATCCCGACTATTGCATTGAAAAGGATAGCTTGACGGAAGTTCTTACACTTATTGAAGGTGAGATTCTTAAAGGAGATGGATGTACGTAAGTACGTGAAAGAAAGCTACTGTAGCCTTTTAAACTACATGAGTTCCTTCGATGAGGAATATAAATCCAAGACTAATAAAACTGTTTCTCGCGTTAAACGTGGAAGATATTGACGCAAAAGATACTGTGGTTCTTTTGATTAACCTAATAAAAAGAGTGTGTTAGATAAAGAAAAGAAGTTTCTCTTAATTGGTTATCGCACTAATAGCTGACACCCAATACAAGAAGTACAGGAGCAGAGCCCAAAAAGAATCACAAGTTGGTATCATAAATAGACTAATATATTCAATTTTCCGCTACATAACTTCGTTGAATACTTTTTCGTAGACTCCTCTAACATTAGTGTTTAAACATTAAACATGCAAGTAGGAACAAGAAGTCAACAAATTTCTCAATCCTTTTGGTATATCAATTGAGTTGCAGGATATTAATATTATTCATCATCAAAATCATCAAACATGACTTTTCTTCTGGGTCGTTGTGATGAGTGTATCATTTCAACATCTTCATCACCATCATTTTCATCGTTTAAATCAAATATAAAAGCAGCCTCGTTTTTAGAAGAATCATTCAGGCTAGGCACCTCTTTGGCAAAGCTTACATCGCCTACTGTGTCTTTTATCGTGACTCCTAAATCTGTAGACAACATTTTCTGGGAATCTAGGATTGTTGAGTCCGCTGTCTTCTCCGGTAGTCGAGTTTCAATTTCTTCTTCACTATCATTACTATTTCCATCTTCCATAGTATCGAACATACATGCTAACTCTTCTGCACGATCACTAGTAGACTTTGCTGTACTATCAGCAGCCGCTGTATCATTCAGTGCTGGTTCAGGGTCTTTGCTTAGCTTTTCTGATTCATTGTCTTTGTTAGCAGGTAGCCCAGTTGGTACAGAAACAAACAGGTCTTCATCACCGTTATTTCTTAGTGCCGACACAAAAAGATCGTCATCATCACTATTGAATTCAATATCAACATCAAAGGCGGAACTTTGGGTATCTTTAGCAGCTTGATCTAAAGATCTCTTATCAGAACTAGACTCTGGTTGCGTAGTTTGTGTTGCCAGTGATAGACCATTGTCTGCAAATACAGCGTGTTCTATGTCTTCTCTTCTTTCTTTCTCTACCCTTTCTTTGTCAATAAAGTCTCGTCGAATCCTCCGCATCGCCGGCCGACTGCCAACAGACCGTGCTTTAGCCATAAAATCCTCAAAATGAATTCCCGGAGCCATTTTGTGGGCTGTCAGTGCATAAAACAATAGCAACTTTTTGCGATTCAATAGTCCTTTCTTTGGTGTATTCTGATCTTTTGAAATCCCCATAATCTTGTTATGAGCGTTTTCATAAATGTATGGGAGTCCATGCCTTGGATTCATCAACGTGTTTTCATCAAACTTGATACGCTGTGCTCGTTTTTTGTTAACAGCATCTTCTTGTATTCCGAGTGTCTTGGCCGCATTTTCATCGAGATCAGCCTCGAAATCAACCACATTTCCGTTTCTATTCGCGCTTCCAGAAGAGACGTGATGGTTTCCTGTGTCGTTGTTGAGGGCATCATCAATAGCCGCCATAATAACGTCGCCTGAGTCCCAGAGGTCCATGGTGATTTATTAGCTACTTGGAATAACGAGATTGAAACAATAGAAATTAAAGTAAATATCGTTGTGAAAGGAATTGCCGCTGGTGTAGATCTATCAGTTGCGAAAAGAATGATTTAGAGATGGTGATCCTTTGTTTACTTCTCGAACGGGTTATACAAGTTAGACGCGACTATGACGCGTAGGGGTTTATGTTCTGATATTTACACTCCTGGTATTAATATTACTTAGAGATAAGAGTATGAACCTTGAAGGTTTGATAACCATTTGACCTTCATAATCTTTGAAAGCGTCTTGTTAGTCGTTTAATTTGAAATTTCGTTATTTTATTATTTTATTATTTTTTATACGTTTGTTTATTTATTTCTTGGATTTAAAGGCATAAGTTGGGTGTTGTTGTAAGTGGTAAGTATGGTGATTATGGGCACTCACTTGGGTAACCTACAAATGTTGCTGAAGCAGTAAATGATATGTGAGAGCTTGATGCAATTGAACATTCTAAACAGCATTTAAGCATTTTTACTTCAACGGTTTTGTGTAGTTTGAAAGAATCTCAAATGTTAAAGTTAGGCCCTGTAGAACGTGGGTTTTTTGGTTTTTGACAGGTTCTACAAAAAAGATATTCCGAGGCCATGTAAATCTTTGAAAAGCATTAAACAGCTAAGTCTAAAACTAAAACCGTTGAACCATTGAAATATTGGGAATTCCTAATAACCTTGGTGGGGTGGATTGTATTAACGAGCTCGTCTTCCCTTGTTTTGACAGATGAGATGGTTATTTGGGGAACCTTTAAGGTAAAGCCATATATTAACGAGGTAGTTTTGTAAATATTATAACCCATTTTGTGAAAAAACTTGGATTCTAAAGTGAATCTTGAAATCTGAAGCAAATCCCAGGTAAAAAAGACCCTGAGTTATAGATTTGATAGCTCCAAGGAATCTTTGAGACTTGATTGCATTTTACTCAAAACCGTTTTCATAACAGCCAAGGTTTAAACCCCTTGCCCTCAATATAGGATTCCATGCAGTAACACTTTCTAGAAATATTGAAAAGAATTCGTTTCCTTCGGAGCTTTTTAATCTCTACACCTGCTGACCATTATCTTGTCAACAGAACCTCTAAATGTTCAAATTTCACATGTGTACGGCTGAAGGTAGTTGAGGGACTAACCGCGAATACGGCGAATTAATCACTGGGAAAAACTATTACAAGTAGGATTGAAATTAGAATTGAAACTAGACAAAATCTGGAAAATCAGACATAAGAAATTAGCATGTTGTGTCCGTCATTCTAACAGTAGACTCAAAAAGGCTTATTGAATTTATAAACATGTGATTGAAACACATACATACATGGTATATTTTATAATTGATATTTATCAGACGTATGTAATATCACCTGATTGCTATACCTTTTTTTTGCCTGACGCTAAAAGACTTGTCTCTCTTACGAATGCACTTCACACTAACCTAAGAAAAAGGAAAAAGAAAAAGAGCCCCAAATCTCTGTTTGATTTCTCTCCGACGTCCTTGTTGTATCTTTCCTAGACGTCTTAATAGCCATCCATGATTCCATTCGGGACACTCACAGCCTGGAGCCGAAACATCACTAAACGTCTCGCGGGATGGCTGGCCTAGAACTGGCATAAACGTGTGGCTCAACCTTCTGTTACCCTTGTAATCGTATCATGTATACAATAACAGTCACTTTTAAAAACATGTCATGAATATATAACATATAATAACATATAATGGGGTGTATGTGATCCCTTTTGCAATTTCGAAAGGAGATGCCCCGCATTTCAGCCATTTTGGGGTTCTGTGCGGCGCAGGATGTAAGGAAGCGCTCGCAATAAGACATATCCGAACCAAAGAATAGCAAACCGGCCAATTTAGCCTCTATACACAAATTTCATACGAGGTTTGCTAAAAGAAACTGCCGAGTCTGAATGATACCGGGCTTCTATGTATATTCGCTCACCCTTTCGATGGCTGCTTAACAAAAATTGATGAAATTTCAGCATTCATGAGCCATTAGGAGCTAGTATTAAAAAAAAAAGCATCAGAGCCCAATGGCAGCCAGTCTCTGTTGTTCTGCAAGGACAAATCTTCAAGCTCAAATCCAAAAGTAATAAAAGGAAAGCAACCTCTTCTTCTGCTGGCTTTACAGATTATATAATTACCCCAGTTTCAGCGATCTTCAAAGATTATATCATAATGGGCTTCCTAATTAGGCATACTCCATGTCCCCTGGATTTCTGTTGGCCTGTTTCTCCGATCAAAAGGCTGGTGGAGGGGCTCGCAACACTGAGACACAGAGAGGTGTCGTCTCGGAGGAAAGTTTACGCTGAAAGCTATGATCGATTAATACCGTTTATGCACAACAAAAGGTTCTCATTGTTCCCCACCCAGGCTTTTTCCGTACACAAGATTCAAGCCAATGCTGCTAAAGAACACCTTGGGACTAAATATATATATTAGAAATCACATGGATAGACCTTGCGTGCCTGTAGGACCGTTTCCCCGAAGATAGCACAGTCAGCAACGGCCTACTGGTAACTTGCGACTTTTTTTGAACTGTGCTATATATTACAGGAGAGTAAATATAAACGTGGTAAATTTAAATTCGTAATTACACCGCCTGGTCTATTGCACACCAAACCTAGGACTGTTACTGAAATTTGCAATTAAATAAAGACCAAAAGAGATATATCCAATGATATTGGTAAAAAATGGAGAACTAGACCACAACACACGCAACAAGAATAACGAGCCTACCTACTAAATTTAAACACCAAACCTTGGGTGGACAAAGTTTGTATGCCATACTTAGTACCACATGTATACCACATGTATAGCACTTTTCAGCACTCTGTCTGGAGAATGTGTCTACCTCTCTGATGACCGCTCATGACTTTTTGGGCATTAGTGGCAAATTGGAGTCAATAATAGTAGTCAACTATGAATCGGAAGTAAGGAAAAGAAAAAATAACACACTAGTATACTGTATATTCGACAAAAGGGTGTTCAAAGGGAAAACTGGTTACAATCTAACCATTAGCCACTAGATGCAGCTATACCACTAACTGTTGCCTTTCGATAGCTCTGGAAGAAAGAGGGAATAAGGCCAAAATAGAAAAAAAAAACAATATATAAGTAGAGGTGGAATCGCTGTTGGAATAGTTCTTCTTTTTTCATCAATTCTTTCCTCAATATCTTTCAAAAGCATCTTTACAAACCATCTTTACGAACCCCAACTAGTAGCCAATACAATGTCTCCAATCCCTACTACTCAAAAAGCTGTTGTCTTTGACACTCACAACGGACCTCTTGTCTACAAAGAGATTCCAGTTCCTACACCCGGTTCTGATGAGATTCTCGTCAATGTCAAGTACTCTGGTGTCTGCCACACCGACCTCCACGCCTGGAAGGGTGACTGGCCTCTTGCCGTCAAGCTTCCTTTGGTCGGTGGTCACGAAGGTGCCGGTATCGTTGTCGCCAAGGGTGAGAACGTTACCAACTTTGAGATCGGTGACTATGCTGGGATCAAGTGGCTCAACGGCTCTTGTCTTTCTTGTGAATTCTGCTTGAAGGCTGCTGAATCCAACTGTCCCGATGCTCTTCTTTCAGGATATACCCACGATGGTTCTTTCCAGGAATACGCCACTGCTAAGGCCATTCACGCTGCTAAGATTCCTCAAGGCACTGACCTTGCTGAGATTGCACCAATTCTCTGTGCCGGTATCACCGTTTACAAGGCCTTGAAGTCAGCAGACGCTCGTCCTGGTGACTGGGTTGCCATCACTGGTGCCGGTGGTGGTCTCGGTACTCTCGCTATTCAGTACGCCAAGGCCATGGGTTTCCGTATTCTTGGTATCGACGGTGGTGCAGAAAAAGAGGCCGCTGTCAAGAAGCTTGGTGCTGAGAAGTTTGTTGACTTCCTCACATCCAAGGATCTTGTCAAGGATGTCGTTGAAGCCACCAACGGTGGTCCTCACGCTGTTATCCACGTCGCTGTCGCTGAGCGTGCCATCACTGCTTCCACTGAGTACATCAGAGCCACCGGTACTATTGTTCTTGTCGGTCTCCCTGCCCATGCTTACGCCAAGTCTCAGGTCTTCTCTCAGGTCACCAAATCTTACAACATTAAGGGATCTTACGTCGGTAACCGTGCAGACACTGCTGAAGCCATTGACTTCTTCACTCGTGGACTTGTCAAGTCTCCCATCAAGATTGTGGGTCTCTCTGAGGTTGAGAAGGTTTTCGAGCTTATGGAGAAGGGCCAGATTGTCGGCCGTTATGTCCTTGACACATCTAGATAAACGTGAATATTACTTGTAATTAAATATGAACTATATTGATTCAATTGAAATTATTATATCATTAAAAAATACTACTATATTATGAACCGAATCAAACGCTTGCACATAAGACTATTTAGAATTTGATTTCAATTACGCTTGGAAAAAGAGGTATGCTTTTATTTTGGAGAATGTTCTGAAATTCACAAATTTCAAATATTCAGTTGTAGGTATACTCAGAAAGTGTGACGGCAAGAACAAAAACACCGTGTAGAGCAAAATGTGCCTAACAAATAGTATTTTTCAGTTTCTACATATATATGAGGTATTAAATATGAATAAATCAAGATATATTTCAATTGGGCTAATAACTGATCTTTTATGAAGTAATTTCAAAGAAAAACGACGACTACGAGGCTTTGGTTTGGCTATTTTGAAAGAGGCGCCAATATTACAACTGACAGCTAGAGAGGGCTAACACCCAAATAACCAATCACTACTTGTAAATATGGACAAAAAGAGACAAAATCAGTGAATCATATTGCTATTAAGTACTAAACTAAATGTACAGTGACAGAAACGTAAATAACACCAGGTTTGAAAGAAAAAAAAGTAAAGGCCTGAGTTGAGTAGAAAATAGGGTAAATATCGTAAAATTTTGCATGGAAAATTGTAGGGTGATGTAAAAAGTTACCCCAGACTATAAGCTTTTTACGAAACGGTGAATCATGGGCCATGTATGTATGAGTAAAATAGAATACGAATAAGCTAGTAGACCAGGCAAGAAAATTTCAATGGGTCCATATTGGACCTTGATTCGATATTTCATTCTAAACCCCACTCTCGATAGACTGACTCCTCAAAGTCCTCTAAAGAATCATCAACTCAAGTGAGACCTGAAAAATATAAAAGGGGACTCAATTCCAGTTCAACCCAATCTTATTTTTTTCCTTTCTTTCCTCATCACTTTCTTCTTTATCACTAAAACTCATTAAAACTTTTGCATCTCTAATACTTATTCAACATGTCTCCCATTCCTAAGACCCAAAAGGCTATTGTCTTCGAGACCAACGGTGGTCCTCTTCTTTACAAGGACATTCCAGTTCCTACTCCCGCTTCTGACGAAATCCTCGTCAATGTCAAGTACTCTGGTGTCTGCCACACCGATCTCCACGCCTGGAAGGGTGACTGGCCTCTTGCTACCAAGCTTCCTTTGGTCGGTGGTCACGAAGGTGCCGGTGTCGTTGTCGCCAAGGGCGAGAACGTCAAGAACTTTGAGATCGGTGACTACGCCGGTGTTAAGTGGCTTAACGGCTCCTGCTTGGGCTGTGAGTTCTGCTTGAAGGCTGCTGAGTCCAACTGTCCCGATGCTCTTCTTTCCGGATACACCCACGATGGTTCTTTCCAGCAATACGCTACTGCTAAGGCCATTCACGCTGCTAAGATTCCTCAAGGCACTGATCTTGCTGAGATTTCTCCTATTCTCTGTGCTGGTATCACAGTCTACAAGGCCTTGAAGTCATCCGACGCCCGTCCTGGTGACTGGGTTGCCATCACTGGTGCCGGTGGTGGTCTCGGTACTCTTGCTGTCCAATACGCCAAGGCCATGGGATTCCGTGTTCTTGGTATTGACGGTGGTGCTGACAAGGAAGCTGCTGTCAAGAAGCTTGGTGCTGAGAAGTTTGTTGACTTCCTCGCATCCAAGGACATTGTCAAGGATGTCGTTGCTGCTACCAACGGTGGTCCTCACGCTGTTGTCCACGTCGCTGTCGCTGAGCGTGCCATCACTGCTTCCACTGAATACATTAGACCCACTGGTACTATTGTTCTTGTCGGTCTCCCTGCTGGTGCTTACGCCAAGTCTGAGGTCTTTTCTCAGGTCGTCAAGTCTTACACCATCAAGGGCTCTTATGTTGGTAACCGTGCAGACACTGCTGAAGCCATTGACTTCTTCACCCGTGGACTTGTCAAGTCTCCTATCAAGGTTGTCGGTCTCTCTGAGGTTGAGAAGGTTTACGAGCTCATGGAGAAGGGCCAGATTGTTGGTCGTTATGTCCTTGATACCTCCAGATAAACATGTTTCCTGGAAGTTCTTTTAATGATTTACGTTTTTTGTATACACTTTAAATTTGTTACGATATTTTATAAATAGTTTAAATTGATTTTGATTTTGAACTTTAGGACTTTTTCAAGTCCCGGTGCCTTATCTATTGGTAAATATTATCAGGAACGGTAAATCTCTACCATAGAGAATTTGAAGATACCCTTTAGTGATTTCAAAATTAGCTCAAGCTGTTAGAAATGGTGATAATTACATGGCCACACTAAAAGGCATATTCATTGATACCTCAGGTTGGACAAATTACATTACATACCTACACGTGATATCAATTACATTACGCATACATACATATAGGAATGAATACCTGTTTGGACTTGCTGTATGAAGATTCAGAGACTATGAATCATGGCTGTGGATTGGACTCGTCGTGAGCAGGGAGGTTGGCGCAGCTAGGAGATTCAACGTTTCGGCCGTGATAATGATTCTACGGACTAGAAACAAGGAAAACCCATGTTTCATTTTTTGAACAGTGGATGTGCCATAACCGAATAGACAAGAAGAGTTTATGAGTATTATGATGAATCAACTGCTAGAGGTTCACGTAAAAATCTAGGAGGCTTTAGTTACTCGACCTCTTTTGACAATATGCTTGTTTCTGAAAGCTTGGAATCTAATTGATCAGCAATGTTTTAAAAAGTGTACCCTAATGATTTAATGATCCAATGGATACACTGTATACTACTGTCCTTGAAGAAGGCGATTTGACACCTATATGAAGTCGGATCAACAGGAAGTTTGGCAAGTACTTTATGCGGCTCGAGTAAGTCTGACAAGCAGGTTGTTGAACTGGTCGATGGAACAGAAGAAAGGAGCACTCACAATATTAGATAACATTGATATCGCAATTCGTAATGTATGACGATGATGGGAGATTCACAAAGTACTGGCGTTTGAGATGTGTGGACGCACGAGGGGCCCAACTGGTTAAGTAAATAGACGAATACTTATTTACCCCAATGTTTTCTACTATGAATGTTTACGTAAAATACATCGGACAAGGTTTTACTACTAGATTGGCTGGAGCTTTCAGTTTGTCCGTAAAAATAATTCACATATACTACCACAGCTTAAACTAGCTTACATACCCCTCTTCGATTTGTCCTTCTCCTCAGAGAGCAGCAATCTGAAAGGATTGATCAAACAAAGACTAAATGGTATAAATACAAGAGAGAATTCCCATGATTTCCAATAATTTTTTTTTCCTTTCTTTCTTTATCTTTTTCTTCTATATATCTTTACAACACATTAACACCTCTGCATTATAACACTTTTTCAACATGTCTCCCATTCCCAAGACCCAAAAGGCCGTTGTCTTCGAGACCAACGGTGGCCCTCTTCTCTACAAGGACATTCCAGTTCCTACTCCCGCCTCTGACGAAATCCTCGTCAACATCAAGTACTCTGGTGTCTGCCACACCGATCTCCACGCCTGGAAGGGTGACTGGCCTCTTGCTACCAAGCTTCCTTTAGTTGGTGGCCACGAAGGTGCCGGTGTCGTTGTCGCCAAGGGTGAGAACGTCAAGAACTTTGAGATCGGTGACTACGCCGGTGTTAAATGGCTTAACGGCTCCTGCTTGGGCTGTGAGTTCTGCTTGAAGGCTGCTGAGTCCAACTGTCCTGATGCTATTCTTTCAGGATACACCCACGATGGTTCTTTCCAGCAGTACGGCACTGCCAAGGCCATTCACGCTGCTAAGATTCCTCAAGGCACTGATCTTGCTGAGATTTCTCCTATTCTCTGTGCTGGTATCACAGTCTACAAGGCTTTGAAGTCATCCGACGCCCGTCCTGGTGACTGGGTTGCCATCACTGGTGCCGGTGGTGGTCTCGGTACTCTTGCTGTCCAATACGCCAAGGCCATGGGTTTCCGTGTTCTTGGTATTGACGGTGGTGCCGACAAGGAGAAGCTCGCCAAAGAGCTTGGTGCTGAGAAGTTTGTTGACTTCATCTCATCCAAGGACCTTGTCAAGGATGTCGTTGAAGCTACCCACGGTGGTCCCCACGCTGTTATCCACGTCGCTGTCGCTGAGCGTGCCATTACTGCTTCCACTGAATACATTAGACCCACTGGTACTATTGTCCTTGTCGGTCTCCCTGCTGGTGCTTACGCCAAGTCTGAGGTCTTCTCTCAAGTCATCAAGTCTTACACCATCAAGGGCTCTTATGTTGGTAACCGTGCAGACACTGCTGAAGCCATTGACTTCTTCACTCGTGGACTTGTCAAGTCTCCCATCAAGATTGTCGGTCTTTCTGAGCTTGAGAGCGTTTACGAGCTCATGGAGAAGGGACAGATTGCCGGTCGTTATGTCCTTGACACCTCCCGATAAGCTTGTTCCATTTTCCTTACCAAAAATTTGTTATGATTTTAAAAATATTTGTTATGACCATAGAATAATTGAGTTTATTTTTTAAATTTATCCACGTTCTTATTCAAAATGTATTACTGTACGTTTTTGTGCTATATCGTAATCACGAACACTTTAGGCCAAGGCTTTTCTTCACGATAGTGTTGTTGGCTTGTCAAGCTCGGAATAATTGCTCGTATCATTGGATCCACGAGCTTCGGAATTTTATGTTCCTCAATCAACCAACCATATTTATTCACACAAACCTCGGCACATGTATATGAAATATTGAGAAGGAAATTAGATTTTCCAGTCATTATTCACGTATTTTTCCAGTGCTCAAGAAAGGCAATGTCTTGAAAAAGAAATTAAATCTCAAAAAATATTAAGATTCACGTGAACATCACATGATATTTCTATCTTTAATTCAAATAACTGAAAACTCTCATAAAGCAGCTCGTCGCAAGTTGTACACTACAACTAGTCTCACTTATTGGTAGGGTTCTAGTGAGGAATAAAAAGTATAACGCGAATAAAGTGGTTCTTATTTAAAACCTGCATAGAGTAAGAGGCAAAGAGATCTTCTAGAGTTGAGCGTACATAGAAATTAGCACATAAGATAAAAAAACTATCCTAATAGGCCGCCTCGGCCGTTTGCGCATTTTTACTGGTACCCTTAGTAGATGCTCTTTAGATTCATATAGCCATATAGCCTACCATGGCTGTAATTTGGACGCGTTTATGAAAGAAAGCAGTAAGAAATATCTGTGGGAAGGGCACAGTAATCCAGCCAATCGGCAGTCTAGAGATAGCACGCTTGAGCACCTAGAGAGTACCAATTGGATTTTAAGGTGACGAAATTAGCCACGCACATATGTAGCACGACCGGTTCCAACTCTTTGTGCGAGCTTTTGTGACGTTGATGCCCATCCCAAAATCCGATCCGGTTGCAAGCCCAGAGACGGCGGAGATTCTTGCGATGCTGACAGGCGATGGACCAAGGGAGTCCTAACCCTAACCAAGTGTCGGTATATTCAATTGAGAAGACAGGATCATTATACAGCTGGCCTCATTCGGAACAAGGAGCTTTGTCGGCGTGACGGATAAAATAACTGCCCAACGTCCACATCACATGACTCACTTCAGAGGGTCCATTTCAGAAACCACAGGAAACAATGATTACCAACAATAACCAGGAACTATCATAACTGACGGGATTCATGAGCTGGATACACCAAGCTGCCAACCTAACATTGAGAATCATGGAAGCTTGTTGCAACTACGCATCAATGGGAGGCTTTTTCTCCAGAGGTGCGTAGCTGGTTGAGTAAACACACGGTTTTGGGTTTACCCCGGAATATTTTACTCAAGCATGACAATGGACTTGGGGTTTTGCTCCACACAAAACTTTCCAAGTTCTACACGTACTAAACTTTTACGCGGAAAATAGTAAAATGACAGTTCCATCTTTACCTCCAAAACCCCACTCCCTTTCTACCAACTCCTCAACGAAACCAGTCAATTCAATGAGAAGCAAAAACATATAAATACCGATCTATTTTTTCTAGAGATGATTCTCTCTTCTTTTTTCCTTTTCCTTTTTTTTCCATTATCTTTTTCTATATCTATACACTCTAATACCTACTTTTCTTTCGCATTAATACCCATCAATAAAAATGTCTATTCCTAAGACCCAAAAGGCTGTTGTCTTCGAGACCAACGGTGGCCCTCTTCTTTACAAGGACATTCCAGTTCCTACTCCCGCCTCTGACGAAATCCTCGTCAACATCAAGTACTCTGGTGTCTGCCACACCGATCTCCACGCCTGGAAGGGTGACTGGCCTCTTGCTACCAAGCTTCCTTTGGTCGGTGGTCACGAAGGTGCCGGTGTCGTTGTCGCCAAGGGCGAGAACGTCAAGAACTTTGAGATCGGTGACTACGCCGGTGTTAAGTGGCTTAACGGCTCCTGCTTGGGCTGTGAGTTCTGCTTGAAGGCTGCTGAGTCCAACTGTCCCGATGCTCTTCTTTCCGGATACACCCACGATGGTTCTTTCCAGCAATACGCTACTGCCAAGGCCATTCACGCTGCTAAGATTCCCCAAGGCACTGATCTTGCTGAGATTTCTCCTATTCTCTGTGCCGGTATCACAGTCTACAAGGCCTTGAAGTCATCCGACGCCCGTCCTGGTGACTGGGTTGCCATCACTGGTGCTGGTGGTGGTCTCGGTACTCTTGCTGTCCAATACGCCAAGGCCATGGGTTTCCGTGTTCTTGGTATTGACGGTGGTGCCGACAAGGAGAAGCTCGCCAAAGAGCTTGGTGCTGAGAAGTTTGTTGACTTCATCTCTTCCAAGGATCTTGTCAAGGATGTCGTTGAAGCTACCCACGGTGGTCCCCACGCTGTTGTCCACGTCGCTGTCGCTGAGCGTGCCATTACTGCCTCCACTGAATACATTAGACCCACTGGTACTATTGTCCTTGTCGGTCTCCCTGCTGGTGCTTACGCCAAGTCTGAGGTCTTTTCTCAAGTCGTCAAGTCTTACACTATCAAGGGA
This sequence comes from Magnusiomyces fungicola, assembly GCA_900654225.1. NCBI lineage: Eukaryota > Fungi > Ascomycota > Dipodascomycetes > Dipodascales > Dipodascaceae > Magnusiomyces > Magnusiomyces fungicola. Next base: position 2,488,113 of record CAACAH010000004.1, read on the forward strand.
TCTTACGTTGGTAACCGTGCAGACACTGCTGAAGCCATTGACTTCTTCACTCGTGGACTTGTCAAGTCTCCTATCAAGATTGTCGGTCTTTCTGAGCTTGAGAGCGTTTACGAGCTCATGGAGAAGGGCCAGATTGCCGGTCGTTATGTCCTTGACACATCCCGATAAATTTATGATTCCCAAAAATTTGTTATGATTTTATAAAATATTTGTTATGACCATAGAACAATTGATTTCAATTTTTCAATATACGCATATGCCTTTTAATTCCTACCTATCCATGCTAGAAACATATGAACTGATATGATATAATATTGTCAGATCTGGGGAAGATATAGCTTGCGCCGCACGGCTCGCACAATTTTAAACATTTCCATATCGGCAGAGCTTGTATCTTCGGTATAAGGAATAGTGTGGCAGCAATCACCTATAGACTTTTCACCAGAATAGCCGGTCATCATGTGACAGACTCTAACATCAGCTTTCCCTGTGAGGCTTATCGTACATCATATATGTTTCCTTAAACATCTTATATACAACCAATAAAATGAAAACAGACACATAAGTATGAAAGAACATTACAAGTAAAATTTCACAAACGTCCCTACCTTAAACATCCATGAAAGATGGGTTTTAAATACACACTCTCGCGATAGTGAGATGTTTTCGAAATATGTGCGGCTTGAATCAGCCCATACACCACCAGCCTTTGGCCTGTATTAAAAAGCAAAAAAAAAAGAAAAAAAAGAAAAACAAATATAATGGTAAATTGGAGTAAGGCAGAATGCCTTCAATTGCAATTTTCTCCGCTTTTTGATACTATTATAAGTTCACTTTATCCATCGTTTGTCCTAATTCAACAAAAAAAAGTCTACCAATATTTGAGATATGACGATAAACTTTCAATGGTTTGAACAGGAAAAAAAAGAAAAAACAACTCACGCTCGAACGGCAAAATATGTATGTATGTAAATCTGGTTGTATGTTGAGTCTTTAGTATTGTGGTAGTAGAAAATATTCACGTGTTGGTTAAGCAAATAGACGAATTTACCCCAGGTTTTTCCAGGCGTTATGTAAGCAGAGTAGTGTGTGTGCCATAGGTCCAGAGGGAGAGGGACAGAGAGGGACAGAACAAGAGAGAGAGAAAGAGCAAGTGTGTGTGTATGCGTGTATGAGGGCCTGACAGAAAGAACGACAAATCAAGATTTCAGTTTGTCCGGAAAATAATGGGTAAATTTCAATGAACAAATGAAATCCCCACTCGCCATGAAATCTCCTCAATCCACAAATTACCAGCAGATCATGGCCAACTCAAGCGAATTTTGAAAAATATAAAAGGGGACTCAATTCCAATCCAATTCAGTTTTTTTATTTCCTTTCTTTCTTCATCACTTTCTTCTTTATCACTAAAACTTATTAAAACTTTTGCATCTCTAATACTTATTCAACATGTCTCCCATTCCCAAGACCCAAAAGGCTATTGTCTTTGAGACCAACGGTGGTCCTCTTCTTTACAAGGACATTCCAGTTCCTACTCCCGCCTCTGACGAAATCCTCGTCAACATCAAGTACTCTGGTGTCTGCCACACCGATCTCCACGCCTGGAAGGGTGACTGGCCTCTTGCTACCAAGCTTCCTTTAGTTGGTGGTCACGAGGGTGCCGGTGTCGTTGTCGCCAAGGGCGAGAACGTCAAGAACTTTGAAATCGGTGACTATGCCGGTGTTAAATGGCTTAACGGCTCCTGCTTGGGCTGTGAGTTCTGCTTGAAGGCTGCCGAGTCCAACTGTCCCGATGCTCTTCTCTCCGGATACACCCACGATGGTTCTTTCCAGCAATACGCCACTGCCAAGGCCATTCACGCTGCTAAGATTCCTCAAGGTACCGATCTTGCTGAGATTTCTCCTATTCTCTGTGCTGGTATCACAGTCTACAAGGCCTTGAAGTCATCCGACGCCCGTCCTGGTGACTGGGTTGCCATCACTGGTGCCGGTGGTGGTCTCGGTACTCTTGCTGTCCAATACGCCAAGGCCATGGGATTCCGTGTTCTTGGTATTGACGGTGGTGCTGACAAGGAAGCTGCTGTCAAGAAGCTTGGTGCTGAGAAGTTTGTTGACTTCCTCGCATCCAAGGACATTGTCAAGGATGTCGTTGCTGCTACCAACGGTGGTCCTCACGCTGTTGTCCACGTCGCTGTCGCTGAGCGTGCCATCACTGCTTCCACTGAATACATTAGACCCACTGGTACTATTGTTCTTGTCGGTCTCCCTGCTGGTGCTTACGCCAAGTCTGAGGTCTTTTCTCAGGTCGTCAAGTCTTACACCATCAAGGGCTCTTATGTTGGTAACCGTGCAGACACTGCTGAAGCCATTGACTTCTTCACCCGTGGACTTGTCAAGTCTCCTATCAAGGTTGTCGGTCTCTCTGAGGTTGAGAAGGTTTACGAGCTCATGGAGAAGGGCCAGATTGTTGGTCGTTACGTCCTTGACACATCCAGATAAACATGTTTCCTGGAAGCTCTTTTAATGATTTACGTTTTGTCTGCACTTTAAATTTGTTATGACCTTTATATAAAAAATGAACACTTTGAATTTTTCAAAATCCTTAAAGTAGAATTTCCAATAAAAATCCACTCAGTTTTGGTTACAGTACCTAATTGGATTTGGCGAGATTTCTCACCGTCTTTCGTGAACTGCTAGACTGAAAGAGAACAATGCTTAGTATTTTCCAGATGCCACACTAGGTGCCGTGACTGGCAAGCGGAAGGCGAATTGTCGCAGACGTTGTTCCAAGCAGAAACCAGGAACAATTCAAGTGGCTGAAAGCCATCTTGTTTTGTTTATGAGGCTAGTTTAACTGTTCTACCAAAGCCCTGCTTGATTTCACTCGCACGCTCGCCGTATACATCCGCATACACACCCGGATGTATAGTAGTTGCCGAATTGTGTGGCTAAGATACACAGGTGTTACAATTTTGGAGGTAGGATCCCTCCTAGTTAGCAGACCCATAACTTAGGCTAGTTTCGATAATGGTGATGCATACCCACAATACCGGTGTAGTGAAATTTCCAACCAGACCTGCACACTTCAGACAATGGCTAAAGCTTTCCTCTTTTATTGTAGTTGTATGTTTCCCTACTGTTTACATGGAGCTTAAATAAAAGGCTAATGAAAGAAGAGACGGGACCTTACAACCACCACTTTACATGATAAACCGGGTTAACCTGGTTCACATGGCAAAGTGTTGGTGAGGACTTTTATACAGATGTATCGCGTAACTACCATTGGCTTTTACACGGTATTGAACGAGCAGTTGGCGTGAGAGTTTCTTACGTTTTAGAGTAACAGCAATTGAGTGTTCATCAATAAACGGGTTGTTTTGGGGGGCCAAGACACGGGTAACATTTCACGGTGCGGCCGACAGTCTATGGCAATGGTTGCAACAGCTGTCGCTTGTTTTTGCTGCGAAGGCATGGAATTTGAAAACCCAGCTGGGGGCGGGCCTACCAAACAGCCGTTCCGAACCAGCACCAGTATTTGCCTCAACAGTCAACTATGAGCGACAGGCACTGGCCTACCTAGCTACCTATCCGCGAAAATGAGACCTGGTCTGAGCGTGGGAGAATGCCAAACAGAAGCGGATCTTGCTGTGCTTACAGACACTAGCAAACATTGCAGGCTTGGACGCTTACACATATTGTATATCTGCTTATAAGCTCCACACATGCTTCCCCTGCTCTGTGTGCAAGGCCAAAAAACTTGATTGTCCAGACAAGCTCCTTATTTCCTCAAGCCCAAGCCTTGATGGAGCTGTAACAACTAGAACGTCGATAGCGCCAGCCACGAGTGCGCTCTCTCACACCGGCATTGCAGCGCTCTGATGAAAGGCAGCGGGGAAACCCAGATGGTGTGGGAGGTCGGGAAAAGTCTTTGACACGGACACTCCAACCCTAAACCTACTGCACTCCGTACCACGCTGCGAGCACTCCAAGCCATGCTACTCTCTGCTCAAACCCTAACTCGAGTACAGAGGCCGCATTGAATCCATGGGGGTATCCATGTTCTGTATTACTTCAAACCACGGAGAAAGACGTGGCAACTCGTTAAAAGAAAAGCTATTCCAAAATGACTTTACGCGGTATGTGGTGGTTTTATGACTGCCAATCTTATTATAAACAATTTGATAATAGTCCATGTGTCCAATTATGATCAAACAAGACCGTTTCCAGCCTCCTATTCTCTGGCTGGTGGCAATTACAAAGGAAATAAAAATCATGGGGAGATGCAACAAAGTTCCTTAGATCCTAATCTATTGGTAAAAAGGAAAAGAAAAAAAACTCAATTGAATCAACAACAGTATTTCTATGTATACACCTGACTCCTAGCCTTTAGCATTTAGCATTTAGCCATTTTGTTTCGATTTTTTTTGATTTGTTTTCAAGTTAAACCACATTAATCCTAGCAATACAGAACCCAACTGAACAGATCAAATAAACATGGCATATCTGCTAATATAGCATGTGTCTACAGCTAGTGCTGCTTATTTCTTATACACCAACTAAGAGCAATTTTTTGGGCGGGGGCTCTGTGATACTTGTAAGCTTTGTAGTGGTGGTGGCTCATTGTGGAGACTAGTTTTGTGCCGGTGTAAAAAACAAACAAACGCCTTTTTTACGACACAAAACCTGGGGTACGTAAAAATGTAAAAAATCGTAAACGTAACTAGCCTTTGATTGTCCAATATACAATATATACAATACAACACACACACACACACACACATCTTGTTTTTTTCAATTCAATTAAATGATGCCCCACTCAATTTTGATTACACCCGTAGCTCCAGAAATCTCCATTCTAACGATTGAAGTCATAGAGATACTCGTCTTCTCATGACCAATTGACCCTCCTGGGAGACCTCCTGGGAGGTGTATAAAAGGCCATCCATTTCCTCAGCTGTTTCCATCCTTTCCCCTTCTTCTTTCTCGTTTCCTTCATCATCCTCTTCTTTATTTTTATTCTTCTTACTATACTTTCAACTTTTAATACTTACCTGCATTCTGCTTTATCTTAATTCAACATGGCTCCTATTCCCAAGACCCAAAAAGCTGTCATCTTTGAGACCAACGGTGGTCCTCTTCTCTACAAGGACATTCCAGTTCCTACTCCCGCCTCTGACGAAATCCTCGTCAACATCAAGTACTCTGGTGTCTGCCATACTGATCTCCACGCCTGGAAGGGTGACTGGCCTCTTGCTACCAAGCTTCCTTTAGTTGGTGGCCACGAGGGTGCCGGTGTCGTTGTCGCCAAGGGCGAGAACGTTACCAACTTTGAGATCGGTGACAATGCCGGTGTCAAATGGCTTAACGGCTCCTGCTTGGGCTGTGAGTTCTGCTTGAAGGCCGCCGAGTCCAACTGTCCTGATGCTCTTCTTTCTGGATACACCCACGATGGTTCTTTCCAGCAATACGCTACTGCTAAGGCCATTCACGCTGCTAAGATTCCCCAAGGCACCGATCTTGCTGAGATTTCTCCTATTCTCTGTGCTGGTATCACAGTCTACAAGGCCTTGAAGTCATCCAATGCCCGTCCTGGCGACTGGGTTGCCATCACTGGTGCCGGTGGTGGTCTCGGTACTCTTGCTGTCCAATACGCCAAGGCCATGGGATTCCGTGTTCTTGGTATTGACGGTGGTGCCGACAAGGAGGCTGCTGTCAAGAAGCTTGGTGCTGAGAAGTTTGTTGATTTTACCACTTCCAAGGACATTGTCAAGGATGTCGTTGCTGCTACCAACGGTGGTCCTCACGCTGTTGTCCACGTCGCTGTCGCTGAGCGTGCCATTACTGCCTCCACTGAGTACATCAGACCCACTGGTACTATTGTTCTTGTCGGTCTCCCTGCTGGTGCTTACGCCAAGTCGTCGGTCTTCTCTCAGGTCGTCAAGTCTTACACTATCAAGGGATCTTACGTCGGTAACCGTGCAGACACCGCTGAAGCCATTGACTTCTTCACTCGTGGACTTGTCAAGTCCCCCATCAAGATTGTGGGTCTCTCTGAGGTTGAGAAGGTTTACGAGCTTATGGAGAAGGGCCAGATTGTTGGTCGTTATGTCCTTGACACATCCAGATAAATAATCTGAATTGTTTTTCCTTTCGGACGTTTTGTATTTTCCAAAATGCCTTTATGATTTTGCTTGAGTTTTTTTTACCAGTTTCTTTTACGAGTTGATGTTTCCAATGATGATATGCTTATATGAAAATTTATATCTAATCAAAAACCATATATATTTTAAATAACAATTTTTTTATTTTTTTTTACATGGCGCCCATTTTATGGGTGTAAAAATGATGGTAACTGGCAACTGATTTTGAGTTTTTTGCAAGTGGAAATTAGACTATTAAGGTTCTAATTAACCACAGGCTCAAGATATCCGAAATATAATTATCACATTGAATGTGAGCAGGAGGAATCAAACACCTCAACCAACATTGCCAATACTCGATCAAGCTGTAAATACCCTAGTTTTTCATTACCCTAAATTGAGGCCCAGCTTTCTCTGTTATATGGCATTGCATCCAACCCTTGATACATACATGGTTACCATAATCACTGACCAATTTTTTTACACAGAGGTATTGTATACTTTGGCTTGGCCATATGACTTTTTTTTTAGACTTTCATGCTGCTTATTGCAAGCTCTAGATGAGTGTTGTATATCAAATGTTATTCTTGCTCCTCACATGCTCCAGCAAAAGACAAATTAGCGGGCTGTGGAGATTAATGCGACATGTGTCTTGTGCCTACCATGGAAGAGATCTGGCAGTAATATGGGTTGTTAATTGAAGTGGCATCACGCTGTAATATGGCTTTGAGAATGAGGTATTTAAGAACACCAAGCTAGATCAGAGCGTCTGAGGTTGATATATTTGTGATCATTAATAATGGGTTGGAACACATACTAATACCATTTGGAGTCTCTTCACGCTCACGATCAAAGACGATCAAGTGCTGGAGGGCATATCTGGCGGTTCTTTGTTTCTTTGTTTTTGCAGTGAATCGGACTATCACCGATCACAGCTAAAGCTGAAGCCGAGGTCAGCAATTTAACCTACAGGAAAACAGAGTACATACTTGCACACTTTTTTAAATGAGACCTAATAAGTTTATTAAACCATGCCATTTTATTGAATCCACTTTCACCCAAATTTTAATCTTCAGCGCGCAGACATTTCCTCCTCACTTGTTTTTCCTCTTCATGTGGTTGTTGTCAACAAGCCTTGGTGTTCAATTGTAGCTACACACCAGCACAAAGCATCTTTTCTTGTGTGCTTTGGTGACAGCTTGTTGTTTGTTGTACTCCTTTTTTGCCAGCATTTTCAGTCGGGGTAGCTCATCATCTGCCGTTGCTGTTGCTGGTTTCAAGCCTTTGCTGCAGCAGAATCAGGAAAATGGAAGGTTGAAGCATGAGATATATCCACAGGACAAGATCACACAAGCGCAGACATATCAGTATGATCATATAAACCCATGAAATATATACATCTTCAATGCCCCGTATCACATTTATATATACCTTTCTTAGCTTAAATTGACACATGTAAGTAAATACGTTGTTGATGGTTTTGTATACCAACAGTATTAAGAGTATCATAAATACCGGAAATGGGATGTTTGCGCGGCTCAAAATCCAGGCCGGTACAACCAAAAAATCAGATCATTTTATATGCAACAAAAACGTTGGGAGAGAAAAATAAAAAGAAGCATTGGTGATACTTGGAAATATTAATAGAGAATTAAATGAGGGGAATAAATAGAAAGTCATTTATAGATTTATAGATTCATAGACTACATGTGTTGATCTGGCATTTTTATTTCTATTCTTTATTGATCTTACGCTCAGACCTTTTTGTTGCAATTGGCTCATGGTAGCAGACCTAATGTTCTAATGTTGCCGATGGGGTTCCCGAAATGCGAATGATGAAAAATTCATTTACTAATGGGAAAATTAAAATAAAACAAATATTCATTTCTATACAATCATTATTTGAGAAAGAAAAAAAAGCAAAACAAAATTAAACAAGTTCATAAACCAAAAAAATCATTAAAATTATACAGGCGCGTTTATTTGTAAGTGTCAAGGACGTAACGACCGACAATCTGGTTCTTTTCCATCAGCTCGAAAACGCTCTCAAGCTCAGAGAGACCGACAATCTTAATAGGAGACTTGACAAGTCCACGAGTGAAAAAGTCAATGGCTTCAGCAGTGTCTGCACGGTTACCAACGTAAGAGCCCTTGATGGTGTAAGACTTGACGACCTGAGAAAAGACCTCAGACTTGGCGTAAGCATGAGCAGGGAGACCAACGAGGACAATAACACCAGTGGGTCTGATGTACTCAGTGGAAGCAGTGATGGCGCGCTCAGCGACAGCAACGTGGATAACAGCGTGGGGACCACCGTGGGTAGCTTCAACGACATCCTTGACAAGATCCTTGGAAGTGGTAAAATCAACAAAGGCTTCAGCACCAAGCTCTTTGCAAAGCTTTTCCTTAGCCTCTCCACCGTCAATACCGAGGATACGGAAACCCATAGCCTTGGCGTACTGAATTGCGAGAGTACCGAGACCACCACCGGCACCAGTGATGGCAACCCAGTCACCTGGACTAGCTTCTGAAGACTTTAAAGCCTTGTAAACGGTGATACCGGCACAGAGAATTGGTGCAATCTCAGCAAGGTCAGTACCCTGGGGAATCTTAGCAGCATGGACAGCCTTAGCAGTAGCGTATTGCTGGAAAGAACCATCGTGGGTGTATCCGGAAAGAATAGCATCGGGGCAGTTGGATTCAGCAGCCTTCAAGCAGAATTCACAAGAAAGACAAGAGCCGTTAAGCCACTTGATACCAGCATAGTCACCAATCTCAAAGTTATTGACGTTCTCACCCTTGGCGACAACGACACCGGCACCTTCGTGACCACCGACCAAGGGAAGCTTGACGGCAAGAGGCCAGTCACCCTTCCAGGCGTGGAGATCAGTGTGGCAGACACCAGAGTACTTGACATTGACGAGAATCTCGTCAGAGGCAGGCTTGGGAACAGGAATGTCCTTGTAGAGAAGAGGACCGCCGTTGGTCTCAAAGACAACGGCCTTTTGTAAAGCAGGAATTGGAGACATTGTATGTTGTAAGCGACGAAACGCAGACGACTTTAGGACTTTAAGAGATTGAGTAGCGCGCAACAAGGTGACGGATTTGTATCAATCGATGAAAGACGAAAGAAGGAAAGAGTGTTTGTAAATGATGAGAGATAATGGGGGACAAGAAAAAACGAATCTCTAGGGAATTAGGGGAGATATTTATACTTTTGGACCATGGCCGACTGGATTGAAAACAGGAATAAATGACGATTATGGAAAAGAAACGTGAGACAAAAATGTACGCACACAACAGCGAAAACACATTGGTGAACCAGCTGGAATAGTACGGCGACCGTTATTTTCATTCCGCAGGTCGACGTTTGATATTTTGATAATTTGATAATTTAATAATTTAATAATTTAATTTCGAGTTGACACTTTAATATTTTAATAGATATTAAAATACACATTATTCACTTATGAGCAATTGAGAATTATAAACTATAAATTCGAACAGCTTTGGCGATCCCCTTTCCTTTCTTTCCTTTCTTTCCTTTCTTTCCTTTTTTCCCTTTTTTCCTGCAAACAAAGTCTCACACATTATCCAATCTGTCCACTCTCAAGTGTTGGTGGCTTGATAGGATAGTTTCAGCAGATACCGCCGTCAAATCTTATCCTTTATGGCATTGCGTGAAACTCACTGGATATCCTCAGAAATGCACCCCGTGCTTCAAGCACATTGAACGTACAATGTAAAAGTGGTCCTTTAATCTACAGCGTATAAAAATGTCCTGATTTTTTTTCTTTTTTCCAGCAATTGGGTGATTCATGCAGGCCGTTCTGGCACAACAATCTTTCACAACGGCCCTTACTAACAAAAGGACTGTCCGGTGATGAGGTGATTCCATCTAGTCTAATCACTGACACATTATTCGCGTCCTTGAACGAGGTCTAAGAAATACTCGATTAATAATGAACGTAAATGAAAGACGACTGTCCAATTGTTTCCCTGCGCTTATTAGTTGCTATTTATTATCATTTATTACTACAAGCTGAATATAATTTGGTCGTGGAAGCAGGTGTGTGTGTCGGAACCTAGCCACCGGAAAAACTTTTAGAGTTTCCGGAAGCTGAGGATGAGGGGCAATAATGTCCGGAGCATTGCAATCACAAACATTACCGAATTGGGAGACTGCTGCTTATCTTCTCTACAAATCCAGTCGCAAACCTTGCACTACGCACGGACAATCCGCACTTGTTATTGTTCCTTGAAATGACCACACCCGGCCTTTTGTATTATGTCTTTACGGCTTTGAAATGCTCTGGCTAGCACAGTAGTGCACTTGACGCACGGCTTTCCATTTGTACGGTACGGTCAATCAGCTGGAAGAAGCTTTGCCTTGGAATTGAGTTTTATATGCCGTCTGTTTCTAGATGCCTATTCGGCGAGCCTTTCAGCTGGTGTGTTGCCGGCCATTTCCTTGGTAAATCTTTACACGCAGATGCCCATTCCAAGCCAGCCTGCAGTAGTGAATCAAAAGAGAAGATTAAACACACACACACACACTCTCTCAGGCAATTATTCAAATACATGACAGTGTCTATCTGATGACAGACAATGCTCGGAAAATCACAAGGCGTGTCCCGCCATTATTATTTGTTTGGCTACGCAGACAGGTCGCATGAAACCGTTATCGAGCAATAACTAGCTTATGTCTGTGGAGTTTGGGTGCTGCACTCTAACGAACCCTCGAGTCCTGAGCTGTGATTAATCGCGGTCACAAACGTCAACAGAGCAGCATGCGGTTTATTATCAAAAAGCAGTTGGGCATAATGGGTTCTGAACGACTGTTTATACAAACTGGACTCGCTATTTCAGAAGAGGTATTGCCGTAGCGGCCAAATCTTAAGCCGGCACAGAAACAAGATGGAGAACCGCTATCCATGTTATGTTATCCATATCCATGTCATGTGATTGTCAGGTTTATCAGCCCTGTTTGTCAAAAGTGACTAAAAGGCGGCGGTTTAGGAAATTTAAGAACGGTGCCTGAGGTGTGCTGGAATATCATCTGTCCAGTTGTTTGTCACCGAGAGCGTTCTGCGTAAATGCTAAATACCGAGGAAGCTAGCAGTCGTGTGAGCCCTGGTGATGGTGAAGCAAACGAACAAAAACAAAAATCACTCTACCTTGCCGACGCCATCAACCCTTTCTTCGTTACAATATAAGCCAAAGCTCCATCTCACGATGCGTGCCTGTGGGGGCTGGAGGAGCTAGTCTTGTGCATGTGCCTCGAACATGGGTCGGCGCTCAGGCCGTGAGACGGTTCGAACCAAGCTGGCTACAGCACAGTGAAAACAGGCAGGCGTTGAGAGTGGCTCCAGAGACACAGACCCTTGTGCTAGACCACATTCGTTCAAAGGCGACGACAACAGCAAAGTTAGAACTAATGGGCTGATCTGCAAAACCAGGCCAGCGTCCGCTCTGTCATCAACTACTAATCATTCGTCATCAGCAGCAGCTGGTCCTTGCTGTTTAGGTTTGGGCGCATAAGGTGATTATCAAATTTGTCCAAGATTAGTCATATGCTCGCCAATTCTTTTTCCCAGGCAAACCAGCGCAACAAGCATAAAGTGACAACCACTTGGCGGGGTAACAGCTGGCCATGAAAAAACATTTACCGACTGTGAGGTGAGACTCAGATAGATTGTGCTTCTCCACACAGACAAACACACACGCTAAACGCGCTGTATTTCGGTTTTCAGCGTAAATTGCCCTTTCGCTGGTCCGAAAGGTGAAGAAGTCGACTCAGCGTCTCAGCTTTCACATGACATCCGCCGCCCAATTGCCTTGTGGTTTTTCAACCGACGTGGGTGAGACTCATGTAAAACCCAACAAAATCCTGGCGGGTTTTTACACGAGTCTATTGATAATGGCATGTAACAAACGATAGACCGGAAGTTAAATGAAGTTAAATGAAGTTAACCAAAAAGGACGGTTAGTATCACGTACCCCAGGCTTTGTCAACAAGGCACACAGCTAAATGCTAACAGGAGGGTGGCGGTTTCAGGGTACGGTATTTCCAGAAAGGGAACACTTGGACCTGCTACTTTGGTGGTATCGCGATGCCTGGGTTGGTGTTTTCGCCAAAACTGACTACAAACAGCCAGTCTTTTTCTGTAATCGAGCTTATAAAGCATACCTCCAGTGTGGTTATCACTGGGCCTGGGCTCGATTCCACAGGTTCATCTTCCTCCTCACTATATTCAAACCTAGAGCCTCACTATAGTCACTGGTCAACCGACTAGTCGTGGGCCTTCAACTTACGGAGTGCTTGTGGTGTGTGTATTATGTGAATCAACAGACTCACGTGGGAAACTGTTGCAACTTATATAATACATCTTAAATGCAACTATAAAACTAGACACACACGTGACACACACCTTGGTCCAAAAACCATTACAAGACAATCGTAATCGTGATTTGGCTTCCAGCTTGCTCAAAACTCTTGGCTGAATCAACGACTCTGTTTGTTTTTGTTTTTGTTTTTTTTCCAGATTTTAAAAGCCAATGACATATCCTAGTATTTTCCCATTACCATATCCTTTGTTTCCTCAGTTTCACTCAATTCCTCATCTATTTAATCTCTCAATCTTTTGTTTTTGGGTACACTTTTTATTACAATGAGTCCAACGATACCCCCAACCAAAGAAAAAAAAGAACCTTCTCAAAATGCACCCCTGGAAAATCCCGAGACTCATATTACCCATGAAGAGCTATCTGTGGCTCTCCATGACATTCTTGGCCCTGTGGCAATGCCCGAGTCTGAAAAAACTCGCAGGATGGCTGGAGCAAGGCTGCGCCAAACTTCCAGGTCGCTCAAAATTGTTAAAGATCCCACATCTCCGTCTTCGTCTGCTTTGCGGAAAACCAAAAGCTTTGTGGATTTCACCCATTCTCGGTCTGCGGATATAACTTTGGGCGCCCTTGATTTCCTTTCGTCTGCAAACCAACAAAATCCCCAGCAAAACATTCCTCTAGAAATGCACAACCAGCAAGAAGAAATACCAAACTCTGAAAATAGCCAAGAAGACCAAAAAGAAAAACCTCCTCCGGGCGAACCAACAAAACCTTCTCCATTACGAATTGGCATGTTTGACAGATCTGCTTTTCGAAACTTTCATCATCTCACCAAGAAAAAGAGCCGTAGGGAAGCTGCTGCTACAGGCCCTCTTAAAGTAATCCCTGCCTTTACCACAGATCCACCCATTGAGGTTCCTTCTATTCAAATTGGACATGCACCGCATCCCGGTATTAACTTTTTGACACCCATGCCACCTCGTCCAAAGTCAACACGGCCAGCTACTGCCAATATAATTAAACCAATGGGGTCACCTTGGAGGAAAAATCGTGTTTATACGTTGCAAGATCCGCATGTAGACCCTAATGAGAGAATTAGTAGAAAGTTGGTACGCAGAGATAGACACAAGTTGAGCCCTGCAGATCCTACCTTTTATTATACCCAACACACTATTGAGTCCGATTCCATGTCTGTTCTTCCATCCTCAACAGGCATCGATCCTATTGTGGACTACATGACCACTGCTGAATCAAACGGTAATGATGAATGTTTATTTCCAGCTTCTAATTCCCCAGTCGGTAATGGAAAGAAGGAAAATGAAACTCTAAACGCAAAAGACCAAGAAGACGAATCTTTGAATTTTCTCTCACCTAGTTTCTTTACTAGTGACGCGTTTAGGCGTAAAAAGGATCGACTCCCGAGTGTTCAGAACATGTCGTTGGTGCACGATGACCATATTACATCACATTATCAAAATGTTTTTTCTGACAATATCACAGGATCTACATACAGACACCGCAGACGGGCACTGGCTACTGCACCATATGAAGGCACCATTAGTTCTACTATTTGGGCTGGCTCTCGGTCTGGCCGATCCCGGACCTCAATTCCTTTTAAACGTGATACCAACTCGCCTTCTTTTTGGCAGATTTATTGTAAAGTCATTACATGTTTTGTTCCTCCATTCACGCTTTCGTGGTTTGGAATGAATACCAAATCACGCCAACAAGCTTGGAGAGAGAAAATTGGACTTCTATCTATCATTTTTTTGCTAACCAACTTTGTTGGCTTTTTTACATTTGCTTTCAACGCTTTTGTCTGTGGAAAGCCAATACCCCGCGTGCATTATAAAAATGTACCTTTTGATTCCACCGTTGTCCATGGCTCTTTGTTCAACGTTACTACTATTGTAAAAAACTCTCGACGACATTATATAAAAAGACGCCCTCGGTTTTTGGATATCTGGAAGTATGCAGGTGGAGGCGACTCTTCGCTGCTGTTTCAAAATGTCAATGGTCCGTGCTCAGAGTTCATTACGGCAGATGTTGAAAATCATCCAACCCCAATGACAGTGGAGGGAATGTTCTCACATTATTACCCATGCGTGCTGCTAAACATGAATGGATCCCCAAGAATCAATCCACTACAAACTCGTATTATCCAAAGACCAAGCGGCCTTGGTTTTGAAGCAGGTGGCCCCGTTGATCCGATTGAATTTTGTCATCTTCCAAACAACTCTCGAAACTATTTGTATCGCTTAAGCCACGAGATTGATGTGTATTACCATTGGAGTGATTTGCCTAAAATTAACAACGATATAGTTGTGTATTTGGGTGAAGTTATTGATCTTACGCGCTTGCAAATGTTGCGGTCATTTAATCTTTCTGAACCTCTTAGAACTTTGATGAACAATGCAAAGGCAATGCGTGGACAAGATATTTCGTATCTTTTATCTCAAACAAAAGAGTCCAGACAAGCTGGAAAGTGTTTGGTTCAGATTGCCAAAGTGGGAGTTATTGATACCGATACCCTAGGCTGCATTGTATCTAATATCGTTTTGATTATATCCTTGACCTTTATCATATCGATTATTGTGGTTAAATTTCTGTTTGCACTGTACTTTGAATGGGTTCTATCTTGGAGACTTGGGGCAAACAATGATAAAAGTGCAGCACCGCTACTTTCTGCCGCTCAGACCTTGAGAAGTGCCGCGACAGGACTTTCTGCTTTTACCAACTTTGATAAAGCTGTTTATAAATATAAACAATCACGTAAAGCAACGAAAATTATAATGAAGAATCCAGCTACTGATGGAATTCAGCAGCATGCCAATGAAAAGGGCCAGCTACAAAGTGATGTTACTTTTGCGGATTCTGATGATACCCAACCAACTCGGCCGATTAAAGCAATTAATACCATGCATTCTTTGAATGCTTCTGTGAGATTGGACCTTGAAAGTTTAAATGAAAGTGTGGGTGAAAAAGGGTTATCAGATTATTATATTCACTTAAACCGTAGTTTTTCTACCCTTGCTTTATCTCCAACCAAATCGGCTGTAGATGTTGATAATACAGGAGAAACACTGGCACAGCCCGCGATACCCCCGCGTGCCAAGATTAGACAACCATATGTACCTAGAGATCTTGTAAAGGCACTTACTGAGGACTCATTATCCTTGGAACCAACCCCTGAAGAGCAAAAGATAAAGCCAGAGTATGATTTGACAACCCCTGTTAATTTGTTTTCTAAAATGATGCCGACATCTATGGGAAAAGAGTTTGAAAACACTGACTGGTATAAACATATGGAACCACATACTGCATCTCTCCCTGACCATTTGCACACTATTTGCCTAGTTACGGCTTACTCTGAGTCCGAAGAAGGATTGAGATCTACGTTGGATTCTATTTCATTGTGCGATTATCCGAATACCCACAAGTTAATCGCTGTAGTTTGCGATGGTTTGATTATTGGTTCTGGTAATTCACGGTCTACTCCAGAAATCGTTGTCTCTATGATTACAGATTTTTTGGTTCCTCCTGATGAGGTTGCTTTGATGCCATACATTGCAGTTGCTCAAGGAGCGAAACGCTATAATTTGGCCAAGGTTTATGCCGGGCATTATCGATACCAAGGAGACAATACTGAGGTTGATCATCCGGATCCTGTGCCCATTATATGTATTGTGAAATGCGGAGATCAATGGGAACGAGATACCCCGGGCATAAAATCAGGAAACAGAGGCAAGAGAGATTCACAAGTTTTATTAATGGCATTTTTACAAAAGGTTATGTTTAATGAACGGATGACTGATTTTGAGCATGTCTTGTATTATACCATTTGGCAGCTAACAAAGAGGGATGTTATGGATTATGAAGCAGTTCTCATGGTAGATGCTGATACCCGAATTAGAGCGGATTCAGTGAGACATATGGTCAGTTGCTTGGTTAAGGATCCAATGATTATGGGAATATGCGGAGAGACGCAGATTGCAAATAAGTCAGATAGTTGGGTTACTATGATTCAGGTTTTTGAGTATTTTATTTCGCACCATTTGACAAAGTCTTTTGAATCTGTGTTTGGTGGTGTTACATGCCTTCCAGGGTGTTTTTCAATGTACCGCATCAAGGCTCCAAAGGGCCCCAGAGGATATTGGGTTCCTATTTTGGCCAATCCTGATGTTGTAGAACGGTATGCAATTAATTCTGTGGAAACTTTACATGAGAAGAATTTGTTGCTTTTAGGCGAAGATAGATACCTGTCTACTTTAATGCTGAAAACCTTTCCAACACGAAAGCAGATTTTTGTTCCTCAGGCCAAGTGCGAGACCATTGCACCAAATGAATTTCGTGTCTTGTTGGACCAACGTCGCCGCTGGATTAACTCTACTGTTCATAATCTTATGGAGTTGATTATTGTGCGAGATTTGTGTGGTGTGTTTTGCATCTCAATGCAATTTGTGGTATTTATTGAATTTATCGGAACTTTGACATTACCAGCTGCATTGTTATTTACCTTTTTTGTTGTGGCTCGTGCTATTATTGAAAAACCAGTTCCCATTATACCCCTCATATTATTATGTCTAATTGTTGGTATACCCGGCTTGTTAATCGTGATCACGGCGCATAACTGGGCTTATGTGTTTTGGATGTTTGTATATCTTGTTTCATTACCCATTTGGAATTTCATTCTGCCGTTAAATGCTTGTAAGTTTTTACCTTTTGTGACTGACTACCCTTGATTACAAGTTGATGATTCTACGGATACCCAATTTGCATGTGTGATTCTAACTGCTTTTATTTTTAGTCTGGAGATTTGATGATTTTAGCTGGGGCAATACCCGAGTAGTTGAGGGAGAGGTTAAAGGAACGGATGATCATGGCGACGACAGTGCTGCTGCTGGTCGGAAGTCGACAATGGATCCTACAGAGCTGTTTGATGAATCACGTATCAGACTATTAAAGTTCCCAGCCTGGGTTGACCAACATCGTAAGCGTAAGATGGCAGAGATTGAAATACGAAGGCGCGCTGCTGAAGATTCCCGAAGGAGAGGGTTTGGATATGCAAATATGTTTGATTTGGATAAAGAATATGCCAATATTGGTACTCCAGCTAACGGGTTTGGTCTGGGATTTGGCCATGGTTTTGGGAGTGGCCTGGATGGAAGTAAGGTTCCCAACAGCACCATCTATGGATATGAGCACGATATTGATGGAAACTTTGGCAATAAAGCTAGGATCATGCATAGCGATGCGCTCAATACTGTGGGTATACTGGATCTGGATCGTCTTGGATCTGATGTGTATGACAGACCGTCTAATGATTTCACAGCAGGACCCGGTGTTGGTGATGCCTATAACCAAGATGCCGATAGCGCATATTCTCAATCTATATATTCTGAGGCTTCATTTGTGCGAGGTTTAAAGAGACAAGGAAGGATTCCAAATGATACCAAACTACATGTTATTGAAAGTGGGACCATTAATGACACACCCATTATTAATAAGAGAGATATTGGCGGATTAAACGAGACGAATGGGGTTGAGGCTGACGAGGATGGTGGAGATGTGATTGAAGCGGTGGAAGACAATGACAGTGGAACAGTCAGAAGAAACATGACCTTGAACCAGTCTTCTGAAGTTGGGAAGGAAGTAGAAATAAAGCAAATAAAGCAAAAGGCGGGTCAATTAGAAAATTAGCTGAAGCTTTACGTTTCTAATTTATAAATATAGATGTAGATGTATATATAATCATTTAAAATAATTGAAGAGTAGGATAGTTTGTAACTTTTGCAATGGCTTTCAATGGCTTGCAATGCCTGTATTATATGTTTGATGGCCTCGTATTTTGAGTGACGCAGCTGTGCGATTTAAAACGGTGTGGATACGATGTGGTGGGGCTTTCAAGTTCAAGCCTAGCAAAAGCTCAGGGAGTGTGCTTACAAGAGGAGCCGTACTATTAATAGAAGAAGTAGTTTTTCTAGAAGAAGTTACAAAGTGTATTCTTTTTGGTAGGTATCACAAATGTTTCTCGAGGCCGTTCAAACTGAGCTTCATGATAAACATACCTTGAGCTTGCGAGAGCGACATGCCAGTGGCACCAGGCACAAAAGCAAGGAGGATCCTAGACAGGCATTTCTTGTTTATTATGAAGGTAGTAGGAGTTATTATCACCCCCATTTCACAATGTACAAGCCAAAAAACCAGGTTAGTCATGCGGTCAGATGCTGTTCTTTCGCTAGAACGAATAACCATCCAGACATTCCAAACATCGATATAGCCAGCATGGAATGGCATGACTTTGCAGAGACCAGCACATGCTCAAAGACTGCCATTGTGAGATTAGGACTAAACAGCATAGCATACGCACAGATGCTATCCTCGAGTCGTCGAGTCGTCGAGTCGTGGGTCGGAGCTTAGAGGTGCCAACGCTTTCAAACAATGTGTCCAAACGTCCTGTTGGTCGATCCACTATGCCCCGATTGGGTATCTTGGACGATCCGTGCGGCTGGGTGCGGCGCTGGGATATGGAGGTGTTCAGCCCATATTTGCACGTGATTGACGGTGTTCGCAGCAGTGGAGCGACGTGATCCTTTTGCCAGACAGTTCTAACAGTTTTAACAGCTCTAATAATTCTAATAAATGAAAGCAAATGGGTGGCAACAAGACTGCTGGGATTATCTACAGCGACCCAGAGTGACATGGAAGAAGCGGTTCTGGGTGTATTATGGACCCAGCCACCGGATCATTGGAATTGGTGACGGCGACCACCACAATGCCACTGTAGCCGACGCAATGCGGTCGTCGTATGCTGCTGGCTTTGAACCGGTATGGGCAAACGTGTGCGTTTGTGGAGGACTCAGATTGAAACACGCTCGATTGGCTATGCTCTAATCATCTTCAACCACTTGCGAATTGATCGCACACTCCAAAAGCATGCATCATGGTGTGGTTTATTTTTATCTTGTTGTTCTTTTCAGGATCATCGCCGGCATCAGTCCTCTCTTATCTTAGCGCCATCACGTGGACCACAGTATCGTATATTACTATGTACCATCTATTTCATACGTTCGTGCTGCTCCGAAGGACAAGACAGGCTGTCATGTATATTCAGATACATCCGGACAAGATGGATGCCTGAGGTGCGCTTGTGTCGTCGTCGTCTTCGATTCATGACTATCACCACACTAAACCCCCAAAGATCATCACAGCGGGACCGCACGAATTTCTGGCTGACGTAATCCGGCCTCTTGCTTTTATAGTTAGTGTCACGTGTATACACAGTTTAATTGTTTCCACCTTTCTGCAAACTTTTCTCTTCACTTGCTCTTCTTTTTACCTTTCGTTGTTCATTTCCATCTCAGTGCTTTCGTTTTTTCATCTCATTTACTTCTTGTCTCAAGAGGTTCCTCCAATTCCGCCTTTCGCATAGAACTGATAGCTTAGAAGACTTTCTGACTCCAATTTGACTCATTCTCACCTAGTTCTACTATCTGCACCTTCCCCTCTTCAAAAAGTTCCTCCTCTTTTTACTTATTCTACCTAGTAATTAAGGATGCAAAATGACAACAGTTGGAATCCATCGGGCTCGATGACATCAAAAAGTGCGTCTGATCCGCCTATCCTGACCTCTTCTCAAGATCTTCATGGGGACGGTCGGAGGCAGAGACCTTCTTTCCATCTTGATAGTTCTTCTGATGAAGAAGAAGAGCTTCAAATCACGCCTCCAGCACGCCCCAATTCAACTCCGTCAATGTGAGTATTGATCTGACTTTTTGATGTAACAATTTGTTCCTTGATAAACCTAATTCCTTGATCATACTCTTTCATCTTTTTGATCTATCGATTCAATGGTTTTGTTTGTGTTGGGCCATACATTTGATTTGATATCTATGGTTTGCAGATACTAATACAAGCTTTTTGACTGGACATCCCGCCTCCTTGAGACGTGATTCCATTGCATATCCTTCAATTATTTATAGATCCAAATCTGCAAGTAGCTCTACATCTAGTCTTTCATCCCATGCCCCTTCTTATCTCAGATCTACACCTAATTCATCTTCACAGCGCTTGTCAGCTTCTTATCAACGCAAGAAGCTACAACGTCAGCAGCAGCAGCAGCAACAACAACAACAACAGCAACAGCAACAGCAACAGAAACAGCAACATGATACAAAAGAGCCAGAAAAGAAGTCAACGCCTTTATCAAATTTGTCTTCTCAGCTTCAACAAGGTAATGCTTCTCCACATGTCGATATCAACTCTGATCTCGTTAAACGATTTTCTTCTGAATCTCTCCATTCATTTTCTTTTGCATTCATTTCTCAAAATTCCATTTCCTCTCGATTAGATATCCTTAAAAGATCTTTAGAGTTCTTACGTGATAACCCAGCTCTTGCAAATATGAGCCACTTTCCCTCAACGTCCTCAACTACTGCATTGGAGGGCTTTTTCAAATCATCGACATCTGCGTCTACTCAGAGACGCGGTCAGCTCAGATCTTCAGCTTCATCTGCTGCTCTATCTATGCTCTCAAATTACCCTGCAATTCCCACTGCCTTGGGTATAACTTCTAAGCCAAGTAGCCGTGTGCCTGGGTATATTGGCTCAAGCAGCTCTAGAAACTTGGCCGATGTTTTATCACCTAATCAGTCTTCAAAGGACCAGATCTCGGGATCTGGTCTTCGTTCGACCTCTGGAGGAAGCTCTGTTTTAAATGGCACCTTTCAGGGAGAGCCTGCACAGACTCTGTTTGATAACAATCTTAAATCAATTTTAACTCTGTTGGAAAATGCGCATGTTTTTCCAGCTTCAGTATCTGATACTTCATTGAATTCTCTTTCATCCACTAACTCTAAGCTTTACTCTGTTCTCAACTCAACTGGTTTAAATGACAAACCACACACTGATTTACATTCTCCTTTCAAGCACATCAGCAGTTCAAGATCAGTTACCAACCCACCCATTTTACTAAACGCAATCAAACCTGTAACAGACACATTTTCATTTCCAAGTTCTTTAACCACAGATGCCGCAAATAATGATACACAAAACTTGGACCAACAACTGCCTAAAACAAAAAGCACACTCCTTGAGCCAGTTAAGCTGCGAAAACGTACCAAAACAAACGTTGCGACATTTCACTTACAGACTCAGTTGTTGGATGCTTTAGCTACACCTTATTACGACCCATCTTGGACGGCACTTATTCAAAGAGCTGGTGCTGTTACTTCAATACCAACTATCAACACATCTGCATCAACGGTTGATCTTATGAGTATGCGGAACTCAGCACCGGTATTTTCTTCTGCTGCAGGTATTTTACACCCTTTATCATCGAAATACACGTCCAATCAGGCTGTGTTTACATCTTCAGCACAAGAGCCATACGTGATTTTAGCTTCTAACGATATTAGTTGTTTGGTATTTGGTATGTCGAAGACTGAAATTCGTCATCAACAAATTGTCGACATTGTTGGAGTTGGATATAAAGATTTGGTTTTAGAGAAAGCTAGGAACAGTCCCTTAAATTCAACATTTCTTTGTGGTGAGCTTATCCCCATTGTCAAATTCAATGGTCAAAAAGGCTTGGCGAGTTTCTTTGCCAAGAAGCATAACAGTGGAATTATTGCCTGGGTCATTGAGGAGGTGGCACACAATGGAACTGACATTGATATTGACTTGAAAACTGGAAAATTCACATTGTCTGGGCTTCAGCGTAACGTTCTGTTCCCTTTCATTGATCTTTCTTCATCTGACTTGCTGATCAGCGACATTATTTCTGGTGTCCCTGACGATTTACAGACATTTGCCGCAAACATTCGTGAACGTACCACCCATGTTGAACACCACGCCGCGATTTCTGGATCATCAGTTGTTCCTTGCATTATTCAGGAAAATCAACTCAAGGATGACCAGAAACCAGATGAGATCTTGTCAATTCGAATGATTTCATTACCACATATTTCTGGTATAATTCTCATCGACTCTAGGGACATGAAGGTTGTTGACTACAATGCATCTGTCGTTGAGCAAATATTTGGTTATTCAGCTTTGAAGGAGAAGCAATGTATTGGATGGTCCGTTGACAAGTTGATTCCCAACTTTACCAGCTATGTCAGCAAGATTGAAGAAACTTGCCACACCGATCTTAAGGGCGCAGAAAATCAAGGTCTAGTTGTTCCCGAGCATTTTTTCCGTAAGGTTGCAGTTCAGTTGCAATTGGAGAAGGAACCTTTACTGGATGACATTTCAGAGGGTATTACCACTGATGATAAAAGCGTAAAAAATAGTATCTTTGGTGACAACAACTTTATGCCAAAGAAGCAGCTTGATATTATTTCTTCATTTATGTCGTCAAAGGGTATCGACGCACAGCACAAGGATGGTGTTTTTATTACTATTGACATTCAAATGCGTATTATCGGCGATGGAAAGGCTGCGTTGTGGGTTTCATATTCTCTTAATATTGATAGTGCTGCTGAAAGTAACGCAGCTATTCCTTCTCAATTGTCTCTTCTTTCGATGAAAAAGAAGTCTGCTCAAAGACATCTCAAGACATCTTCTGAAAACTCAGCATCCAATTTATCTATTACTTCAATCGACAGTGAAAAGAGCGAAAAGAGTCACAGAGGACTTCATAGCAATGCATCTACTCAAAGTGGTGGTTCTAACGCAAGTCTCAGCTCTCTTTCGGAAAGAAACCTTGCGTCTACTGACTCTCTTTCTAAGCTCAAAACTTCTACACCTGGTACTTCAGTATCTTCCTCAGTTTCCACAAAGCCTGATGATACACCCAAGACTCCCATTTTGAAGCCAGATGCAGATGATGAAAAGACTCCACATGATATATCTACTGAGTCGCCTGACACCACAAATACTGATGGTTCCAAATCAAGTGAACCAACGAATTCTACTACAAAGACACCTGAATCGACATCCAAACATGCTAACGAGCGTACTCAGTCAGTTGCAACTCCTCGTGCTCAAATCATTTCACGTTCTCATGATGAGCCGCCTAACTCTGCATCTTCTGCTTACTCTATTCATATCCCCGAGCTTGGTGCTAGGCGACGTGAAAAGACTTTGGCAGATTTCAAGATTCTTAAGAAGATGGGTGAAGGAGCTTACGGTAAAGTTGTTTTGGCTGAATACATTAGTGATCCCCCATTACAAGTGGTTTTGAAGAGTGTTATCAAGGAACGTATTTTGGTCGACACTTGGACTCGTGATCGTAAGCTTGGTACAATTCCAAATGAGATCAAGGTCATGGCAGCTTTAAGCAAATGGCCTGAGGAAAATGTTATTAAGCTTCTTGATTTCTTTGAAGATGAGGAATACTTCCATATTGAGATGGAGCCTCACGGTAACCCTGGCTCTGACTTGTTCGACCTGATTGAAATGAAACAGAAAATGTCTGAGCAAATGATCAAGGGACTCTTCAAGCAAGTTCTCTCAGCGGTTCTCCATCTCCACAACCATGACATTGTTCACAGAGATATTAAGGATGAAAATGTTATTGTTGATCTCAGTGAAATTGAAGGCGACGAGAACGAAGATGGTACTTATGGTAACGACTCTCAGAACGGCGGTGTTGGAGAAGGTGCTGTTAAACTGATTGATTTTGGTAGCAGTGCTTTTGTTCGCCAGGGTCCTTTTGATGTTTTCGTCGGTACTTTGGACTATGCTGCTCCTGAAGTTCTTGCAGGTCAACCTTACAATGGCAGACCTCAAGATATTTGGGCTCTGGGCATCTTACTTTACACTTTGATCTACAAGGAAAACCCATTCTACAATGTTGATGAAATTATGGAACGCGATTTACGTATTCCCTACATCATGTCGAAGGAATCTATCCACTTGGTCAGTCGAATTCTTACCCGTAATATCAAAGAGCGGCCAACAGCCCAGGGTATTTGGGATCATCCATGGATCCAAAACAAGGATCTGACTCCCGAGATGGAAAAAGAGCTGGAGGCTATGATGCAAGAGCGACTCAAAAAGAGCGCTGAAGAAAAGTCTGCCAGTGGTGAAAGCTAACCCTTTTTACCCAGTGAACTTCCGCTAATATAACACCCAATTAAATCAATACCTCTCACAATGACAAAAGAACATTATTGATTTGCTATTATATATCTTTAAATATACTCATCATGTAACTTGTTACTTTCTGGTTAACTCATATACTCTCTTTTTGTTTTACATTTCCTTGATAAATGCTTCATGGCTATCTTTACTTGTCTTTTTATTATTATTATTATTACTATTTTTTCAATGTCTTTCACGAATTCTTTTTAATGTTCTTTATTTAGATTTTTAAGTTTCTTCTAATCACATCTACTATTGTATTATTTGCATGTCTAAGAAATCGTCTACATATTTAACGGCGATATGTCTATATCTGTCCGTGGCAATATATAGAACGACTTGCAAAGAAAGTTGGGGTTATCAACATTATGGTAATCAGCCTCGAATCAATGGTCAATCTCTAAATACAGGCAGATATATATATATATATATATATATCCTCAAAACACACTGCTCTCCGTGGAATATTTCATCAATTGTCTCAAGGCTTCCTTAGCACGCTGGGCCACATCCAACATGGGGTCTTGGGCGTTTTCTCTAATGCGTTCGGCAAATCCCCATGCCACAAGCTTCTTGACACGCTCCTTGACCCGATCTTCGTGAGACATGTGGCCATAAAGCTTCGCAACGTTGCCCGTTGGATGCTCTGGTGCTTGAGAAGATGCATCGTCTGTTTCGGGATTCAAAATGTTTTCAAGACTTCCAGCGTTGTTACTACTGCTGCTGGCCGAAGCCTTGCTTTCTTCTTGAGATGAGTGAGGTCCAGATGCTGAAGGCGATGAAGTGTCTTCAGCATTTTCGCTTCTGGTGCTGTTAACAACTGTGGTGATTGGTGTAATAGCAGGCTCAACATAATAAGCCAAGTTAATGACAACCCAGAAGCAAGCAACCTTGACTTCGCCGACATCATGGCGTAACAATGGAAGAAGGCGCTTAATTAGAGATTCCTTGGTCATTAAGAGGTCCCTATAGTCATCAGATAAGGTGGCAATATGAACTAAAATATAAATAATCGAAATGACAATCAACGATCCCTGATCAAGTTTTACATTCAATGCAGATGTAAGACTAGCTCGGGACGTCCAAGTCTGTCTTCGACCCTTAAAGGTCGACCTGCGACGAGAACCTGGTGCTATTGTGTTACCCGCAGATGTCATAGAATCAAAAGAAAAATCGTTATGCTTGCCTTTATCATCCTCGCTGTCGAGATAGATGGGGTCTGTGTTTTCCACAAGTTTCTGTTCAAGCATGTCCAAAAACTCTTCCATACCAATTTGAGAAAACAAGACATCGGCAAGTCCAACATTTCTAGCATATACAAAGTTGCGAATAAAGCTCAACGCCTGTTCTTGAATTTGAGGTTCCGGATCATTGCACAACTCCATGAGATACTGAGGCGTCAGTTGCCTGACCACTTCTTCTTTTTCAGTTTCAGGAAGTCCAAAAATGGCATGCTTCAAAGCCCATAGCGAGTTTAACTTCAATGGGGGATATGTAGAATACGCACCTTCAACAATTAAAGGTAAAAATCCTCGGTCAATCATTGTACTGCGTAATGAAGAAAATTCGGGTATCAGATTGCAGACAGCAGCCATTACGGCACTCTTGATTCCAAGCTCATCTTCCAATGCCTGTTCACGATCGGAGTAGTCTGGGCCATATAATCTATCGTAAGCGTCCAAAACTTCTTTGGGGTCAGCCTTTAAAACTTCGTAAATGCCCTCAACGATGTCAACTGTGGTAAGAGTTGTTCGTAACAAAGAAATACTTCTAGCCAACGCTCTAATGACATGACAAGATGCAACTTTGATCTTCCTCAATCCAAACGCAGCAACACTGACTGGATTATCAACTTTAGCCAACATGAATTTAAGAATATATGTTAAAACACCAGTAGAAATAACATCATCTCGAAGTTTATTTTCATGAAGCGAAATAGCAGCCAGGCCCAACAAACACTCTGCAATAAGTTCACTGTTTGACCACTTTTCAGTGTCGGCAGTTTTGATAATTCCTGCAAGCTTTTGAACTATACCTGCTTCTAGTGCCAATGTAGAAATCCGTTCATCATCACGACACAAAATCGCAAGAGTTCGAAACACACGGGTGTCTGACTTATCCTTGTCAATGTATGGAACAAGAGCGGGAAGAAGAGGCTGAGAAAGACGCTTCTTTTGTTCGGGGTTCGTTGAATAGTACTGAATTTTTGTCAAAGCTGCAATCGCTGCAACATTTACATCAGAATGGGGATTGCGAATAAGATGAAGCAAAGTATCGATAAAGTCCTCAGATCTTAGAGGAAGTTTAGGAATCGATTTGTTGATGGCATGTTGTCCTTGTTTCAACTTTAATTTCTTGCTGAGTCCAGAGTCATCGCCTAATACGCCATCTTGAGCTTCAAATGATGGCGTCAATAGAAATTGAGCTTGGTCGGCAGTCAAAATATGCGAAAAGGCAAACAATGTGGATTCCAAGGGTAATGCAATGAGAGTCAGGTTGGGGCTTTTTGACAAAGCATAAATGCGAATGATTAGAGGGTATGTTAGTGGGGAAAGAATCTCACTGTTTGTTCTTGTGGAAGCAAGCTGGGGAATCAGTTCTCCGCATTGATCTAAAATTCCCACTGGAGTCTGGGGCGATACAAGAATCTGGCTAAGAGCAGTTACTATCTGAGGGAATCGGGTGAGAATGGATGGTGACGGGCGTACTTCAAGAATTGTCGAGATTGTTCTCAAACATGGGGAAAGCATAGCAGGAGGAAGGGTGGGTGATAGCACCGATATAATAGTGGGTATGACTGGAAATTTAATGACAGATTCGACATTTCCTTCGTTTCCTAAAGTCCACAAGGTATTGTTAGTACAAAGCATATCATGTGTAACAGATAATATAGACCAATAAAGCTGGTAGGACCGACATACCAAATGAAAAACTAGCAATAGTTATGGATGCATCAATTCGGTTTTGTATTGGAACATTAGAATCTTCAATTATCTTCAAAAGAACGGGAATTGCGTTTGTATTAGCATGCTCCAACTTTTCTTCATCGTGGCCAACAATGGCATTGCGTAGCTGTTTAATATAAGCCAACTGTTGAGAGCCAGTCGAACTTTCTATAAGTTTGTCAATATCGATTGGAGCAATCATATTCAGAGTTCTTCTAGTGCTGCTCTTGGAGGATATATAAGGCGTAGATGTGGGACTCTAATGAGATGCCAAAAATTAGGTACTTGATCAATGCTACTAACTAGCTTGTGATGTCTCTTAAAATGTAGTAAGGATGAGCAGCCGAGACTTGTGTGGAAAAAACAAGTTATGTTGATAAAAAGACACAGTCAAATACTAAAGATGTTGGTATTATTCCAAAAAATAAGCTGATTGCAGAGAGGTGAAAGCGACTATGGAGATGTAGTGGTTCAAGTAGCTGATAAAGCAGCTGGAAAATTGACGGTGCGTGTTCAGTCGCTGCGTAAACGTAGCCTCACTGGTTGCTAATCGCCTCCCTCTAGTGCGGGGGATCACGGGAATACTGAACTTATTACACAACGTGTAACTAAATGTAATAGTGTAACTTTATGTCACGTGTCAAACACACGGCTGGTTATTTTTCAGGTCGGAATTTGACAAGCCGTGAGACGATGAAATTGAATCATATCGTATTTATTGTGTACTGTGTGCGAAAGAGATGGAGCTTTGATTGTATAGATTGATGCTCGCGTTCACACTCGGTTTCTCGAATATCGCCTTCTCAAATCGTAGGAATGAGATCGGTAAAAATCTGCGGTAATCACATGATAATAATATCACATGCTCCACCAACTGCAATCACACCCACGCCTTGATGAGACCATCTAGAAAACGCCAACACATCATTACAAGGCCAGATTAGATGGGCAGTAATTATAGTCCCCATCACATATTATACACCACCTTCCATGCTCGGACATCTAAATCTGGTCCCTAATACCCCTTTTTTTCTCTATTTCTCTTTTACTTCTCTCTAGGTTGTACGCTCTTTGTCACAAACCTATTGATCTTTGGTATATTTTTATAACAGATAAGGCCTATTCCTATCGCAACCTTAGATCAGAGCCAAAATGGTATGTTACTAGCCGTGATTACACATTTTCTACTTGCTATCTAGGCTATAGGGGGTATGCTTGGTGTATTGATATGATGTGGTAGCAAGTGAAAGTCATTAATACCATGAAAGATATCAAGATGACTTCTCTCCAGCGAATTCTTTTTTTTTTTTTTTTTCTTTTTAGCGAAACTAGCGTACTAATGTCATGTTTTGATGAATAGAACTCATTATACAACCATGTGGTAAAGCAATCTCAGAGTATCCAGCGTGATATGACTACTCTTGCTGAAGCTCCCGCAAATGTTCCAGTTTCCTTACTAGGTAAGTAGGTCCTACTCAGGTATAGATCTGTTATGTGTCTTGCAAATAGTATTCTGACATATGCTGGTATATAGGTCAAATCCCCGCGTCTATGGCAACACTTTCTCGAACCTTGGATGAATACTCCACAGCTGCAAATCAAGAGTTGGTCCCAGAAAAGAAACAACAAGCCTTGACACGCATTGAAAAATTTCGGGCTGAACTAAAAGCTTCACGAGACGAGTTTAACAGACTAAAGCAAATACGCAGTGAAAGCATGTACGAAAATAATCGTGCAGAGCTGATTGAACGAAGGGTTCATGGAACCAGAGAAGGTTCAGCTTCTGAAAATCCGTATGGTGACAATGCTGGCTCTGGCGGAACCAGGGGCGGACCCAACGGTTATGGACACTTATCAAGAGACGAGGGACTGACTCAGGAGCGTGATATCCTAGGTAGAGCTGGAGATCAGATTGATGAGTTTTTAGAGAGAGGTAAGCTGGTATTGGAGAATCTTGGTGAACAGAGAGAAATGTTGAAAAGCACTAGAAGGAAGATATATGGTGTTGCTAATACTTTGGGTATTTCCACAGATACGATTAAAATGGCCGAACGAAGGGCGACTCAGGACAAGAGAATTTTCTATGGTGGTATATTTATTCTGATAGTATGCTTCTACTATATTCTGAAGTTTTTTGGTTGAATCAGAATATGATAAATTGGGGGATATGATATTGAGTTACCATTAAATCTAATATGGAAATCAAGCGGGAGTAATATTATTTTCTACACACATCTCAATTACACACGGTATTTATAATATACTGATGTTTTGGTCTCTTGGGTAACTTTGTGGATATCTTATAGCTATCCATTGAATTCAGCATTCTTCATATTCCGCTTTGTTAATTTATTGCTGTTTGTCAATCGCTTTAATTTTGATTCTGAAATGTTGATTAGATTTCAGATTTTCAGATAGATTGAAGGTTTACTTCAAATATATGTTTATGATCCTTAAAGGGTGAGTTTGATCATCCTTGATGTATAAATTGGTTTGGAAATGTTATTCATAAAGATCCGGTATATTTGCTAGTTCAAGTATGTACAAGAAGCAGTCGTCTCTTTGCTCCAAATGTATTTATTTATACTTATTTACTTTCCAAGCCATACTCACATGACTTGTCCCTTATTTATTGAATCACGTGCTCTTATTTCCATCTTTGATACATACAACGGTGGTGTATGTTTAAAACTCAAACCTCCGAAACCGTTATTTCCGCGATGTTAACTTCTGTCATGTTCTCTTCTCTCTACATACTCCTTCAGACTATCTCGACTCCAGAACCCCCTACTTTTTAAACCCCTCAGTTTCATCCTACAATAACCCTTCGAATTTTTTGATTTGAGCTTTTCTTTTCTCTTTATTAGTTGCATACTATTCATCTCAGACATCTTTTTAATCACCCTAACCTCGATTACTTGTTTCCAAGATTAGCCACCAAGTACGTCTATCCGGAACCCCGGGTATACACTGGACGCTAAGCCCTTTAACGCTTTTGTAACGACTTGTCACGCTTTTTATCGTCTTCAACAATCGTCTTTACACTCGTTCAACCGTGTCCTTTGATTCCATATTATTGTATGCCAAAGCATTAATAGCTGAATCTCATGGATAAACGCACTGTAAATAACGAAAACTATCCACATTTCAAGCCTTCCATGCATGGAGGGCCAGCAACCTTTCCTTTCGAGCTTGTCGTTCTATTCACCGTTGCTATTCCTCTACTTCTCATTAGGCGATTTGAGTCGCCCCGCCGACGAGTTTCAGTATGGTTCTTTGACCTTGGCCGACTAGTAGTTGGCTACGCCAGTGCTGAGGTGCTATTAATGATTCTTCTTATCCCATATACTTCTCGAGTTCACCGCTATTTTAACTCTTCCAACGCAGGGTTTCCTAGTAACATAGGTAGCTCTGGTGATGCTGAGCGAAATAAACTAGACCCAAATGGCAGTAACACTGTTCCACCACACTTGGACAAAAGTCAACCTGAAGCATATGGTTCTACTGCAGATGGCTCTCCAACAGGGGAAATTGTCAAAAGATTTGTCGATGCCATGGTTGCGGCAGTAGCTGAGAAAGTGGCTATAAATGAGGAAGCTTCTAGCACCGAGCAAACAGATTCCAAAGCTACAGGATCACCGATCAACCGAAAATGGGTACCTTTTAGAATTGAGACAACGTCGTTAACTCTCAGTTTACTTGAAATATTTCCTGGGCTCTTTTTTATATATGGTATTTACATGATTTTGCTTTATGCTGCATATCGTATCAAACTATTTTATCTTCAACGCTCCAATCGCATTAAATATGTGCACGACCCTGACCAGGATAGTTGGACTGTGTATTCGTCAAACTCAAATAATTTAGAGTCTCGGATTACGAACCCTTTTCACAACTATGAAGATGATTTAAACCGTCGTAATCGGCAAACACACTTGTCTAAAACTGATCTTGGTTTTACCAGTGGTAATTATGGTCACCCTGTTCGACTTGCGTGGGCTGTACAACAAACTGCAATTTTTGCAATTTCGGTGTTTCTTGTTCGACTTTCTCTATTTTTTATTTGTGTTAGATTCCCAAAGGCCACTGATGTTCTTCGAAACTTTCTGTTTAGCTGGACTAACAAACTTCCAACAAAAGGGGGTCGCTGGTTCATGAGCATGTTTTTTTTACCCTCTCTCATTTACATTGCTCAGTTTACAATTTCGGATTATATTCTTAAATATCATACATCCAAAAAGAAGCGTAACTTTTTTTTCAACCTACCGTCATATTCTTATGGTGATGATACGCCGTTTGGAAGCGCACAATCTGGAACCTTTGAGCTACAGGAGTTGTCGATTCCAGGTATTGATAATAGGATGCGCAGATTCACTGCAAATTCAGATGAGAATAGCCTCAACCCACTGAGATCAGGTGTTTCACGACCTTCTAGCATCCAAGCATCTCTTGTTGATGATACAAATCATTACTCTAATTACGCTGAGCCTTTTAGCTATTCAACGCAACGTGGGGGTGAAGATACCACAGCCACCAACCATCCTTTAGAGGTATACGTAAACGACCCATACCACAATGATACCCACTCAGCCCCAATAGTCAACAGTTTTACTCACAACACAAATACCGTACATTCTTCTGCGCCAATTCAAGGTGATGATGGCGATGATGACCTGTGGGTTCCTGCTGGACCACGGCCTAGAGTTAACATTCCGGCGTCACCTCCTCTGCGCTACTCTGTAGCAATGGCTACGTCTTCTTCAAGTACCCCAATCTCTATACCTCGACCTTCCTATGAACGTGAAACCAATAGTGGATCACTACATACATATTCATCGCACAATCGTGCACCAGCTTCTAATTTAGAAGAAGAAATTGAAGAAACTTTCAAAGATATCAAGGAGCTTGGTAAGAGCGCATGGGAAAAGGTGTCCAAATCGGTTGTTGACAGCACCACTGCTAGGTATAGTATTCACAATTTCTCCAACTCGGCAGTTAGTGGAGGAATACGGTTTGGTCTTGTTACAGCAACTATGCTCAATGCTGTAGCTGCTAATGCTACCGCTTCGGCCCGGCCATTTCTATTTAATACCATTAACTCAAACGGTGGATTGAACAGAGGTGGAATTTTAGGCGGAGCATCAATAACTGCGGCAAACCACAATACCAGTGATATTGAATTAGCTTTAGAAGCTAATGGAATCGACCAACCCAACAATGATCAAAGCGATTCATCTGTTCCATATAATTACAGCACACCCGACTCACGGTCATTTTACAACAATAGTTCTACTACTCAGACGTCTCCAGAAACCTACATGTCTGTATCTGATAGGTATAACCTGAACAATATTGACAGTGAAGAGGATTTAGAGAACTCTGGGAGCCCGTTTGAGCATGATGATGTTGCTAATTCGTTGCCGAGTTATGACGACAGTCAAAGACAACACCAAGAGCTATTAAGAGATCGTACAAAAGCTGAGAGACAGCACCAACGAATTAGAGACTTGAAAAGAGTTTAAGATGTAAAATATGGATATTTTACAGTTTTACTTGAATGTTACCTAGGCTTTTGCTTTTTGTTTTTACCAATCTTTTTTTTTTTTTCCAATTTAATGTTAATGACGATATGACCTTGACATTGTTGAAGAATGATTTCAGCGTGTCTAAACCGATTGATTTTTTTTTGCAAAATCTTTTTTTGAATGTGTTTTTATTATTATTTTTTTATATATTTATTATGTTTGTAAGTTGTGTATTTTTTATTATATATCTTAATATGGGTATTTGAATGTGTTTTTCGTTGAGTATCTGGCTATTAATAGCAGGTCCAAATTAGGTGTGTGGTATCAAAAAAATCAAGCTCCGGTCTACCAAGAGGGTTTTATGTGTTTTATACTTGTTGTACAGACTGGAATTGCCATTGAGTATACATTTTAAAATGGTGGTGGCGGTAGGATCATCTAGTACAGGCTGTGAGCTATATTTTCCTTGGGTTGTTGTTTGTGCTACATCCGTCACGCGAACATGTTTCCATCTAAATTTTGTGGATAATATAATAATATATACACATTGATTACGATTATTTCTGAAATACATGTACAATATTGGGCTGAAGATGGCTTGTCTCATGGAGCGTAAAAAAGAGTGTGAGAAAAGGGAGTGTTGGAATGAGAACGGTTAATTAATTACTGTTCAAAGAAAAAAAAAAAAAAAAAAAAAAAAAAGAGAACACACCATATTTGTGAGCCAATGATAGTAGCGGATCTTTCAAAATATATACTGGACTTTTGAAAACAATTGTTTGTTCCTGGATGGAAGCAAGACCAACAAGAATGGTTAGGCTTATGATTCCAAGTATTGGAACGGAATATTGCTTTAGACTGATTAATCTTTGATCTAATTGAAGCTGTCAATCTGTATACAGTTTTCAGTCTTTTGGAGGTTGTTTGGAAAGGTTGAGAGTGTTATAATAGAGATTTAAAAAAGAACAAAAAGGTTTAAGAAGAGGCTAATAAAATTGAAGAATTGATATTGAATGTATATGCTCTTGTACTTGTACTTGTACTTGTATTCCTGTCAGGGGGATATCGAATACCCAGGATTTTAAAAGCCTGAGATAGTGATAAATTTTGGTATGGCAGTCGCATAGTAAACTGCTCACTTGAATGGTATCAAGTCTTTACTCGGGGTGTTATTTATTGATTGATTGTATTTTTTTTTTCTTCTTCTTCTACTGAAACAAGATAGCATTTGGAAACCTTTAGATATCCATAACCCCAAGTTGAAACCATTATGGGCGGCACGCAGTCTTAATTGCTACGCTCGAGTAGTGATTGTTTTTATGTTTTTATTATATTTTGGTCTTGTGGCTTGCTGGCCTTGTTGTTGTAGATTATTCAAGGAGAAGGACGTAGGAATTGTATTCTAGTGTACGGGTATACCGACAAAAGTCCGATTATACATGTTTTTAAGCCCTGAGAGGAAGACTCCTTGTAAATGTGATTAGATGTGAGCTTCAGCTTGCCGACAGATGTATAGGAAACGTGGATTATACAGGTTAACTAGCTGATATATAACAAGAGACGAAATACTGTGTATTATACACCTTGACAGATGATCAACTTTTGGCAGACTGAAGGATATGTTTAACGATTTTGCGCCGGCACTATAAGTTTGTAATCTGAAGCCTGAAGCGAGAGTAAAGATGGAGAACAATGGCACATTTTTTTTGAAAGTTTTCATTTTACTGGAAATGGTTTTTCTCTTTTCTGTTTAGTGAGTTGGTGCTAGATGAATGAACTACAAGTAAATTTGTACTAGTATTTCAAATCAAACAATTAAAATTAGCAGACTAAAACAAAGATTGCAATTTTTACCTGTTATCGTTTTACATCTCGAATAATTTTAATAAAAGGCCACACACATGTCCTGTGTGATACTAACAATCTTAGACGTCTAATCACATAATCATCTTTGAAGGAAAAGAGGTCTAAACAATTTTTTTAAAAGCTTGTGAAAGTGAACAAATTACTACTGGTTTTTGTAAGGCAACCCTGCTTAAACAATGAACATCGTGCCTCGTTCATTGTCTGGTTTTTTGGAATAGAGCTTGTCTCTTGAAAGGGCATCCTTAAGTGGTTGACATATTGGTAAGCATAAGATTGAGAAGTAAAAGAAGATTGTGTACGCACTGGCTATTTATAATTATTAAATTGATTATAATGGTAATTAAAAGCTTTTAAACGCTAGAAAGGTAAATAAAATAAAATAAAAGATTATATATCTATCCCAAATCAAGTTGAATTTTTTTTTTTTTGCTTTGGCATTTGATCAAATCAGCTGGCTAGCCTAGTTGCTGATTTCATGTGATATGCTAATGTCCGGTCGATTAGCATTCTTTGACTGGATAAAAGTCTTTTAAAAAAAGTCCCTGTAGCAAGCGCCTAGCAGGGCATTATACACATCTGTGTAGCTATTTTATTTGTGTATATTGCAATTACAATCATTTCTTCCAAACTTTTTTGGAAAATTGCTAACAAGATTTGAAGGAAACTAGGTAACGATATACTTGGGTTTGAAATATATGGCAAACAGTCATCAAGATACGTTTTGGTGACAGCTACGATTACTGGGAGTACTTGAAGGCTAGTTGACTAGGCATATATTTTCTCCAGAGCTTGGCCGGTGTTTCAGTAGCATATATTTCAATATCTAATTGAATGTTTGACCGATTTCGATAATATCCATACAAGTATATGGGATTTGAAATGAAATTGCCTGTTTGCATATATACTATAATAGTATTTTTACTAGATATACATCATACATATGTATACATAGTTATAGCTATACTATAAAGTCCAGTAAGCGAATTAATTAACAGAGTGTTAAATGTTCTCAATAACAGGTGAAAACACAGAGGGCTGTATATTATTATTATTCATCAGGTTGGATGTTACTAACAGTACAAAGAATGGTAATCAAGGCGTTATACTACATACAGATAAATAAAAAGGGTATATATAATGTAAATATATACAGGTGAACACAAGTACAAATAAATAAGACGGATGTATGTCTTTTCAATATTAGAATAAGGAAGATATTTCTCAAGGGGATATGGCATGATTCCCATTTCGGAGACTCTATTCCGACCCGCCTCCTAGCCACAAAGGGTTCAAGAAAGCCGGTACGAGCACAGTGAGCGGCCCCCGGGTGGGGAACGAGTGATGGGGTAAAAAGCAGACGAAGGGTGACAAGCCATTGCAAGGACTACTGAACAAAAAAGCACAAAGACTGTGGTTGGCAGCACTGAAAGACTGTTCCGATGGTTTATCCATCTTTGGTCGGGGAAGAGATGGCCAAAAAAGGGATATTTGGGTCGGTTGTAACCTAATGGAGATCGCTAGTTCAATCCTGGGTCAAATCCCGATACTACAAGTCGGGTTGTTTCTTTCGTATCCACACCTTTATTTAATCCAAACCCATTCAAGGGTTTTGAAATAAGCTGAAAATAGTATATTTACCAGTCTCAAAAAAAAAAATCATTGTGACAACTGCAAGAAATGTAGCAACACACTTAAAAAGCCGGAGGTATTGAATATGTAAACTATATGCAGAGCAATACGTCTGTATAATCTACTCCGCGTGACTTGATTATGCCTTGTCATGTGAATTATCATGTGAATTGTCTGGTACATGTTGGTGATATATAATATGAGATGTTTTTTTCATATTACCAGCATATTGCTATTTTCGCAAGTAGCCTGAAGTCAAGGGCTTTATACAATCTTCTTATTGAATGCTCTCCAAGTTGAAGCTGCAATTAGACTGCTACAAGAGTCTAGTTCTATATACCAGTCTTATATACAAACCCACCACCCTTTTTTTTTATTACTCCACACCCAGTACTTGATTAGGAAGTACAAATCTAGGCTTGGATGTATATTTTGAATATTCCAGGAAAGTCATATGCAAAACTAATGTCATTGGTCCATATTCAACTTGCTTTGGAAGTATTTTGATCATTTTTTTTGTAATTTCAGCAAACACTCGTCTGCCTCCAGGCCTCCAGGAGCAAGAGACCATATACCGTGTCTTGAAAGGCTTCGATAGACCTGCCGGAAAGAACATGTCATGTACTAGATATGAAGCTCCTAAATTAATAAAAGGAATGCAAAAGCTCCAAGGCGTGTGGGGGATTCCAAGTCCTTTTTTGGTTCTTGTTGCTTTCCTTCTTATTCTTGTTCTTTTTTGTTATACGTATATATACCCGATTCGAATGTTCTGTGCTCATGAAAAATATTTCGCTGGCTATATTTCCAAGGTACCAGTGATATCCTAGATTTGCTTTGAATACATGAATATATTTTATATTGGTACTGGTATTGGTATTGGTATTTATTATAACTATAAATTGATTTATTTACCATGTCTATTTATTATATCTTTATTATTAAATGAACACATGGAAGAAGAAAAAAAACACCAACATCTGGAAATGTACATATTAAAAATTAAAATAATTTAAAAAAGGAATATCATTTCCTATTTCATTCTAGTTGCTTGGCGGAACCTACGACATTGGGTACACTTGCTACAAGGTCTAAAGTTCTAGCCCAATTTTACCCTATACTGGGTTGTTATCAGGCACACACACACACAACAGACCATGGCTAAATGGAGTCGATTAAAACTGATCATGTTGCTGTGCCTATTGGCAGTAACTCAGAGAAGGACTCCAAACACACCCAAACTCCCACCATGTTGGATATTTCTTTCATGTATTTCATATGTATATCTTTTGTGTCTCTCAGATAGTGGTAATATAAAGTCTTGTGGATGGTTCTATGCTTACGATTAAACCAACCTTATTACTCATGGTGTGCAATTTTTTTTTTTTAGAGCTATTAATAATTTAAATACAATCAAAGTAAAATAAAACAGATATAAACAATAATCCTTTTCACTGACGGATATCATTGTATTAGAGAGACCAATGACGCTGGAGCTCCCCGTTTCTATTGTGAGCGTTTTTCAGTATTGGAACCAAATATTGGAATATGGATTTCAGGGACGGTTTCTTGAATTCGCAGCCAAAGATCACAACGTATATCAAAAAAAATATCAATATATATAACACATTCACATGCCAAAAATTGCTCAAGATTATATTCCTAGAACACCGAAGAAGCCAGATAAAAGAGTATACAAAAAAAATACCATATATGTATCCATCCCCAGCTTCCAAATGTAGGCCTTTTCACTAACCCCAATCGAGATCCAAAAGGCGGAGAATAACCCATTTCTATGGCTTTTGTTGGTTCTGTTATAAATAGAGCATTGTATCACACGCACACGCATGTTGACTTTGGGTATCGGTTGTTTTTCATCATACAGAAGCAGTATATTTATATAAGTGAAGGAAACGTATATTGATATGGGTGTTTGGCGGATAATGTTACGTCACAAGCTGAGACCAACCACGCACAGGAATAGCCATTGTCTATGGAAAAAACAGCACAGGCAAGCCGGCAAGCTGTGTTAAACTATGGTATAACCACTCAATTTAAGTGTGACGTGTGCTACTCTGCCAGCCGGGTTGTAGAGTCAGCAATTCGAGTGCAAGTGTGTATGTGTACGACATGAAGCCTACAAAATGTATAACCAAAAAGCCAAATATCTTTTTGAAAGTATACAAGATATTCATCTTTTTTTTTTTTTTTTTTTTTTTTGTCTTTCAACTTTTTAGCACCCTCGTAAAAGAATGATTGCCTTCATTCAATTCACCCAGAAAGACTTGTGGGCAGGATTCTGCTTTATCGGCATAGCGCGGCAGGACACTGAAAATTTGAGAGAATCCAAACTTGAGCCCAAGCGTGTATACAGATTTGATGAAAATGAAAACTTTCACAGTATTGAATAAAACCAAATAAAAATGTCTATATCCTATATGTACATAACTTGCTGTCATTATGGAATGTTCTACGAGTATCAACAACTTGCATCATGTACTTGGAACTAAGCTCGGCTGGTTCCTCTGGTATGTCGAGGCATATCTATCCCCAAAAAGGCACTACAACAGCCGAATACTTTGGGAAATCCGTGGGTTTCTAATTATACATGAACAGGTATATACGTAAAATTAAAATTAAAAAAGGAAGATGTAAACTTGTCTACAGTGTGTTGCCGGCCTTTAATGGCTTTTGATTGGCCATTTTATCATCAAGCAGTGCTGCTGGGCCAGCATAAAAAGGTTTTACAATTAAGTACTGGAACAAATCAGGTAATACTGGCTCCGTTATCCATCGAGTCCTGGCCTCAATCCAGCATGATGGATGTGCTTCAGTTAAATTGTGACCAACTGTTAGTAAAAATTGAAAACTGAAATTCAAAAAAAAAAAAAAAAAAAAAAAAGTTGAATAGACATGTTTGTTTAATATATTCTACGGCTTTTCTCATGCCTGTAATATTTTGTATTTGCTTATTATTTGATTTTTCCCCTAATTGTGGGTCTTTCGTTCTCAGCAGGCTGTTGTTGCGCAGCATATATAATTGAGACAAACTTTAGCGGCGCATAAGGTTAAGGTTCATGACATAATCAACACAGCTAGTCCTTATGTCAGGCTTAGTCATTGGAATAATACATACGGTATTGGCCCTTAATCTCGCCAGCCCATTATGCATTGCCAGATATGGGTCTTTCTGAAATGAGCGGTGCGTGGCAAGTGCTATGGCATACCTGGTATATATACAGATACAGCATTGCTCCTGTACTGAAATAAGCTTGATGGAGTCTTGGTTATCTGCTTCTTAGCGCTTTGGATTTCCGCGCTGGTTTTTTGGTACTCATTTAGACATGTTTTCGGCTTGTAACCGTCTCATAATCAGATTGCAGAAAGAGAAAAGGAAGGAATGAACGAATAGGTATATC
The DNA here is from genome assembly GCA_900654225.1 of Magnusiomyces fungicola. Taxonomy (NCBI): domain Eukaryota; kingdom Fungi; phylum Ascomycota; class Dipodascomycetes; order Dipodascales; family Dipodascaceae; genus Magnusiomyces; species Magnusiomyces fungicola. Next base: position 2,528,069 of record CAACAH010000004.1, read on the forward strand.
AAAGGGGAAAAATATTTCGTCATCTGTTTTTTTTTAGTTTCGCTCTTTCTTTCTTTTCAAGATTAAACTACTACTACTATTATTATTATTATTATTATTATTGATACAAGCTTCTCTTTTTGGCCTTGGCTTTTACTCTTCCCTCTTCCTGTGCCTTCCTGCTCGGTCTCGGTCTCCTTCTCCTTCTTCTTTTCCTCCTTCTTCTCGTCCCTCTGATTTTCTTCTCCTCGTCCATTTTCGTATTCGTATAGTCACACTTAATGATACAAATTTAACTTTCTATTCCCAGTCGCTGATTCATGTTCAATTACTCTATTTGGCACCGGAGCCCGTCCCCGTGCGCTTTTGTTTGGCTCCAGGTCTCGTAATCTCCTCATTGGTGTATAAAGGCCTTTTTGTTTCATGGTAACCATGTCGTGCTACAATCGATTTATGCTCCTGTGTTTTCTTGTTCTTACATTTGTAAATGTTCTAGAACGCTTGGAATAAACGTATTTCTTTTTACATCTTGTTTTGAAAAGAAAAATCGCCCTAGCTCATTTCTTTCCTTCTCTCTCAATCTATAATATATATGTGATGTGTTTGTTACAACCCACATGTCCCTCTTTTTATTGTTCAATTTTAAGCTTCTTATCTCTGTATTTGCACCGGGCAATTCAATTCCACGAAAACGTTACATGCCTGCTTGGTCTACAAAGCCTTTTGGAAATTTGCAAGTCCTAACGTTATTTATTACCATTCATTTTATTTTTTGTTTCTTTAAACTTGCATTCCAACTATTTCAAGGTCATGGCTCGTAGAATGAAACAAGCAAGTGAAAACTGAATATTTGAAACTCGTTCTTTTTTTTCTTTAACTTTTGTGTCTATATATAATATAAATATATACATACTCACCTTTTCCGACCCGAGCAATAAGGCCCGCTGCCGGGTACTTTACTTTGTTGTGGCCTTTCAAGGTCAAAAGAACCACTATCTGGAATTTGAAAATGCATATACACTGACACACCTTGATTTATATTTCTTCGTTTTTTAATTCGAGACACTGCTCACAAAGACTTGCAATTGCAATTCCTGAGATAAACCATACACTAATAAGAAAAATGGAAAAAAATAGCCGAAAATGGTCAATATTCTCCGTTATTTATAAAGTGGTGAACGACTACTTATTATCAGTTGTCAAGATATCAATATGGACCATTGAAACGAGACCAAACAAAAGAGAATAAAGAAAGAAAGAAATAATCACACTGTACCTGGTTGTTGTTTTTTTTTCCTCAGCCGTCTGAGTTATCAATCATCTTGATACCTTTCCATATCTAAAGTTTCGGTTTTTTGTTTTTTTGTTTTTAAATCCTACTATATCACTTTTATCATTACATGTTCTAATATAAACTGTTAGCAATTCGCTACCCAGCTCAAGCAGAAAAGTTACCTCACTGCACGCCCTTAAAAAATGGCTGATACTGTGTTTATTGCAATATAAGTGCAATGGCATAACCATATTGACTCCTTGAAAGAACCGTTCAAGATGAATACCCAACTCGATTAAACAGAGTTTACAACTTGTCAACTGGAAATTACCGGTGGTGTATGTGAGTTCACATATGTGGTAGTGCAAGTTTGTGTGATTTCGTCTCTTTTCAAACAAATTTTTTAGACATCTTCCTGGCAGAGGTTTTGGAAAATACAATTGTCAGCTATATATATGTGTAGCATATACAAAGATGAATAATAATAAAAAAAACGACTTGAATAATCTGGTATACATAAAAACATAACAAAATAGTAGACAGAATAAAGGGAAACCAAACAAAAAAAGAAGAGAGAAGAGAGAAAGAGAGTGTGTGTGTGTATGTGTGATATTTGTATCTGATAGGAGGGGAAAGGTCATAAATAGCCAAGTAATTTAAAAATCATAACCAAGACAAGATTTTTTTATTTTAAAAATCACTCAAATAGGATTCACAAGGTTGAAATCCATCCGACCGGGTCATGATGGTGGGGGTACCCAAATTCCTTGATCGCCAGCTGATGTTCGCAAAATCTCCATTTCAGAAGGTCCCGACGTAGCTGGGTCAATAAACGGCGGGTAGTACACGGTCGTTGGGTACTGGTAGTGTTGAGCGGTGGTTTGTGGATGGTGCTGCTGCACGTACGATTGATGGGCTATAGGAGGATATGTGTGATGGCTGTGAGGTGTAGAAGTACTAGGAGGTTGAGAAGAGGAAAAATGTGGTTGGGGAAAGCCAAATTGTTGCATGGGAGGAGGGAATTGGGAAGAGGGTTGGAAAGTGAATTGCGCGCTAGAAGGAGAGGGTAGTTGAGGGTTATGGGTGGGGGAGTGGTGAGAGGGAGAGATGGAGGGAGATTGTAACATCGATGGCACAGGCGGTAAACCAACCTGGTTTGAGGGTAGTTGCATGGGAAGCGGTTGCTGGTGGTGATGGCTATTGTGGCTATGACTTTGATGACTATGATGACTATGGTGGTGATGATGCTGAGGAGGATGAGGAGGATGTTGGACTTGTACCTGGACTGGTGATTGTACCGGAACTGAAGTCTGATAAGACATTCTTGAACTGGGTTGAGATCTAGCATGACTGTGATGATGGGAAAGATGTTGCTGTTGTTGCTGCTGCTGTTGCAGAGACACCTGAGGTGAAGGTGTTGGCTGTGGCGGCGTAGGTGGATGGTGGACCCCGCCGGCTAATTGTCATTCGCTCGCCGACTGCGAGTCCGGTCTAGACATAGGGCCCTGGAGTTCAGGAAAGTGAGCAGCTACTTCCTGAACCAGCTGGTCATATCTGATTTGGTTTCGCTCATAATCAATAATTCGATAGGTGAGCATGTACTTTTGAAAAATGTTTTCAAGCTGTCGGTTGCTGAGGTTTGGGAATTCTTGGTGGACAATTGTGAGCACTGCTTCTGAGCTGATGTTTTCACCGCGGTAGAAAAAGTCGTAAACAGTCATGAGAACTTTTCTCTCCTGGCCGTTTCCGTCGTGTCGCTCACGAATAGCTGCAGGAGATCTCATGAACAGCTTATTTTCTCCGTTATTGGGTTCAACTGCAGGAGCACGGTTGGTATCGAGCAGTCGGACCCCATTTCTCGACAGCCAGTTTGCAATTGTGGACTGAGGAACCGGTGCACCAAACAAATCAGCTGCATACTCTTTGAGCTGTCGAGTAGTAACCTCAGGTCGTCGAGCATAAGCTACTACCTTTTCAACCAGTACAATGGGATACTGTCGTCTTCGGCTATTCATAGTGTTTCGGTAGGAAAATGAAGAACCACTGTTATGTTTCTTGTTTAATCTTGGCTGCTGTGATGGTGATGATATGATTGAGAAGAAACAGGGTCTTGCTAATACAATTGACTGGTAAATGGAGCGTCTTCTATCCAATTAGGATTTCTGTTTCTGGGTTTTGAAGTCTTATGCAAAGAGAAAGAATGATGAGAGAAAAAATAGTTGGAAAAAGTGAGCCGCAAAAGACGGTCAGAGTTGAAACAGGTGTAGATGGATAGCAAAATGAGTAATTGATAAAAGTGGGAGCGGATGGGAGAGAAAATAGGGATAGACAATTCAGGAAATGATGATCAAGACACAATGTGCAAGGAGTATAGAGGGAAAGAGGGGGAAAAAGGGAAGATTAGAGAGAGGAAACCGGAGGGTATAAATAATGTTTGGGTAAGAGGGCAAATTTTGACAGGGTTGTAACAGGTAGGTAGGTAAAAAAAAAATAATAATAATAAATGAAATATTGAGATATGGTGGCCTTGCGTTATCAAGGAATTTAATAGCAGCTGGCTATAGGTCCAAGATTATTTTTTTCTGCCCGAAAAGTAAAAACTCCAAAACCGTTGCAATTTTGGCTACTGGACGTATTTTTTTTTCCGCAATCACATGTGTTAATTAATTAGCGGTGCGTGGTGTGGGTTGAAAGTTGTGTATGTAACATTTGAGTAATTCTGTTTTGTTTTTTTACATTTCCACATTGGGCCTATCCTTATTTTTTAATAATCCTCAGTTAATAGTACTGTTTGTTGGGTTTATATAATATGAAAAGCAATATAATCCACTTATAAATATGTGTGAGGTTAACGTGAGGACATGGACATGGAAAAGAGAATGGTAAAAAGTGCATAGTGGCAGTACGGTATTCATAGGCCATTTCTATTACCGCCTTGGTTTTTGGTATTGGTTTTTTTTTTAATATTAACTGGAGGGGTGGAGATTGGCATGGTTTTTTTCGGTCTGTTTGTTTGTTCATTATCAGGGATGAGATGATATACGTTCGACGTCGAAGGAATTTTTTTAATAAATAAAAAAAAAACATTGGAGTCTCACCACTTGTATTATTTTAGATATACGTCTGGTGGTGGTTGGTGATTGGCTGGCGCCTTTTGGATGGAGGTGGTTGGTAGATGGTCTAGGAAATGCTACCTTGGTATGTGTGATTACATAACGGCTACATACGCGGTTAGTAATTCCCGGCCCTTTTTGGATCAAGGGCAAAGAGCTGCTGGACCTTGCGTGTGCTGTCCATTACCATCTCCAGAGATGGCGTTCCAAGTAGGGTGAGGGGGTTAAGCAGCTTTCTTCAAAAAGCAGTTTCAGAGTGCTTGGATAGATTGCGGACGTCTGGATTAGACCCATTTTCGTTATTTGTCGAGCTCCATACTGGACTGTCAGTATAAGGGTACACGAACCGGCAGGAATAGCTACAGGTGTAATTAAGAAATCATACATCGGTAGAGTTCTTAATTCAGGCTTTTACAATTAGAGTCGAGATTTGGGAAAACCAGAACCTTAGTATTTCTTTTATGTGTGGCCTCTTGGGGCTCTTGGGAGGAAGTTTTTGAGCTGGTAAGAGTCGGGCATAAATCAAGTTGATCGTTCAGGTTCCAGTCGAGACTTTATGTCCAAATTCAAGCCCAGATTCAAGCCCAAGAACAGTGTTGATATTACAAGCTGAAAGCTTTATTTTTCTTCAAATTGACAGATATGTAGACTCGTATATACATGATTCAAGTATCAAAAGTCAATACAAGGAGCAAGGAGCACTAAAAACAACAAAATCCAATCAATGGCTACTTTTATTCTTGTAACCTTTATGAATATTGTTCAACACCCAGATGCCAATTTCTCATTACATGCGTTTTCAACTTCAGGCTCGGTTCAGGCACTTACCGGCATCCATTATCATTTTTCCCAGAGAGTGTGCGAGTGGGAGGGTGTGTGTGGTGGCCGAGTTGTAGTAATGTCGAATTGCTATATTTAAAGCATCATTTCCAAGGCAGGTGAGGCATATATGTTCCGTTATCGAACAGCGATAAGCAGCTAGAAAGGTATGAACATTGATGTTTATCCTACAAACTATTCAGCCTATTGTAGTTGCTGTTGTTATTATTGTTGATATTGCTGCTATTGTTACTGCTTTATTGTTAGAAGTCCTTACATTGTTTAAATACCAAGGTATGGCTCGTGCATCTAAAGGGGAAACTGATTCATCACCACTATCTTATGGCTCATCATTTTCTTGGCTGCGGTTCTGGATAACGAGAGTCATGCTTGAAGTTTACTGAAGGGACGAAAAACCGAAACCAGCTGGTTGAAATTTAATATTTGGAGTCTTCATCGAGTATATATATGTATATTTATATTATAAAATCACAACATTGGGCGTGTTCCAATTGCCGACTGCCATGTCTACCCCGGCGTTGCCCAACTAGACCAACTAGACGAGGCTTAAACATTTAACGTTCACATCTAAAAAATTCTAAAAAGCCGACAGAAATTGGAGACCAAGATCTGCAAGAAAAGAAAGAAAAAATTAGGTAAAAGTTTTGCTCGAGCCCTTGGTTTTCCGCCAAACCTTGTACTGTGCAATCGCCATATCCGCCATCCGCCATGACTGATATGCGCAGCAGAATTCCAAAAGGAATACGGTTACTCTTTTTAACCCCCCGAGCCAATATTTTTTTGCTTGATGCGCATAAAAGTCAAAATGTTGTATATATACACACTAATATGCTTGCCAGGGCAGATTACAAATTGCAGAGTGCTAGGGATACCCAAGAAAGGTCTACACACAGGATTCCTCCACGCGTCTCTACAGCCAGTCGGATGATTTGGCCATATTCAATATTTAATACGAGTTGAAATGCCTGTGCATGCCAACGTCTGGCTGGGTCAAATAGCGGCCAAGAAACAGTGAAATTTCATGAGGCATCACTCCACCGTTAATAAACTAGACTAGATACCAAGAGAACGTAACCAGCATGATTAACAATTATTGCCGGTATTACCATTATTAGCAACTGCTGGCATCACTAGCACTCCTTGACCATAAAAACGCGACGGGGACGAAACATGAAATAGTGACAAGGTGCAATGGTAGGAATACAATAATAATTATAATAATAATAATAGTAATAAAAGGGACAGTGTAAGCCAACCTATTTCTTGTTAACGAGGCCCATTTTTTAAGCTCCCTGGCAGAGTGTGTATGTACACGCCATGTATGTATCTGGCATGTTACTTTTTCTTTTTCGGCATGTGGTTGTTTGTGCCCAACAGCGCCGCCAGAAACCCCCCGGGCCTGCGTGCCCAATAAGGGAATATTTTTCCTGAACGGACTTTTTGGGCACTTGCCTGGAGTAGACAAGGAAACTCTTCTCCGAGACCCATGCTATTTTTTGCTTGTGTGTGTGCAAACATATACAGCCTCTCTCGCTGCATTTATTGTGAATTATTCCGAGGAAAATGAAGGGATGAGCGTTAAAATGAGTCGTGTATTTTTATTATGATTATGATTATTTTTTATTTTTTATTTTGATTACAGTCGTTGAGCTTTGGGCGGAAAATTCTATTCTTACTTGAACCCCCAGCGCTGGAATCGACCTCGGATACATTATTCCGCCACATTCGGTCTCCTAATAAGGAAGCATTTAGTATGAATTATAGTCAAAAAGGACTTGCTTGGTTGGTTTTTCAAGGGTCTTGTGTGGATTTAACCAGTAGACGAGACATTCACTTGGTCCCACATGAGTTGTTCACAAAGCCCTTGGTTTTGTAATTTTTTGGCACTTTGAAATTTTAGTTCTAGTTTTAGTTGGGATTGTAGTTGCAGTTTCAGTTGCAATTAACACACATTGGGTTTTTTTATGCTTTCATTGGTTATGACGCCATCAGTTACAAGCATGGACCATACAAACCTGCTCCGAGTCATGGAGTGGCAGTCAACACCAGAAACCACTCATGGAAAAATACAGAAATAAAATACTGACAATAACAATTAAGCTAGTTCTACTATTGATCCAGAAGGAAAGATTAAGCAATGGCCGAGAAAAAGACGGATATCTCTATGCGAAAGATAGCAATAAAGAGCCAGGAGAGACGGGCCAGCCAAGAAGGAGAAAAGAGGGAAAAGAGAGAAAAAAAGGGAAAGAGCCATGCTAATTTCGAGCAGAAGTTTGCGAGAAATGAGCATGAATGTGGATATTCCTCTCCTTATTTTTTATTGTTTTAATGTTTCTTCCAAATTCTTAAGGATAACTCGAGTCTTGTATCTTCCTCCTCGGCCACTTTTGGTTTGACGGGCCTGAAAAGAAAGAAAGAAAGAAAGAAAGAAAAAAAAAGAACAGCACGCTTGTCTTTTTAATTTCTTTTCCTTTTTCATTGCTATTTTTGGGAGTGTTACTTTGAAGATAATCTGTGCGCCTTGACCGATTGCAGGCTCCAAAACGAATACGGTCTCTTTTTAAAATATTTCAAAAGGGATTCACAATCAGATAATCCAAAATACGACCGTAGTTGTATATATGTGTTCCTCGTCTCCTTTTATTTCTATTCCTATTTCTACCTTCTTGGAGAGTAATGGTAGCTCCTTTTTTTGAATTATATAAAGAATACACAAGTCCTGATCTTGATAGCCTCTTCTTCTCCAAGGCTTTTAATTACTCTTTTTAAATCTTACCAAATCTCATGACAAAGATATTTGCGTGAGACGCCTTGACGATTGCATATATTGATCAGATATATACAACCCATACAAACCATATATAGACTGTCTGTACATACTCTATATATGATAGCAACATGTTTACAAATCTCCACACTTTGTGCATTTCATCACCTGATGTTTAAAGCTTTTGTTTTCTTTTTCCTTTGCATCGTGCTTGGCCTTTTGCTCTCATAATAAATAACACATACCAAAGCCTTTATCTGCCTGCAAACACTGGCCTATATTCCGAGGATCAAGACCGCGGTACCCACGCTGCTGGCCCAGCAGAGGGTGTAAAACAAGGGCACGGCTTGAACCGCTAGTCCTGTCACCTGAGGCCAGCCGGTGCGACCCCTCCGTGCTCTGTGGGCCGCATGCGTATGTTACACTCGTTGTCATATCCTCCATTCCACAGGCAAGAAACATGGGCATACGTACATGGTTGCAACTGTTTTATACCCACCAACCCTAAACCCTACCCATAACCCAGAGCCCCTATGCCCATGCCCATGCCCAGGCTATTCCCCGATTCTCTTATCCTGTTATCCCCAGACTTTTTCTAGGAAAATAAAATAAAATACATCTTCTCCAGGATTTTACGTCCAACGGTTTTTCGGAAGCTTCTTTTACGAGCCAAGTCAGCCCTGCGCAAGGGAATAAGGGCAAGATAGAAAGTGGTGGAATCTCAGACATGCTTGCTGCCACTACCGCCACCACGCACCAACCGACCACGACTGCTACATACCAGTCACGCCGCACACCTTACCAACCTTACATACAGACATGGGATTACATAAGGCATGGCATGGTACACAGCACGACTGTAATATATTCCAATTGAGCGTGGCCCGATTCGGTGCTCCACTTCCGACAGGACTTTATAAAGTCCAAAGTATTAGAGTAGGGATTAAAGAGGGCCATTATTATTATCATTTGCTGCTTGCTGTTTGCTGTTTGCTATTGATACTATACAAGACGAGTATTGTATTTGATATATTATATACAATGTCATTTATTACCGTATTACCACCTTTATATTTGTATCTGTGCCCATCTCGTATATATGTTTTTTTTATTTATTATTTATCTTATATTCCAAAAGTAGGGGTAAAAAAACCCTTCAATGACACGTTGAACAATTACTTGATGGAAGACCAGGGCACGACCCTTTGAACGAAATGCTCATCTGATCATATAAGCTTTTTTGGTTTTTGGTTTTTGGTTGTTTTTTTTTTTCAAAAGCACAGAAGATTCGCAATATTTACGAAATGTGGAGCTTCGTACATATGGAAGAGATGTCTAGATCCATATGGAACATGGAAAAAAGGGTATTTGAACTTGGCTTTGGTTTGTGATCTATGAAAGCGAAATTATATTTTTTTTCCAATTTCAAATATTTCAAACATGTCGTAGTTATTCTGACGCCTACGCTAAGGTGTGCTCACATTTGTCAGTAGCACTACCACAAATTTACCAAGGACACTAGGCCTTTGGCTTTTAACCGCCACGAGGCTCTTTCTTGTTTTTATGTCTATTATTTAGCTACCCTATAGTAAATTTGACCCAACCTCTTTTTTCACCTCTTTTTCTCCCGCTCCACATTCTTTTTTCTCTCGCGTCTCCGGACGGGGTTAGCTCAACTAATTGCTAAGATTCCTCAAATAGATCGACTGCGACTGTCGGTGTTAGCTTTCAAAATCAAACAGGCTACTTTACTATACATTCTCTCTGTCTCATTTATTTACAAGTGTATTATTATTGTATGTCTGAGGTGTAACACAGGAACAGACTGTGCACGTCAAAAAGAAAATATTATAGAATTACGGACGGGCATGTGATTCGATTATGGTTTTCCATGTTTGTGTCTTGGGGTGAAAGTTTCCGTTTTTGTATGCAATTCCATTATTAATTAATTAATTAATTTGTAAATTGTGGCTGCTGCTACAAGTGGTTTTCTCACACTACCAAGGGAATTTGGCTTTGATAAAGGGTGTCAGTAAAATTTACATAAGGCCTTTCACATGATCCAGAAGTAAGGTGTTTAGGGGTCTGAAATTAATCAGCACTTGAGCTGCGCTTAGGTCAGTCAGTCACAATTTTAAGTGTATAATAAGCGAATGCTAAATATAGGAAATGAAATACAAATGTATATATTTTCTAAAATTTCTAAAATTTCTAAAATTTACATGTTTTTTTAATTCATCTAATTTATACGCTTTGACTTTTTGGATTTATCATTCAAACATAACTGTTGCACATTGTTAAAACTTGGAACGCGTGCGCCGCAGAATGGTGGAGCGTGTGCTGCGCGTCTCGTTCCGGTCCTAGTCCACGAGCTTTATAGATTTCGTCCTTCCGAAATATTAACAGATGTGATACACACGTGTATAACCACAATACATATATATGATCAAGACAATAAAGTAATATGGCAATGTGGATATGAGACTTTTGCTAGTCAAAGACTTCTGCTTCCGTTATCACCGTTATCACCAGTTGAAACTGTTTTTCTGGGTCAGGCTAGTACAAACCACTCTAACTACTACTACTGGTACCACCGCTACTACAGCCCATGGAATGCGCTTCTACCAATACAATAACAGGAAAATACTCCAAAAAAGTTGCATATAAATCCTGTAAATGTATATTATAACTATACCATACTACTTTCAGCTATACACACTTCTTCCTAATCACTGAAGCCACTGATACTCGCCGGGCCTCTAGATTTGATGTTGCCAAAGCCTTTACGACTGAAATGTGAATCAATTGTAAACATATGATTCTGAGATTTACACATCTCGGTGTATATGATCTTATTATCAATACCAGTATTATCAATTACACACGGCACCTGAATCAAGGAATAAGAATAAGAATAAGAATAAACAAATTTCATCATACTTCATTATCAACAGCAGGCCTTTATGTAAAACAACATGACTTTCAGCACGATGACTCCTCGGTTCAGCCTTGAAAAAAGCCGTGTGCCACAACTAACTAAATTTCCGTCGTGTAGGATGGTAATTCAACATTAATTAGATATCAAGGCAGGGTTTTATTTTTATGTTTTATGTTTTTTGCGTTTTGTGTTTTGTAGTTTACAATTTGGGTAGAAGAGAAAATGAGACCACTTGGAAGAAAAGCAGCTGGCTAGCTGCCGTTTGGGTTTCGGGTTCTGACTCTCCAGGCCTGTGATAAGTCATATTAAGCCGAATATAAATGCCTAACAAAAGATGTATAGTAGAATCAATGAAAATGAAAATGAAAATAAAAATAAAAATAAAAATGAAGATGAAGATGAAGAATGACAAATAAAAAAAATAAGCCGATAGTTTGACTTTCATATTCATATTATATGTTATTCTATTTAAATCTTGCAACTTGTAACTTAAATACTGTCTGAGTTTCCCTTAACCTTTATGGATGACCTGAAAGATATCCATCTAATGAAAATAAACACATATATCCTAGAACCATTTTGATTTTTTAAAACATTTTTGGGGTATTGTTAAAATAGAGAAACACCGCCTGTGGTAAAAGCATTTAGACCAGACGATTACTAGATTAAAAAGTATGGATCGACATTTGCAAAGAAAGGATAAAAAACAAAAAAAAAAAAATATAACCAAGACATTAAATATACATTAATGATAAATAGACATTTTTTGGTTATTCTGCTATTCTTCTTTCTGTAAACCTTTCTTTCTTTGAAAAAATCTCTTTTAGTGGCACTTTTTTAATACCCGCATTGTGCGGTCTTGATTGGTCAAAAAAATTGTCGCAACTCAATTTGGTTCCCTAATCCTGGCTATGTGACCACCAAACAAGTTTGTTATTTTGGTCAGTTTACAATTAAACAAGGTGACCAGTGCTTTTTCTTTTTCGTTGTATTTTTATTATTATTTCATACCCTTTTTATTATATTGTCACTATATCACTTTTATCTTCTTTCTTCTTTTACTATTATTCACACACCTTTGCTTGGTCTTCCCAGTCTTTTGTGCTAATCTGGCCAGCTCTCGCTTTTACAAAACCTTCTTTACAATTGGCTCAAATGTGCTTGTCCGTTATACCCAAAGCCTTGACACTTTAGGCTCCAGAGCAAAACAGAACAAAAAAAGGTTAACGTTATTTTTATATCAGAACCTTGGAAAGGAAGGGATAATTTCTCTAAAAGTTGGTGACCGAAGCTACTAGTGGAGATCATATGATTTCGACTCTACGAGTATTTATTGTTATCGTTATTATATTTATTATTGTTAAATTCGTTTTTAAAAGTCTTTCAAATCATTCAAGAAGTAAACATCATTTAGTTGACTCCAATAATCCATCAGATTACTTTTATTTATTGCTTTTTCATTACTACAATTCCCTCTCAGATGTTGTAAATTGTTGTTGAGAACCAAACATTGGCCATGTCGTGACACAAGAAAAGCTAGAAATATCGATATCTCAGTGCGATTTACTTGAATCAGGATCTTTTTAAATTAGCGAGAAAGAACCTGCTTCTATTGAAACAAGTGCATATGACACACCTGTATATCAAAGTCCTTTCAAACCGCCAACGCAATTATAGAACAAACACATACTTGGACAGCTTTATATTATTGGCTTCGAGGAGATTGTTCAACTCTCCTTTAAAATAAGTCGGCAAATCGTGGACAAGGAAGAAAACTGTTATACACACTTTAGATACGCTTTCAAGGATTGTGGGAGTATTGCGCAAATAAGGCTCAACTACGGGGATGTATGGAATCAACAGTTAAAAGAATAAAAGAATAAAACGTGGTATCAAGTTATGAAATTGCATAATGCTGGAGGTTCAACAAATGGAGAAAAAGAAAAAGTGTAAGGATATCTTGCCGTCTGTTTGATGATTAAAAACATGATAGCCTTTTGATAGTAATCAGCAGCATTTCGGCTAATAAAACTGGGTGAATGATCTCCTTAAGATGAGTGTTTGATCAGTTTGGGTATGGTGGTTGATTTGGGTAATTTTAAAGCTAGCTTCAACGTACTGAGATTGGACTATGCCAAAGATAACCTATCATGATATGGCTGTTTGATTTGTTCAAATGCCCATATTTCACTGTGAAATGTATAAAGATAGCTGGCATCTTTTTTTTTTGTACCTGAAAAAAATAATAATAAAAAAACATGTATAAAGAATAAAAGAAACAGGGACATGAAGAACTGGATGTAATTGATGTGGATGAAACCTTTAAAGAACAACAAGAATAAAAGGTTGGTGAAGAGCCTACTAGTTATATTATGTATAACCCTTAATTAAAACAACAAGAACAAAGTAGGAGCAGCAGGTTTCTGAAAACGACACAGAGCATGTTGTCAAACCAAGGCAACTCTAGATTATTACAAGAATATATATATATATAAATATGAAAAATGATAAGAAAAATAAAAATAAAACAACAGATAAACGCCAAAGCGTCAGAGTTAACTCTTGTGTTTGTATAGGCTCTAAAACTTGAATCCAAAGTTGATCAGTACTATTCGCTTATTCTGTTTGTGACGTCTGCTTATCGTGAACAAAAAGATGAGGATGGGCGGATTGAACAAAAATAACCTAGATTACAAATAGATTAGAGAAAACCAGAGGAAAGAGAAAGAGAAAGAGAGAGAGGAAAAATTAGAAAAAAAGTGCGCAGTCATATGATGCCTCGTGTACAATGATAGCGGATCACTGATACTGGCACGTTTTTGGTCAAAGAAGTTTATTGAGACCTGAGAGCGAAGAAAGCATTTGCTAAACACTAAGCATGCATTTGTAACATTCGGAATATTATATTGACACTAAATGGCTTAAATAGGTGGCAGTCTAAAAAGTTGACAAATTCGTGATCTAGACCAGAAATTTATATAAATAAAATAAAAAAACGACAGCTATAGAGAAAAGCTTTCAAGAGCCAAACAACAAAATAAAACACCCAGGTGCACAGACATCTACGCAAAGACACAGAGAAACGTAACCCTAAAGATGTAACACTCTGGGAAATCGATTAGTCAGAGAATGCACGTCGATAATGACCTCAATAAGACGCCGAGGAAATTTTGAGCCAGAGATCTGGTTCAGTCAGCAGACGGGATGGGATGGACAAGGGGCACTGATTTTAGGTCCAGGACGATGTCAAGCTGTAGGACAAAGCCACATAAGGGTAAAAAGTAACTGGTTCTGGTTGGGGGCTATAAAGTCCGAGATTAGGACAAGAGTTGGGTAAATAGAAATGGAAATGATAAAAACAATATATACTATATATGTTAGATGAAGAAATAGCGAGAAACTGGGGGTTCAATCTTGTTATACACCATTGGTTTTATAAGAAAAGAATAAAAGATTAATATCATAATTAATACTATTTTTACAATGTCCTAGTGGATGTAGGACACAATTTCGACAAGATCGATTTATCACGTGAAATCATGGGCTAGGCACGTTACCGTGTTTATAATTCTGCGTTATTACGTATCAAAATCCTCTTTGGCTATTGTATAACCAAGGCTCGAGAACAGGACAGCTGGAGGTAAAGAAATCTACATGAGGGATCTGATTGTATTAGTTGACGTACTTATTTTTATACGCTCCTGTATGGACCATTGGTATCTGATTGAAGATAAATAAGCAAAAAGTTAGGAGTATGGGCGTTTTTGATTTCAATTTCAATTTCAAATTTGCAATGGTCGAAATACAATATACATAGTATGCAAGAACCGCATGGCGACAAAAATATACGCAAGGATTAGTAGGAGAGGCCCAAAGGATTGAATTGAATGTATATAAGAAGAATATAATGACGATCAATGACAACAGCCACCTTTCTTCATACTCTTGTTAATTTAAACACATCTTTGATACGAAACAAACGCTCTGTCTGAAATTTGCAAAAAAGGCAAATGTTTGGGATAATTTCCTATTCAAGCGTGCCACTCAGAATAAAATGTATACGGTGGAAACCAAAATTAAAAGCATACCGACTACTACTGCCACTACTAACAGTTGTTTTAGTTACAAACAAACCCTAAGCGGACCCAATTCCCAGCTAAACCCAAATAAAAAAATAGAGCAACACCAAAACCATATTTCCAAAAAAAAAAAAAAAAAAAAAAGGAATAAAATTTCCAAAGTGAGAATTGTAAAGCCGGGTCCGATCTAATACGTTATTGCCACTTTTGAAGAAACATTTTGTTAATGCGTTCCAGTGGAGCCAAGCTTTACTCTGCTAAATCTCTTGTTTCTTTACATAATGCACGTACATGGAAGCCTTTAAATGCTGTTCTAGTGTTATGCTTCGGCCTAAAAGGATTATGCTATTATATTCAGACAGTAGGAGAGAGACTGTCTATGAATAGAAGGCATAAAACACTAGTATAAATTTTAACTGACGATACCCGAGAACTATTACTAATTCCTAAGTGACTCTTGCGGGAAGAGCAGAACACGGATGGCGGTCGATTGTCGATGGCTTGTCGTTAGTTCCTAGTCGTTAGTTCCTCTGTTGATTCACAATCGCCTCTTTGTCCGCAGTTCTCTCGAGGGACTGAAAGCTTCTCCGGGTTGTATTGCCAGATGTGGCATGCTCGACACGCCTGGAGTGCAATACATGCGATTTATCGTACGTCATTAATACTAGCACAGGAAGCAGACACTCACCAATGACACATACTGCAATAGGTGAGGTGCATGTCTAGTATTCTGGCATATTACTGTTGTATGCTACCGCTACCGCTACCACGGCTACATCCACGAAATGTACTGCTGCTACTACCACAGCTACAGCTAATACCATGACCACTACCACTATTCCTACTACTACCGTTGATATCACACACTCCTTTATTCCACAGTCTTTTATGTAAAAATATACATACCCAAGTACATACAGATCCCTTAGGAGCTAGCTCTAATTAGCCAATGGCCGGGAAGAAGATGAACGCCTCGACGCAAAAGGTTATATATATATATATACAGAGACAAGAGAGAAGAACAAGCAAAGAATGAAAAAAAGAAACATGCATTTCTTTGCTTTCTTTAACGCTCGTCCGATTCCATTTAAAACCAATCTTTCATGATTTACATGCTAATCAACCAAGCCTGATATGCCCTACTGGATCCAGATTTAAATCTATTGGTTTCATACCGCGCTCGGGTTACAATTCTTGGCTTGCCCATTCCGCTTATGAAGCTCTGAGACATGGTGTTAACTAAAACCTATCAGGTGGTTTTCTTCATGTTTGAGATAAGACTAGTCAAACGTCTTTCAGCATGAACCTAGTGAATGTTTCCTTCCTCTGATCTATAATATTGCAACAGTATTTTTGTCTTGGATTTGGAATCGCAAGGACCACTGCAACTGCAACCGCAATCGTTGTAGCACCATATGGTTAATTACAGTCGCTTTGAAAACACGGGACCCTACTCTGTCTCATGTCTTTGATCCCAAAGAAGATAATCTCAAATGCTGGAATATTGCACCCTAAGCAACTTTGGGTAGAAACAACCTTTTTTTATATCTAATCATTCAGGAACGCGCCAACATAAAATACCACAGCATTCCCATGATTCCAGCAAAAAAACTGGGTTTCAACATGGAAGACTGTTTTTTTTCCTGTAGAGTATTTGGTTCTTCTAGCTCTTCTAGCTCCTGGGAAACCCGCTCTGTAATATTACCCTGGCAGCACAGTGCTGTAGGTGTGAGCATGGTTACCGGTAATTTTTACCAACCTGCGTAGAAAATGTAAAAATTCCAATGAAAACCTGCAATTTTAATTTTTGAAATGATAAAGAACAAAGAAAACCGAGTTACCTAATTCATGAATTCATAAAAAAAATAAATAATACAAATACACTTGTGTAGTTTAATTTTTTTATTTTATTTTTATTTTTGAAATTTGCCATTGCTATTAATTATTATCACATCCTTCCTTTTCTTTATATCTCCCATCTCTCAATACACCATCCTGCAATCCACGGCCCTTGGGAATCTCTGCTGCCGTCGTGAAAAACATGCGGTGCCAGTGGTCCCCTTTGCAACATGGCCGTGGTTAAGACATCTTGGCCAAAGTGAACCAGCCCGTCCAAAAAAGTCTTTTTGGGCATAGAAGATGCGACGTCAAGACATATTAAGGGCTACCGTCACGCAAGTCTGTTCTGCTTTCGCTGCAACTAGGAAAATTGGTTTTCTGCTCCCGAGCACCCGGCCTGGATAAGCGGTGAGTATGCTTACATCAGCCATCGCTGTAGTTCCTGCACTCGGCTTCTTTAGGACATGACACGCTTGTTGTGCTACATGCAACCCAGGTTTGACATAATCTATAATCGTACAAATCTCTCTCGGTTCACTTTTCATCTATTGGCGATGGGTCTAATTAATGCTTCTGTTTAATGGTTTCGCACTGATGGATATATATGTTCTCTAAAGCTTAACAACTTATATGTAGGCCATACACATACCTTGAGGCTAACCCGGCGGCCTGCTTTCGCACACCGTGCCAAATCTCTCATCCACTTGTCTGTCATGCCTGTCCACCCAAACCACCATTAATTATTCTTTGGTTATTTCTCCCTTTCACTCTGCCTATTACCACCACCCATCCGCTCCAACTTCCCACCATGTACCGGCGTCCGTTACCCAAACAGCCTGTCACTGCGGAGCAGCTTGAAGACCAGATCCAGCGCAAACAAAAGCTAATTGAAACTCTTGAACAGGAATATACCGCCTTGGCCTTGGAGTTACAGTAAGTTATACGAATATCAGCATGATTTCAATCTTCCTTTATATTACTACTATTTTTATATTTTTCACCTCGCTCAAACACTAACCTCTTTGTTTCAAATTAGTGACGATCCTCACTCTATTGTTGCCTCGTATATCAAGACGCTCAAGAACTACAACGAGATTAAGGACCTGGCCCAGAAGTTTGTGGGAAAAATCGCTGATCAGCGTCGAATGACTATCCAACAAGTCATGGACGAGATGAACGTTAGCATATCGCAGTAAACGGTTGCTTCATTATTGGGTTTACATTAATCGCGCCAAAAATATTATTGCCCTTTTTGAAAATACCTTTTGTTGTTTGTTGTTTTTTATATTTCACAACAAGTTTGGATACTATTACATCTACTACACTAAACTCTCATTACAAGGTTGTATTCATTTACTTTTTTACTTCACTTGTCAGACTTGCCATCCGTCCGCCGTTGCACTTGAACAAGCTCATAAAACTTTCCTCTTTTGTTCATAAGATCTACCCGCATACCCTGCTCAATAATCCGGCCCTTGTCCATCAATATGATTTGATCCGCACCCCATACCATTGACATCCTTGTCGTTAAAAGCAACGCTGTTCTTCCTGCTGCCGCCGACTCAATTGCACTCTTAATCGTCATTATTTCCACGCTGCTGATCGACTCTCCATAAAGTGACAGCACATCGTCAATAAGAAGAACATTGGGGTCCCGCAATACTGCTCGCGCAAGTGCAATTCGAATCTTTTGACTTGGCATGTACACTATGCCTCCACTCGTGTTGTATCCATTGGGAAGTCCCATGATGAAATCGTGAATCTGTGCAATCTTACATGCCTTGATCAATACACTCTCATCCACTTCAAAGTCTTGATCGCCCCAGCCAAGCATGATGTTTTCTCGCACACTCAAGCCTTCCAAAAACGTCATTTTGGCATTCACATACCCAACCACCTTTCTATAGCTTGGAAGATTCAGGTTCTTAATGTTAATCTTGTCCATGTATATGTCGCCTTTTAGTGGTTTATAAAACATCTCAATCAATTCCAATATTGCTTCTCGGTCACAACTGGCATCTGGGCCTACCAGCGCTGTAATATTTCCCGGGCTCAACTTAAAATTAACATCTTGAAGAACACTGTGTTCCGGCTGGAACCCGTATCTAAACTTGACGTTTCTAAACTCGATTGACCCCTTCACAGTATCGTCTGATAACCCATATGTTCTTCTATTGGATCCTCCACTTTCCATTATAATGATACCCTCAGTTGAACACTCGTCCATTTCTGGAATGGTGTCAAGCAACCGCGAAACACTGGCCGTAGCATCCTTGCCCATGCTCATTTCTGGACCAAAGCTAAATATGGTTTGCACTGCTTGCGCTGCAATCACCAAGGATATGAACGTGATATAGAATTGATATATGGTAATTTCCCCACTTTTCAACAATGTACTTCCATACCAAATTTGCGATGCTACACAGAGTGGAGTAGTTCCTTGTGAAATGGCATAAAGAATTGAGGACATGATATTCCATCCGTGGTTTCTATGAACTTGCCTACTGACCTCCTTGTTGTATTCTTCTATTACTTCGTGCTGGCGACCAAGAGCAATCACCTCGCGAAGTGATGCCGCCATCTCAGACGCCAGAGATGCCGAGTGTTCATATGCACACTTGGCCTTTTGTTGGAACCGCTTTTGCACCTTGTATCTCAAGTAACTGCTCGTTATTAAAATCGGAATAAGACAAACTGATACCAATCCCAATCTCCAATCCGCTGCTAGAACAATAAACATGCTTACGAATAGTGCAACGGCCGAATCTTGGATTATTGCTAGCGCTTGGCCTGTTATATTTTTAAGCCTACTTGCTTCGTCTAACAGCATTAACGTCATTGACTCGCTTCCTGCCAAATCAGCATCAAAAAACTCGATATCCATTCTTAAAACATGCCGGAAAATCGTATACCGGATCTTGTAAACAATCTTTTCGCCAGCCCTACCCATGAAATAATACAAGAAGAAGTAAGATAAGAACTGAACGGCTGCGAGGATGACAATATATGTGGAGTATGATGTAATTTTATGAGCGACATGCTCTGGATCGCTTGTTGGAGCAATTAAGACTTCCATACATCGAGCAAAGAAAACAGAAATTGTAGGATATCCAATACCACAAATAAATACAGCGATTTCAGCTATGAAAATATCCATATGACCTTCCTTGTTGATTCGGAGAAGCTAAAGTTCATGCGTTAGCAGTGCACCAAATATAACAATAATAAAAGTAACACATGTCTCTAAACTTACCATTCCCATGACGGAGGCCAACGAAATTGATGTTAGTGGGGGTAGTGTGCTTATTTTGGAAGACTTTCCTGTGCCTCTGATTGAGCTGTTGTCCTTTTTAATCAGGGTTGTTGGAGTAGAGTTGCCATGAAGAATGCCGTATTGAAGGTTTGAAGAGTTATTTCCCGTTGAAATAATAGACCGGTCAGTTGCCTGCCTGTATTTGTTGAACATTATTAGCGGCCCATCAGTAATACGTTCCATTGTTTTGTTTGTCACAAATTTAAAATACCACTTGCTGCTAGAAATGAGTTGTGAATGGGTTCCTTGTTCAGTGATTTGACCATCTACCATTACTATGATTCGATCTGCCCGGCGAATTGTAGGTAAATTGTTTGTGGCAATAAGAGTCGTGAACTGTCCTTGGACTCGCGATAGCCATGAGTTTATATAAAATTCGCTTCGTTCATTCAGAGCCGACATGGCTTCATCCAGAAGCAAAATTTTTGGATGCGAAATCATCACACGGGATAGAGCAATGCGCTGCCGTTGGCTAATTGTCAAATTTTTCCCCCGTTCGCCAACTTCAGAATCCAGGCCATGCTCCATTGCTAATATAAACCCCCAAGCATTAGCTTCACAGCATGCTTTCTTGACCATTTCCAGCTTTGCTTTTTTGCTCTGATGCTCGAACCGCGTTCCTTTGAGGCCCTGTGAAACATTGTCGTAAATTGTGCCGTTGAACAATAGTGCCTCTTGTGTGATGATGGAAATATGCTGGCGCAGTGATTGTATATTAATATCTTTGATATCGATTCCATCAATATAAATGGATCCTTGGACTGGCTCGTAGTACCTCTCAAGGAGACTCAAAAGCGATGATTTTCCTGATCCTTGAGGACCTACAATTGCAACGGTTTCGCCCGGATTGATTGTGAGGTTGACTTTTTTGAGGACTACATTTGTTGGGTTTGCTGGATACCTCAAGGTGATATTTTTATACTCGATTTTCCCTTCAATTTCGTCAACATATTCATTTAATGTCGATAGTCCATCAATCGACGAAATACGATCAATAGTTTCAAACACATTTTGTGTTGCTTCTAACCCAGTTCTAAAGGTGTGAATAACAGGATAGGCACTGCTTAATGCAAACCCAGCTACCATTAATGAACTTATGGTTGTGAGTAAATCTCCGACATGGATTTTCCCCGCTTCAACCTCTTTATACCCTTTCCAAAAAGCTAATGCATAAGCGGAGAAAATGACAAACCAAAGAAATGCAATCAATAATGAATACAACTTGACTTTGTAATCTGTAGGTTTGGCTGCTCGAAGTAGGTGGTTATAGAAACGCTGGGCATGGAACTTTGAAGATCCCATTGCAGTAGTTGTGTGAATCAAGTTGATTGTTTCTTTTACTACCTTTCGACCTTCTGAAAGTTCGGAATCGATTTGTTCTTCCCAGTTTTTGATATAGGGTCTGCTGATCAGGTATGCCAAAAGAATTGAGCTTAGAAGAGCAATAACTGTGATGGAGATGCTCCACGAGCTAGTAAAGCCAACGATTGTGGAAGACACAAATGCAGCAATATTTGCAATGGCAACACCCGAGTTTTCCGAGATCACTTCTTGAATCTGATGCATGTCTGAATGTATCCTTCTAGTTATTTCGCTATGTCCAACATAGTCAAAGTATGCAATGTTTTGTCGAACAAGTGATTTGAAAAACCGTTTTCGAATTCTCCCAGTAAGAACTTCTCCGCGATTGACCAGAATGTAAATGGATACATATGAGAAAAACCCAATTGCAATTGCGATATAAACATAATCCAAAACGATTCGCTTGCAAGTGTCTGTGAAATCGTCTCCGTCAATGTTGTCATTTAAAAGATAGTAAAAGGTTAATGTCACTTTTCCAACAAAAATGTTGGTGAGAGGTAGTGCTCCTCCAGCGATGGCTTGGGCAGAATATGCAAGTCCCATAATGAGAATATCTAATGGCTTGGCGTATCTAAACAATGTGAACAGTGTTACTTTTGATTCCTGAAGATTGATTTGGTTGTACAAGGTGTACATTTCGTCCTCTGGAATATCAATTTGAGAAGTTCGAGCCACTTGCTCACTGAAAGATATGCGTGTAGTAGAACTGAAGGTTCGATGGTGGCCGCGTCCGTTTGTTCGACTTGTTGGTCTAATTGTCACAGCAGGTCTATCTGAGATGCCCGAGCCTTCGGAATTATTGACATCTTCGTTATCAGAGTCGATTTCAAAACAGTGCACCATGACATTGGATGAGCTTTTGAAAGTGTGATGCTTTGTTGGCTGTTCTTCTGGTGAGTCTTCAAAAGAATTATCATCGCTGGACTCATGGATCTGTATACCACCAACCGCAACGCTGGAATTGTTGCTACTGGTTTCCCCGTGGCGAGAGCTTAAGTTGGAGAAGAAGAAAGGATTAAACTGAGTTGAGAATCTGTTTTTGTTTGTTAAAGTGCTATGCAATTTGCTTGCTTCGGTGTCTACTGCATTTCCAAAAGAATAGTTGCTAAATATTTCGCTTGGGACCCTTGAAATTTGTGGTTGGTAATAAGCTCCAGAATTTGAGTAAGTTGATGATTGGGTGCTGGTTCTTTTGTGAGTTTTGTTTTTGAAAAAACTTTTTGTCAAAGATTCATTGGGCTCTTGAACTGCAGTTTCAGTTACTTGGGCTCCCCCATCTTGTTTATTGATACTGGCTGTTAGTGTGGTGGCGGCCCGGTTATTCAACGTAAAGGGATTAGATCTCATAATTGGTATTCCGTCACTGAATGAGCCACTCCCACTTAGACTGGAGATGTTATTATCTGTAGAGTTTTCTTCAAATTCTGACATTTGGTTTGTATCTGAACCTCCCAAACAACAAAAAGCAAAACAAGAGAAGGAAATTATAAATGAAGAGAGGGAAGAAAAAAACAAAATTAAACAGGCTTATTCAAATTATATCATGGGTGACTAGGAATTAATTAGATATAATGTATATATACATATACATTAATATTGAGGTACAAGGAAATTAAGAAATTGTATCAGCATTACCTGTAGCCATGCATTGAACCCTTAATACTTTGTCCATCAGAGGAACAAACATACTTGCATTCACTAATTTATGACAGCTGGAATTTATCATTGACATTGAAAAACAAAAATTGCGTTTTAGTTTCGAAGTCTCTAACCAGGTTATGATGTTAGTAGCCTTCCCAGATCTCCAATACCTTCTCAATAATTTGACTGCTTGTTATTCATCAGCTAGCTATTAGACTTGTTTTGACAACCCTAAGCCTTTGGGCCAGAGTTTCTACTCACTCAGGATCCATTCATGGCAGTGGGGGAGGCAAAATGATGTTTCCATTTAGAAATTCATGCAAGTATATGATGCACACATTTATATTTATTCATATCGTTTTTTTCTGGTGCAAATATATGGATAGAAGCAAAAATGATAATTTTAATTTTGATGATGGTAGTTCGTGATGATGTCATTGGAAGGATTCGGATTCCGGTGGTAAATTTGAAGAAACCAGTGTTGCAAGACATTTTCAAATTATTTTTTATATTTTAAATGTGACAAAATATATGCATTCTTGCGGATGCTGCTCCCGGTTATAGCGTTGGTGCCGTCAAAGTTATGCATTTTTAACGTCCAAAATGTGCCCTTATCAATATCATCCAGGCTTGCGTAGTACCGGAGATAGTTTTAAATAATATATGTATTAAGCGAGCCGGTTTGCTATGTGAAACTTGTTTGTAGAGAATAATTACATTCATTTTTGTTGGCGTATAGCTGCTGTGTTTTTTTTAACGCAAAACTCTACTACTATTGTAGTTTGAACTTGTACCATTACAAATGTTCAAAATGCATATTTATTTACAAATCAAATCATTGATATTGTAAAAAAACATTTTACAAAATTCTGCAGCTGATTTAAAGACTCGCAAATTTTCATAACGCCCCAAAAATATAAAAAACCGGGAAGCATCAGCTTCTTTTATAGTATCCCATGATTGAATAATTAAAAAAATGTGTATTAATTAAATTTTATATCGTCATATGTATCTACATACCCCAAATCCAAACTCTAATATATTTGGCATACTCTAAATCACTCTTCTTCATCATCTTCATCCTCATCTTCATGAGACTCAGCTTCCGAGCCCTCTTCATCATCCTCTTCCTTCCCTTCTTCATCTTCACCACCACCTGTAATTCCAGCAACCTCAACATCGTATCCCTCTTCAGTAAATTTCTTCACCAAGTCATCTGTCATTGAAGCATGACAGGCAACAAAGACCATAGAGGTGTTGGAATCAAACAATGGCAAGAAATACTTCTTCATTGTAGAACGGATGGATTCAGCTGTCACATCATTGGAAACAGATGCGAGATACTGCTTCAGGTAATCACGAGGTCGGCCCTTCATAGCGTAATCAATGTAGTTGCAAGCAGCTGAGGTGCTAGCATTTTGTCGTTCGTAGGCAGCATTGTGGGCAACCATATTTTTAGCACCTTCTAACATGTGCTCTTCAATAGGTGTCTTTCCACTAGCAAAATCACGAATCATTTCTTCACAAGCCTTGAGAGCCTTGCCAGTGTCAGCGCCACGGTAAACATCAAGCTTAAGAACACCAGAATCTAGTGCCATGTAAACAGATGCACCATAAGCATATCCTGCACCACGAACACCACGCCAGATGGGGCCTTCCACGGCATTGAGATATTCACAAGCAGTCATGAGAGCTGGAATGTCCTTGTCAGAAAAGCTACTGGGGCCTGGTGCAACTACATAAGCATACGATGACTCTGTTGATGGCATTGAAGAAACTGTGCAAACCTTTTTGACAGACTCGCCCTTAACGGCACAGACATCAATGTTCAATGGAATTTCAATAACCGGCTTTCCTTTAGCAACGAATTTCTCTTCATTCAAAAACAAATCCCAAGCTTTTACAGGATCTTTAATGCGTTCAACTTCACCAGCAACAAAAATGCGGATGTTGTTACTCTTGACAAGTTGACTTCTAATCTTTTCAAGATCCTTGCGAATGGTGCTGGGTGAAACATTGTCCTCTTTCAACTTTTTGAATCGTTCCTCAGTTTCAAACAAGTCACTAGCACGGATCATAGAGCGTTCTGTATAAAGAGCTCTGTTAACAGAAGATCGTGCGATAAATGACCCCTTGCGCTTGAACTCAGAAAGTCTGTTGATGTGTTTCTCAAGGATAACGTTAATACGTTCATCTGTAAACTGAGTCCTGGTAAGAGCCCTATATGCCCACTTGACGGCATTGTCATATTTTTCAGAAGGGACCTGAATAGTAAGAGATAGCAAGTCTTCGAAATCGCTTCCAATTCCAAGGTGAACGCTAGCTCCAAGAGTTTCAGCCTTGACTTGACGAACAGTGTCCTCAAAAGATAGAGTTGTCTTTCCGTCTTCAAGCAAAATGGGAAGTGAAAAGAGTTCAGAGAAAAATACATCAATATAAGGCAAGAAATCAGTGTCGACTTCTCGAGTAGAAAGGAACATTCTAATAGTGACAAAATTTGTCTTATAGTCTTCAAATTGGATATAAAGTGGGTAGTCCTTTGGTGTATTCTTCTCAATAAGTGTCTGAACATCACTTGCAATTATATCCTTGTCATTCAAAGCGCTACCTCCCTTAGCATGTGTGGTGTCGATAAAGTTAATTTTGGTCAAATCAGGAGCTTTGAATTGGTCAAGAACTTCCTGAGGAACAGGCTTGTTATTCTCTGCTTGAGCTGCATCAGAAATTTCTTGAAGCTTCTTAAGCCCTTCCTCACCATATTTTTCCTTATTGGCAGCAATGCGGTCCTTGTTATCCTTCTTCAACTTCTTGGCCAAAACCTTGGAAGGTTTAGCAAGTAAAACAACATTGGGATTTTCAACAAAATACTTTCTAAGAATTTCAATCCACTGATCAGCTTCCCAAGTTAACAACACATCATACTCCTCGAGATCAATGATCCAATCCTTAAGTGACTTTCCGTCTCTAGATCCATACAAAAAGGCAACAATAGCAGTATCGATGAATTCACGGGGGTTTACTTCACATTGCTTAATATCTTGGTATTTTGTGCGGTCAACAAGTTCACGCAAGTGTGTAATGTCTAGAGAGTCCTTGTCTTCCACAATTTTATTTATGACACCAATAGCCTTTTCATAAACTTCTTGAAGCTTTTCAGTAGCAACATTAGAAAGATAAAGGGCGAATTCATGTTTCAGAAAATTTGATTCGTCAAAGTAGAGATCTGTGGCCAATGGTTCTGGAATTTCTATCAACTCCTTGGAGAGTGGACCGGCACCCTCAACGGTAAGATATTTAAGAATAATGCTAAGAGCACAGCTATTGAGAGTATCGGTTGAATCAGGACCAATCCATGCCATAGAAATTTCACCAAAAGTTTCATCATTTTCAGGGAAATCAATAGTTTCAACAACCTTTTTACGAGGGTATTCCTTAGGCTCAGTGTCAACGAATGATCGCTTGTGTGGAGGATCAGTCTTCATATCAGGCATTTCATCGTCAATAGCCCGGATGACTGCAGCAAACTCTTCTGGATCGACCTCACCAGAGACAATAATGGAAAGGTTATCAGGACGGTACATATCCTTATGGAATTGGCGAATCTGATCGTGAGTCAAAACACGAAGATTCTCCAACAAACCACCTGTCTCACTCGAATATGCACTTTCTGGGCCATAGAGCTTTTTCTGAGTAGCAAATTCCTGAATGCAGGATACATTATTTTGAATACCTTGCATCTCCGAGTATACAACACCTTTCTCCTCACCACTACCATCAATATAGTAGACTTCAGTAGTACACGCAGCATCAGTGATTGTAGGGTTAATAATATGATCGATATAAACAGGGAGTAAGTGACTGAAGGATTCCCAACCAACAGTATTGATGGTGTAAACAGTTTGATCAACAGCGGTCCAGGCGTTTGTGTTGGACATCATCTTGTTTCCCAAGGTATCTAACAATCCCTTGTAAGGGTATTTTTTTGATCCCATGAAAATAAGATGTTCTAGAGTATGAGGTGCACCGCTATCATCATGAATTTCAGAGGCAATAGAAAAATGTCCAGTAACAAGGGTTCCAGCCTGCTGAACCAGCACGGCTTGGAGGCCAGTACGAGCCGATCTCCAAAGAAGAACGCGAGTTGGACTGTATGTAACCTTAATATCTTGAATAAGTTCTAGTGGATGTTCTGTCATTGTGCTGAATTTTTTGTGAAATGGTTTAACAGTGGATGAAAATGAAGAAGGGCCGAGGAAAAGATTTAAACTTTTAAATTTGGTGGTTTGTAATGGAGATTGTTGTAGAGGTTTTTCAGCCAACAAAGTTGGAGTTGAGGTTGAGAAAGTTGCAGTGTAAGAAACTGATCCAGTACGGATTAAAAATGTAGAGGTTCGAAAGAGCAATCGAGACGAATTTTTAAAAGTTGAGGTGTAAAGAGACTTGGATAGAAACAAATGTTTGACGCCACTAGTATACCAAAATGGCATATATCAAGGATTCGGATAAGATCTAAGTGGTGGTGAAACGAAAAACTACCCAAACTTTATCAAAAAATCAAAAAATAAAACACACAAAAAGAATATTTTTCAAAAATTAGTAAAGATCGAGCTTGTTGGAGCTAAGAAAGACAATCAAAGAGTAATGAAATAAAAATAAAATATTGATGACTAATACATTTGTAATTTGACTCTCATAATTGCATCACGTGTATCATTGAACGGCTAACAAATAGAATCCTGTTCTTCAAAAAGATGTGTAATTTAGTATATGAGTTGGTGGCTAGCTAATATATTCTGATACTGCTAAATCACTTGGAAATATTTAAAATGTATATTCACATATAGTACAGAATGTGAGAAAATACAATTTTAACCATCTGTGATATTGGATAACTTGGTATGGTTCATAAAAAGTGCTTTTTTATTAGGAAAATTGAAAACAGAATACATAAAACTTTTGGTTAAAACAAAAAAAATGAATGAAAATGATCGTTACTCCAATGCAAGATATATTTATAGGTCTTTTTATTGTTTAGTATCTTTCTCTCAATCTCGAAGAAATGATACGGAGGTTACCATAGACCTTGCCTGGAGGAGAACCAAGAATAAGAGAGACAACAGTTTCTCTGGCAATCTTGACGTTTTCAAAACCACCAAGGATGTGAATCTTAGAATCAGCGAGAACAATTCTTGTTCGTGTAGCGTTTTCAATAGCGTACTTTGTCTTACCGTCCTTACCGGCAATACGACCAATGGCACGAGACAAGTGATCACCGGTTAATGCCTTGACATCCTTGACTTCGAAAGTCTCGGTATAAAGATCATTAAGTCGTAACAGAGCAACAGAGTCGTCAAGGTCAAAACCAACCATAAAAGCTTTTAAGAAATCCTCACCCTTTTGAACAGCACTAGGATCTGTGGTCTTTGAACATGTTCTGATCTGGACTTCCTTCTTACGGACATCCATTCGTACTTGTAATTTAAGGTGGTTAACGAGAGGTTCGTAAATTTTGATCCATGAGTCTTTCAATGGGGAGAATCTGTTTGGGGGTACTCTAATGCTTCTTTTGTCAAACTTGACGGCTTGACCAGAGTTGGCAACGGATGAGAACTTTGGTCGGCCATCAGTATCTAATGTAACAGTGCTTTCGCTTCGGCTTGGAGTAGTAAATTCTGTGTCATGTAGAGTCTCATCTTCAGTGATCAGAACGTCGTCTTCGTCCTCATCTTGGTGAGGAATAATAGTAGATGCTTCTATTAAAATATCATCTTCGGCATCAGCCTTGTGAGAGGTAGTAGATATTATGGCAGGTGAGGGAGCAGAAAGGACTGAATCAGCAGTCCTCAGTTTAGCAGTTGGTGCAACCATTTTTATAATTTGGAATATGTGTTATGGGAGAGATAAAGGTGTCGCTTGGTGAGATGACAAGTTGGTAAAGTTTCTTATGATAAGTAAATTTTTTGGCCCTGGGAAAAATTTTTTGTGCTGAAGAAAAAAAAAATTTAGCATGATGATGTAATCATTATAAAATGCTGAAAAATATACAGATATTTCATGTGACTTTCACGTGACAATTTGAGGAGACTTATGTCTGATAGTTTACCTGGTCTTAATTAAGACTTTAATCTGATAGTTCAAGGTTCAAGATTGATCTACAGGGAAAGCTCTACAACGGGTTTTTCTAGTGGTCTATAGGCTTGATTATTGCAAGTTATCCTCTTACAGTTCCAGACAAGGTGATTTTGTTTAGCCTCCAGATAAGCGCTCATGTGGGTTGGTTATTTGAACCAATATAGAAGCAATGCTCGAATTGATAGCTGCTGGAATGAACCATTGATGGAGATGGACCTCTCAGTACAAGACACGTTTTTAAATATATAAAGCCTTTAAATATATGGTAATAAATGAATTTTATTAATTGTAAATGCTAAATGTTTAGTAGATACATGATCGTAATGGATCCGTTTGAAAAGTTCTTCAGAAACTAGAGTTGACAGCAATGTTAGTACTTCAATTGTAATGAAAAATAAATCAGCAAGTACATCAAAAACAACATACACTATCAAAAGGGTCGATCTGCTTACTTGCAGCCGGAGCAGGAGCAAGAGCCAGAAGCACAAGTGCATTTAGAACCTTCGGAGCAAGTGCAAGGAGACATTGTGATTGTAGTTATAGTTGTAGTTGTTTGTAAAGTCAAGGGTGTGTGGTTTATTGGGAAGAAAAGATTGTTGATGAAAAAAGGAAGATCAAAAGAAAGAAAGAAAAAGAATTGAATTTCGGGAAATGGTGGAGTTTATATAGTGGCCAGTGCGTAGTTTTAGCTGCTCTTTGCCACACCCGAAAAGTCTGGAGATTCTCTCCACATCGTGTGAGGGCAATTGGCTGTCTCGGCCTGCAATTACAGCAACCCTTTTTAATAAACCTTATATCAGTCAATTCATAGTGGCTAGAGTGGCTGGTGCCTAGCCTAGGAGCAAGGTTCGGAATTCTAGCAGTTTCTTGTGATGTAGATTATTTATTATATTCTAAATGCTTAATATACACTACGTAATGATGTTCGACTTCTCTCGTATTTCCATCCTGCTGAATCTCAAATGTTCAGTTTAATTAATGACAGTTCACCTATTGTTGTCATCCATGATGATCATCGCCAAAGTGCCGTGCCATATAGTAAGCTAACAAATGGGTTACATAATATACATGTATCGGGGGAGGCGACACCTTAGCCGGTTTCTTCTATCTAGGATATAGATAAAAGTGACACTTCGATTATGTATTGCGCCTATCTCTGATCACATGTTGGCATAATGGCCACGCCCTAACCCGAGGGCCTTAATGGCCATATGATAATTCCACCAATTAATGGCATTAATGTTAATTAGCAATATTGTCGTATAGATGAATCAACCCGATTTGATCGAGGTCATCTGCCTTACTCAGGGAATGAAAGAATAGCAAGGTGTTGTGTATTACGAGCGTGCGACTTGGTATTTCCTCTAGATTAAATCATCTGTATACGAACTATTTGTACACCAAATGCCATATATTGGCTGTTAAACAGCTATCAAAGGTAATTATTTAACTGTAGTATTTACATAAAATCCTTTACAATTTCTTCAATGTGCCTGGATATACAAATCAAAAAAGTAAATGCTAAAAACCCTGGTGCTAACCCAGAGATTTTCAAGGTGTCAACCAAAGCATGTTCAATAATGCAAAACAAGCCGCTAACAACCACAACAACCTTCCAAAACTGAGAGCTGCTGTTACTTTCTTTTGGTGTATCTGGGATTCCTTTTATTGACATCGTGTTGGAGCTTTTTGTTATAGTTGGTACCAAGGTGTGAACAGATACGACAGGGCGTAACGAAGGATTTAATGAATGGGCTCTTGAAATCGATGATTTGAGATCAGTGTGAAATGAGGGTGTTTGGTTTGACCTCACTGATTTGGATTGCAATACCACCGAACTAAGAGTACTAGCTCTTGTGTGTGCTGATTCCGAACCGGAGTGTGATGATTCTTCTTGATTAGACTTTACTGGCGTTTCTTTCTGCTTAAGACTCGGTTCAATTAGAACATTGTCGTCTACACTTAAAATGCTGGGCGTAACATATGGAAGGAGAATAGAATTTGATGGAGTGATACGAGGGTCTTGATTTGAACCTGATGATGAAATACTGGTTCTAAAATGAGAAATTCCATCTTGATGATGGTGAGTATTTGAAGTGTTAAGTGAAGCAGTGCTTTTGAGAGTCGAGAGGTTTTCCATATCTTTTATAAAACTAATTGCAATATTGTTTGATAATAAGTGAGTATTGTTATTTATATTCCAGAAGGATGCCCTGTTTATTTATAAGATTTCCATGGTGTGATATTTGAAGTTGCACTGGCAATATTGCAAATAAAAAAAGTGTATCAAGTGTGAGCGTATTATTTGACAAACCAAACGGTTTAAAGGAGAATCATGAGTCACATTTCAAAATCATTAGATTTTTAATAAAGAACATTATCTCATCAGAAATAGTACCATGAAATCAATCGAATTGATGTAAAACAAGCCTTGTTGGCGGATCGTGAATGCTTGTGAGAATTAAGATTTTGCCAACAAGCCGCATTGCTATATTGGGTAATAATAAGTGAAAAGAAAAGTAAAGGTTACCAAGCCGATAAGGCCTTCTTTTGCCAATTCTCACAATTTGCAACCACAAGTACAAGGTGTTAAATAGCCAATAAAGTACAAATATCTTTGTATTTAATAAGAGATGTATTTGTTATGAGCTATAATATATAGATAATATATAGACTATGGTAAAAAAAACTTGGACACTTTCAACAGTCGAAAAGACAGGGTCAAGTTCATGATAACGAGTTGAAGATTAGGCCACCAAGAGGCAGATATCATATATTTATGATGACAGTAAAGGCAGTAGCAGCAGCTAGTTTTACCCAGTTTTTTACTCCTCTGGTGTTTAGATAGTCGATCAAAAGGAACATTCCAGCCATATAGCACCAAGGACTGCAGCTAGGGCAGATGATTCTAAACACTGTTCGAATGCATATCTCTGGCATCATGTATATGGTTGCAAGACCAGGGATGCTGAGAAGTATAAGATCCAAACAAAAGCAAATTGCCCAAATTAACAGGCCTAAAAAATAAAGAATACCGAAAATACCTATGCGGTCTTGCAAAGGAATTGCTAGAAAAATGGAAATGGTCACAGTAGAGAAAGACGTTGATCCACTGAAAGAGTCGTACCAGAAAGCCTCCATAATATGGCTGTCAACTTCAGTGTCAGGGGTTTTTACTTTAGACTTTCTCATTTTGCTGAACAGTGTTGGATTCAAGTGGATTTGAAGTTGAGAAAGAACATTCATCGAAATCAAACGGATATTCGTTCCTTTTATATCACAATCAGAATCACAGGGTCTTAGTCATTTCTGATGTGAATCTCGATTTTTCACTTCTCCATAGCTGAAACCATTATTGTTTCTTGACAAGTGTATACGATTTAAAAAGTTTGATACTGGCATACCACATTTGAAACTGTTAAAGTTCTAATATTAATAATAATTCAAAATTCAGCTCATTTGAATCTTTAGAAAGCTATATAAGCTCTGGAATTCCCTGTTGTCTCCTCATCTTGAAGACCCTCTTTTTCAATCCCTTTGCAATCACCAACATGAGAAAGTCCGCTGCATTCGACTCCTTCTCCGAAATTAAAGTCAAAAACTATAACAACTTTGATGACGAGCTAGATGGTGAATATGGCCTCTATCTAAAAGTAATTTCTGCTCTCATCATTGGTTCTCCTATTTTTCTTGGAATCATTCTCACCAAGATGTTCCCATGGATCCCTTTTTTACTTAAGATACTTATTACGCTACTGGCTGGTATTTTAACCCATGACAACCTCTCGGCAATACAGTTATACATTCTGATGCCATTCCTGAGAAAACAAATAATCAGCAATTTTCGAAAAAAGTACCTGGACTTGGCTCGTCAAGCAGACGAAAGACGGCAGTGATATTTATGGAGTAGTGCGCCCTAACCAAGATGAAGTTATTCAACTCAATGCCATATTACATAATACTTTTCGAATTCTAGCAATTCGCGTATTTTATTCTACAATTCTTTTAATATATTGTTTTAAAAAACATGGAATCAAATAAAGATAATAATTGAACTACTGCTTTTACTAAGGAAGCAATTCATAGTTTAACTGTCTAGCATTTGCTAAAAACAAGTTTTCAGAAAAAACCAAAATCATGAATAAAACGAATGAAATAATAATCTAACATTAAAAAAAAACAAATAAAACTAATAACACAACATAAAACAATACTATGATTATTAAAATAAAATAAAAAATATGAATTATAATAATTCATGCGTTTGAAAAATAAAGTGACAGCCTGCTAAACAATGGACAATGATAACTCCACCTCAATCACAAATTCAAGTCTTGTAATTGTTTCTCTAATACCCTGGAAGCTCTATAACCATGCATACTCATCTGTCCCATAGAAACTTAACTCAAGCCATTAACCTCACATTCAGCTAGTGCCGGTCTTTGCCTTCCATTAACTTCTGGATTTACAGTGGAGCATATAAAATCTGCGTCACGTACTTTCTAGAGTATCTAGATATGGTGGCCACAGCCAAAACGTTATGCTTGATGGATGTTGTGGCCAAATGATTCAAAACAACGTGGTTGGGGATTGGTAAAACCGAATTATTGTCTTTTTCGTTAGAATTGGAGTTCAAGATAACAGACTCCAAATGAGGAGGTAGTTGAGGTGGGGTCACAAAGTCTGAAGCAACAAACATTTCCATAACTTCAGGATCAGTGAAAACTCTTGGTATTTCGCTTGTGAATGTAAACACAGGTGCTGCAGGAAGTTCTTCCTGAAATCTCACATAACCTCCACCATTCAATAGCTCGTCATCATTGGACATATCGTAATTTGAAACCTTCTCCACAGTATTGGCTCTCTGGAGTTTTGGATGCTGGCTGTTGGAATCAAAAGGTGCCTGGTAATCAGGAGGTAGTTGCTTTGAGTCGTCTTGAGCATGTTGGTTATTGTTAGCGGTACGATGTATTGGTTCCATTGAATCATCGTTGATAGCAGTGTCAACAATTCCAGCTGACGACTCTTGTTGACCATAGTAAGCTTGTTGTTGCTGAGCCTGAGAATGATGTTTTTGTGATTCAGCAGGAACTTCAATATAGTTAACCAGGTTTCCCATAGAATCAGTGGCAGAGGGTAAAAAGTCTGAACATCGGAGCTCGTTATCAACAACAAAACGCATTCGATGAGTTCCGACTGGAAGTTTTAAAATGATAGAAAATGTTCCATCAGCTCTATAAAAAATTGAAAATAAATACGAAACAGTATAAACCAATATACCATCCTGGGAAAATCTCCATCATCATTCATTGGTCGTGGTGTGATTAAACTGTGAAAATGTTCACATAAACACAAAATAAAAACAGTAACTCTTGTTACGATCGTATCCAAAGTAACGCACAATGATATCAATGAAGAAGGCCCAGGACTGGTAAGTAAACAGGTTCATTTGTTTCGCAAAAGAAAATTATTTAAAATCTGAGTTAGCTTTGGTCTTAATCATAATGGGATGTGAGAGGTTTGGTATGTAATGGATATATGTATGACGCAATCACCTAATAAGACTTTACTGATAAAGCCTTCTAGTCTCAGCCATAAGACTATCATTAAGATTGCTAAAATAAAAAAATAAAAAGATGGGGAAATATTAAGATAAGAAGGAATACTTACTGTTTATTAAGCTTGATCATCTTTCTCCAGCCTGTGAACGAGCCTGTAACATATACTTTGTTTCCTCCCTGATGCCATGTAATGACAGTATCGTATTTGACTTCTGAAGCTTCCTCATCCCCTAATTGTATCTCGTCTCCAGAGCCCGCTCGGGATACCGGTTTTCCAACAGGTTCGCCGGTGGCGATGTTTAATTTATTAAAGTCCATATCTTCATCAATTTCTGGCTCATTTTCATTCTCTACTTCAGCGTCGAGCAGTAAAGTAGACTTGCGGCGAATAGGTCCAGGACGTGCCTCGCCCTGTTGCTGAACAGCATTACTGTTTACCAGAGGTTGAACGGAATTGGGGTTGTTGGAGCTCATGGCGAGAGGCTTTGATGTTGTAGAGGAAGAAGATGACGAGGAATGTTGGTTGGTGGAGGAATGCTGTGGTGGCACCGAATCTGCGTGGGTTTGGGTTACGTTTGTGCTGTGATTGGGCACCTCCGCGTATTCAACGTGGTTTGAGTTCTGTGAAGGACTATTGACGTACTCCACGTGTTTAGAGCCAGTATCAAACCCAGAGTAATCGGAAGAAGGAGCCTCTGATAGATATTTATCTTCGTACGAAGCTGAAGTTGTTTGATTAGAAACTGACTGTTGAGCTTTTGTTGGATTTAAAGTTGCACTTCCCGCAAAGTTGGTTGTATTCAGCCCTGCGGAACCGCGGCGGTCCTGGCGAGTTCCTGTTAAAGCAGGCGAGATTGGTGAAGTAGGAGAATTTGAACTTAATGGTCCTCGAGGAGACTGTGTATCTATATTCACGCTGGGACGGTGGCGGGGAAAATGGGGCAGGTGATGATGGTGGTGCTTACCTGACCCAGAGCTTAATGAGCTTGATGGGCTGAGCACGCTTCCGTGATTCTGAATGGAGGCTGAAGCCTCAGATGAAGGAGCAGAAGAAACAGACGGCGATAAGCTCTCTGAATTATCGCGAGGGCTTGTAGTTCCACCCTCTTGAGATGATGAGTTTCCCATGGTGAGATGTCTTGGACGTTATTATATGTGCGATAAGACTGTAGAGTCGAAAAATGAACGTGAAACCTTGGGTATGTAAGAAATCAAACGAGTCAAAGAATGAGAAAACTAAAAGGAGTTAATGAATAACCAAATATTTATATCTCAAGACCTTTAATATATGTTTCTAGTAATGGTTCGTTTCAATAACACAAAGTAGATGATAATATGAAGAAAAGAAACTCCTGAGTAAGTAGAGGATAAAAAACATCGGGTGTAAATTCTCTGTCCATTTATGACCGCATACAGAACAGCCTACGCATCAAACTCGCTGAAATGTTTGAATTACAAATATTTCGTAACCAAATAAAAAATACCAATTTTCCTCCAATTTAATAAATGAAGCTCATAACTCCCTTGAAACTTACAAATTACTAGATATTTTGTGTTTTTAGAGAAATAAAGGATTTACTGCTCCGCGACTTAACACGTTTTTGCTTCTATCACATGATAATGGCATACATGTGCCAAAGCGCGGTTAGTGCTCATCTCCCTCGAAGCTGGCACAAACCTTCTTATTTAAATTGTAAATTTAAGACCAATAATATACAGTAATTCACTTTATATTTACAGTAACAAAAGATCTACATTATTCATTAATATTCAACACATCAGATGTTGCGCTATTTATCTATCCTTTTCTCTCAGTTTACCAAAACTTTGCCGAGTCCAGTTAATCTTAAATTATCCTCTAAGAACATTGCTCTTCTTAACTGTCTTGCCCTTGTTTTGTTGTTGAAGAGCAGATGGCTTACTAATAAAGACTTTCTCGTTGGCAGCAGCACGGTCTGCCTCAGCTCTAATCTTAGCCTCTCTTTCACTCTCTTTAGCAGCCTTTTCAGCTCTATCCTTGGCCTTTTGGAAAGTCTGTTTCAGGGTATCTAAAGCTGACATATTGTCAACAGAAGGGTCAACCGCGGGCTTAACAATTGGATGAAGCCCTAAAATTCTTCGAGCAGTAGGGGATCTAAGCATCAAGGTTTGAGTAACCGAAAGAACTGAGTTGGTAGCAAAGTATAAACAAGTGGCAGCTGGAATTCCCATTGTGAGAGGAACAGCAATAAAAGGCATATAAGTGAAAACCTTCTTCATACCTGGAGACATGGGAGAAGCACCAGTCTCACCTCCTAATTTAATAGTAGCAGCATAAACAACAGCAGTGACAACCTGGAGACCCAAATATGGGTCAGCAACAGTCAAATCAGAGAACCAAAAGAGACCTTGATCCATCATACCATAAACCTTAGCAGCACTCATTCGATTGAGACCGGAAAAGATACCAATGAAAAAGGGAATCGAAAACATTGGCATCATCAAGTACAGAGTCTTAACACCAGATTCCTGAAGAAGTTTCTTACGCTTAATCAATAGTCTCTGACCTTCTAATGGGTCTTCAGCCTTCATGTAGTCTGAAGTAAGTTTGTTGAGCTCTGGTTTAAGAACAGCCATTTTAGCTGAATGATCAGAAGCCTTAACATAAAGAGGTAACAAAACAGTTCTCATAGCAATGGTAACAGCCATAATAGAAGCCCACCAAGGCAAGCCAGAGTAAACATGCATAAGCTCAAAAATGTGTTGGAAAAAATCAGGAGGCCACCACCAAGATTGAGCAAGACCTAAAGATTGAAAGTAACCAAGTTGATTGGGGGCAACAGTTGCAGCAGCAACAATGGAATCAGTGGCATTAGAGGCAGCATCAACAGCATCAGAGACAGTTTGGGAGATGCTACCAATCTCACTCTTGATCTCGGCACCTGTACTGGTAGAGTTGAAACGGATAGAAGAAAGTCCCAATGCAAAAGACTTGGAGTAAGCAAGCCCCGCAGGTCTACTGCTTACTCGAAGACTTGGATTTATCGTTTGAACAAGAATCGAATAATTGGCACTAGAGGGGGCACATCTCAGAGTAGAGGCCTTTATGGAGACAAGTTAGTATTCTAGTAATAAACTGCAGAAAAAAAACATTAACATACTCTGAGACCCATGCCAAAACGAACGGCAGATCGGCCCAGCATTGTGTCAGTGCTAGAAGAGTTCCGTAGTTAGTAGAAGCAGTCCTGAGCTGGTAGCAGAAGTCGGGTGCGCTTAGATGAAAAATTTAGAGTCATGTGATGTTGATTTGAAGATAGTGAATGGCGATTGGATGTGATCGTGACTAAGCATGTTTGAAACTTGACATAATCTTCATTCAGCCTTATTTTAAACAGGCCATTTCAGTACTTTTGGTCCAACCTCTATCATTTGTCACTTTTCAACCATCTCCGGATTTTCAACATGCATATATAAATCTTTAAATCCTGAGGGTGAAAATACACATTTCCCGCCGACTTTTGTGTTTTTTCCATCTTATTAGATTCCTCATCAATGCTTCAATACAACATTAAGGGCTCTTCACGGCCAATTTTTTTTTTGGCTCCAAGATACAATCCCAGTAGCCCTTGGGTGATCCGTTACCACACTCAACTTTATCACTCTTCAATTACTTCATTTACTGGGAACCGCTTAGCACATAACCATTCTTTCAAACCGGTACCCAAGAACTTAAAATCACATTTGGAAACCAAATCAAGGAATAGATCTAGATCTCGAAACCCACAAAATAAGCCTGCATCACATTCGAAGTCTTTCCCATCAGTATACCACACTGCTCTTTCTCATAATCTGGAGTCTTCCCCCCAAATTGATCCTGATTTAATATCTTCCTTAATCATACCAAGAGTTACTCCATCCGAAAAAGTAGCATTTCTAGACGATATAAGAAACGCGACTACGATATACAACTCCGTTCGATCCACACCAGAACGAGTGAAAAATTTAAACGTAATTGGGCATGCTGAGAAAAACATTAAAAAGGACCTGTATAAGCTTGGACAAATAACGGCATTAGTTGAGGCAAACAAGAATTATGGGGTAGGGAAACGACTACAGAACTCTGTTAGCAAGTCACCAACTTTACGGCTCTCATTTGAGGGTGACGCAGAGGTAGTCTTTGAAGAGCTGATTCAGGCTGAAAAACAATACCCCGATATCTCATCAGAATTGCTAAGTCGAATAGTGTCTCATTTTCCGAGTTTGGCGTCAGCCGAAACAGAAATCTTTAATATTTTATATGAACTTCATCGGCGCAATGTTAGAATCACCACATACCCGATGATGTCCCCACTGATTAAAGCCATTCAATCTCTTCTTAACGATATTGTTAATCTATCACACACAGGAATCAATTCTTTGAATGAATCTCAAAATACCCTAAATCATTCAACTTATCAAGAATTTTTGACGATAATTAATAACGCGATGGACACAGTAATATGTTCATTAGAAGAGATAGCCACAGACTTTAAATATAGAAAAGTCAGTGAAGAATATACCACATCTATTGTAGAGGAGGAATTGCAAGATCTGGTTCTAAGCGTCCAACGGGTAAGATTATAAATATTGCTTTTTATATATTAGAGATTTCAAAATTCGCTCTTGGTCCATTTGAGATTTTAGGAAACTCCTTATTTGAAGACTTCTAACAAATTAGCATTAGCTTGTTTTATATTACGGATCCTCCTTAATGAGAAGTCGACTAATAGACTGCTGTCGAAGTCTCAATTTCTCTAAAATATACCTTTCAAAATTATACAGCAACGAGGTCCTAATATGTTTAGGTCACGGCCCTATATACACCACAGCCTCCGACAATGCTTCTGGATTTTCGATTTTGGAAACACTCTCAACTGGTTTAATTCCAGGTTCAAGCTCAATGAATGGGATCATAAATGATGAATTAGAGCATGCATTAAATGTGATGATGGAGGCGTCTGCCAATGACATTGAAATTCAAAGTTTTTGTAACGAAATTATGATTCATAAGCTATTGGAAATTAACGAAGTGGATCTTGCAACACAAATTTTAAAAACCATGTCCGAAATGAAGGATAACCAGACAATTTTCTCTAGATTATGGGGGCACTTTGTTTCGGTTGCAAGCGATAAAATGAATCTTCCTGCTCTTGAATGGGCGTGGAAAGAGGCAATTGTACCAGGAAAAGTAATACCCAGTGATGCTACCTATTATAACATTGTTCAATCATGTTTATTATACCTCAATTCAGGCGAGCAATTAACAGAAGAGCAAGAATCCACTATATCAGAAATGCTTTTAGATTCAATTAAGTCTTTAGGGGCTAGATCTCGTTACGTTGAAGATCCATTTTTAATAGCCAGTGCTGTTGAAGAATTTGCATCTCGAAGAGACTTTAAAACTGCTCTTCGAATCCTCACCCTTTCAGGACCAAATGCATCTCATATTAAGCTTACTGACCTTCCAAATCTGCTCTCAATTATTGGTAAGGATAAAGAAAATATGACACATGGTATTCAGGTTTGTTACACTGCCCTTCGCCATCCGAACACATCTCCAGCAGCGGTAACACTATTGTTCAACGCAGTGTGTATGGGAATTCTCAAGTCGGGAAAGCGACAGGTTTCCATGGTCAACTTGCTCATGAAACATATCCCTGGAAGTGGAGGAGGCATACAGCTTTCTAACGAAAATGCTAGCAATACAGTTCATCAATCCCGCCAGCCAGGTGAATATACCACTGGCGGTCTGTTTCATTTGAGCCCGCACAGGATTATTCCAAACACTGATACTCTTCAAGTTCTTATTGAGGCCGCAATCTTAGCTCGTGATTCAACCATACTGCAACAGTATTATTATCAATTGGTTCCATATCATATTCCTTTTTCAAGATATGCACTAGCATATACAGCACAGGGTCTCCTTAGACTTGGCGAAAATCAACGTGCTATTGAATTTTTAAATGAAGAGTTGATAACTCATTTAGGAAGGCACTGGGAGAGTGAAGAAAACTTCCAGGTTACATATTTGTTCAGAATTTTGAAACAAAGTATAGAAGAAAATGCTGAAATTGTGAAGCAGAAGAATATAGAGAGGTTTATTAACTGATCATATTCTGATTGTATATAAATCTCCGAAGAAACCTAATACCCTCAACAAAAAAAAACACCTTGTATAAATAGAACATTTGTGACTACAAATAGATAATTTGCATGTAAAGATATGAAATTGAAATAGAAATTAGATTATTTATACATTACTCTTCGTCCTCTTGCCATTCCTCTTCTGATTCTTCATCAGACTCTTCGGACGCTTCAGGCTCATCAGACTCATCAGACTCAGCAGTGGCTTTTTTGGTCGCTCTTTTCTTAGGAGCGGCTTTCTTTGCAGCTGCTCTCTTCTTAGGAGCAGGTTTCTTTTCATCTTCATCTTCATCTCCAACTTCTTCTACCTTTCTTTTCCTAGAAGCAGCCCGCTTTTTCTTGGGCTCTTCCTCCTCCTCTGAATCTTCCTTGATCTTCTTCTTGGAAGCTCTCTTGGCTGGCTTCTTCGTAGGGTTCTCATTATCTTCTTCTTCTTCTTCTTCATCTTCATCATCCATGACCTTCTTCTTGGGTGCCCTTTTGGTTGACCTCTTCTTAGGTTTCACGTCATCTTCATCATCCTCTTCCTCATTCTTTAGTTCTTCTTCCTCCTCTTTTTCATCATCGTCCTTATGCTTCTTTTTTGAAGTTCTCTTCTTCTTAGGCTTCTCATCACCTTCTTCCTTTAGTTTAAAGGCTTTAGTCAACTTGTCGTTGTCAAGGAGATCGTAAACTAATGAGAAGTTATGTTAAAATTCTAAAGACCTCCAATTCTAGTGTAAAATAAACGAGGGTACTCACATTTTTCTAGGATCTCTTTTATACGGTGTTGCTCATCCTCGTCAATTTCGTCGAATCCATCAATATCATCAGGAAGACTATCGCGTCCGAAAGTATTGACAACGTTATTCCACACTTTCCAGCTAACACAGTTGCTATTTAGCTCAATGTTAATATAAATACGGATGGTACAGATTAATCTATTTGATCAATTTCTTCTTTAAAGTCCCAATTAAAAGGATAATGGACCAATAATACTCACATGTGTCTCCATTGAAATGCACCATGGCCATTGATTTCAACAAAGGTTCCAAAGCGAAGATCTCCTTTGTCAATCTTGGTCTTAGTTTTGTTGCACTCAGTTCCCTTACAGACGGCACGTCCACTTTTAGCACTTTCTATTAAAGTTGAAGTTGCGTTAGTAAATGTTGACACTTTGATTGTTTATATTCATGATTTTTCATATTCTGGAAAAAGTTTTTTTTTACGATTTTTAACAATTAACTAATCTGAAAAATAATGTTAAAAGAAGCAGGATCATTCATACCAACGCGATACATTATGTTAAGTGGCGACTAAAACTATAGCAATCAAAAAGAAGAAAGGTTCGTTTAAGGTAATTGGTTTCCAGTAAACTCGAAAAAAAGTTGGTTGTAGAAATGAAAGTACCAAGCTGGTATAAATAGTGAATGTCTGATCGTTTTATCA
Source organism: Magnusiomyces fungicola (assembly GCA_900654225.1). Lineage (NCBI taxonomy): Eukaryota > Fungi > Ascomycota > Dipodascomycetes > Dipodascales > Dipodascaceae > Magnusiomyces > Magnusiomyces fungicola. Next base: position 2,570,496 of record CAACAH010000004.1, read on the forward strand.
GTCTATAATGAGCATGAACCCAGAGGAATTGAAGTTGAAATTGAAAAATTGTACCACATTCAGAATTACAATCAAGATACATACAAATCTGGAGTTTATCTGACTTTCCCTGAGGCGATATAATTGTTGACTTTAGGGCTGGGGTATTTTTATACTGTTAAAGAGTATTAAAGCAAGACGGCGTTCAAAAGTAAACAAACATCAGCCGTATTTCACGTGAGCTAAATGTTACATAACATTAGGTCATCCAATTGTTACAACTGCATGTTTGTTTTCTTTCGTAAATATTGTTTGTTTACGCCTTAAGACGAAATCCCATCTCAACTTGTGCTTTCATATTTTGACAAGTATATTCCAATTGATTGCCCGGCTTTATCTTTTATTCTTATTCTACACACTTATTTCACTTAGTTTTTCACAATAGCATTTACGTTTTTTCAGTTTTTTTAACTTGTACAATCGATACTGGCTTTAAAGCGATTGATCTGCCATTGTTGATTTCGGAGCTTTCACAAATCCAACAACAGTTTCAGTCGTAATACTTCTAATTTGTCAAATTTGAATTTCAACTTTTTTTCCAGCCTTTTCATATTTGCTCAGCCAACTTTAAATTTCTATTTTACAGCTCATATCATCGTTATCTTTCGCATCACATCAATGAAATGAATTTAAGCAGGGAATCATCAATTTCCGTTACAGGTATGTCAAGGCTTATTCCTCCAGGCATCATGTTTGATTCACTTACTGACTATTACTGGCAGTTCGAGTACGACCGTTCACATCTAATGAAATCAACCAATTGCAGGTGTATTCAGAAGAGCCTGTGTTTATGGGAGACGGTAGCTTTGCTACCTCTTCCAACAACTCTGGCTCACTTTCTCGCCATTCAATGGGTAGTAATTACAGTATTCGTCAGGTAATCAACGTGGTGGACGATAAGATGTTAATATTTGATCCACCAGACAACCAGTCTCCTCTTCAACGAATGAATCGAGCAACATATGGAAACAATACTAAACGAGTTCGTGAGCATCGTTTTGTCTTTGACCGCCTTTTTGATAACACTGCTACCCAAGAAGAGGTTTACTCTAATACCACAAGACCCCTCCTTGAATCAGTGCTAGATGGATACAATGCTACAGTTTTTGCTTATGGAGCCACAGGATGCGGAAAAACTCATACAATAAGTGGTACACCGTCAGAACCTGGCATCATTTTCTTAACTATGAAGGAGTTGTTTGAACGAATTGGAGAATTGAAAGATACCAAGCATGTGGAACTATCATTATCATATCTCGAAATCTACAATGAAACTATTCGCGACTTACTTGAACCTAATATGAACCGAACCCTTGTTTTGAGAGAAGATGCTGAAAAGCGTATTTCGGTTTCAAACCTTTCAACTCATAAACCACAAAATGTTCAGGAGGTTATGGATATGATTATAGTGGGTAATCAAAACAGGACAATGTCACCAACAGAAGCAAACGCTACGTCGTCTCGATCTCATGCAGTATTGCAAATAAACGTGTCTCAACGATCCCGAACTGCATCCTTATCTGAAGCACATACATTTGCAACATTATCCATAATTGATTTGGCAGGAAGTGAGCGTGCTTCAGCCACAAAAAATCGAGGTGAAAGACTTCTTGAAGGTGCAAATATTAATAAGTCACTTTTGGCTCTTGGTAATTGCATAAATGCGTTATGCGATCCAAGAAGAAGAAACCACATTCCATATAGAGACTCAAAGCTCACTAGACTTCTCAAGTTTTCCCTTGGGGGAAACTGTAAGACGGTGATGATTGTGTGCGTATCTCCTTCATCAAAACATTACGATGAGACGTTAAACACATTAAAATACGCTGACCGAGCCAAAAAGATTAAGACTAAGGTTATCAGAAACGAACACAACTTAAATCGGCATGTTGGATCATATTTGAAGATGATAAATGAGCAGAAACAAGAAATCGAAGAACTGAGAGCCCGTGAAAGTAAGATCGTTAACTCAGCCCTTGCAAACGCCAGAAAGACTGACGAGAAATGTTACTCAGCAATTGCGGATGCAATTCAGCAGTTGAAGCAAACAGTTTTACAGTGCAGCCATCAACGTGAAACTAGAATTGAAGCTATCATTAAGATGAGATCGTTGTCTATACAAATTGGCCAGGTTGAAAAAGTCCTTAAATCTCTGTCTGGATCATCGCTTTCTATTGGAGCTGCTGGAACTGTGCCACTGGAGGATGTCATAGGACAAAGTTTAGAGAGACTCATGTCTGAAAGAATTCAAGTTCAAAGATACCTTGCATCCTTAGAAAGTAATTCAGATACTCTTAATCCATCAAGCACACCAAACGGAAACAATTCAAACAGTCAATCTGATAAGCTGATTGTTGAAAATTCTATTACGCATTGGCTTCGAAAGCTGGAAGACAATCGTGGCTGGTCCGCGGTTCACAGAAATGCCTTTAAACATCAAGCAGAATGTATAAGATTAGAGATGGAACTTAATGTGTCCTATAAAGTGATGGAAACGGAAATAGTGTCAGTTAGTTTACCAACAGTCGATGCTTTAGCTAATTCATTGTTTGGTTTATTACAGACTCTAAATTCTCTCAATCAACAGTCTTTAAACACCAGTCAGGATATTAAGAGTTTTGAAATAATGAGACTTACTGATGAAATTATTGAAAACTGCAAAAAGCAATTTGAATCCATTTCCCATGGTGTTATTCTTTCTACAACTTCACTGTCATCATCGGTAAATCCCAATTGGTCCCCATTTTTTTCAACATCTGTCGAAGGCCCTAAGGCTGTCAAGAGACAGGCGTCTGCTTCATCCTTAACTCATGAAAGTCCTGTTCCATCACGCCCCATTCGTCATGCATCGGTTGGAAATACACGAAAAGTCTCTGATGGAAGCTTCGTTTCAACTACTAACAACCCGCGCCAAAGTCTAGTTGGCAGTACTCTTACTATGGGAACTGCCTCATCTCTTCATAAAAAGAGAGATTCAATTGCATCTATTCACAATAACTCCAATTCAACGTCATCAGGGCCCTCTGTGAGTCCGAGAAAGTCTCGTCCATCACTAATAAACAACACAATAGGCAGTTCAAGCATGCCTATACCAATTAAGAAATCAGTCTCAACATCCTTGGATCTTCCTTCTAGTCCTAAGAAGCAACAAATTGTGGTTCGATCACCTCTAAAAAACCATCGGAAAGCTATTAAACGAGTGCGGTGGGAAGATTATAATGATGATGAGCATGAAAACGAAGGAGAAACCACTGAATTCGGCGATTCAACCGCCAATAACTCCTCTATGTTTCATAATTCTAGCTATTCGTCATCTTCCACTGATATCGAAATGAATGGTCCTAGTGCTACACCTTTACGCCCACGATTTGGGACCAATACACCATCACAAGTTGGACATAAAAACACACCGACAAGAATTGGATTAGTTACTCCTAGAGGATCACTTTTAACATCAACTGTTTTAGGCCGAGATTATCGGGGGACACCAAGCAGTTTACCACGATTCAATAAGTCGTTTTCGCCAGGCACTCCTAGAACACGAAATAACATGTTTTATGGCGGTGGAAGTATTGGTGGAAGTGGGACCATGATTGGAAGCGTCATTGGAGGCTCAGGCGTCCGAGGAACACCAATCAAATCGCCCGTGCGTCCTCTTGGTATATCTGTTGTTTCTCCTGTAAGCAGATCTATGATGGGAGAAGTCCTGTTTAACAATGAACCCCCAACTGAAGACAGGAATGATAATGACCATAATGAAAGTGACGAACATATGTATTCTTACGAAAGTCATGACGACTCAAAATCCACATTACAATTTTCAAACAAACAAGATACCCAAACAACAAATATTTTAAATGAATCAAATGATGACCAGGAACAGGACAATATTGATGACAGTAGACAGCTCGAAGATATAAGTATTGATTCCCTACCAGAACGCCCAGCAATTAGTTCAGATGCTGCTCGGAATATTTTGTCAAAGGGACTAATGTCTAAACGAAACTCTAGAATATCATTAGATCCCATGGAAATTGATGAAGATGATTTACTACCACCTGTGCCTTCCTCTGCATATGACTTTGGCTCTGTTCAAGACTCGCCAACTCTTCCTGCTCCCCCTCAGCTTGCATCCACTACCAACAGACCAAAATTTGGAGTCAAAGGAGATTTGAGAAGAAAAAGTGGGGTCTCACCTATGATGTTTGGTAAATCTAATGGTGAGGAATCATCATCATTATTCGGGTCCAAATCTTCAGTGTTAAGCCCGGTAGTAAATTCTCCAACAACTCCGGTACAGAAAAGTGGCAACGGAAAGGCGATTGGAAGACCAGGTATGGTATCCTCGGTAATATCATCGTTTGAAAACAACATAATGCATGATCAGCGTCAAGGTGAAAATGCACCTGGGTCGCTGTTGACTACACCAACTCAGCCACGATTTAGCATTGCAGTTTCTGGGGTTTCTGGCACCACAATGCCTTCTATGTCCACGATTTCAACACCTATTGGTTTAACCGATTCATCTAATTCCAACAACAACAACAATAACAAGCAATAGTTTTATTTCTGCACAATAGAGTGTAGATTTCCATATTTAGGTATATAAATTGGGTTTATTTATCCAGGTAATTTTTAGGATTTTTATGTAAATGTATATTAAATGAATATATTGAATGGTTTAAGCATATAATTGTTAAGACATGTTTGGTATTCAAGGTAAGTATGAGTCCAATACTGGTATTGTCTTTCCAGCAGAGGATCTTATAAGACAGTGTGCGAATGCTGGGCAATCTAACTTAGGACGCTAGGTTAAAACTGGTAATATTGATGGAAGTACTGAACTCGCTGTGGGTTGCGTTTTTCTTAGGGGATTCCAGAAGAGTTAGCTAACAAGAAGGTGTTAACGGGTTATTGATTTAAAGGTAATATGTAATAAATAAAAATGAGAAGTCTAGTGTGAATCAAAACAAACAAAATGACCGAGATTCAAAATCAACGAGCTGGTATTTATTCTCATTTTGGTATACTTGTAGAACTGCTGTTGGCTTACACTAATTTGTTAAGAGATCGTGTAATCTATGGAAATGTAGTAGAATTGGTCTTATAGTTACTTTAATACATTTCTGTTGAAATCGTCCTTTTCATAGGAATTTGAGGTACTAAAACAAAGCTTGAGAAGAGTGTCAAGGCTAGTGAAGACATACTTGTGGGTGGAAGAGACAAAATATGGGTCGCCAACAGTTGCTGTTGCTTGGGCATCAGCCTTGCGTGATTATCTAATCGGGATTATCTAAATCTAAATGCAATATTTCAGTATGTGATTTAATTAGTATATATAAACGAACCTTGTTCCACCCCCCAACTTTATTGCAAATCTTTGTTTTTCTTTTTAAACATTTGCTCAATCTTTTTTTATAATTACCCGAACAATCATTTCCTTCTTTAAAAAGGCTTGTTTTTCAACAATACCCTTCAAATCGTCCTACAAAACTATGACTGATATCAACTTTTTCAAAGGACACCCCACGAACACCTTGCTTCCTTCGGATGCTGTTCTCAAAGCGTCACAAAGTCTTTTGACAAGCACACGCCCTGGAGATGACAACAATGAAGACCGTCACCCGTTGAATTATGGCTCCGACCCAGGTTCTCTACGAGTCCGTACCACGTTGGCAGAATGGAGTTCTGGTGCCTTTAAGGAAACCACATTTGCAGAAGCCTATATGAAATCCATGAACCTTGATAAGGGTGCTAAATCCAAACCTGCTCCTGCCGGGTCCACAGCCACAGTAGCCTCGACTGAGAATAGTCTGATGGAACTCAATGTCTCGCAAATTGGCCTGACTATAAACCCAGACAGCATCAATTTGACTAACGGTGCAAGTTATGGCGCAATGAATGCGTTACTGCAATTGACTCTCCCACATCTCCGATCTGGCGCCAAGCCACGCACCCGACGTGCCTTCATTGTGTCTCCCACGTATTTCCTGATCAACTCTGTCTTTTTAGATGCAGGATTCGCCGGGAAGATTGATGCCATCGTCCAAGACCCTCATACTGGAAGTTTAGACTTTGAAGAGCTTGAAAAGTTGATGATATACTATTCTCAACAAGAGGCGGACCCAATTGACGAACCTCAGCTCCAAGCATATGAAGCAAGTTCTAACCGCTATAACCTTAGTAGTTCAACTACCAAAGAAGCAGCTACTACTCAAGAGAGTGTAGTTTTCGATCCATCGAGGCCAGCTCCTCGCAAAATATTCCAATTTGTTATATACCTGGTTCCTACTTTTTCCAATCCAACTGGAAGCACCATGTCGTTAGGTGACCGATTAAAGCTAATTGAACTTGCGCGCAAGTATGACATGCTGATAATTTGCGACGACGTTTATGATTTGCTCGATTATCGTGACTACAACCAAGGAGTTGGCGTCGGAATTGATGGATCATTAGCAACCAGTGCAACCAATCAAACGGATTTGGACATTGATACCTTGTTACCCCCAAGAATAGTTACCTTGGATCGCTGGACATTTCAGCAACAGCAAGGTAATAACAATGTCAATGGCGTAGGCAGTACATCTGACAAAGATCCCGCGTTATTTATCGGAAACACTATATCCAATTTGACTTTCTCAAAGCTTTTGGGCCCGGGCCTGCGCGTGGGTTGGCAGGAAACTGTGTCACCGTATCTTGCGCAGTACCAGCTAGCATGCGGTGGTGCCATTCGATCCGGAGGTACGCCTTCACAGTATACTTCACAGCTGGTTGGTGAGCTACTGGATTTGAAGCTTGTTGATCCCATAATATCCAACCTTGTCAAGGTTTATTCTTCCCGCTCTAACGTCCTCACTTCTGCCGTCCGCAAGTATCTTCCACCTCAGACAAAGGTTTACGGCGGCCATGGTGGCTACTTTGTATGGATAGAGCTGCCGGTTGATGAGCTTTATGTGAAGCGTGGGCTCAATTCCTCTGTGATTGCAAAGGCATGCAAGCAACAAGCGAACGTGGTCCTTGCACCAGGATCTGCTTTTGAAGTAGTAGATAAGCCTCTTGGCTGGGGTAAAAACTGTTTTAGATTGTCATTCTCCTATCTTGACGAAACGGACATTGAACTAGGAATCAAAAAGTTTGGAGCGGTATTAGAGGGTCTGTTGAATGGCTCGATTACTGCGTGAGAATGGTTAAAAAGTTGAAGAGTAATGGATAATCATGCAGTTTGTATACAGTTTAGGTATATATATATACGTATTGCTATTCTACTTGATATAAAGAAATTTTACTTGTCACAAAAGCCTTCTAATTTTCAAGTTGATTGCAAGGACTTTTTACTTCAACTTCAAAACCAGATGAGCTTAATAATAAACTGGATAACGTTACTAATCATGACTAATCACAGGTATGGTCCCTTTCGCACTTGCTTTGATACCGATCCGTAAAATCTATCAAAACGAGGAGATGATGAGAACTCGGACCATGGAAAAGTATTTCGTGGATTTTTATCCGGTAAAAAAAAAAAAAAAAAAGTAAAAAAAGTAAAAAAAGTAATATAAAAAAAAAATTAGATCGCGCTTAGAATATAAGCTTCCTTTAACTGAGCAACCCTGTTCTAGCAATCTGAAGCAGCCCGGCCCATGTCTACCCGCCGACACTTGCAAATGGGCTTGTGGTTGGCTTGCTTCAATATATAATATGCTGCATCTGGAGTGGGAGCTTTGAAAGAAATTGATATTTATGACAGGTAAGCAGCTTATTTATCAACTATTTTAATTAATTTTTTTAATCTTTTAATCTTTTAATCTTTTTCTATATTATTATACTATTATATTGGAGTGTCTATCCAAACAGCTTTTTTTTTTATCTATATACACAATCGCATGTATAATCGAGATATACATAAATCAATAAATAAACCATTTCAGCCTCGCGGTTACCCGGTTTACTGCACGTGATTCATATCTTGACTAATAAAGTCGGTGGTTCGTGTATTTTTGTGTCCCTACAAAAAAATAAGTCAACATGAACCATCGCATGGCCAAAACATAATCACGATGGTTCGTGGTTCCCTTTTGATCATTTCTATAGATATAAAACAAGAGACTTACCAGGCGCCCACTTATTTGGTTTTATTTTAAGCAAATATTTACATCAACTTCTAGAAGCGAAGTGGCTCGACATCACGTAAGGCTGCCTGTTATCCAGCGCCAATTTTCCAATTCTGCTTTTGTTTGACAACAGTCTTGTCATTAATTCAAAGCGACTATATCGAGAGCATATACGATAATGAGAATAATTCAGTATTAAAAATATTTTTAATTTTAGATATATATAAAACTATTAATTTTTTAAAAAAAGAATGGTTGAAAAATATTTTTTTAGTAAAAAGCAATATAAAGAAAACCTATAAACGTGATTTTTTTTTCTTTCTTTAAAATTTTTATACTTTTTTTTGCACAATTTTCTGAATAGTGTGTAAAACTTTTATTATCGGTAATGGTCAAAGGAGCGACTTGTCGAGTATGAATGCAGTATCGACGTTGAACTGGGAAAAGGATGAAAAAAAATATGGAAAAGTCGATTAGGATATCGCTGCAAAAAAGAACTGTATACTAATAGAAAGATAAAAAAAAATGCCAAAGGTGGCAAAGTCACTTTGAGTTTATAATGGCTAAAAAAGCCAATCTCCATCAGTAAGCCTGATGTTCTTGTTGAAAGAATTACGAGAAATTAGTTTGTACTAGCAGTGTTCAGCAACGTTATGACCTCAGTCATAACTATTACTCAAGCTTAGAAAAACACAACTTCTTCTTCTGTAGGGTATCATAGTGAAAATAAAATTATAACAAGTCCCGTTATATTTTAATAAGCGGCAGCATATCCATAACCCCAAGTGGGAATTTTGGAAATACTGTCAAAAGAGCAGTCAGGACATGTGCATCCAGTTCCACCATAAGATGAAACATAATGAGAAGATGGAATGTGATGCTGCTGGCGCTGATGATACATTCCGCCATCATACATACTTCCAATAGATGGTTGTTGCTGGTGGAAGTATGGGGCGTATGAATCTCCATGAGAAGAAGGAGGAGTGGCAATAGTCGACATGGAGCTAGAACGTGATAACGTGTTGGAAATGGTGGCGGCAACAGTATTGTTTAAAGGCGCAACATTTGTAGAGCCGGACATCAATGAGCTGGCTGAACCAGTAGATGCAACATTGTTGGAGTACCACTTGTTGTAAGACATGTACGACAATGGCGGTGGACTTGAGTAAAGGTGTCTTGCCTTTTCAGGAGAAATACAAGTCGATTCGGGAGAAGGCAAAGGACTGAGGGGATAAGAATTGCGAGACATAGAGGGATAAGGTGATCTATAAGAAGCAGCAGGAGCCATAGTAGACTTGCGGTGGTTGGCAATCCAGTACTCGTAAACTTGATTCCACTCATCCCAGCCTTGACTCTTTTCAAGGTGGAGTGTCCATTGAATAGCTCTAAGCCAGTCACATTCAATAATGCCAAGGTCAATAACAGGAACACCAGTAGCCTCGTGCCACGACTTGTTTGTAAAGGTATTATCATCGTGGAACTTATTGGCAAGGAGTAGAGCAACGACAAGCATTTTATAGACATCGTGGATGACAGAGCTAGTCTTTGGAATGTTACCCTTGGACCATCTATCAGAAAGATAGACCAAAGCAAGAATGAGAGTAGACTTAGGAAGACGAGTAGCAGTCAATACTTGAAAGGTAAATTTGGTGAAAGAGTCAACAAAGGACTGAGCAGCGAGCTCAGGCTTGGGAGAACCGGGGCATCTAGACATGATATCAAGAGCTTTGGTAGCGATAAACTCAGACATTTCTTCCAAATTGTAGTCTAGCTTGGCAGAAACACCGCCAGTGACGGCAGAGTCATTGTTATTGTAGTTGTATTGCTGATTTTGTGACTGGGCAGTAGCTTGTTGCTTCATTTGTTGCTGCTGTTGTTGCTGCGAGCGAGAAACATAATCGCCATGGTCTACAGGAACACTTGGAACATAGAAAGTAGTGCCATTAACACTGTATGAGCCGATTTGAGGTTGAGTGTAAGAAGCATTAGGTTGAAGGCCCTTCATAGGATATGGGAGCTGATAATTGTTAGTACCATATTGAGGGGCTGTAATATCTGGAAGAGAGTAGGATGAGTTTCCAGAAGCCTGAGTGAGGGAAGGAAGTCTTTTAGACTGTGGTTGCTGCTGCTGAGAGTAGTGTTGTTGCTGTTGTTGGGGTTGCATGTACGCGCTTGAAGAAGCCGTTATAGCAGGGCCTTGGGAAATAGCATTTTGGGAGTTACTGTATGAGTAGTTGCTCAAGTTATGGTTAGAGCCGGAAGCTGAAAAGGAACGTTGGGCGATGGGAGGAAAGTGAGCCTGATTTTGAGAAATAGGTTCGGAAAGTTGAGGAAGGGCCTGGTGAGAGATTGCAGCGGCAGAGGAAGCATTCATATTGGACTGGTGAAGCTGCTGAAGCTGCTGCGTCTGAATTCCGTAACGGTCAGAAGGCATGATATAGCTGGGGGGCGTAATCATATGGTGATAGGAGTAGGCAGGCATTTTGTTGGATTTGGATTCAAAAATTTGAGGCAACAGAAATAGAAGGTTTTGTTCTATACTAGTTACTGTAGATAGTATTGTTATTTGACGAAGGACTTAGTGAAAAGCTCGTCGTGACTGAGTTGTTGAAAAAGGGAGTCGAAATATAAAATAGTTATTCGAAAAAAAAAAGAGTAGGGAAGAAATTTAAAGGACGCAGTAAACGGGATTAAAAGTTACTGAGGAATGATTCTGAGGCGACAAGATATAAGATATACTTGAAACAAAAAAGACTTTGGTCAAAAGTTAGTGTCAAAAGAGGTGAAGACAACTAAGACTTTGAATATTAGCTTGCTTATCTGGATTAAGCAGACTTGAGATGGATTTTAAATTCTCAAGCGAAAAAACAGTATGTGTTTATAGCGAGAAACTAGAAAAAAAGATAGGCATTTGAGATGGTGTTAGTCCACAAGGAACAAAAAGGAGAAAAGGAAAAAAAAAAAGGTTGGGTGGGAGGATATATATATATGACCTGTAAGGCAAAAAAATATAAATGTCGCACGTGTGGAAAGGATGGGCCTACACACACAAATTATGCGCCACTCATAAACGCAACCTTTGGATTTTCTTTTTAACAAACTTACCCAGTATAAAAGCGCGTCAAAAAACAACAATAGTTGAAAGTGAACACACGGTTTAAAAACTAATAGTCGGTGAAAAATGTCGAATTCAACAGATATCAGAAACAGATAATATAATACACAACACGGAAACCTGGGTTAGAAGGATCTAGTGATGTAGTACGGATCGGAACTGCGAGATGAGTTGTCAGAGTGAACAGTGGAAAGTTTGCTTCCTTTGAACACGGGAATTACTCCTGAATCTTCTAAAATAAAAGGGGAAAACTAAATGGCAATTCTCGAAAGAATAGGCAAGTGCTTGTTTTTCCTATAAAGAAGAAGATGGGAAGAAAAAAGGAGAGAATAGCTCAGGATCTGGATTTGTATATCTCCAAGAAAAAAAATTCAAAGATATACTCCTAAAAACTGTGGCAAAAGTCCTCGTCCCCTTAAACCTTTAAAAGATAAAGAAATAAGAAGAAAAAAGGATGGAGGATGAAAGATTCAACACTTGGGGGAGGTGAGAGGGTGAAGAAGAAAAAGAAGAAGGTGAAGAAGTGGTGGTGACGGGTTAAAAAACCATTGCGCACTACCGCCACAGTGTGCATGAAATGACACATTCCGCACACTCAAAAATTTTCACCCAAGCCGCACCTAACCATTGCAGAAGGTGTAACACATTTGCTGCCTGGCGTTGGCCCAACAACACTGGTCTTCAGGCTTGAAAGATGCAGCGGTTTTTAGTTAGAAGCTAGCAGTATGGCGTAGTGTGGTACGGAGATTATATGTATATATTTAGGCCAGGCTATTTTAGACGCTCCAGAACCCAAGGCTTTAGCGTCCAGCATGCTGTGTCCACGTACTTTTCGTATAGCTACTCAGCTTGCATGGCATTCTTGAGGGTTTCGCCACACGTTGGCTTGGGTGTTCAAGTCAGGTCAGATCAAAATCGCCTCAACTTTTTACCACGACTGTGTATTTTTTTTTTTTTTTTTTTTTTTTTTTTCCTGTTCGTTGTAGTGATTTGAATATCATCCCATGCGTTACAAACGAGCCCTTTAACAAAACCAGACTTGAGGCTGGAAACTCCAAGTCACTTGCTTGATACCTGCCCGGCTCAAAGACCTGGTGGTGTTTAAAGTTGTGTTGCTGTGGTGGGTTCGTGTCGTCCAAGAACTAAACCTGGTACGAAACAAATCACGTTCTGCCTGAGCCTTCTCGTGACCTCTGGGTTCGCTCTCTTTTTTAAACTGATTTTGGCAATTACGCTATAAAAGCAGCCCTTGTGCGGTATATGTACCTAATTCAGCATCAGAAACGTTCACCCGGCTCTTCTGGCGTGTGTCCAGCGATATCCCACATACAGATAGCTTCGGAACAGTACGTCCAGTTGGTCAGATGAAAATCGAAAAATGCAGCATTGGCAGTGCAAACAGTGATCGTTGCTGCCGGCTGGCAATGTACCACTTTGTGTAACAGTATTCTGTAATAGTATTTGTGGTGGCATTATTCTCCGCGTTAAATTATCATCGAACGGCTTTGACCGTTTGCACCCTGCGCGCCCATAAATAATCTAGTGGGCGCCCCTAGTATGGCCTCGCCATTGAACCAGTTGGCCTAACCCCGTTTTGAACCTGTGATTCACTCTCACAAGACGCTTTGAGTCGCATGTATGTATTGCCCAAACTGCCTTTCAAAACGCCTCCTGAATGGCAAACAGTGCTGGCATCGCCGCTGGCTCTTAGTGTCATTGCTGTCAAAGTCCATCTGCTGAAATCTAGCTGCCCTATGCTATCGTTTAGGTTCACCATGTACAATCACGTGATCATACCCATTAGCTAGGAATGGCCTTTTGTAAACCTGGTTTGAAATTTAGAATAGAAAAATAGAAACCTGCTATTTGTCTATATCAACGTTTACCTGCACTGGTTAATATCTTAGAGTCCCCTCCTCTTTCCCTTTGTTTGTTGGTCTTGCAAGTCTTAGCCGGCTACGGGTTGACGGATACTCTACCCAGGATCATCCCCGCCAACCAACCAACCCATTCGCCCTTTCTGCCTTTCTCTCATCTTGATCCTGCTCGGCTTTTTCTGTTTCGAGAGTCTGCCGAGTCTTGCGGTTCTATGAAACAGCACTGCCGTCTTTAAATCAACACCGCTGCAGTTCATGTTTGAAATACTTTTCATATTTAGTCAAAATGAGATGTGCCACCTGATATGAAACTTGATTTGGTTCTAAATAGTATTACGTAACATCGTTACAAGTATTACCAGCCCTTGGATCATGCTCAGCTATTTCCGGGTAAAGCTCACTAGTTCAACGCTGTTTCTAGTCTCCAGCATTTTCTTCAATATTAGTTTGAGCCTTTATTCTTTAAAAGAGCTGTCCGGCTTTTAGTGATACACTCAGAAATAAACATGAGTGTGCGTAATAGCTTTTATAATTCCACACATGTAACATACACCCAAGCACTCTATTATACCTCACGTGACCAAACCACCACACTGTTAAGGTTTAGGGCAATAACGGTTGTTACTTGCGTAGTCATCACAGCGAGCGAATAACCAAGTAGTTGCTAACAACAAGGATCGCACGGGGAGATGACCTGCTATTTATAAAAACTATCAGCAGGCTAGGCAGTTCACTTACGATGTAACTCCAAACACTAACCATAAACGTGTTGCAATGCGTAACCCCTTAAGGCTGTAACCTGACATGTGTAGCCAAGTCCTGGTCCCTTGCTTAGGACCATTTCTGTGAAAGCTTTAAAAACTAGACCTCAAGCCAGACTGTGGGCTTAAGCTAAGAGTCAGTAGCATCAAAGTTATCCCCTAACCTCACTTCAAGGCGTACAGGAAGATTCTGTCCTCCCCTATTACGCTCAGTTTTTCTAGCTGACGTTTTCTTCTTTCTTACTCCTTCTTTACTTTATTAGTTCATCATTAGCAATTATACGGTTTTCTTTTCTTTCTCGTTTTTTTTATTTCTTTTCTGTTTCCATGCCTTACTATTTCTTTCGTCCTCTATTTTTGCATTATGAAGCCCAGATGCTGGCTGGGATCTGACATCCCAGCCGCATAGCTTTTGTAAGAGCCAAAGTGGTATATTATCCACAGTTGATTGACACAACCTCCACCATCAAAGCATTCAACCGATGACTCAGTTTATTTAAACAGCCAGAAAACACATATGTATCGAATTTCAGATTTTCAAGGTATGGCAAACAATTATTATTACTGAATTTACTTAAGCGTATCAAGTGACTATTGAAAACACTTACTGTTTCCCATAACACTGGGGACTGCCCTGCTGGCTGCTGGGGCAGTATTTCCATAATCCCCCCAAAATTTCACCGCTTTATTTTTAACAAATGTAGTTAATATTTACACTGGATATGGACCTGCAATAGTCATGTTTAACTAGGTGAGGATGATATATTTATTCGCGTGGCAGATGCTGCTAGCGAGATTAAGAAAGCATTTTTTCACCCATACTTGAAGGATATGATGCATTACGAAACTGGTGGAGTTTTTCACTTTCTGTTTATGGAGATTCAAACCACTTTGCTTAATAATTCCGTACCACATTATACCCGAGAATCAGTCTTTGTGAGACTGTTAGGAGCATCACTCCAATAGAGGTAATCGAAGGATGGCTATAATTCCATCCAATATACCCGAACTTGAATGAATGTAGCTTTTGGATGGAGGATTTGATAATATCATGATGAACCAAATTTTTATTTACTTACTGAAAATTACCCTTACATACAAAAACTCATGAAATATCTAATCTACCGGAATTATATTTGGAAAATGAAATACATTACGGGACATTTAATATCCCATACCTTGAGCAAAATAGTATGACGTGTTTTCGCCATACGCTTCCCTAACATAGTTAAGCATAGCTTCACTAGATCCACTAGGATGAGAGGATGTCCAGATCTTGTTGCTATATGTCCAAGGCTTAGATACCCAATTGACATTTTCAAAAGAACGTGTAGCAACAAGCTTTCTAGATTCAGAAACACTAGCCTCACATCCGTCTAGAACACCAGACTTGGAAAGAGCGAGGGAACCGGTACCAGAGCTGATGATGTGTTCAACCTCTTCATATTTGTCAGAGATGAACTTGCAGAGGTCACAGCTGATTGTGCTGTCGAGGTTCTTGAGACTAGGAACGAATAGAACATCAAGCTGGGGACACTCATTGATGGTAATAGACGTGGCATTATGACTTTGGGTGAGGATCTGGCTCACACCATTAGCCTGCTGAGATGTGGTACTGATAGCATAAATCTCTATACCATTGTGATGCTCTTGGATAAGAGAGATGGAATCGGCAAACTGAAGAGCATCAGCAATACGAAGAGCTGGATCGACAATAATACCATATATCATAGGATTCTTCATGGTGTCGTTACTAAAACTCGAGCTGGAGCTTTCAGTGTTGTTAAAAGACATGGCGTCAAATTTTTCGGATAACTCACTGTCGCTATCTGCGGCAGTGACTGGCATCTCTTCAACGGGCTTGAGCTTGAATTTGCCACCTTCGCCATAACTTCCATCAACCCACTCACCAGTGAATTGATGGCTTTCAATAGCACTTTTGACAACCGCGGACTTGACCACATAATAACAGTCCTTACCTTCAATTTCGACAACACAGTTATGCCAAGGGGTAGGAATATGGAGAAGATCATCAGAAGACTGGAGCTCTTCGAGGGTCAAAGATTTGACAGTGCGAGCCTTATCGTGGGAAAGAAGGCGAATACCAAACTTGGGACCACTGTTATTATGTGCATGAATAGAGAGACGAAGGTGATATGGGAGAAGAAGACCAACCAAGTTAGAGTATGCTTCATTACGCTTGATCATTTCGAAAGCAACTTTGCTAGCAAGCTTTCTACGGGATTTGCTACCAAGACTGACAGTAGCAGGCTGCTGGGCAAGATCCTCGAACATGAACTTAGAGAAACCGCGGTATAAAGCAATTTTGGCTGGGTCATTGCAGTCAATCATGCTACGAAGAATTTCAGGGTCGGTGGAACAACCGCACATGAGAATAGCACGACAGATTTCAGCATCTGCCTTGATTTCAGTGTTGAGGAAGTGAGGGAGGACAACATTCTTGGTGTACTCAGGCTTGAACTTACCAAGGCGGGAGGTGAAAAGCTCAGGAAGAGCTCTGAAGCCAATAGTTGTCTCCTTGGTGATCTGGTCATACAATTGTTTAAGTTGAAGTCCGTATCGGTCAACGACACTATCATCCACACCAATACAGTCACTGAAAACATGACCGTCAGAAACAATCCAAACCTTGATACCAGGGGTATATATCTTCTGGACCATCTTGGAGAATGCGATGATTCTTCGGAGAGCAAGTTCTTCACCCTTGTCAGGACGGTTGCCAGCAACCTTCATAGTATTTGATGACTTGCATGGGAAGGCAGGAAGACAAGCTTCGATCTTGGTGTTACGGGAAACGAAGAAACGAACGCGATCAGCAAAGTATTCTCGACCACCACCAAGTTCCCACATGTCATCATGCGTGACGTTTCTGAACTCCTTGTCGAAAATGTTAGTAAGTTTATTTACCACAGATTCAACCTCGGGGGTGTTGGAGACAGGAAGACTGGCCTTGCTGAGTTGAGACTCACTGAGGACTAGGGCTTCAAACCACTCATCAAAGTCGCTCAAGGGACCGTCGACCATAATAACACCGCGATATTGATCTTCACCAGGAGCTTTGATTTCAGCGATACGGAATCGATAGCTGTCATGGGTAGCAACATTGGTTTCTTTGATTCTGTCGAAAATATTGATAATGGCAGCAGGAAGAGATGTGTCATGCTTGTCTATGGAAATATATCGGACAGTGACACCATGTTCAGAGTCTGAAGTGAGGTGTTCGTCAACATTTTTGGTGAACAAACCCCAGTGGTCCTGAACAACATTACCAAAGCGGCCATCGACAAAGTTAAGTTTCATGCTAATATCACGAGTATATATACCAACGATACGGCAGTGAACAGTGGCCTCAGGAATGTTGAGTTCCTCAACGGAAACATCGTAGTCTTTGTTGGTGGAACGCTTGACCTTGGCCACATTTTTTTCTTTGATAAGGACGATATCTCCAATGGCAGTTGATCTTAACATTTTTGGTAACTAGTATGTGTGTGTGTGTATGTGTGTGTATCTATGTAGTAGTGTATAGATAGTATGGAGCAATAGGACTAAATGGGGGACTTGGGCTGAAATAGGAATGAATAGTAATTAAGGGATCAAATGAGAAAAAAAGCTAGCAAAAAGATGGAAATTTCTGTATTTAAATATACAGCTTGAAATTTCTTCATTCTAGCTGGGACGATATATTTTGATTTAAGAGGAAAAAGAAACATTAAACTCGGAACTTGGTTAAAAGACAGTTTCTTAGTATACTGAATCACGGTGCGTTGACTTGGAGTAATACTTAAGCAGGAATAGTAATATTCTTATTATCTTGAAAGTTTGACAACTATTTCCATAGGCCTCTTTTATCGTGTTTCTGCAAATGGATTGTATTAAGGGTATTTACTAAAACTCAAAATAAGCTGGACTTTGTTATCTGGATTACTTTTCTTATTTTCCGCCTGGGCTTTACTATCTTCTGTTTTCTTTTTTTCCGCAAAAGTGAGACTGATCAATACTTTTCATTCTTCTTCTACTTGGGTAGCTTTTGATGACACAAACCTTTATAACCCAATCTCTCTATCAAATATGGTGTCTCGCTGTTTGAAAGTATCATGAGTCACGGACCATAATTAACAATAAGGAAAGTTAATACTAAAAGAAAGGTAAAATTGATTGGACTGAACTATTGAAAAAATCACATCAGAGTGTAAATTAACATTTACTCTCGACTATAATTGGTATTAGTCACTTTGGTGATATTTGATTTAGTTTCGGTGGGTAATGAGGGGCTATCAACTCTCCAGTTGAAGTTCTCAAAACGAAATCATATCTGCTCATATTTCCAAAAGCATTTACTTAACATATAAGTGAAAAGGGATCCTTAATCCTTTTGTAAAATATACTGATTTTTCGTTATACGGTACACCAACCGTTAAACTTATAATCCATGCTTTGTATCAATATTCATGCTCTCCACACTTTGGACTTGCATCAATCTCGGTACACCACACATTGAATGCAGTATTTCCGCCAATTTGCAACATCTTCGAAGAAAACAATGGTCATTGCAAAACAGAAGATTCGCATTTCACTAGTTAAATGGTTTTTGAATTCTGAAAGTCAGGTCATAGGAAATGGTATTTTGCATAATATATCATATACAGTATTTGACAATAGAGTTTCACAACTGAATTTGAAATTACAAAGTAGCTTCAAACTTGTTATCACCAAAAGGTTTGTTATAGATATAAATTTCAAGTTGAAAAGGCATCAAGAGTCCCAGTATAGAATGTATCAGCGAACTGGCATAAGGTTGTATAGACTCTTTCTATTTCATAGTAAGACCGTTTTGGATTTCTATTTTGAAATAATCGCCAATATTTCTTTTTCCAATTGCTCTATGTCCTTATAAGAAGTTCTTCTAACACCAAAGTGAACAATGTCGCAGAAAAAGTAAAAGTACAGTATCATATAAGCTACGGTTACGAAAGTAATGCGATCTCTAACAATCATAATGTTTGATTCTCATATTCGGATCTAATATTGAAAATTATTTGGCCGAGGATCTCACAATAAGGGTGTATTGAGATGCCAATGATGAGAAATTTATGAATACCATTTCGTTAACCTCTGTACCGTTCCTGGAAAAAACCCATAACAATTCTAGAAATCCATTTTGTTACGATATGTGACCAATAGCAACTAGGGTACCACAGTGTAGATCATTTAGCTGCAGCTGCGCTTAATTGGTGACCAGAAGAGTCGATGATGAGAAATTTGGCATGCTAGATACAATTCTACTTTGTTTTTCTTGCTCAAATTGCAATGAGCACAATTAAATAAAACTCCATAATAATTTCAAAAGGTTAAATCTATTTTTGATAATTGGTGATAATCACTGTTATAAGTTTGGTAGCTTATGCCGTTTACTGAATACAGGTAATTGAAATAGCAAGTCTCTATTTCAATGGTTTAGTAAAAACCAGTATCATAATAACTACTATTTTTGAGCTATTTTATTTTCTGATTTAATTTCACAGAAGGTTGGACTGATAATAGTACCTTTATAAGCTGTTGTTCCTCTTAACCGTAGGAGTTGATCCATTGCTGTTGCAGCTCTGGAACCTGGACCATAGTTCCAATTTACAAATTTACGGCTCACGGCTTTTCCTAAAATGTTGACCAGTAATCATCATCTGCGATAAACCATATTTCTCTTAAAAACCATTGAGTAAATTTCAAACGACACATAGATATCAGAGAGATCAATAAAATTATCATTTATTCTTAAACACATAATCGATATTTATTCCTTTGTGTTTCTTTGGAATTTTTTACCTCTAAAGTGCTCATACCTAGAACAGCTTATGTTGGATATTAAAGAGATAATAAGTCTCTTCACCATACTAAACCTACTGAAAGAAAAAAATTCTAATAAAACCATTTGCTAACGAGTTTTCTCTTATCGATCACGCCATGTTTATACCTGATCAATACCATGATGGTAATTTCAAACTGATTAGTACAATAAATAGCCATCACCCACTTTAATCGCAACACTCAAAGCCACATCAAAAAGAAGCGGCATCAAATGTCTCTTTTCGTAGATTTTATAAGAATCTTAATTTTGTGGAAACTCAAGATTATATCAGAGAATAAATAGCTATAATTATAAATCTTTCATATGTTTCCTGATTATTTTTAAAAGATCAAACTACAAAAAATCAAAACTGATCAAAAGAGAAACATTTGTTAAAGATTTTATTATGTAATTAAGAATTTTTAATGGATACTGCAAATCTCTTAACTTTAACATTGACTGTTAGTCAAATGCCATTATTACACCAAGATAACACTGATAACTTTGAATTATGTTGAATTTGATCTTTATATCTTATCACTCAGAAAGTGTCAAAAATTCATACACAAAATAGAATATGAAAAACTATCTCGAGAAATCCTCTATTCATGCCATGGCTATTTTAATTTTTCTATCCGCTGGTAGTACAGAGTCGATGTTGCACCTTCTAGGAATACTATGATACGGCTGAACTCATCTCATTATCATGTTTTATGTGCTTACCAGGCTTCAACAACTACATCTGATATTAGTATACTAGACTGGAAGACCGAACTGGATAAACTCCAAAAAAGTCGATTTATTTAAAGATTTTTTAATATTCACTAAATTACCAGCTTTATATGACATAAATATGCCTTCATTTTTTCATGTACTAATAACGATTTAGAATATTCTCACTAAAATAACCAGGAAATGTTCGAGAAGTGGGATCATTGCAAAGAGGTGGAACCACTTCTCTATTTGATTACAAAAAGCCTTAAAAAAATCAAAAAATGAGAATTCTTTTGAAAGAGATTTAGGACCAGCTCAGCTGAGATAAGTCACCTGGTCCTGGTCTCCGGCTGAGCCGTTGGGAACTAAGTAAACTAGAGGCTTTAGCTTATTCCACAATTCTCTTCTTTAATACCCAAACAACAATATTTTTAAGAAGTTTTGTCCGAGAAGAACTGAAAATTAAATTTGAAATTATGCATATATTAGAATGTAATACGCGGTTTTTCTGGCTCTCATGAGCTTAAATATTCAAAAGTAGGAACGTTTACAAATGTAACAATGTTAACCCAGCCAATAAAGCCTGGAAATAAGTTTATGGTTATTTATACTAAAAGTTAGGAGCATTTCATGCTGAAAATGTATATTATTCATAATCATTGATATATTCATGCTAGTATTTTTGAGACTGTTTCTGAAACAATGAGAGATTGTGGAAGTTTCTATACTACTAAAGAGCAAAACTCAGGATATGAGCACATCCTTTAGAAGGTTTATATATTGAAGTGGTGATGCCATACCACAATATGATAAAAGATAATAAATTTTCAAGAACGAGATTACTTGTAACCTAAGACATTTTGAAGTTAATTGAGTCTGATAGCTTTCTGGGTAACAGTGGTTATATGTAAGTTACCAAGTGTTTAGATTACAATATACGACTTTCCGAAATATCAGACATACAAAGGAAACAATCAAGTGGAAGTTTTCACGGTATATGGATTTTCTGCAGAAATTATAAACCAAAACTTGTTTTCAGTTTTCACTATCTTTCCCATATCTATTACGCGATGTTTCAAGTTTCTGCTACAAAACTGTATCAGCTGGTTTAGTGACAGTCTTTCATAGCGATCAAAAAAGATTCCATGTTTGCAAAATTGTTTGAAGTTTGGTCCTGAGTTAATTCCAAAAGTATCCCAGCTAGGAGCCGGTAGTTGCAAAGAATCTACATCCAAAAATATTGAGTGTATCTACTATAAATTCCACGTTAAGAGGATTAATGCCCACCTAAAAATGACTTCACCGTTGCAGTTATTAATTGAAAAATAAAAGTAAAAAGAGAATCATTAAATTTTTAATAAAATTAATTGTTTATTCTTATCACATGCCGGTTTTTGAAATTAACACTGTCGCTTATAATATTTTGCTCATTCCACTAATTAACACCTTTTAAAAGTCAACCAGTTCAAGTTCAAGATATATTTAAGATCGTTGAGATACCTTTATATATTTCTGTTTTCCATATAAGTATCTATGTTTTGAAACATTTGAAGAAATGTTTACCACTCCAAAGATATAAATATCATGTCTCATCCAATAATGAAACAAATATCTTTGTAATAATTGTGTTTATATGTTACTTTTATATATAGGAAGTTTTTCAAGAATTTCTGGTGCCTCTTCCTGACCACGACCAACCAGAAAGCCATAACTACTGATATCTTTCATTAATTCCAATCAATTGTTATTACATTTTAAAATCAACAGAAAGTTGCTATATCCCAGATATATTTTGATGAACGATTTGAATTGAAATTTCAGTGCGACCCTTTCATTAAAATAAGGGAATAAATTCCATAACAGAGTAGTAATGCTTCAAATTTAAGCATGAAAAAATATAGGTTAGAATGCATATCTTTAAAAGGTGTATTACACATTTGTTTAAGCATATTATATATTGAGCAGCAAATTCATACACCATAAGAACTACGGGTAACAGATGTAAAACAATTACAACCTTAAAAAATATTGAATGTCCGCTCTCAAACAATAACAGATGTTGAAGGCAAATGTAATACTTCCGAAAGTTGGAAAAAGGAGTTCTTAATTTGGCCTTATTTCCAACTAGGTTCAATACCAGCCAATGAGAATCATCTTCCAGAAATACCTAACACACTCCGTAACATATAAACTCTTTCCAGTTCCGTGAATAAACAACCTCATACTCAGTACATCTGCATCTCTGTCAGTTATTCATAAATTGTCTCTTAAAATATACTTCCATATCCTGAATAAATGTGTTTCCTACAAAGACTGTCTACAAATTTCAATTTAGCACAAACTGCATTCCGTTTTCTTCAAACTTGTTCTTCAAACTTGAATTGAAGGGAGCACAAGATACATCTTTATAGTATCACAAAAGAAAAAATAACAACATCCTTTTCAATAATCTTGAATAAGATCATCACCTGTCTTGGTATTGAGTGATATGTAAATCAAATCAAAAAAAATCAAATAGTAACTCGTTAAATAATATTTGACAGCAAAACAACCCATCTTCCTAGACTAGTAATTAAATAAGTTTATTGCAGAGTGTTTAGTACTTCGAGATATAAATAAACTACTCCTTACTCCGTCCAAACTGAGATAAATATGTAGGTTGCTGTTGTGGAGGTTTTGGTGGAGCTTGTTGAACATTCTGTCGTTGCAGATCTATTCTCTGTCTTTCTTCATCTTCTGACTGGTGAAGAGCCATGTTTCTTGCAGCAGCAATAATCTCTCTTGCTTGTTTGGAATCAATATCTTTTCTAGCATGAACCATAGCTTCAAAAAGTTCAAGAGGGGCATCCCAGAAATCCGATCTAAGGTTGAGGAAAATATCAGGCAAACTGACAAGGTCCGAGTCCAAAGAGGATAAGAAATGTTCAAATACACGGAAGTGGCTTTGGACGTGTGCTTCATCTTCATGATTCTTAATAAAAAGCAAATAGAAAGCCTCAATATCTAGTTTGATACGATCTGTGGCCTTTGCGCCCTTTAAAGATACACTGTGGTTAAGCAGTGATCCAAGATAATGAATAACAGTCTCTTCAAGTAGATCATCAAGGAATACCTCATATATGACTGACGTTAAATGCGAACGACAATCATCAATGTATTCTTGTATGGTATCAATAATTTGACGAGTAGGCTTTCCCTTATACCAGTCTGATTTTGTAAAAACAACGTCAAAAGCAGGCTTCAAGTCATTGAAGATAATTTTAAGAAGACCAGCGATGCATGCTTTAGCAAGAGAAATAAAGCCATCACACACAGTGTCCCAAACAGCAATAATCTGATTCTTGTATTTATTAGAAACCATAGCAGCAGTCTTGTTAGATAACGCCTCGGCATAGTCTGCACCCCTAATCTGATCGTTAGCAAGTGCCATGAGGTATTCTACTAAGCCACCGGGTACTGGAACAAAATTGGGATTCTTCTCCTTAAACTCTTCAGCATTTGGTGGCTCGTTAAGTTGTAATTGAACTTGCTCACGCATAGTCTTTTCCCAGCTTGCTTGTCTTTCACGCAAAATATTTCCACATTCTTCAATAGTTCCGAGGAGAATACGGCCTTGACCACTTTCAGCAGCAACATCCACTTGCTGTGAAATGATAGAAAACATAATAACCTCTCCTTGCAAAGCAAGTCTCTTGTCTTCACCAACTTCTGGGGGAATACTTCGTTCAATGAAATTGACTTTCTCATTAGTAGCAATGTTCTTACGCCATTCACGTAATTTGTTGACAATGAGAGAAAGGTAGTCATCATACAGCTTTTCTTCACGACCGTCAAGCAGGGGAGGAACAAGTAAAAGTTCTCCTTCTTCATCCTCACGAGAAATATGTAATATTTTATCCATATGTCGATAGTAGCTCTTCACATACTGTAAAATCTTGAGAAGGATAATAGCGCGTACTTCAGATGCCAAAATCTCGTCAAGCATTTTGTATAGTTCAACATGATAGAAATTAACAAACTTGTTGAACACTTTCCATCGGTCTGGCATGCATTTAACAAGCTCATGCTTAACCAGCCCTAAATCAGTGAAAATCCAGTCTAGGTTGTCTAATATTTTATCCGGATCATTGTTAAAAGCTCTGCGACACTCAAGGAAAAGACTATGAACAGACTTTTGTATTGCCTCAAAAAATCGCTCAGGGTATCCTCGTCTGATTCTGTGGAGTTTCTTCAACGAACCCATTAATGTCTTAATATTTCTTTGGGCATTACTATCGTTATTTTCATCCGAAACTGTGCCTGCATTCTTGTAACCAATACTTCTTCGAAATGACTTAGAATCATCAGCCTTTCCATTAGAATTCAAGAGACTGAGCTGCCGAGATGGTGAAGGTCTTCTATGACCTAAGCTGTCTTCCTGAATTTCTTCAACAATCTGAGCACCCAGATCCTGCTTTTCCTCAACATCAATAATCTTTGCAACTCTAACCACAAGAGACCTGTCCCCCGTTCGGATAATTTCAAGTAGATTTTCTGATATGTCAAAGAGAATTGAATCAAATCGAGAAACCAAATCATCCAATGACGAAAAGTGTTTGCGAATAGTACGACGAACGTCTTCCGTAGATCGAGAGGCGTAGTACTCTGCGTTATCTTCCAAGTCTCTAAGTTTTGATATTTTATAATGAATGGTCAAAAGATTCGGCATAGATGATGTGAGCTCAAATGTACCATCCAGCTCTATCATCCTCTTTATATCTCTTAATTGCGAGTTTAATGTCTTAAAGTTTTCAATGAACCTTTGGGTCTCCACAAAGTTTTCATGAATTCGAGAGATTTTGTTAATTTTCTCAAAATGGAGAACTGACTCCTCAGAATCCAGTCTCAATTTGTCAATCTAAAATAACGTTAGAAATTCCAAGAGCTGGTTATTAACATCACCACTTGGTTAATACTTACTTGAGTTATTTCATTTTTCATGTCATCAATTAAGAGTTTGGTTTTGGTGAGCGAATTCAAGCCTTTCTAAATTACGAATTAGCGCAATGTAAACAAAACAAGTTAATTAAAATGCACATACCAAAGTGACTTCAACTTGAGCTTGAACATCAGCTCTTAAACTTGAGTCAATGGCAGCCTTTTCTCGTAGCAATTGCTGTTTCAATGCTGTTACTTTCTCCAGATCCTAAAAACAGTTGTCAGTTAATAATCTCACCCAATAAGTAATGAGTTCTAAACCATGAAACCATGTAGAATTAAACAAAAGTAAAAGAGACTTACATCTTGGTTGCGTATTAACTCAGAAATTCTTTAACGAGAGATTAATGAGAAGGTTAGTTGATTCTGATAAAAAGGGGAAGAACAATAGTTCAATCTTACTTCGTAACAACTGTATGATCCGGTCGTGTTTCAAGAGACATTTCTGTAGCTCTAATATGAACAGGTTAAAGCTGATTAAAACGTATTGGTAAAAGGATGTTGTTAAGAATCCCACTAGAAATTAAAGAATGGAAATAGACCTACAATCAGAGATGGTTTGGTGTTCTTTGCAACATTAAGATGATCAATGATTACATAATGGTGTATTATGTAATACATACATACATACATACATTTTGTAGATGGAGTTTGCTGTTATGTACTTTCAAGCATACATCTATTCTTCTCTAGAGCGACCTCTCAACTTTCAAATAATGTCAACACCAATTCTTCGAAAAAAGGTTCTATATTTATACAAGGAGCTCATATATATGGGTAAAGATTATCCGTAAGTATTACCTTACGAAGATTTAATACCCAATACTTACAATTAAACAGGGCGGGATACGATTTCTTTGTAACAAAACTCCGAAAAGCGTTTCGAGGCAAATCAAGATTAACAGACCCAGCTGAGATACAGAAGGGAATTGATCTAGGCGAGTATGTCAAAAAAGGTAAGAGTTCAATAATTATAACATAAACTTAAATATTTGACTGCTGCATACAATTATGTCATCTAACTTTTCTAATTCATTTTCCATATTGATAGAGCTGGTCGCTTTATATTCGCTAAAGAAATACCGATTTTTAAAGAAGAATTACTATGATATTGAGAAAGAAATCAACTAAAAACAAAAGCAAGAATCAAACAAAAGAGGCTAATATGTGCATGGAGATGGGCCAATGCCGGACCTGATTATTCTAAATACTGGAACCCTCCAAGGATGTTCATTTTCATATCTTTTATGATGATTGCCAACATAATCATCATTAAAGAAAAAAGAGGATACCAATGTTTTTAACTAGCCAAAAATATGTAATTCCAAATGAAAGGGACGGCACTAATCACTATGATTTCCAAAAACTAAAACCAGAGATAAATGTACAGGGTATAAGATAAATAAAAATATGATGGTATGGTTTGGTCATTAAATTCGTGGGTTTTTTGTTGTAACTTGTGCGAATGTATCCGACTCGCTTAGTTCTTGTCAAGAGAGTTATATCTCAAGAACTTTTCAATAAGATCAACGTGAGTAAGCTATAATAAATTCCAGCAATAGTCAGTATTTGAGAACGATTTATATGAACCACGCGAACATTGTTTTGACGCGCCGAATATCTACCATATACTTGTAGCATTAAGAAAATTCAATAAACAGTACTTACAATCATTCTTCGACAACAGTATCTTTTAAGCTTTAACTTGTCCAAAGCCTCACTAGATTACAAACAATATAAAGTCAGTAATCTATTGTGTTCAACTCGCCAATCCCTTGCGATGTTTTTGCTGAACTCTATACATACCCTTCAGTGCTACCATCTTCTAAATATTGGAGATAAGTTTCCCATTTATCGCCGACAACCTAAAATAATTGCAGAGTTAGAAACTTTTTCCAAAACCTTCAAACCCAACCCTGTCAATGATAACTTTTCGACCGAGTTTTCATTCCATTCTGTAAGCTATACTACAGCAAATGATAAGGTGCATACCTTTCCGCATGAGAAACAACGAACTGGAACAATCATTGTGATATATATGTCTTAAAATACCCAAGAATCTGAAAAAAGTGGTATGAGATGGTGATATCTGATCGCCGGGTAAGAAGAACTGATGTGTTAGCTGTAGTTGTCGTGAGAAAAATCCTGTGAGAGCGGATGTAAGAGGCAAAAAATTTTGAAGGTGAGGTTAAGGTGTGGCTTACCCGGCTTAATAATCGACATCCACAAGCTGATTCATCATCTCTAAGTACTACCAGAGTATCACAAACATAATAAATATGGCATTTCACTCTCAAATGAACGTATTCTAATTCTTTTACTCTATAATTCTTGTCAAATATCTTTTTATAAATCAGTTCTTTTACTATCCTTCAGCAGCCTGGCAGGAATACTGGTGTTAAGTCTCAGCCGTGTAATCTCGTGATTGATTACCTAATTATATTTTTTCACCTAAAATTTTTTCGAAAGGGCTTTTACTATCTCGCGAACTTCTAAAATTCTTTGATCGTTTCTTATAAACCAACATCCCAAATACACATTATTCGGTTTAATTTACTGCTGGTTTATTGCTTTGCCTCAAATACACTTAGGTTCATTTTATTTTGTACTTACTCAAAAATTTTCAGGAATCAGCACTGCTTTTTTGGGAAGAAAGTGAACAATGTCAGCATCAGCAAAACCTGCTAAAAAATCCAAAAGTGCATCAGCACAGCAGCAAAAGCACCAATCTTGGACTTTTTCCAAAGAAGTTGGTGGCTCATTGCCTCAAGTAAAACCCATTTTTTACCAGAACAGAAAGTAAGTGTGATTTACGAGCTTGATTTACTCTATTTGGTACTAACTAGTTGATTTTTATTTTCAGATATCTTATTGTGCTTACATCTGTTGAAATTCGTATATATCAGATAACTACTCGCCAATGTGTTAAACGAATTCCTGTGGATGGATCTCAGTTTTCCCATATGATACTTAGTTCCACTAGTAAAGTATGGCTTTTTAACCTAGGAGGAGAAGGCTGTGTGGTCGATTTAGAAGAGGAAGATGCGGAGGTCACCAAGCTATCTCTTGATATACCCATAATTGATATTATTGATATTATTAATGATACCACATTTATTGTATTGTCTTCGACAGATAGGGTCAATGGTACTGAGCCAACCACCTCACGCAGATATCTACTTAAGCATTCTCTTCTAGAAGGAAAGACATACACAACTGATGAGACTGCAACTGACTCAAAGGAATTAGAAAGTCCAGAAAACAAGTGGAACACCTCAGTTATATCTTATGTTGATAACTTTAAAAATTTTGCAATTTCCAGCAACGAAAAGTATTTTGTGTTCACGGCCAGCTCAAGTTCCTCTGATCTAGTTATTGCTGGTGAACTTGATACCGACTACAATCTGGTACACCAAATGCCACCAGTTAAGCGAAAACATAGATCTTTAGCTCTTGCTATTTCTGACTCTGGTGTTGCTGCTGTTGGTTCTCTTGGTGGAGCGATCGACCTCTATTATAACATTGCAGACAAAAACCGACCTTCTTCCCTTTTCCCTAGAACTCTTAAATGGCATATCGACCCAGCTAAAGCCTTAACATTTTCATTGGACGGAAATTATCTACTCTCTGGTGGTAATGAACGTGTCTTAGTATTCTGGCAATTGGACACTGGTCGCTCACAGTTTCTACCTCGTCTTAATGGTGACATTTCGGGAATAGTTGTTGATAATTCTAGTGAGCTCTATGCGATTCAGATGGGAGATAACGAGGTCGTGGTTTTTTCATCCTTGGATCTTCTTAGTCGTTTGCAGATTGCCGGTATTAAGGCCCAGCTCCCTACATCTTCACAACAACAAAAGGATCAAGTTGGAGCTCCAAAGCACTCTGCACCAATTGTTTCTTGTCCTTTTTACATTAATCCCAGAACAAAACATAGCTATTTATCATTACCTTATGCTTCTCTTATTCAAGCATATGATACACAAAGAGATGAGCAGGTTGGTGTCGTAACTGTTTCCCCTGCTATTCAAGCTGGTAAGGTTAAAATTGAAACATCAATTAAAGACGCAGAGGTAACCCAGGTATGCTTTACCCATGATGGAAAATGGATGGCCACTGTGGATGAGTATACGCCGCCAACAATTGATAGATTATTATCAAGAAATGATACCGAAATTAACTTGAAGTTTTGGAGATTTGTTGAAGGTAACTGGACACTTGCGACCAGAGTTGCGGCTCCCCATGGAGATAATGTTAAGGTCAGAGTAATTCCTGCGGGCGCGAAATTTAATAACGGCAATGCATTTCTCACAACTGGCTCAAATGGTGGATTGAGATTATGGATGCCTCAATTGGCTGATAGCGAGAACGAAACTGATAAGAGTAAGGTCAATGGATCTAATGAAAAGTCAATAATCAAAGTTGGAAAAGAATATTTGGATGTCAAGTACTCTTGGGCAGTTAGACGTGATGTTCCTGGACTTTTACATCGCCCCAGCAGTGTTGCTGCAGGTTGGTCAAGTGATGGGTCTGTTGTTGTTTTAGCTTTGGGAAGTTTAATGTATATCATTGATGGTGAAACATTTGAAATCAAAGGCACAATCCCCAACTTTATTGATTCCTCCATTGTGACTATTGAAGTTGTTGGAAGTAGGCTGGTCATTCTCTCTCAGACCAGACTGGTCGTATATGATCTCATTAATTGCACTCAAGTTTGGTCTCTCGGTGTATCATTTGGAGATGGTGAAGCTCGAAACATGATGGCTGTTGATACAACTGCTAATGTTATTGCTCTTGCAGTAAACAGCCATGTCGTTAAGAGTAAAACTTCTAGAGTTTATATTTTCTCATTAGACAGCCCCTTACCCCTAGACGTTAAGCAATACAAGACTTACGTCTCATGTATTCGACATATTCCTGGATCAACTTTGGCGTTCCAGATTT
The DNA here is from genome assembly GCA_900654225.1 of Magnusiomyces fungicola. Taxonomy (NCBI): domain Eukaryota; kingdom Fungi; phylum Ascomycota; class Dipodascomycetes; order Dipodascales; family Dipodascaceae; genus Magnusiomyces; species Magnusiomyces fungicola. The sequence goes on from CAACAH010000004.1 coordinate 2,600,894, forward strand.
TGACATCAGAACTAAGATTTGTCAACTTGACACTCGCTACTACGTCTACAGAAATCATCACCGAAATTACTGAAGATGCCTTAACTGTTGATTCATTTGAATCATCTCTTTCCAGCCTTTACTCATCAGCTCAGCCTGTTCACTCTACTCGTCGCCTTTATGTTCCAGACTTTGATAATGCTTCTGAAGCTATTTCTATTGCCTCTTTTGACAAAGTATTTGAAGATGCTTCTGCCGGTGTCAACTCTATGACTGAACTCTTTGATCGGGTTATGAATGTTATTTCCCATAGAAATTGAATGACATAAGTTGGATGAGATATATACCTGTTCATATTGATTTTTTTTTTTTGTATAAAACCTTTTCTGTATTCTTATTCGCTTAGTAATTAATAGATCTAAAATTACTCAATTCACTAATCTTTCCATTTTCTATGAAAAATAGTTCCATGACCCCCACAGTTCAATTTTATCTTCAAATCAGGTGACTTGGCATGATAAATATAGGAACTAGAGAAATATTCATATAAATTCTAACTGAAATCCCTTTTTATGATCATTCGGCTTTCCCTCACTATCTCCTTTTGCCTATCTTTCACATATATACCATATACCATTACACGAAAATACAGCATAATTCAAGATGGCTACTAAAACAGTTGATGTTGTGATCATTGGAGCTGGTATGGCAGGTATTGCAGCTGCTGCCGATTTAACTGAAGCTGGCCTTTCAATTGCTGTTCTCGAGGCTCGTGATCGTCTTGGTGGTAGATTATTTACCGACCGAAAGTCTGGAAGTGTTCCTTATGAGCTTGGATGCAGCTGGTATCATCAGACTTTAGACAATCCTCTTTACCACCTTGCTCTCAAGCATGGCTTTGGTACAGCTTATGATGATGCTGGCCCTAGTATTTTCGATAACAATGGCCCTTTAGAGTCCTCTAAGAAGCTTGGTCAAGCCGCTTCGGATTTTGATGCTTGGACATCTCTTTACTTTGAAAAACATCCAGAAATCAAAGATCTTTCTTTGAAAGAGAGTGTAGATCTCTACATCAAAGATCATCCTAGTCTCAGCGGTGATCAACGAGCCGAGGTATATCGAATCCTCAAGATTACTTGTCTCTCCAAGGGACCTGATAGCGAAGTTTCTACTAAGTACACCTCACCCCCAGGCTATGGTCGCGATGCTATTGCTGTAGGTGGTTATGACAAAGTTTTTGAACATATTGCTCAACCAGTCAATAAGAACGACATTTACTTAAATACAATTGTCACTGAAATTTCTAAGGAATCTGATGGATCTGTTGTTGTTTCTACAGAGGACGGTGGCAAATATTCTGGAAAGTATGTGATTGTCACAGTTCCACTTGGTGTTTTGAAGAAGGGCACTATTAAATTCACACCTTCCCTGTCCCCCAATATCAAGAGCGCCATTTCAGGGTTGGGTGTTGCTAAGTTTGGAAAGGTTTATTTTGAATTCGATGAAGTATTTTGGCCGGCCGATACCGACAAGTTTGTTTTTGTTGGTGATTTAAACGGCAATTACTCTCCTACTCTCATCTCCAACTGGTATCTTTTCAATGGTGGAAAGAAAACCCCAGTTCTCTTCGTGCTTCTTTCTGATCCGTTAATGGGTGAGCTTGAAAAGGATAAGACCAAGGCATTCACCGAACTTAAACCCATACTTGAAGGGATCAGAACTGACAAGTCTAAGCCAGTCCCTGAGCCTACAAAGGTCACCACAACCAATTGGATTTCTGACAAGTTTGCTGAAGGAGCTATTTCTAGATATCAAATTGGTGTTGATCCAGCAATTCCTACTAAGCAATTTGAAAAGGGTGATGACCACATTCGATTTGCCGGAGAGCATACCAGCCACCGCGCCTTCACATTCCTTCATGGAGCTTATGCCAGTGGTAAACGTGAAGCCCAATTTATTGTTGAAAATCTCAAAAACTCCAAGTTGTAAAGTTAATAATATAAGATATAAGAACATTTATATATCTATAGCATCCCTGTCAAGAACTAGTTAATTTAAGTTAGTTGTCTCATGTGACTATCATGTGATGTGAGTTTATGAGCACGTCACACAAGCCATCTATATCTTAATTACGTACTTCTATCTGCTCAATACTTCACTTAACTTGCAACCTTTTCTTACCAGCACTGGGTTTATATAACTTATCGCAATTCTTGACAGCTGTTTTTACGGTTGGAATTTCGGCATGTCTTCTACAACCACTGTTGATGAGCAGGTCGATGACTCTAAATTGCAAGACATTATTCTCCATCTTCAACAGCTTCTTTTATCAGACAATGTGCTTACATCAACTACTAATACATCTACTTCCTCAAGACATCAGGGAGGAGCTGGTGCCAATAGGTTAGCGTCGTCTGATGACTATCTCGATCAGCTAGCACTAATAGTCCGGGATGCTCTGACGAATAACCAAACGGACGAGCTCAGAAGTGGACTAGATTCTATTACCAAATCAAAGGATCAGGAGATTGAAAACCTATGCAATGGAAATCAAAATGTATGTATTAAGATTTTTGAGATTTTTAAGATAAGAGAAGAGTCCCTCTTGTCTTGTCTGGTGTAGTTACACTAAACATGTATTCGGAATTGTTAAACTAATTGAGGGGTTTTAATAGGAATACATCATGTCAATTAATCAACTTACAGCAGTATCACAAAAGACTGATAAACTGAAAAATGATGTACTAAATCTCAATACTAAAATACAGCAATCTGGTCATTTTTTTCTAGAAAAGGTATGATTAAACTTCGTTTCCGACCTGATTGATATACTTTTAGCAAAATCAACTAACATATTTTACCCCGCAGAAAAAACTGTATCTGGAATATAAACTGACACGAACAAATATGGATTTGTCAATTGATGCCGTTACAGCATGTCTTCAGGTTCTTGATATTACAAATAAGGTCTACGAGTTAATACGTAACGGCCAGCGTTTTGCAGCATTAAAAAGTCTTGATGATTTACAGAACGTTCATCTTAAAGAAGTTCAAGAATTTGGATTCGCTCAAATTATCAATCGCAATGTACCAGCATTAACTAAGGTTGTTAAGACAGACTCTTTGTCTGACTTAGATGAGTGGATAGCAGGATTGAAAGAGCTGAGTCTTAAGGTCGGTAACGCTGCATTTGAACACGTTGAAACCCTTCGCGATGCCTGGCAGCAAACACAACATAAGCATTCCGAGCTTGGTAAATATAAATTCAACTCTCCAGTAGAATTGTCATATCGCGAGACGGATTTTGATTATCTAAAAAACCGTAAGGTATCAGAGGACCTCTCTTCGGTATATGAGTGCTCTCTGGTTCATGCTAGTTTGGGACTGTCCATTGATTTTCACGATCATTTCGAAACTCAACTTAAGATAAAGCAAGATGAGCTAATACCCTCAAAAATACAGATCGATACCACTGATGAATCTACTATAAGTGCATCATTAGCAGATCTCAAAGGAATATTGGAGTCTACGGCAGGATTTACTGTAATTGATAAAACTGTTTCGCGCCAGATTAGAGGATTAAGGCCTTCAGACAGTGTGGATGAATTTTGGTTGGAGAATTCTCAGAAACTGGTTTCGAAGCTTACTGACGTTATTAAGAGTATATCAGATGGAGAAATTCTTTTTAAGGTAAGGGAGGATCTTATTCTGTTTATCCATGTTCTTGAAATATTTGACTGTGATGTTTCAGGACTCAATGGCCTAGCTATAACCTTGTTTAAACGCTATATGGAGATTTCCAAGGCAGAGTTTGTCGAAAGCTTTGCAAATAATTTGGATGAGGATGATTACATGCCGATGGTCTGCAACACACAGGAAGAATATAACGAGATTGCTCAAAGAGTTTGGTTTAAGCAACCCCTTGTTGAAGGTAAGAGGGCTACATTCCCTCGAATGCTTTATTTCTCTCAGATTTACCTTCTTTTCTGCGCAGCTATGCAGGAACTAGTTTATAAGTTAGAAAACTTCATGAGCGATTTGGATGTTGATTATGGTGTGATTGAAGATTTGATTCGAGACTTTACTGATGGAATACTTATTAAGAATGTTTGTAAAGCCTTTGAAGAACGGTTATCATCTACCACACGTGAACAAATTGTGCAAATATTGCTCAATTTGGAGCACTTTGAATATGCATCCTTACAGGTTGAAAAGACGTTGCAGAGTCATCGTATTTCAGGAAGAACCTTGCAAGTTAGACTTAAGGCTACAGATTCGTTCCGAGCTGCTAGGAAATTGGCTGAGGCCCGAATTTTCGAGTTGGTTAATGCAGTTGTCGATGATTTCTTGGAAATTGCGGATTATGACTGGCTTATCACTACACAAAACACAGAACCCAGTTCATATCTTGTTGAACTCATTAATTTCCTGAAGACTATGGTCAACTCTACTTTGGTCAACCTACCTTCGAGCATTAAGAGCTTTCTTTACCTTGATGCATTTGATCATCTTGCTGCGTCATTGTTACGGTTTTTGGTTGATGCCAGCAATGATCTTACACCAATCGCCGTTGCTAATTTTGATTTAGACGTTAAGTTTTTGGAAGGATTTGTGGAAGAACTGGCTAAGGACAGTAATGAAATGAGTTTGACCACCACATTTACTGAGCTTCGACAGTCTATGGACTTACTGAGAGCTGAAGATATTTCTGAATACAAGAACACAATGGTCCGAATGAAGAAATATGATCGCGTTAAACCTGAAAATGCGCAGGCTCTATTTCAAAAGGCAGCTCATGCCATCAAACAAAGTGAAACTTCACAAACGGGGCATTCTCCTCATGGCTCAATCAATTCCACTACTAATAATACCACAGGATCAAGATTTAAGAGATACTACAAGACGGGAGTTGAAAAATTCACAAACAGAGATTAGTGTTAATAGAAGACATTATTTCATCGTTTTTTGTTTAGGTTTTTTTAGGTATATTTTATAGCAAAGTGCGGAATTTGGGATTTAAAGCATATAGATAGTTACCATTAGACACACTTATGGTATAGTAATTTATATCAAGGTATTCATATTCAATCGAGATCCGAATGACGTCCAAGATTACAAATATTGTTTCAAGGGATCGAAGAAGAAATATTCTAACTCGATTTCAACTAAACAGCACTTGGTCATTAACCAGTTATAGTCCTGGGTATCATATTTTCATGAATTGTAAAAAAAAAAGTGCTATGTACAAGTCTTTTAAGCGTTTTATATTTTATCATATACATATTCAATTTCTAATATCATCAAGATCTAGAATGCTTGTGTGATATTAGCTACCACACATTCAAAAGGAGAACCAGCCTTTCTTCTGCTTCTTAGTGTCTTGTTCCAGACTCTCAGTAGTTTCTGGTGTCACTGTTTCTAATTTGCAGCTTTCAATGGCCTTTTGTTTAGATTCTATTTCTGCAACTCGTTTGTATATCTTTGTTTCAATAGCACCCAGCTCCTCTACAAAATATGTGTTAGTTTTTTAACTGATTGGAATATAAATATACGTATGAAAGTTCGCATTGCATACCGTTGAACTGTTTTGTTCGATTCTCCAGTTCCAGATTCCACCAGACGGAATGAAGAACAAAATAGGTCAGAAACGCATAAAGAAAGACTTTTGATGCTGCTGGCATAATATCTCTCAAAGAGAGCTGTGGCTTCTGTTGATTTTTATCACTGTCATTATTACCAGTTGTTTGGCGGGTAGTAGAGTTAAATCGGACGAATCGAGTTGTAGATGGTGTTAATATGTGGCGATAAGACGAAAAACATAATGAGGGTGAAGCAAGCCGAGATAACTGCGGTGTCCGTTGAAGTGTCTTAAAGATTATATTAGCCATTGTGTTGGTGAAGACGTGAATTGGATTTAGGAAAAGCGGTTCGAGATCCCAGAAAAATAAGTTGGTGGATTTGCTAGATACAGGCATGCATACATACATGGCATAAAATCAACCCTCATACATACATAATACGTCACTTTCCAGGGTTGTTACTAATGGCGATGGCGGCTTCTCATTGTTTCTCCATCGTTCCTGGCTTTTCCCCAATTTCAGTAGTTTGAAAAAACATGAGCTGGAGTGGAAACAGGATTCATATCAGAAATATGTAGGTTTGTGGTTTTTTTAGGTTTACTACACTTATCTGAGCCAAAAGGTATGGTGTTTAGCATGATTATGATCATTGAATTCAGGCAACTGAGTAAGCATATGGTGGTAGCTACAGTGATCTGAATAATATAGAGCATTCCAAGTAAAGCAAGCCAAGATTCTTTACACGGCAACTGGAATACCTGGGGGAAATCTCTGAACGTTTTGCAGATTCAACAAAATAACGAAAGCATTTTACTGAAACCCAAAAGAGATAGACTCAGAAAGCCGTCATTTTGATTCATTTATAAGAGCTAATCTGCGGCGGTAGTGTTCAAAAGTGCTTTTGGTTATGTATCACTTTCCAGCTTTCTTCACTGGCATATATATCTGTTTTGTTCAAGGATATAATCTCACGATCCCGTTATCTGTACCATATACATGTTTGGTCTATACTTGACGTATCTCATGTACCACTGATTCTTACACTAGGCACCGTTGAGATTGCTCCAAATGCCAAGGATACAGCTTCCATGATATATCTCTAAAGACCTGTATGTGAAAGCTTTGAGGTAAGGATTAGCGGGGTTATCTGTTCATCTGTTCATCTGTTCATCTGTTCATCAACATGAGAACAAATTATATATATAACGCAAAAGTAAATGGAACTACTACCTGTAAAGTTCTGTCAGTTTCTGAATGAGAGCCATTTTTTATCTTTACATCTGATCATGATACCTTCAATGTTAGTTATGAAATTGGGATACCTAATGAAGCTCTTAATATGCCTCTAGTATTCACTGTTTGCATGTTGTGGCGCTGCGTTTCTGCTAAATATGCTTTTTCGAAAGATCGACTTGAGCGTCAAACACGGGGTAAACACATATGTTAAAACCAAACGATTGATACACCTCCAAAGCCTCCGGAAACCCAAGTTTTTTGGATGGTCCGTTAGAAACTGTTTTATACTGCTTTTGTGTAATAATGTAGCAAGTAATTGGTTCTTTTCATTATAGCCATTGGAAAATTGGATATCAGAACTCAGAACATGCATACTCAAGACGCATGCGGCTGTGTGCCACGCTGTAAACTTTGCCAACACTGCCACCACAGCCCCAGCCAACACCTTTGCTTCTCCCATCACCACCTTAGTTGTCTCCTCCTATTCACACATCCCCAACCATGCCTACTCCTCCGCCTGGTGCCTACCCTCCGGGGACCCAGTTGGTTGTGGGTACTCACAAAGCAGTTATTAAGAATTTCTTGTCTGTCGGTGGCTATGCTCACGTCTACGTTGTTTACATGAACCCGCCTTTTCCAGATGGAAACCAAATTGCGTGTTTAAAGCGCGTTATGGTACCTGACAAGATTCAGCTCAATTTGCTCCGTGCTGAAGTTGCAGCAATGGTATGCTTTCATTCTTTTTTTTCTTTCTTGGAGATGTGGTTGTTTAGAAGACCATTACTTTTCAGTCCTCTAATCGCTGGAGCAACTGTGACATTCCCTGCAACTTTCCTTACTTTCCAATAACTAACCTGATATTGACTTGACTAATATAGCAACGCTTAGAAGGCCACAGAAACATTGTCCAATATGTTGACTCTCATGCTGCTCGACTTCCTACTGGTGTAGGGTACGAGGTTTTTGTACTCATGGAGTACTGCTCTGGTCACGGGTTGCTCGATTTTATGAACCAGCATCTTCGTGACTTGTTATCAGAGACTCAAATTTTACAAATTGCTTCTGATATTGGTGCAGGTCTTGCTTATATGCATTACATTGAGCCTCGCTTAATACACAGAGATTTAAAAATTGAGAATGTTCTCATCTCTAGTGATGGTGTTTTTAAGCTCTGTGACTTTGGCTCTGTTTCACCCGTACTTCGCCCTCCTCGGAATGCTCAAGAGTTTCAGATACTTGAGCACGATATCCAAAACCGCACCACAATGCAATACCGATCTCCTGAGATGGTTGACTTAACTAGAGGATTTCCCATTGATGAAAAGTCTGATATCTGGGCTTTTGGCGTTTTTGTCTACAAGTTGTGTTACTACACCACACCTTTTGAGAAGGAAGGTGATCCCGCCATTTTAAGCGCCAAATACACATTTCCTTCCAAACCTGCCTTTTCTGATCGTCTAAAACGCCTTATATCTATTTGTCTTAGTGAGGATCCTAGAAACAGACTAAATGTTTACCAGGTTCTTAAGGAAATCTATGATATGAGGGGAATGACTCTCCCCCTGAAAGATATTTACGTCAGTCCAACTTCTACGCAAAAGATTACACAGACTGCCCCTGTGGAATCTTCTTCACCTGCTTCTTCTATTCCTTTGGCAAATAAATCGGATTCTAATGTGTTGAATATTTCTGCTTCTGCTTCTGCTTCAAGAACTAACATTAATATTCCATCCTCACTTTCGAGCACTAACCTGCCTTTGCCACTGGAGCAGCAACAACCCATCGTTAGTGCCACATCCACTCAACAACGTCAGACTCCCACTGATAATCCAAAACACCGATATCTTCAAGGGATCTCTTCTAATGCTAACTCATCCACACTTTCAAACGACCCATTTGGTCCTATTTCGGGCGCTGCAACCCCTGCTGCTAAGTCTGATGTTGAAGATGAATTACAATTTGACACAGCAGAAGATGTGGCTTCCAAGTTTCCTACTATTGAAGAGCTTACATTGAGCTTGGAGAAACAAAGTTTTAGCCAAACCTTACAAAACAAGTCTACCAACACTTATTCCAAGTCCTCTTCACGTGTTAACTTGAGCTCAGGTCCTTTGCCGCAATCCTCGAATGTAGTCGTTTCTCCTCCAACATCAACCTCCTCATATGCATCCTCATCGCCATGGAATATTCCAACTTCATCATCAGTAAATCAAAATTCATTGAATTCAGTTGGGGGATCATATCCCCCTTCAACCTCGGTTAATGATTTTGGTTACACACAAGGAATGTCTTCTGTGCAACCTACAAAACCACTCTCACAGGTCCATCAGCAACAACAAGTTCCTAGTTATGTTTCACAGCCCGCACAGAGTTCTTTGAGACCACAGATGGTATCTCGTAGTACCATGACTTCTCCGATTGCAAGTAGATCGCACACACCTGCTGCTCCTCATCATTCTAAGTCTTCCCCAGTTTTGAACTCTCAGAACCCTCCTCAGAGACCTATTATTAGAAGTATTAGTCCTAGGGATGGCGGCGATTCCTCTTCAGATGAGGATGATCCTGTTGTTGATGGAACCCGGTCGGTTGGCACGATCCAAGCTAAGTATACACACCCTAAGCCTAAGGGCTTTACAAGACATGATGATGGTACATTGAAGAATACAAATAATGAGTCATTTACCAACAGTGATAATACACTATTGGCGCCAATACCTCGCAAGTCGGATGAACGTCAGCATTCTAGACCCCTTTCCATGTTTGTTCACAATTCCAACTCAGAGTCCTTGATTGATACTTCCCCTGATTATCAACCTCGAAGCCGCACAATGAAAAGAGTTGCATCGCGGAGTAATCCTCAGCTAAGATCCCCAGTTCCAAAGCAGCCTGATGTTGTTTTAATTGAGCCCCTTATAACTGATGAAAAGGACAAGCTCAAGAGTCTATTGACTGGATTAAATGAAAAGTCTAATACTGTTGTTCTTGATGATAATGACGACGAGTATATAGATAATAGCGTTGATTTCCTAAAGGTATTGAACAACGAGTCTACTGGTAGATCACGCCATAACAGATCCCCTAGCGGGGGGTCAATGATGCGAGAGGAACCAACAGGACTATACCCCTCTACTTCTAACTCTGGTACACGCAAAGTAGGTTCTCATACCAAAAAGGCTAGTGTTTCATTGAAACATGCAGTATCAACTAAAATTGGCGATGCATTCAAGAAGTTCGATGGAAGCAGAGCGACTAGTTATTCTCGTAATGATCAATCACGCACCGGTCAGTTTTCAAATATGAAGAACAAATTTTCGTATTCTTCGGAAAATTTGGGAACTTATGAAAGTGATCCAGAAGATTTTGACTACCCATCTAAGCGTGACAAATTGGCACCTGCAGCTGGACTTTCTCGTAATAAAACGACTCGAGTTCCAAGCTCCAGTGGATCGCGTGCAGGAGGAACTGTTCAAGGTAGAGTTCACGCGTTTATGAATCTTCGTTCTGAGGCACCACCTCCTAAAACAGCATCTGGTTATGGTAAATATACTGACCGATCTAGTCCTATTAATGATAGAGATGCTAGCGACGAAGGTTTTGGGTCTCCTATTTTCCCGTCTCGCTCATATTCGGCAATGCAGTCTGATTCAGTTCATCGAGGAAGATCATCGGCAGAATTTTCTTCAAACGATAACAATGAACAAGGTCGCAAATCTTTTGAGTCGGCTTTAAGAAACAGTGAAAAAATCAAGAAGATGGCTTCAACTCCCGTAACCATGTCATTATCCCAAAAATCTAGCCCTAATAGCCATAACGGCTCCCACACTGCAAGTCCTGATGCAGGAGAGGCGAAAATGGACCACCACCACCATCATCATCATCATCACCATCATTTCTCAAGACACCACAGAGATACAGAGTCGTATGAGCCCCGATCACAGCCTAGATATCGAGATGATCCCGATAGTGATAGTAGCGGTGATTATGGAGATTCGTTGCCTTCTCGAAACACAATATCAAAAAGCAGCAAGAGAGTGCCTTCTAAGCAGTCTCAAACTCAATATGGGTTTAACTCACATAGACGCCAGTTGTCTACTATCTCCTCGGCATCGTCATCTACGGAGGGCTCCTTCTCAGCTAATCACACTGGCCCCAGAAAGCCTCCTTCAAAGCCATCCAAACCAGCTCACTTACAGTCTCCTCGTAGACAAGATAGCCCTGCTACCGGCTCAGATGGAGAAGGCAAGTTCACCCGCGGAAGTTTGAGGGCTCTGTCAGCTATAAAGACGAAGAACACTGTCAATCAAACAGATACTGGCAACAACTCTAACCTCATTGAAATGAGTCCAGCACAGTCTCCTATCACTGCATCTAATGACGACTGGAAAGAGATGTTTAACAATAAGTACCCAAATGTGGTATGAGGAGGGAATTTGATGTAAATAGACTGTGGTATCAAGTTACGAGTTGAGGGATGGTGAAGGAAGTTTGTCGCATTTATCAACATTGTGCTGTTCGACAAGAGAATATCTTTTTTTTTTGCATTTTTATTACATTTTTGGAGTTGATTTGACATTTATATCATTTTATTCTATACATATTAATGGGTGTTATTATTGCATACAGTTGGTGTAAAACAGTATCATTTATTTATGTACATGAAAACTTACTTTATTATTAAATTACAAATATCTATATTGGATTACTCTGATTAGGTATCTTGATATATAGTACAATCTAATATTTAAACTTAGAGAAATAGAAAAGTGAAAGGATATTACAAAAGTATCAGTAAAATCAATTAGAAACCGCAATCACATATATTCAAGGTTATTATAATAATTAGGAATAACGTACAGCAGCAACAGTATCAAGTAGGTATTAATCAAGTAATACAAATCATTAACAAAAATAACAAAAATTAAAAATTAAATGCAAACAGAAAGAAATAAAAAATAGAGGATATGTTCCCAGGAATTTGCTCAAGGGTTGTATAGATTGCTGATTTGAAACACTAACGGCATGAGATCAAATGACTGTATCAAAGCAGCCAAGAAGTGCCTTAACGAAAGAATCCATATTCCAGGATCGAGCAAACTGAATCACCTTATCAAAACAACAAAATAACAGCATTATCCGGGGAATCTAATAAAAATATAAAATACACAATCCCAAACCCTAGGAGTGTATTGTGGCTGAGGGTATTTTGGGTTGGAAAACACATTATTCAACATTGTTACCAAAACCAGCCGTTTCTTTGAGTAAAATAAAGGCAACCCATAAAAGTATTCCAACAAAGAATGAATTGGAAAAAAAAAAAAGATGGTTATTTGGGTTTAAAGATCGTTTCCGTAATAGTAGTAAACTGCGCGCTTTCCTACCGAGTTAACATGCTGAGGGAGATAGGCATAGCATGTGAAACCGAGATAAAAAAGAAATCCCAAGAACAAGGTATCTACAGAGGCCCAGAGTTAGTTACATGGTTCAAAGATGTCAAGGGCTATGGTTGTTCGACAGCCACAAGTTGATTGGGTGAACAACGGTGGCAAGAGCTCTGCGAAACGGGGGGTGGAAAAGAAAAGGGGGTAGGCAGAAGAACAACAATGCTAAAAAGCTCGTTTAAGCTACTTACTAATGATAAGGATCTCCCAAAAGCTCAGCATGTAAATAGGAAACAGCTCAATGGTGTAAAGCGTGCGGAGCTTTCTGCAATATGAGGATGCCATTTTATCTTTGCCTGGGTATGTTCTAGTTGGGTTGATGTTGGGGTGTAGATGTGATGATACTGAAAGATTTTCGAGCAGAGTGGAAGGTGTCGACAGACTTGGTTTGGTTGGCTTGGTATTTCGTCAGCCTGTGTATGTAACGCAACGCTTTGATGGTGATGGTTATGTGGCCCGTGTTACCCGGCCTAGCCTGGGGCATACACACGCCCAAAAATTTTCGTGCACCACCACTGCCCAAGTTAATCACCACATATCAGTGATCGTCGCTTCTGTCTGTCCGTCGACGTTTTCCTGGGAAAAGATCTAGTCATGTACGCTTTGAGATCGTCATTAATCCAGCGGGTCCGATGGACACCCGTTGTCCCATTGGCTGCACGCCCTATTGCTTGTTTCTTTTCCACTACTAGCTCCGTCACTCAACAAAAAGACACCCAATCCAGCTCTTCCAGCTCTCCCAGCTCTTCCAGTTCATCTCGCCAGCCCGGTCTTGAGAGTGTGAACAAGCTAATCAGCGGAGCTATGAGCCACTTTGGACAAACCTCCCCTCGCAAGTTTTCATTGAACCAGCCCGATTATTACTCTACCAAGGACATTGATTCAGTTGCCCTTGAGCACACCAAGATTCCAAGAACCGGCCCCAAGGCAGGCCGCACTGTCGAGGTAAAGGCCGGAATGTCATTACAGCAGTCTCTCCGTATTTTGAACTCCCTCAACAGACAGTCCAACGTTCGAAGAATCTCAATGTCCCAGAAAATCTACGAAAAGCCAGGAAAGAAGGCCCAGAGACTAAAGGTTGAGAGAAAGAAGAAGTTGTTCAACGAAAACATTAAGAGAATGTTTGAGCTTGTCTCTGAAGCCCGTCGTAAGGGATACTAAGCGACGGATCCTGGATGACGGAGGAAAGAACATTGCATTTGTGTCTGCATATTGGTATACCACAATCAGGATGGACAATGTAACTCTTGATTCATTGGCGTGACTCTGAAAATCAATATGTGACGCTGTGATAGAATAGTACGTCCGGTAAACAAGTTACTGAGTACTCTATGTTGAACAAACATAAAAACCCCCATAAAAGCATAAGCCTGCGCGTGTACATTTGAATCGATTGAGATTTGCTGCTGTTTATGCCTATATTTCTATTCCTTTTTTAAAGCCCTTTTTACATGTTTTTTTATATGTTTTTATTTTGTGTATATAATATTTACCTCAAAAGATTTATTGTTTTGATTTTAATTTTAGTTTTAAGCGTTGATACCTGTTCATTTTGATGAACATTGTTAACAAGTTGGTTGCTGAATATACCAGGCCCTTGCAAAATGCTTAGCCAATTATGTTGCGTGTATCTGAATGAAAATGGAGAATAACGTGATATTCAGGTGAAAAAGTAAACTGCAGCCGCACTAATGTTGTGGTGATACATAGATCCATCCTGGTCCAAAACTAGTTTTCAGCCATGTGTGAGTAACAAACAATCAAGCAAAAATCATTGGGCTTCGTGCTTTAATAAATATTTAATCAAGCTCAAAAACTGTTTTAAATTTATTTGGTCAAATTAATTTATAAACAAAATATATATTCATTCCACCTGCTTCATCAAGCATCAAGCATTTCGACATCTTCTTCCCCATTATTATTCGTTTCTTTGTCTTTTTCATTCGTCTCATTTGTTTCTTCATCATTAGACCTATTCTCTAAACCATTTTTAGCAGCTTCTCCAGATTTCTCCTCGTGCTCTTCACTATGAATTTGTTTTACAATTCCCTTTTCTTTAAATTGAGAATCTGGCTGTAACTCAACTTGTGCCGACAAATTATCCTCACCACTTTCATCAACCTTTGTAGCTGATTCCAGCTCCTTTTTCCTTCTTTCTGACATTTGTGGAGATCCCTCCTTTTTTATTCTTTCCAAATTAATCGCTCTTAATCTGGCCATGAGATTCATGGGTTCCTTACTCTGGGTTTCCTTCTTTGCGTCAGGTGTAAATGGTGGTGGTGAAACTATGGGAGAACTTTCTTTTGCTTTCGATTTAGAAGGTGTAGAGTCTGTAATTTCTACATCACCATCAGCATCATTCTCCAAAGCAAATTGTAAAGGATTTTCTTTAGATTCATCCTCATCAATAGTAATGACTTCCTTTTCAACCTGTATATTATCTTCCTGATTCTTCTGAATTTCTTGGGTATCCTTAGCAGGCTCGTTTTCATGTGATTGGCCTTCGTCTTTATTTGACGATTGTAGTGCAGATCCATCATCCGTTTCTTTATCTCCAAATATAAGTCCACTCAGATCTCTATTATGTTCATCTGGGTGTAGTGATCGAAGCTTAACTTTAGCAGGAACTAACCGAATCCTAGTTCGCGAAGTACCCAAAACTTCTCCCTCTATATAAGCACACAAAGAGGTTAGTTATCCCAAAAAAATATTTTCAATATAATAAAAAAGCACTTACCACTATTGGCGTATATCTCAGTTCCAACCAAATCTTCCCAAACACCCACGTATAGCTCATTACCGACACGGATAAGTGGTTGATCACTTCCCAAGTCTACGATTTGAAGACTCGAATCTTCCACAATTTTAGAATCAGCCTGCCCTCTGCCAGTTGCTCTAAACCTTCTCATACGAGATGGTGTTTTCCCTAAATGCCCATCAGCATCATCATCATCAATTGCAAGACCTCGCTTTTTGAGGCGTCGACGACGCTCTTGTCGTAGACGACTGTGTTGACTAATAAATGCTGCAATTGCTTCCTCACTGTTCAATTGGATCTTTTCACCAGGTGTTTTGGATGCATGTAATTCTACTTTTAGTTCTTCTTCTTCTCCCTCATCTTCATCGCTAGCATCATCGTTGTCATCATCTTCTTCATCCTCTTCTTCGTCATCTTCTTCTTCCTCTTCCTCTTCATTGTTATTTATTATATTGTTCGTTTCCGCAGGCTTTTGTCGCATAAGCCGAGCTAATGAGACCGAACCAAGCTCATTTATTACTGATTCGTAAACCTGTGACAAGTCTAAAGTCACAAATATATCCTAATTAAATGAGGGAAAAAACAAAAGCATCAACAAGAAATGACACGTTACTTAGAGAGAATAGTGTCAAAAAAAAAAGAGAATAATATCATTTATTAATATATGGTACTTTGATATTAACGACAGTAATGGTATAAATAGGGAATTTTATGTAAATATACATCATCGACGTTGGGAGGTTACCGCAGTATTAACCGTCTAGTGTGACAAGTAGTCACTTCCATACCAATTGAACAACGGTGTGAAAAAAGGAATTGAGTACTCTAATGTTGTGATGCAAAAATGTGTATTGAACCAAGGTCCGGACTGATACAATCCGGAAGAGACCAATAAATTTAATATCATGCCGAATGAAATCTAATCTGAGCACGAAATAATAAAGGTATGATTCTCATTGGGTTGGAAAGTGATTTCGTCTCATGATGCATATTTCAAGGTTGCAAAAATAAATAACCATTAAAACAAATCTATTAAGCACTCACCACCATTTCTTCCTCTTTCTGGGAAGTTCCGTTGCTGATATCTTTTTCATTGGCGATTGGGGCATCGGAAGCCATCATTCTAGCCTTGATATCTTCGGTAGATCCAGGAGCAAACACGTTTTCTAGTAATGTAATTAGTTTCACAGCTCCGGAAAACGTAAAATAGCGCTCCATAGTTTATTTTGGAATATAATAGGAATAGCGGGTCTTTAGGGTATACGTCCAACCACGCCACCAAAACAATAGATTAGCAAACTTACCAAAACTCCAATGCATTTCTTCACCATCGGTTAAGAATGAAGTGTCTCCAATCTTCTCAGCAGTCCATTTTGTAGGGTCCTCAGGGTCTCTGACAAAAGTATCCAGCGAGCAAGTGCCAGTTCTAATGTCCAAGTGATCATCGCCAAGAATAGCTCTTCCCAGAGCAATCTTTGTTGCAGCGTGGGTAACAATAAGGATATTCTCAATCTCAGGCTGAGTCTTGTCAAGTCGTTCTACCAAGGAGTTGATAAAGAACTTTGCTCGCTGTAAAAGTTTATCGTAGCTCTCATTGAGAGAGGAATCGCCCAGTATAGGCTCATAAGAAGCATCAATCAATTCAGGAAAGTGATTTTCGACAAGAGTCTTTGTGGATGCGGGCTTTGGAGATATCTCGTACTGGCGGTTTAACCACTCGGATGCACCATGGTCTACAAAGACCTTGAGGCCCAGAGCTTTAGACGTAGGCGTTGCAGTCTGTAAGCAGCGATAGTAAGGAGAGGAATAAATTTGTTGGACTGGGCGCGATCCGCTATCAGCAAGTGCTTTCAAGTGGGCCGCAAGCTCAGCAGCTTGATCCAGGCCATGCTCGGCTAACACAGGATCAGCCGGAATGCCTGTTGGGGGCGGAGGCATGGGCTTATCAAGAACCCAGTTAGATCGAAAGCCGTGCTATGAAGGACAAGCAACTCGCAAAACGTTAGAAAAGAAACATTGATAACTGGAGAATAAGAGAGACATACTCTGGTGATGTAAATTGTCTTGACCATTGGAGAAGATGTTGGCGACGAGGAAAGCGAAGATGGATGAGGAGAAGAAAAGGGAAGAAGAAGAAGAAGAAGAAGAGCGCCGGGAAAGAGCAAAGCGGGTGTCAAAAAACAAACAAGTGTCATGTGACAGGCGAGAGAGGTGTAATGTAATGTAAGCGCAGGGCTGAAGTATTACACAATTGCTGCAACACAACAGGCGTGTAACATGAGTGTCATGTGACTGGATGCCACAGCCCTTCGTACATGCAATGGGCAATGTGGGGTGATGAGGACGGAATGGCGGCGGTTCGCCCGGAGAGGGCATTTGCGGGAGAAGCGCGACACAGCAGCAGCGAGGTTCGCGGTCCACGCAGACGACGAGCGGCCAGTGGTCAGTGTCAGTAGGGTAGTTTGGAGTGACAAGAATGGTCTGACCACCGAACCACCGAACCGCCGAAGCAGGCTCCAAAAAAGGGCTTGCTTGGGCAAAAGTCTCATGATTTTGGTGTCACGAGGTTGTGCAAAAATAATTATAAATATAAACTACGCCAATCACGACATGTTCTTGTACATTCCCTTGTAATCCGCTACACACGCCATCTGTCATCGTTAGTAACAGGCGATGCATGGTTTCTAGAAACTCCCCATCTGTAGAGAAGACAGTCGAGCCTGTGAGATTCACGTAGTTGCAGTGGGGTTTCCCGCAAAAATGCTCCATGAAAGCAAACACCGAGATCCGAGTATATGGCAAGGTGACAGCAGCAGCAACAATGTCCAGTTCCACTTCCACTTCCATTTCTATTTCGAGGCAGGGGCCGAAGGTTTGGCGGTGGGCCTTGTCGAATCGGTTGTTCTGACAGGGGCCGCTCCAGGCTGACAGAGGGTGATCAGCTATGAAAAAATTCCGGAACTTGAGACCATACAAATACTCGAGCAATCCCTCGTCATTTTATACAATTTTTTTTTTTTTCTTTCTTTCTTTTTTTCTTCTTTTTTCTTCTTTTTTCTTTCTTCCTTCCCTGCTTTTTATCCAAATATCAATTCCTTTCTGCCTGCTTTATTCCATTCCATCTTCGGTCTGCCCTCAAACCCCCATTACCCTCATCTGATTGAATACCCGCCATGTCCACCTTGCGTCTGCTTAAACGAGCTACACAGATTGGCGCTGTGACTTCGGCAGTTTATGCCAGCGGCATCTGGTATGCCTCGAACCACTCAGAGTTCCAGAGGTACGTCCCGCTCTCTCACACCATCATTGACTTTTTGGAAGAGCGCGAATACCATTCGCAACACGCATACCGCGCCCGCAGGGCGCTGGAGGAAGAAGCTAACCAGCTCAATGATTCCTTCTATTACCGAAGAGTGGAGTCCACCGCTTCAGCTTCCTCCGACAAAGCCCCCACCCAATCTCACCAAGTCTCGCAAATCACCTCAGCAGTTACCCCCTCCTCCAACGTCTCTGCTCTCACCTCTCGCCTTGATCAAGAAATTTCCGCTGAGGACCGACAGAAAAGCACCATATCGAGAAACAACGCAACTTCAGCCACTAACTCAAAGGACCCATTGACTCCTACCCGCTTCTTCGATGCAGTCTCTGGCACCGTCGGCAAGAGTCGTGGATACTTGCCCTTAGTACTGCTTCCTGATGAAAGTGACAAGGATATCAACAAGGTTGCTATGTCCTTGAACGATCTCATTGCCAGCATTAACAACTCGGTTGTTACCGAGGAATCCGTTCTCAATGTCACAAGCACTCTTGAAGAGCTGGCTGAATCAAAAGCTTCTGTGAAACCCCACTATGCAAATGAGATTCTAGTCAAGTCTGAAAAGTTTGACGAACTTTACCAAGCATACCGATTACTGTGGGACGAGTATCTCGATAACTCACCTAGCGCCACTTCAAAAACCGGTGAGATCAACCCTGTTGTTGCCGAGTACACCCGCAAGCTTTCCAGAGAAATCATTGATACCGAGATGTTGCTTGTTAAGCTTATCAATTCCAAGAAGGATATGGAATTGACTCAGGAACAAAAGGATGTAGAGTTTCAAACAGACTACTATAGGGTTCCTAAGCATAACAAGAATAGCAAGACTCTCAAAGATACCACTCCACAGCCATCTGAAAGCGCTGTTTCATCCCAGCTTTCGTCACTCGATGGCTTTAAACCAGCTTCAGCTGATTCTTCCGTACAAACAAACTCACTCGATCCCAAGAAGTATGGAGCTCTCGAGCCCTCTGACATTTCCTTGCAACTTGAACTTGCTTTGACTCTTTTGGTAAATGCTCTACATCAACATTCTTCCGTTCCTTTAGGCCCTTATATTCAAGGTGTTCGTCAAGCTTTCCAGGCACCCTACAAAACATTTCATAATGACCATGTGGATAAAGCCACATTGCTTACTGAAGCTCTGAAAACGATCAATATTCCACAAGATGTTGATTTAAAGCCAGTGCTTGACGACATTCTTTCTGGTTATGAAGACAGTCATAAGCGATAATGTCCAGACCTTTTATCTATTCTCTCACAATTTGTTGGCCTTGTTGGTTGAAATTATTGACTGCATTTTTTTTTTTTTACAAAGCTTTAAAGTTACACTGCTGGTGTTGTTCTGGCATTATTAGATTCTGATTCCCAATCACAAACCGTTATGATTCAAAATGTATTTTCTGTCCTGTCTATATTTTTTATTTTATTTTTTTATTTATCTAGTTTAATACAAAAGTGCTTTTTTTTACAACAAAACAATCATCAATTAATCAAGTTTTGGAGGATGTACATCATTGTCTCAATACCTGCTGGACTTACGGATAGAAAAATTGAAAGGTGATCACGATAACTGCCCGGAGTTTTGCACGGTACTATCAACCAAGAAGATGCCTACAATATTCATTTCAAAGTAAGTTTAACAGTTAAAAACATCATTCTAATGGCGTTGATCTATCTGTTTACACATTTACAATATGTTAATAGTTGATCTAATGATTCAAAAAAATAAAAAATAAAAAAAAATAAAAAAAAAAAAGACCTGTAAATAAAAAACATGAAAAAACGGCCACGCGGGGTATTAATCCTTGGTTCTCTGACCGGTTATGCCCTACACAATTTACTGTCCTACAAAAGTGTATGGCAACGGCTCACCCATATCTTTGCAGGTACAGTAGTACTGGTTGACACACAATAGGAATACCCCACCCTCTACACTATACGCGTTTTTTCATATGTTGCAGCTTGACCTGTTCATATGATTTGTGATTTGTGATTTATAAGGTTCATTGAGTAAAGGCAGAGCAAGAGGCCCACGCCACACGAAGATGAGGTTATTAACAGAATAGAGGAAAGTATCAACTTGGTCTCTATCGGGTTGTTTTGGCCGTTTTGGCTGTTTTAATTAGTACCCATCACCCGCAGACAAGATTAGTCATACTGCCAACATTGATAATCTTGACAATATTACACATTTCTGAATATCAGCCGTGCGTGTGTTGATTCACTGGACTGTGTCATGTGACGCAACGTTGGTTCAGCCGTTTGGTGCGGGGCAGATGGGCATTGGAGCTGCTGAGCTAGTTTGGGTTTCTACAAAGCGGGCAAGTAGTCACGATTACAAATTACAAATGGCTTGAGCTGGGCCATGATGTTTGTAGCAATTGGCTTGTTTTATTGAGGAAAAAAAAAACAGGCAGACAAGATTGCAACCGGTTTTATGTCTGAAACTATTTTGTCCTTTTCTCAATCAAAAGTTCTTGGAAATTTCATCATCAAGCAAGGCACAAAAGCAAAAAGCAAACAAGTGCTGCTTCCATGTGAAAGGTTTTGACTGGGATTGAAAGGCAAATATCATTACTTGCTGAATAGAGAAAACCGTCTTCTCAAAAGACTTGTATGTTTCAATATACTTGAAATCCGCCACGCACAAACAGATATCATCATGTCTTGGAAATGGCATTTGCTATAAACTGATGTTCATAGCTTTTTATTTCATTAGATTTACTTTTTTTACCGGATTTCACAAAGACAGCCCTAATATCATAGCATGTTCATTGGACTGAAGTGGGCTACAAAACGAAATTGTCTCAAATGAAGACTTTTTACTAGTCAAAAACAATGGTGGTTGCCCACTTACCCCTGTATAAAAGTTCCATTTCAGATATATTGAATCAAAAACATTTGGAAAATACTCTCGGTTACTAAAAAACATGGAAAAACAAGTTTTTAAAATTTGCACCTTGTTTCAAAGATATGCTGTGATATCACCTGTTCATTGATCAAGCTTGGAAAAGTAAAAATGGTGAAATAAGGTTGAGATGTTGGACCAGTCATCTTTAAAACACTCTGTTCTGACAAGTTCTAAGAATTATATGTAAAATCAAAAACCTCAATTTACTGTAGCCCTTTAATTATAATATGGAATTGGAAATAATAAAATAAAAATCTCTAGAATCTTAGATGTTTGGATCGCTTGAGACAAGCTCAAATCATGTTCAATGAGCATTGCTTGATAGCCGCGTGCTCCAAACAAAAGTGATTACCATATAAGGTATCACTTTAGTTACGAACAACTTGTAGTGAAAAGTAAAAAAGAAGGGTTTTATTTGTAAACTTCAGTTTATTAGAATAAATATATATTAAGAATACTGATCAAGTTAATCAGCTTTCGAAATTGATAGCAACAAGGTTACAAGGTTAGCTTTTTCTCAAAAAGCCATAGCTGATTACCAACCACCGCAGCCTCCAGCAAAGCCACCTTCAGCAGCAGCATTGTTGTTGTTATTGTTGTTGCTGTTGTTGTTATCATTGTTGGTGTCTTGGTTGTTAGAAACGAAACCGCCATATACAGCACCGCCGCCAGAGCTACCGCCCTTCTTGAAGAAAGGAGCGGCCTCGGGGTTAGCAACAGCTTCAGGCTCAGCAATTGGGCTGGCGACAGCGTAAGCAGTGAAAAAAGAGAGGACAACAACAGAGAACTTCATTTTAGTAATTGATTGTGTTGATTGTGTTGATTGAATGATTATAAGATATTATAAGATATTGATTGATGATGAGAAAAAAAAAGATTAAATCATTCTTTCTGGCTCCTTTTATAGATTTTTGGAGAAATATAGAACCTCAAAAAGGTTTTTAAAAACTAACCACAGGTTCTATAATCAGAAAATAAATCATGGCAAGTGTTTTGATAAAAACTGAATTGTTGAAACAATCTTTCTCAAGGTGATTGTTGATAAGTGTTCTGATGTTCTAACAGGTTTTACGATATTTTAAGGAACCTGTAGCTGAATCAAAAAAGGGTGTTACCTTGATAATTTTCAAATAAGGCAACATTTAAGTAATCAAATCAGTTTTGATTACTAAAGCAAATAAGATTTAACGTTTTTTAAGGTTGCAATATTTCTGAAATTGAAGCAGTATTCGAAACGAAAGGTCACCACAAAAGGCTGTACCTGAAATTGCTTTCGACGGAAAGCTTATTCTAGACATTAATTTAATGCTGTTTGATAGTGACCACATGGCTTAGCCGTTTTGAAGAATAGTTTCAAATTTGATGGTAAGACTGACTTTGACTCATGGCATTTCTTTTTATAAACTGTAAAAAGAAGAGGAATACCTAGTTTGCTCAAAGATTAAGGCTATCGTAACAGTCAGCCTAGTTAGAAATTTGATTACTGGGTAGCGCAAATCATTAAAGAGCAGAGTTCATCTGATTTGTATCTTTATAAGTTTTAAAAGTGTATAAAAGGAACAAGAAAGAATCAATTAATCTTCTTTTTTTCTCATCATCAATCAATATCTTATAATATCTTATAATCATTCAATCAACACAATCAATCAACACAATCAAGTACTAAAATGAAGTTCTCTGTCGTTATCCTCTCTTTTTTCACTGCTTACGCTGTCGCCAGCCCAATTGCTGAGCCTGAAGCTGTTGCTAACCCCGAGGCCGCTCCTTTCTTCAAGAAGGGTGGTAGCTCTGGCGGCGGTGCTGTATATGGCGGTTTCGTTTCTAACAACCAAGACACCAACAATGATAACAACAACAGCAACAACAATAACAACAACAATGCTGCTGCTGAAGGTGGCTTTGCTGGAGGCTGCGGTGGTTGGTAAATAGCCCTAATACAACGCTTGTTAGTTTCCACCTTGTCATCACAATGAAGGCATTTACTTTAATATAACGCGCACAAAATTATGTTCCTGCTGGCCAGTGATCCATAGTCTGTTGTCGAGCTTATTGATTCTATTTATTTATTTTCTTTTTTCTTTATCATATGTACTACTATTCGTGACCTTTATATTGCCTGAATAAATTCACTTAACATAACCCTCAATTGAATGAACACTGCACATTTGACTTTCTTCCAATTTTTAAGTATCTGTGTACATATTTGTTATTAAATTAATAGCCATGGGTAATAATTCGTAAAGAAGAAATACATTACTATTGGTTCAAATTTTTAAATTTTTACCTACAGTGAGTTTATTTCACTGGATTTGGATTATGATCGAATAAATTGAACTTAAAATAGCCTTGGCTTAAAATCAAAGTAACAGTAGGAAAATAATTATCAAAAAATACGTAATATTTTTCTTTTTAAACAAATTTATTTTTTCAAATATTTTATATCATCTATAATATTAGCACAAAACGTGTTAATTACAAATAGACTTTTAGAAAACTCTTGAGCGAACGATAGTAAGACTTATATTTCATGATGTCAAAAAGAAAAAGTAAAGATTCGATGCTTTTTGTAATTATTTGCCATGATGAGCATTGTTGTTGTTGTTGTTATTGTTATTGTTATTCTCATTGTTGGCATTGTTGTTGTCAGAAGAACCACCATAGAATCCGCCACTGGAGCCTCCGCTGGAACCTCCCTTCTTGAAGGCAAGGGCTTCGGCTTCTGCAATAGGGCTAGCAACAGCATAAGTGGCGAAGAAAGCAAGCAAGATAGTAATGAACTGCATTATGAAAACTTTTGGCTTTAAGAAGTTTGGTTTGTTGTATAAAGTGAAGCGATGAGATGAATATTAAAGTGGTTTGATGATATTAAAAGAAGAAGAAAAAATAAAACTATCAGGATATTGCTCCCCATTTATACTAGCCATGCTGTTAAATCTTTTTGAAAATCATTTTATAACCAGCACGATTTGTATTTCCTTATTTCATAGTCTTGTTGTCATGTTAGTAACCCTTTTGGCATAATTTGGATGTCTTAATTTAAGACTTTTCATATACCAAGTTAAATGAAGACTGCAGAATGTAATGTTTCATTCAAACAGATTTTGATTGAACCTGTAGATTGCTGATTGTACTTATATAATTGTGAAGAACCCATCAATTCATTTTCTTACATGATGTAAAGTATTTACTTAGCCATATGCTAATTCGTGGAGATGTATGCATTTAAATTTTCATCCAATCAAAACTCACTTTAACACGGCAGCTTTTAACCTTTTAGAGTTAGATGTCAATGAAAAGTTTCACTAAAGTCGGGAGGTCAGTTCTCCAGTGAATAGGCATTATATAGAATAGATAGAATAGATAGAATATATTATATTGATTCTGAAGACCAATAATTGAAGGTACTTGTTTTGTTTGAAAATATAAATTGAATCACTTGGATAATTCAATATTGATCTAAAGATTATATATGTTATGTTGGAGGATTACTCTTGGTTTGAAGCACTTGTGAAATTTATGAGACTGCTGCATGAACCTTTAACCACTTTTTTTTAACGGTCAGGTAAAATTTAGCTCTGCTTCGTGGATCAATCTGAGCCATTTAATCTTGCCATGGCCTATGGCTTATTAGTAAATACATCCTGAAGGTTGTTGAGATATTTAAGGTAAGCCCGTAATAATTTTCAAATAGGATTGTAAACACCAACCTAATTTTAATTTACAAATGTGGCACTGTTAAATGAATGTAAATAACAAATTTGGGCTTTCACAATTTGGCTGGAAACTAATGATATCGTCCCGTGTTGTTCTTCCTTGTCTCAAAGTGTCAAAAGTAATTTCAGTGTAGCACCCTGGTTGTCTGAAAGACTGTATTAGCTTGACACCTCTAGGGTTCACAGTCTGTAGGTCAAGCTTTCTTTCTTAGCAAAGGCTTTTCCATGTATAAAAAATGGTACATTTTCAAATTCCCCAACTGTCCACTTGAAAGTATCAAATTAAGTTTCTAAAACTCATCTCAGAGATTGTCAATTAGTACCCGTCAAAAAAGAACAGTTTTGGAAACATCTCAATTTGATCCGAGTTAATACGGAAAAGAAACCAGATTTTAAACCTATATTTCGAAAATAAATTTGGTCTAAGTAACAAAATAAAATAAATATAAAAGTAGATAACTTAATTACAATTGTTCAAACCTTTTAGTGTTTTTTTCTAAAATCGTTTCTTTTTGCTATTACTGCTTGTTCATTTTTGTTTCTCTTCTTTTTGTCTTTTCTTTATCATCGACTCTAATCATCTTAGCGAGTTGAGTGTCTGCAAATCTAAAATTTGGATTAACCACACAATATGGGTGATCCAATAATTGTTTAGCAGTTGGCCTTTGATCTGGATTGGTTTGGAAACACTGGTCCAAAAAGTTGTTGCCATTTTCTGTAACAAATGGTTTCGTATCTTCTGGAATAGGGGGAGCTAGTCTTGCGTTACCAAGTTTGTACATTGCTCCAATGGCTTCATCAGTAGACCATGGTCTACGACCAGCAAACATTTCTAGAACAACACAACCAAGAGACCAGATATCAACCTTCGCGCTATAACCTTGTTTTTCGTTATCAACAACATTGTGAATCACTTCAGGAGCCATCCAGAAAATAGTGCCTTGCATGGACATTTCGGCATCATTGGCGTAAATGTTACGACTCTTCTTTGAGATACCAAAATCAGATATCTTACAAACACCATCCAAATCAATCAGAATATTGTCTGATTTCAAATCACGATGTAAGATACCGCATGAGTGTAGATAAGCAAGACCATCAAGAACTTGGCGTGTGAAGTACTGAGATACGCTTGTCTCAAATCGGCCGTGCTTTCGTAATGCCATACCAACAGTTCCACCAGGAACATACTCCAAGAATAGATTGTATGTATCGGGAAGTGCTTCAAAACCCAAATATTGGACAATATTGAAATGATCCAAATCCTTCATAGTTTCAACTTCTGCATGTAAGGCATCAATAACTTCCTTCTGTCGTTCACTGTTCTTATCTGACATTGTTTGAGGTACGTCAACTTGTTTTACCGCAATCATTTCACCAGCTGTCACGTTAAGAGCTAGGTACACCTTACCAAATGTGCCTTTTCCAATAAGTTCACCCTTTACCCATACAAACTGCTTAACTTTTCCACGGTTATCACGCAATCTAGACAACTGTTGACTTTTGGTGCTACCATTACGGAATTCATTAGGTTTAACTTCAACTACCTTCTGGCCCCACATCTTGGTACTCTTTCGACGTAAAAGAGCTCCTGGGCTACCACCCAGAACAACCCCACCAGGTCCACCGGGTCCGTTAGCGTTCATAGCATTTTTCGTATTAATACTAGCCAGAGATTGGAAACGCTTGCGGCGTTCAGAAGCTTCCTGAACAACGATTCTGAGCGATTTGGTACGCATTGCCAGTTTGCCCTTGCGTCCGCTACTTAGTTTGTTTTCGTGTTGAAGTGGCTTTTTGGGTTGTTTTGTATCATTTTCTTCATCGGATTTAGAAATAACAACCTCGTTAGTCTTGTCATAAATATTTTGGCTGTCTGACTCGGGTGCAATGTAATTATTCAATGCGCTCTTTCTTCTTCTAGAGAGCTCTGAGTTAGCCTTTTGAGGAGCTTGAGATGAATGTTGTTCACTGATGTGCGGCGAATCTGCTAAACCTTGTTGTTGCTTTTCTTGTGGTATTACAGGTTGAGAAGTGGAAGCAGTTGTCTGGTTAGGCTGCGGTTGACGATTTGGCTCAACAACGGGAGATAACGGTGGCTGATATCCTCCTCTCCCAACGCTAAGGCTGCTAACACTACTAATACTGGAAGGTCGTTCAGCCTTAGAGTCTAAATATTCATCCATAAAATGAGTCTCGTCAGAGACTGTACTAACAGAGCCTGTGCTGGGCGTACTCGATGTTAAAGTATTTATGCTGCTATTACTAACAGTTGAGTTCTCATTTTCTGAGGAACTATATACTGACCCAAGGTTAGAGGCACCATTGGCATTATTGATTGCGCTATTGGAGGTTTCGACACTTGGCGAGGCCGGAGGGGACACGCCTTGAGGATCTAAAATAATAGGTCGATCAAGATCTGCATCTGGAAAGAATCGGTCCAAGTTCTCGTAAACGACTTCAGCAGGAGGACGAACTGCCCAACCGCCAAGCTTCATATTAGAGAATGAATCCTCATCAACAGAGTCAGTTGAACTTTTGATACTGTCTTCTTCATTGTTTTCAGCGTGATTTATGCTTGAGGCGGGTGGAGATGAAGATAAAGACTCATTTCGTGAATGACTTTGGCTCTCAGGCAAGCGATTACTGAGACGTGATAATTCTGAAGTTCTTCCACCAACGGTGCTATCAAAGCTATTGCCAAGCATTCCGAGTTCGACAAGACTCGAAGGAACTGAATATCCGCGGGTCTTGGTAACATCAACATGTAAATGTGGCCGCGCGCGTGCTGCAGCTGCTGGTGATGGTATTAGTGTTGATATGATCTGCTGGTGACGATGTACTGAAGGTGGAGAAGATGGAACTGGTGTTGTAGTTCCTGATCGAACATCATCGGTCTTTCTGTAACTCTGCTTAATAGGTTCAGTCATTTTTGCTTCGTCCGTACCCGGCAATGTTGATTTAGAGGACATGCTAATAGATTTGAAGTCACCATCCTCATCTTCGGTATCACTATCCTCATCCCCTCCGTTATCATTATCCGCACCAATCCTGCTTTTGGGAGTCTCGTCGGGTTTGACTGTGAGTGAAGTTTGAGAACCAACTGGTTTAGGAGGCTTCTTTGCCCAAAGTCCTTCATCACTTGAGGAACTATCATCATCACTATCTTCCAACTCAGGTGCTCCCTCAAAAGAAATTTCGTTTTCGTGAAACTTAGCATCCAGTTCAGGAGTCCTAGGCTGGCTCTGATGATGGGGAGAAGGGGCAGCTCCTTGGGAAGGAATATTCAAAGTATTTCCATAGACTGGTGGATCATTAGGCGTGCGATTTGTAGTCCGTACAGAGGGTTGACGAACCAAAGCGACAGCAGGTGATTTAGGTGATGGGTTGTCTTCTTCTTTAACACTTGACAGAGAACTTCTTTTATCATCCATAAGCAACTCGCCTTCCTTGTTAACTACAAAAGAGTTAAAGTTCAAAGCACTTTCCAAAGAATTAGGAGTTTCATCGCTGTTAGGGTTGCTGACGGCAGTGGCCGGTTGGCCAGCATTTTGCAGCTTGCTTCCCGGTTGTGGTGATCCGCCAGAATTGTTGACGACTCCAAAAAATGCCAAATCGTGTGATAGGCCTGGAGAGCCTAAATCTTTAAGATCCAATCGAGGTGGGCCGCCAGAATATGATGTTTGCTGTGGTGGGGTTTTCATCAATCGTTGTTGCTCTTGGAAAAAATGCTGTTGTCGCTGATGATCACTCACAGTATTAGGGTATTCTTGATCGGCTACATTATTAACCTGTGCTGTACTATGTTCTGTAAATGCCGATGAATCAGAAATATTGCTGGTATTACCTTGGCTCTTAATTATGGTAGAGTTCACAGTATTAGGGTTAGTAATTTTTGCGTCAGCCTTGTTGGGATTGGTAGTTGGGCTTGGAGTCCGTCTTACATTTGATAGCGGTTGGGCTATAGATAGAGATGAAGAAACAATCTTCGGGCTGATTTTACCAGTTGAGTCGGATACACCTTCTCCACCACTCGGAATTCTTGGGCGCGCTTGTCTTACTGCAGAATTGGGTGAAAGTCTTCCACGACTTGAATCATTAGTCTTAATAAAAGGGTTACCAGTATAAGGAGTTGGCGCAGAATTTGGTGATGTATCTGTGACCATAAGCTTGGGACCATTTGAAGGAGTGACCCCACCTAAAGAGTCTGCAACATGAGACTTTATTGTTCTCTTGGATGTGCCTCTGGTTAATTGGGTGGCACTAGCTGCCGTTAGCTGGCCATTACTAGTGAGGCTGTGAGTTCTGTTTAGCTGATTCGGTTGTGGTTGAGATGGAGGAGGTGGAGCGTTTCGCATAGCAACAAATTGTTGGCTAGATGATCGACGGTCTGATCTTGATAGTTGTCTAGACATTGGCTGACCCTGTCTAGAAGCCACTGCTCCTTGATATGAGTCAGAGTGTAGTTCTTGCTTAGATTTAGAAATGCTCCCACCAGAGTTTGATTGTGACATCGGAATCGATCCATGACGATCATAATTTTGATGAATATTTTGTTGTTGGGCAGTCAAGACAGCATTTGTGGTAGGTCTAGTAACTGAAACATTCCTAGAAGGACCGCTAAAAGATCCTACAGGCCCACTAAATGAACTTGCGGCACTTCCAGTAGCTGTAACAGCAGTAGCTATTGATGCTGCTACAGAGGTTGTAGAAGCATTACTACCCAGTTGTCTCCGATCATAAGGCGAAGACCTCCTGTCATCAAAATTTATTTCTCTGCGCTCAGGCCTAATAACCTTGAAGGAATCTTCAGACGATCTTCTTCCAGAATAATCAATGCTTGCAACACTTAAGCGTAATGGGTCCCTAAAGGGTATCGCGTTAAGATTAAGATCGCTATCACCGATACTATTATGACTGAAGCCAGGCTGTTGTACAAAATTTGCAAAATTAGAGAAGTGACCAAAGGCCCCACTGAAAGACATGTGATGGCCATTATTTTCATTGCTATCATTACCATCAGAACCTTGTGGCAAACCATTGTTACTAACAGCAGAACTATTTCGGCCTCTATTAATCGGTCCAGCCGTTGTAGAACCAGAAGCTGCACTGACAGATAAACTAGGAGGAGCAGTCGAAGTTGAAATATGGGAGGCATCTGATGCCATTGAAGAGATTGAGGACACAGAACTCTTATGAGTATTCATAACATATTCCTGGAAAGAAACCTGTTGTTGTTGAGTCAAAATAGGTTCTTGGGAAGAATTTGAAAGCTTCTCAAATTGCCTAATTTGCGCCGAGGAAGATATAGGCCCAGGATCTGACGGCTTGAGTGAAAAGTAGTCATTAATAGTTAAATTTTTGTTTGAAATATTGGAGTTTGAATCTATCATTAACGAAGCCCTGTTAGATGTATCTTCTGTACCAGGGTCAATAGCATCTGGATGTCCGGAATCATTGATCAAATGTGAAGGAGTTGCAGGGTAGTGAGAGGTATTAGTTGAATACTCATATTCCAAAGAAAGTTGTCCTGGTGATGTGGGGCCATAGAATGGCGTACCAGTAGTTAGATCCCCTGTAAATTGGTTCATCTGAAACAGCTGTATTTGTTGTTGGATTAAATTAACTTGGTTATTTAAAAGCTGTGCCCATTTCCCTCCAACAAAAACTCTCAAGGGTTCAGATGCAGGAATACCAAGCTTATTGGGTTGTAAAAGAAGATTTGTAAGTATGGTATCGTCCAAAGAATGGCCTTCAGTACATCCGTAATCCGTTAAATGGAATGTACACTCAGACACGGAAAATTTGAGGTCTTTATTTGCATCCTTTTCGGGTTTAGAGGTATTGTTATGGTTGGCATCTGAACTAGGATAGCAGGGGAATCCAAGCTTCGACAAAATCATAATCTTAGCTTCATCTACACTTGCTGCGTCTGTAATGTTCACGAGGGTAAAATTTTCATTGGTGGTAGTTGCTAAAACATAGCGTGGATGACTAGCTGGTGAAGACATAGCTGAAGGTGTTGCTGGGGATGATATCGATGGGGAATCTGAAATATCAGCTTTGACAGGCTCGTATTTACGGGAAAGGTATCCATATTGAAATATTGATGAAACTGCTGATATTGCAGTAGGAAGCAATCCGCTTCCAACAATTGGTGATGGTAATGTTGTGGGCGAGTTGAGAGATCCAGATGAAGGTATCAGTGGGGAACCTGTAATAAGAGATGTCTTGGATTTTGGCTTGGGCTTTGACGAAGACTTCATGGGATTACTTGAAATATTTGGTATCACTCCAAGTATAACGTTGTTGGATTTGGATGGAGAGAGTGTTGGATCTGAAGTTTTAGTTGGAGAAGTTTGGCTTGATGATTGTGTTGATACTTCAAAAATATCTAACAAACTTGTAGCACTTTTAGTCATTCGAAGTCTTCCGTCTTTTAAAGTAGTATCTTTAGAACCACTATTTGGGCCAGAATTTTCACGATCCTTATCACGACGGCGAAGCTTATTTAATAATCCTCCACTTCTTTTGTCCTTTTCAAGTGGTAGTGAAGATGATTTCTTCTCCAGTCGAGACTCTGGAAGTTTTGCCGGATCTTTCTTTTCAATGCGGTTATTGTTACCTTTCTCAGTTTTTTCCTGTTTCTCCTGTTTCTCGGGTCCCGTGCCATTTGATGAGCTTGAAGTCGCTGTTGGGGTAGTCACAGAATTGTTAGCATATGGTTTCTCTGTCGAAAGCGTTGATGATAATGATGACGATGATTCGGTAGTAGGAATAGTTGCAGCGTCATTGGTATTGGGTGTAATAGAACTGGAGTCAGTAGGGCCAACAGAAGACTCGGCTGACGCTGTCTTAGTATGTTTGCTGCGAGAAAAAAATGAGGAAAAAGTCGGCGATGATGGTGATACCTAAAATTCATGTTAGTCAAAATTCGCAATAAAAAATTCCAAGTACTTTTAGCTAGCCACAAAATTGGATCGTAGATCTTTTCTTTAAAAACAGAATGGTATACTTTTGTAACCTGGCCTTTCATTAGAAAATACCAGTTACCAATTGATGTGTTTAGATCGACGTACTGGAAAACAATTCCATACCTGATATTTCTGAGATGGGAAAGAAGATGAGGCAACTGCGCTAGGAACGGGGGTCACACCTTCACTAGTGGATGCAGCTCTCAATTGATTTGCATAAGGGTGTTGAAAATTTAAATTGGAAGTTTGAGGAAGAGAATGGCAATGCTGTTTTTGCTGAGGGTGGTTAGATTGAGAATGAAGAATCTGAGGATCTGACTTATTTTTGGAGCGTGATCTAGAACGAACACGAATCTGAGAAGGATCAATTTCTTTAGAAATGTCATCATATGAGATGTATTTCTGAACTGGAAGACGCATCATTCCAGTTGTAGTGGTAGTGTTAACTGTAGGAGGTATTAGAGTTGTGTTACTTGAAATAGGGTTAGACGACGTTGTGTCTGCTGTGGCAGCCGACGAGGGTCCAGAGGATATGGAGTACGCCGAACTAATAGAAACAAAGTTAGCACCTGGATCAACGGTTTGCAAAGGGCTTGGACTTGAACTTGATGCGTTAGGAGTGGAATTATTTATACCACCCAGATTGTTGGAAGCCGTAACGGCAGCCACAGCTGCTGCCGCAGCAGCATGATGAGTTTGATGTAGTTGGCCAGGCGCAAGATGAACGGGATGTTCGGCGCATATGCTATTGCTATGAAAGCCGTCGTGAGTGTAAGAAAAATATGCGCTAGGCCCTTCAAAGCTATCCTCGTCTTTATGCCATATCCCTGATTCTCGAGCAGCAGCGTTAATACGCTCTCGCGCACTAATAACGTCACCATCGTTTCCAGAATGTTGAGACGTATTGCTGGATGACTTATCTAGAACCTTTCGAAGAATTTGAATAAACCGCGAAGGAGTGGTTGAATACATGTCATTGGAAGTTGAAAGTTGACCTAATTCTTTTCCAAGATCTTTTTTGAGTTTGGTATAAGATACCAAAGAAAGAAACTCGGTGCCATGAATATTACGAGCCCGAAAAGTTTCAATCCAATCGGGGCCAAACTTGTTGTACTCTAGCCACATAAGAACTCTATCCAGTGACCATTCCGCAGGGTCCGTGGCTCTAAAAGAAATGGCGGACATAGGGTTTGGATACAAGACATGTTGCTGGCCAGATACATTTCGACTTCGAGGGACAAGATTGGTCGATGGTGACAAGGGTGAAAAGCATGCTGATTGAGAAAGTAAAGGTGTGGCGTTTGGGGTTGGAACAGGCGTTAAAGATGAAGTGTGTTGTTGTGCGGATTTGCTTGAGCTAGATAAGTTCGGACTAGATATGACTGGAGAAGTAGTGGGGTCTGGAGCAGTGCTGCCATGATTCGGGCTATTCAAGGACTGACTGATAGTATTTCCAGTACTTATGCTGCGTGGTGAATTTGTTCTGTTGGCTGGGCTCTGGTCTTTTGGTAAGTCGCCCCAAGACTTAGACCCTTTGAGACTGACAAAGTTATCTGTTGGCTCCATTTCAACCTCGGAGAAGTTGAGTGGTTCTGCAAGTAAGGGAGGGAAAAATGAAAGATTAAGAGATGGAGAAGTAGATTGGCCGGAAGTTTGGGTCGCCGGCGCGAAGGAACCAAGGCCGGTGATGGTGGGTAGTATGGGTGCTGAAGAACTAGGACTGGAGTTGGAGGGAGTACTGTTGAAGGTAGAGAAATTAGTGATGGTGGTGTTGTTGTTAGTAGTAGTAGCCTGAGCCTTCGGATCTAATGTCCGTTTAAAGTTTAGATTCGAACCACTACCTACAGGTCCCAAAGAGCTTGTGGATGAATAACTTCTAAGCTTATAACTGACTGGTGAATCTTCTTTAGCCATTCGATCAAGCTCTTTTCTGAGTGGAAAGGTGTTGTTTCTGGCTCCGCCTCCGTTTATAGTTGGGCTCTGTCCACTTAAATGGCTTCCCAGAGAACCTTGTGAATCTTTGGATTTCAATGAAAGTGATGAACCGTACGAAGTAGTCGACAAGTTTGACCCGCTCTTTGATAACTTGACTGAATTGTAACTGCTAAATGGGTAATTATGGCGGTAGTCGTCTGCTGAAGATGTTGAGATTGGCGTCATTCTTGACCCGCTACTAGTACTGCTATGACCTATTGATGCCATTGACGGTTGTTGATGTACTTTTTTCACATTGACACTCATAGCAGGATACTCAAGATCCGCCAGAAAGGCTCTACTCAAAAGTTGGTCTAGATGTTCAATCTGAGCCTTTGTCAGGTTCCTTCGTGTTTCCTCCTCTTCTATTTCGCTAGGGAGTGGTGGGAGCGGCTTCTGCTTAAGTAACTTCTTATGTCTCCGTGATTTGTGAAGTGACTTTCGATCTTTATCCCCGAGCTCTAGGGTTTCTCTTTTCTCTCGCAAGCTTGGATCTTTCATTTTAGGTTTCGAATTAAGCATGTAGTCGTACATTGGCTCTGAAGTCATATTGACTTGATACTATCTTCAGATCCGATATTACTATCGGTATAGGTATCTGTGATGTTGGTGATATTAGTGATATTAGTATGTTATGGAAGATATGTGCTGCTATTCAACTTCCAACTCTCGTCAATATTGACTGTTTTTGTAATTATTCATTTTTTGTATTTTCATGTCTAAATAAGAGGCGATATTGAGCTTCTGGGATATACAATTTTCAATGGGTATATGTCGTGCCTGCTGTGATCTGAGTAGCAGATCAAAATCAACACATGCAGTACAGATTTCAATGAATATGGTGTTAATTTATTGAATAGAAAAAAGGAGGAAATTCAATTTACGAGATAATAGTAAATTAGACCCGAAACCATCATCTCCCTTAATTTACTCATGTTTTGGTTTCTTTTGGTTGTTTCTAGTGGGGATGTGGGCCTCCTGGTGTCTGCCCCTACAAGCAAAACTCCAACAATTTACCATACACCATGCTTCCTGGATTCAGATGTGCCGGGTCCTGCGTGCCTTCAGTCTGCATGCGTTGGCCAATATTTTTTTTGCAAGTTTCTAGCTACGACTGACAATCACCATTGTCTGGTATTTCTGAGTTGCATGCAAGTTTTGTTTCGAAATTTGAAATGCCTCTGCTTATCTCCTATAACAGTCTGTTGGATTGAAAAAAATATATGTATAAACCTACCAATATATAGTATATAAACCTCATCAACTTCCGTACTTTTGTTAAATCTATTCGAATTAATATATACAAATAGTCTACTCTATTTACAATGTAACAAAATTCCAAAATATATCGTATTGCTAGTTCCTTCATTCAGTTTAGTTCAACTTCAACTCACTAATTCTAATAACTGTCACGCAATTTTGGGAAACAACGTGACGAACATGGCGTACTCTTCTCTGTGTTCTCTCGTGGACCCTGGCTGTGGTTCTAGTCTTCTCGGTCACAACACCTCTGATCTTGAAAATTGATGGGTCAATTGCTGGAGTACCAGTCAATGTATGCTCACGAGTGCCAATGGTAGAAACGTGGTGGAGATTAAGTTCATCTCCAACATTAACATCCTTCATACGAACAGGCAAAATGATCTCATCGCCTTCTGT
The DNA here is from genome assembly GCA_900654225.1 of Magnusiomyces fungicola. Lineage (NCBI taxonomy): Eukaryota > Fungi > Ascomycota > Dipodascomycetes > Dipodascales > Dipodascaceae > Magnusiomyces > Magnusiomyces fungicola. Next base: position 2,636,431 of record CAACAH010000004.1, read on the forward strand.
AACCAAAAACTTGCGATCGTGGATGTGAACTGTTGCATATAAAGCGCCGCCAATCTTCAATGGTAAAAGTTCATCAGGGGTAACAGTGAGTGTGTTGTAAGTGTTTTTAGCAGGTTGGAGGTATGATGGGTATGTAGGTTCTGGTGTAGGGAGAGGAGTTGATGGTTTGTTATATGCTGGGCTAGATGTAGAAAAAAGGCGGCAAGAAAAGGCTGAACCGGTGGCCTGGCATGCCGATAGCCTAGCAGCAACACTGACAGTGCTAACTGATCTCAAAATTGATCGAGATATCATTTCGGGACGTTGGACAGTTCGGAACCGGGTGGTGGTGGTTGGAAAATGGAAAATTTTCTTGTGCGTAATGTTGAGTATGCCATGACTGTATTTACGCAGTAAGGACCTAAAATACGCCACGTCACACGTGATCGCACTGAGCTGTTTTAAAATCGCAATGATAATTCAAACATACTTTACTTCTTTTTTCAAGCAAGCTCTACATTACAACAATTCATTACATGTGTTTTCGCCATGAGTTTTCATGGATTTCAACCTCATACGCCGTCCAATGACGACCTGCCTCCTTCTCGCCCTAGTCAAGATGATGCATCTGATTCTGGTTACGGTGGTTCTGTAACTTCAGATCCCGTTGGTGGAGATTCATTTGCTAGAAACTCGGAGCAGGCAACCTATAGTCGCGGTAGCTCTTCTTTAACCCACCATCGCTCTCCTTCCAGTAAGTATATTGTTTTGATTTTAAATTCTTGTGTCAATGGCAATTTTCCTTTTCGACTATTGCATTTTAACTCTTGTTTCTTGCTGTAAGACATAACTAACTCGAAACGGTTTTTAACTATTTAAGCTGTTACTCGTCGCCATGTCGTTTCTCAAGTTAATCAACTCCAGTACAACGATAATAGGGTTGCCCTTGGTCGTTCAATCTCTGCTGTTCTTACAATGCTTAAAGAGCTTCAAACCATGAATAAAAAGTGGCCCGTATACTACCCTTCCCAATCCCCATCCCCACATGCTCTGCCCTCCAATATTGATTCCGAACACATATCTAACAAGAACAGGAGGTCAACTATTGCCCCTCATTCTTCAATTAGAAATGATGACTTAGAAAACGTGCAAGAGACCTCTCAGAAGCGTCGATCATCATCTGCTAGCTTTCGTGACGATGATAGTTCCGCGTCAGATTCTACCCCACGAGCTGCAGAACCTCGTCTAGTAACGGCTCAAGATTTTCAAGATTTTAATGTCTTCAAACTTGATTTACAAGTTGGAGGAGGGCGTCTTTCCTCTACTGAGCTGATTCAGCAGCTTGAAAAAACTTCTGTAGCATCGTTGTTGGATGAAAAAATTTTACAAATTATTCGGCATCTTATGTCACTTCGTGAGCGCATTGATGATACCACTTCTAAAGTTCTTATCACTGGTGATTTAAACGCTGGTAAATCCACGTTTTGTAATGCTTTATTACGCCGAAAGTTACTGCCTGAAGATCAACAGCCCTGTACGTCGGTATTTTGTGAAGTCGTTGACGCCCGTGAAAATAACGGGGTAGAAGAGGTACATGCTGTTCCAATTGGTGTAAAGTACGACAGAAACAACGACGCTACATTTGAAGTTTTCACTTTGGAGGACTTAGATGATTTGGTTACCGAATATGAGAAATATACTATTTTGAAGGTTTATGTGAATGATCGACGACCAGTAGGCCAAAGTTTATTAAGAAACGGTGTTGTCGATATCTGCTTAATTGACGCCCCTGGTCTTAACATGGATTCTTATCAGACTACTCAAGTTTTTTCACGACAAGAGGAAATTGATTTGGTTGTTTTTGTGGTTTCTGCTGAGAATCATTTCACATTATCTGCAAAGGAATTTATTTGGAGCGCTGCACATGAAAAATCGTTGGTCTTCATTGTTGTTAACAGGTTTGATAACATTCGTGATAAGGCAAGATGCCAGAGACTTATTTTGGACCAAGTGGCAAATCTCTCGCCAGAAACTCATAAAGATGCGAGAGACTTTGTCCATTTTGTCAGCTCGAGTCACATTTTGGACGATGTAAATAAACCGGGTGATGGTCCTGATGGTGGAGATGATGGTGGTCCAGAAAATGATGATGAGCATCCAGATTTTGATCGATTGGAGGCCTCCTTGCGAAACTTTGTTTTGGAGAAGCGATCTCTGTCAAAGCTTATGCCGGCAAAGACATATCTGAAGAATATTCTGAAAGATTTGGAAACTCTTACATTTGTTAATGTTCAAGTTACTGAGGCTGAGAAAGATAGGGTTGTTGAGGAACTTAACCAGCTGACTCCTGAGTTCGACAAATTGATGCGACAGAGTGTTAATGTAACTGAAGACATTGACAATCAAATCGAAAGCGTTGGGCAGCAAGTTTACGACTTCACTGAACGCCACTTGACGGATGCAATTAATAAACTTGGTGAATCTCCTGTTGTACCTTATGGTTCATTAATGTCTTCATTTTCTTATGCTGTCGATACAAGAGAAACTATCATTGACCAAATTTTGGCGGAAGTTGAAACTTGCGAATCATATGCTAAACATGAAACCTCTTCATCTATTCATTCTATTACATCAATAGGAATTATGCATCTTGGTGTTCGGCCTGTTTTTAATAAGAAATTTAACGAAGGCGTCATGTTTACAAGAAAGCGCGACGCGCTTTCCCGATCTATTTACGCTGAGCTCACAATCTGGGATCTTTTTGACATATCAATACCTTACTTGATGTCTTCCAACAGAAATACCTTGGAGACCAGTGGACCGAAAAGCATTGAGGTTAAAGACTCGAGTGAGAGCTCTTCTGCTGTTACTAATGCATTAACGTTGGCTTCTGTTGTCGGTACTGGACAGTTACTTAGATCCACTGACATTGCTCGTTCTGTTCTTACCTTAACTCAACTTCTCGATTCTTCAGTCATTAAAAAACTGGCACTTCCTGCCTTAGTTGTTGGAGCTTTATGTGGTGTTGCTTATGTTGTCTCTGATATCCCATATGCTGTTGCGCGCAATGTTTCTAGAAAGCTTCGAGGTGAACTTCATTCTATGGGATACGTTCAGGTTAACGCTGCTAGAATTTCTCGTGAGTGCCGTAAAGTCTTGAAATATCCTGCACAAGACGTTCGAAGTGAGTTTCAAGGAAAGATTGAGGAACAAGCCCGAAAAAAGGAAAAGTTCACCAAGACTGCAAAGGAAATTGAGGAAGCTCACAAATACTTTAAGAAATTGCATAAGGAAGTTGTTGACCAATCCAAACTGGTGGATCGCTGTAATTTAGAAGCCACTTTAGCTGTTGATTAATGAACTTGAATAAAGTGTCTGGATACTTTCATTGAAACTCTAGTTTTCCCAACGATTTGCTATACGATTTTTTTTTATATATACCCTTTGTTAGATGCCTTTATGACCTTGTTTTTTCCCATATATTCTCCTCCTTTTTTAAATTAGAATATGTTTTATATATATTGGGCCATTGTGAACTCTTTGGCATTTGGTTTTTTAGCGCTGGTTGTTGCGCAACAATATCTGATGTAATTAAATATAATATTGTATATATCTCTCACTTTATAAGCTATATTGAAGCTTTTTGTTCAGATTCAATTATTTCCTGAAGATTTGTCTTCTGTAAAGATTAAACGATGGTGAACCAATTTTATTTTCCTTGAAATAATGTTGGTTGTGGATGTTTTCAAATGACAGTAGCTAGATCTTTATGGATTTACAGTGATGTAGACTCATATAAATTAGTACCAGCTACTAGTTTTGTGGTTATGGGACTATGCTGATAATGGAATTAATCAAAATGGGCATATAGACCAATTAACTGAAACGTAGCGTTGCTCTAATTTTTCTATCACGTGTGTTACCTCATTATTTTCACCACACCATGCATGGTATATATAGCCCAGCAACCACTGTTAGAATTCCTGACTAACCCTTTTGCAAAATTTATCCATCGTCATTAGAAAAGATTTCCCACGCATCTTTATGGGTGATATAAATACTATTATTACATTGATGCAGTCATATTCTAAATTATTCACGCCTGAAACTTTTTGATATGTCATTTGAGGACCATACTGGCAGTCAGGCAAATATGAATGAAAGTCCACAAAGCCAAACTCAGAATTCAGTGTCACCTGAAAGTCAAAAAACTTTGGTCACTTCAGTTCACAGCACCCATAAAAGCGAAATGGTTAGGCATATCAACGGGAATGGGATTACTATTCCGATAAGCTCTAACAATTCAAACGATGTTTTTGTTCTTAATAAAGAAGTCATTGAAGCTATAGCCTCGATTCTTACAGATATAGCGCTTGGCTTGATAAAATCCCCTCCTGATAATTTCGTTCTGAAGAATCGTGAAACCCTGAAAATGTTGTTAGTGGATGAGCCTCTTGATAGATCAGCTCTGTTCAAACGCATTGGACCCGATGTGCCATTTCCTGAATACGAAGACGGGTTCCAGCCTTGCAACTTTACAGATATAAAGATGGATCGGTTTGTTTTGCCTGATTATGCTATAGATACAGCCGAGAGATATGAATGTTTTCGAACTCAAATTTTAAATGAGACCAGAAATACCCTTGAGAATGTTGTGCCCATTTACGACGACATAAAAGGTGATGTATTGTTTCATGCCTTTTCAGAAAATATTAGTGTATACTCAAGCAGAACCTCGTTCGTCAATTTAATCAAATCGTCACTTATTAGCTCTTTGCCACATGAATACCCTAAATCTATTATGGCTTTGCTTGATTCAGATAACCCAACATCTCGGCGATTGGCAAAAGCAATAGAAGCATTTTGTTCTAATCGATTCAACAATCCCCGTACTGTGTTTTTTATGCACTTTTACAAGTCTATATCTAGCAAACTTGAGACTGAAGCTAGAAATAACATTTTTTTTAAAGACATAGGAAAGAAATATGATCTTTTTTATGTGCTCAGCTATATCAAACTCCGGTGTCAGTTAGCTTCTGACATATTTCCTCATTCATACACTGGATATCCTGAGCTTTTGAACCTTCCTGACCGTTTGTCAAATACCCAGTATGGGACTTTTAAAAAAAATGTCTATTTTACGTGTTTCACCACCCTTGTCCAAGCTCTCAGAGCTCAACCCTTTCACCTGGAATGTTGCTCTCATTCTTCATCTACTAGCTGTAGCGCTTGTAATTATGAGCGACTCAGACTTCTTCATTATGCTGTTTCTTACGTTGATCCTCTTAAGCATCTCAAAGATGTTGGAATTTTAATTTTAACTCGATTTTTGGAGCTACGAGATAAAAATGAGGTTTTTAGTGAGCAGAAGTTTGATACCATAATACAAGAGCTTTATTGGAAAGTATTAAAAGAAGATATCAATCATCCACTTATTCCGCCTAAGCCAACGCTCCTACTTATTCAACCTTCATACAGTACTGATATCCCTACATTTAACGAAAGTCTTCCGAATAGCACTCTCATAGACATCTATACAAAAGTAAAGTCACGTCTATTGGTAAATAACCAAGTTCTTCGTTCTGGAAGCTGGATATCAAGTGATATAAGCCCAGAATGTAAAATTTGTCATCATAAAGACTGCCGAATAGAGTGTGACTGTATTAACAACTGTCCCAGTTGTGCCAATGCAAACAAAATCATTGCCACTTCTATCATTGGATCTCAAGATATGCCATTTGAGATCACCTCAGATGATGGAATTGAAGACGAGGAAAGTGAAGAAGTTGATAAGACAATTTTTTACAGTCTAAATGATGACGACAGTATATCTAAGAATGGAGATACAAACCCATCTAACAACACTACCCTTTCAAATAATTCCCTATTAACTTCAATCGTTCCCGCTTCTAAAACTAAATCAAGAGATGAGAAACCATCTAACAATTCTACCTTTTCAAATAATTCATCATTGCCGTCAATCGCACTCACTCCTAAAACTAAAACTGGAAATGATATTGCACATATAGACACTGTGCCTGCATTACCATTAACAGCGGACAATTCTTGTGCCATAACTCCTGTGACCCTATCCTTCAAGAATCAACAACTTCCATTGACTAAAATCACTATTAAAAACGAACACTCGCATAAAACAGGTATAATACCTGTTGAAACCACCGACACCGCTTTTGGAAACGTTAATTGTTTAAAGAGCCCCAAAGATGAGGCTCAGGTGAAAGTTGAAAAAACACGGCTTGTTGCATTTATTAAACGGGTAATTATAGCTTATAATAAGGTCTCCATCTCGAAGAAAACCTCTTATGAATATAAGTATATTTCCCCAAGCACGGAAGCCAAAATCATTTCACTGGTGTCTGCCCTGATAGATAAGAATGATTCTCATATGAGCCTTTCGAAAACTGGTCCGGAAACTGGAAAGTCACATAAATCGGCTCAAGAACTTGCCTCTACTAGAGAAAAGAAAAATAATGAGCTATTTTTGAATAACTCTAACAGACCTATTACAAATGGTGAATATAATAAGATACCTTGTCGTCCAGAGGACAAGAAGTATTTTCGAGCTTATTTTAGGGAATCTCCTATACTGAACTATAAAATTGTGACTTCTAAAGAATTCCGTTTTATAGAATCCAAGGAACATTTATCGCAGTGGATGATGACAATAAGCCATACTATTAGTGAAAGATTTGCTAAATATATAATTAGAACTGACTCTGTGCACGGTGAATATCCAGAGAACGGCCCTGGTATTACTGGTATCTTCGATCGTTGGGTTAAAACGACTGTATTGAAGGAAAAACAAAAACATATGTCAACATCTTATTCTTTTAACAAACCCCAAGGATCTGAATCTGATATTAGGAGCATTCGAGATAAAGTTCTTAGATTGGATGATCTGGTAAAAGAATGGTATTCTTTGGACCAAATTGATGAAGAAGCAAGGATAAATATGGCTTTGAATACTGTTATAAAATTTTACAGCAGTTATCGCTATGATATCACTATGGAAGATTTGGAAATATTGAAAACTCTTGATCCTGAACTCCACAAGGATTTGACTGCCGAACCACTGACCAGTTCTGAGTCTCAGCCTCAACATCCAAGTCAAAGAGGGACAGTCAAATCTGAATTTGAAGACGTGTCTGGATTACCTAATGTCGGTTATAACAATGGTGAAAACGAAGATGAGGAAGATGATGAAGTTTGTTTTGAGATAAAATCTGCAACTCATATAGATGGAATTCCAGTTCAACCAAGATCTATGCGTCCCCTGGGCTCGAGAATTTCACAACCATTCCGATCTGTATCTGTTCAAAGTTCAGTAAGACCCATTAGTGACTCAGACAGTACGAAGTTGGGAAATGCCCCTCCAAAACTTGAAGAATATCGTAAAAACGGTAAACAAGAATACACTACAACTGAAACCACAATGAAGGAATATATTAAGCAGATTTACAAAAGGCCTGTTATTATTGGATCTTATTCCGGTAAATCTTTGGATTCGGGGTTTGACATGTGTTTTCAATACTTTGAGCTAACTCGACAATCTCACATATTACCATTTAAACGACTTTACATGCAGCTTCAAGCTGAGCTTTTAGAGCTTTTGAAATGTAAATGTTGTTCTAGGATTGAATTACGCAATTATGTTGAGTCTGTCTGCAAGTCCTATGCTGTTGATCTATTTTCTCTTCCTATAAATCAAACATTGAAAGATGCTACTCTTACTATTGCCAAGATAATGGAGCTGTTTAAGGCTTCTGTTTATCACAAACAACTGGCATCAAAATTCAATGAGGCTTCACAGTTTGCAGTTCAGTTGAACAAGGAATCAATGATAATATTCAGCAAATTACGTGATGATATGTCAATAACTAGTAATACGGCTTTTATTACCCATTATCATACCATTCCTCAGGAATTCATAAGAGATCTGATACTTGAGGTTTATGATGGTATTGTTTCCAAAGCTGAAAGTTTGGAGCCATTCAATATACTCGACCAATTTTTTCTTAAACTTCACCTTCTAGGTGAGGTCATTCTCTTATCTAACAATATTATAATGCGTCAAAGCTCTGCTACTACCTTGAGAGAATGCTTTGTTGATATTTCAAAAATTTCTTTTAAGGATGGCCTGACTCGAGAGGTCGTAGCAGAGTTTGAAGTTATGGTGAGAAGGAGTCTTGTGTCTGACTTGGATCGCAAATCCATTAAGTCCAGGTTCGATGAATTTATGAGCGTCAGAAGAGCTAATAATTTTGTTACACCCCTTACTGCTGCTCCAATCGCTTCCACGCCATCTGATACTAGTAGTCAAGATAGGCGAACATTTGAACAGAGGGTCCAAAGTTTTCCCAACGCATCTCCATCTCCACCTGTCCATCGGGATAAGGATGAGCCTGGCCCTAGGCTCTTCAAACGCAATTATGAAAATGAAGATGAAAATGAATGGCCGAATACCCAGCACAGCAGTTCTTCCTATTCCGCAAAGGACCATCAGTGTCCAAATTGTAAGCACTCCCCTAATCACCATCCAAGCAGCTGTAGATCTCGGTGCTCATTATGCAGAGAAAATCACATAACTGGGGGACCAGGCCCACGTAAAAAACGCAAAAAACTATTTTGCAAAAACTGTAATCATCCCAATGATCACAACTGGTTTAAATGCTATATCCAATGTGTGAGGTGTAGGGAAAATGAGGATAGCGATCATCATTACTCAAGGTAATAATAATTGCAAATTTTGAATACTAATTTTGGAGAAAAAATAGGAAGAACGGTTCTACGATACATATAATAGATAATTGCATAATTATAGGTGTTATATATTATGGTTCGTTTTGGGCTAATAACCTATGATGATCATTTTTGTTATTTTTCTTTTATAACTTTGGATGATATGGATGATAGATGCTGTTTCCATCCATGTCCATTCATAAATAGACGAGTTATTAGTCAGCTATTGGTAATCGGTCTACCTACCTCTAGACCTTACTTATGTCTTACCCTCAAGTTACAACTGCCAGCTTCAGCCCATAACATTTTATGAGAGGACTAATCTTGGAAACCGGCTGGGGGGTGTTTTACTTTGCTTCCTTCCATCCACACTTTAGCGCTTATCATCACATACTACTTGGCTGACATCTGCAGCTCTTTAGCCCAAACATATTATGTATGCAATGTCACGTGGTGCTACCTTTTGCACTCTATCTTTTTTCTGTGTTTTATTCATCGATTAATTAGCTTTTCTTCTTCTCTAATTTGTTTGTGCTCCTGTAAAATGCACATCAACCTTTACTAACTTGTATTCTCTAGATCTCTGAGTCTTTTTTTTTTTTTTTTTTTTTTTTTTTTGGTTATCTCCTTCTCTTTTTGCGCGTCAATATGGCCCTTAAACGACCTCTACATGCCATCGATTCTCCGGATTCTGATCTCTATTGTGAGTCGTCGACGACAACCAGCAACAACACGTTCCAAAAGCACCCGTTCCCACAAACCTTTACTTGTGACCAGCCGCCGACCTGCCATGTTCATCCTGTGGCCTTTCATAACCTGAGTTCGTACGAAGCGCACCATCAAATCTATCACACGTACTCTTGTATCGAGTGCCCGGCAACCTTCCCCAGCGAACGCTTTCTGTCACTGCATATCACCGAACACCATGACCCATTCAGCATCCTTCGAAAGGAACGTGGCTACAGCATATACAGGTGTCTGGTTAAAGAATGCAATATACTGTCCAAAGATCCGTTGGAAAGACGGGCTCATATGATTAACCATCATGGGTTTCCAAAGGAATACACATTCAGCGTCATTTCCAAAGGAATTGGCGAAGGGCAAACATCCTTTTTGCAGCGATGGTGACCTTTTGGAGTATTAAAGTGATGGTGTGTAGTCAGTCTACATTGTGAGTCACAATGCCGGCTCATCCTTATTCATCTCGCAGCTAATGGTTGGGCTGCAAAGTCAGGCAACCACCTATCCACTGTTATCCCCGCTCTAGCTGGCGCGGTCGGTGGTCACTCCAAAAAACCATCGGCTTTAAAGCTTACATTACCACTGATTGTAATTCAACGGCACTCCGTTGGGAGGAAACTTTGCGTTGATGTGCCAGGCTATGTCTGCATCATCACCATCATTTATTCGTGTGTGTCGTCTGCACTTTGGCTAGTTCCCCGTCCCCCATGTGTCTAATTACATACGATTCCTACCTTCATTTCCCTCAACACTATTTGACATGTTTCAAATCTTATCTTTTTCTCCAATATTAATATTACGGTTTACATATACTAGAGCTGGTTCTCTATTCTCTTGAAGTCATATTATTACCAATCTGTTATTTATTTTTATTTTTTTGATTTCATATTTCTCATCTCATTGAATTTTGATTACTTGTATTTTTATATCATCTCAACTCAAACAAATCAAATTTGCCCAATAAATCTTTTTTTCTGTGATATTCATACTAATTAGCAATAAAAACAAACATGATTTAGTTTGTTAAATTCCTACATCTTTGACGGCCTCTTGATATCTTCAAAAACTACCTAGTTGTAAGATAGTAGGTACAAAACATGGGTTAACTTTGACAACAGCAGGACCATAAAGACAAAATATTATGCCAAGAGTTGATTAATAAATAACAATATATACACCGATTCATGCATCAAACTCAACTGATATCTAGTATCTTGGAATTCTGACCTTTAGGGTATCTTGGTATACGGCCTTTTCCATTCAGCTGGTTTCAACAGCAGTTCACTAGTTAAGCCCAGTAAGAAAGCCAATTAACCCACAGTAGCCGTGGCAACAGCTGGAGTGGCTACGCTTTTCTTCTTCTTTTTTCTTGGAGGCTGTACTGAAGGCTGAATAGTTAGTTTCTTAACCACCTCACTATTAAACTTTGTACCACACATTGGACATTCGGTTGTAGGAAGAATAACGCTCATGATACACAAGCAAACCGAACATACAAATCCAATATCAACAATTCTTTTGGTAATGAAGCAGGCAGCACGGAAATCGACGTCACGCTGGGTACTTAGATTCACATGTGGTCGGAGTTCAGGATCAACACTGTATGCGCTTAAAAGATATTGAACCAGGCCACGGATATGCTTGATCTTCATGTAAACACCATCGGTTGAGTCGGACGCTTGTTGCAAAAACGATGATGCGCCGCCCAGTTTTAGAACGTCGATTGGGATTCTCTAAAGAAAATAATAGCGTTAGCGATGTGAGGAGGTTGAATATTCAAAAAAGATGAGGCCAACTTACGTGTGACTGTGCAGCAAAAATGCTGTTCATGATGGGAATATACTGCGAATCCAAATCGCCAGTAACACTCAGCACCAAAATTCTCGATCGCATCCGCACATCTGCTGAAATTGTACAAACTTTACTCATATATGTAAGGGCTATACTGAGTGCTCCGGCTAGTTGAGAATGATGTTTATGTTCCTTTTTTGAATCTGTGTGTGTTCCGTTTTCTTGCTGTTCCTCTGCCATCTTCTCAGCATCCTCAATGTTGCGTTTCAGCTCTTTTGTCACAGCTTCATCCACGTCTCTAAACTGTTTGTACATTGCCTGCGCATGCGCTATTGAATATGTAGAGGTATCCAAGTGCTCTGATGTAGTTTGGGTTATTGTTGCACCACTTTTTGGATCAATCTTGTTGATAGGGTATAGAAATTGGGCCTTGTCTGTATGAGAGGCCAATACACACACTTGGTTAAGATTGTTAAATGCAATGTGTCCATTAATGAAAACTAGAAGAGATTGGATCGCTTCTTTAAAAGAGATTTGACTTTTAAGTGCCGCCCATGCTTGGGGGTTGGTTTCTATGATTAAAGCGAGTAAACTTGGATGATCCTCTTGAGAAAAAGTAATATATATGTTAGCTGGTAGGCTTTAAAATTTGATTCAACGAAGCCTGATAATTGTGTTCGACTTCCATATCTACCACTACTTACCAGTTGTGGTTTGTGGACCTTTCAAGCTGTTAGAGGTATCATCGACAAAGTTCATTTTGATAATTGGACAGCATTGAATAAGAAGCAGTGGTATTGGAATGAGTAAATAGCAACCAAAAATAGCCAAAAACAACCAGCTGTGTCAATGTCAGCCCGAGTCAAAATTGATTGAAGAGTGATTGGGGTGAAAAATGTAAAAGATTTAGATAAGAGCAAGCTCTCCCCATATTCGCGATAATCACCACACTGAAAAAAAAAAAATGGTGGAAGCATAAAGGTAGGGTAACTCCTTGAATAAATGAGACTTGTGATTTACGGCTTATGTCTTGATGTTTTATCATGTGACAGTAGTACTACCGTCAGACGTGTCATACAAGCAGAAAGCATTCATGGCTACTACGAGATGGACTGTGCGCTCGTTTAAAGCTGCAGTGCCATTATAATCCATGTCTTGTGTCTATATCTGAGCTCTGATTTATCACTTGATGTACACGGTTTGTTAATTTAATCCTTCAGTGAATGCAAGATCCTGGTCAAATTCAGAGACGCCCAACAGAGAAACCACACATTTGTTTATTTTGTTTCCTAGTTTGGTGCCGCAAGAAGTGTAGCGGATAAGGTCCGATAACCGTGCGTTGCATTTGTTGCAACAACGGTATGAGGAGAGGGCTAAGCGTGTGTTTGGCTTCCAGTTGCGCTCAAAATGACATTACTACATGTTAATAACAATCACTGGTAATGATGGTATAATATAGACGTAGCCTGGATTATTGCGAGCGAGTCGATAACTATCTACTGTTGCTGCTATGCTACGCTACTTCTACTATACACAGTCGATTAGGCTGAGCACTCTTTTAAGATCTTAAAAAGGCAATGCGCTGCTGTTTCTTCCCAAAAGGTGTATTAGATGTCGAGAGTGCCGGTTTTCGGCTTGGTGTGTGTTTATATTATATACCGAGATGCTATTGCAGAGATCTCTTCGGGCGGTATTGATAAACACAGTAAGTAAATATGAGCACAGTCGTAGCGTAGCTGTCAGACTTCCAAAAAAACGCCGTACGATATAACTACAAGTATAGGGGAAAAAAAGAAAATATATGTACATGGCTCTGGGTTCCGTGCGTGGTTAAACTAATTAGCTAAGAGTGTCAAATAGTCCTAAAGTGGAAATATTCCACGAGTCTCCGATAAAATATACATGTGTACTAAACAGCAACCGTAACACACACATCCATTTTAACTATCACGTCACATCAGGACACGAAATGTGAAATTTCGGAACGGGACTTTTTTTGAAATATTTTTTTTAGCCTTGGAAACTTTGATTCCGGAATGAAAAGGACTTGCCAATTCCAAACAAATTTACACTGCTCGGAAGACTATGGAACTGGATTTTGGGTTTGAAAGTCAGCCTAAAGGGGTTTGCTTCACCTTTCATACTCATCGGGCCTGAAATCAAACGTTTTTCGGTGGAAATCAGGCTCCAACGGAAAACGGCTGTGGTAGCAAAAGGGAGTTCCAACGAGTTGATTATCCCTCGGCATCGGAACCGATCACAATGTTTGATTCTATATACGCGACGAACTGCGTCCAGCAGAGATGAACACAAGTTGGTAAGAAGCTTGGAATTAATCATTTGATGTATAAGGTGATCAAGGCCAGGAATAGTTGGATGTTTATTTCTTTTATTGTATGGACATGGAATCGAGCATCACACTATTACACGTCTTTGTTGACAAGTGTAATTACGCAAACCGAAATGGAGGGAAAAGAACAGGTAATCCCAAAGAAGGTTGAGCCAGAGTTTCAAGAGTTACCACCGTGGTACAAGTGGTACAAGTGGTACAAGTGGTACAAGGTACCAGTGTGGTGTATACGCAGCACCCACTTTCCGTGTTATTCAAACTAAGCTCAGGCCGAGCCAAACGCCACTAGCACGGAGGGCAAAGCCATTACATAACCGTGTGTTGGGGCGTTACCTCAGCAGGGAAGTGCGCATCTACGCACACGACTCTGTTTGCGCCTAATTTGGAGCCACAAGCCATCCAACGTTGAGCGAGTCTCAACAAATGCGCTCAACAGGAATCTCAAATCCGTCTATTTTCGAGTAAGACGAACCCCCCGTTTTCCTCGCCTTTGCACGACTCTCAGCACGGTTTTTAATTTAAACATAATTTAAACATAATCCAAATATAATCGAACCGTTAGTCTGTTTCCAAAGTCGCTAAAAGTAAACGTTAAACGCAAAGTTTTTCCGAGCCAGTTAATGCTGTGCCAGGCCCAAAACCTGCTGTTTGTATGTAACAAAAAACTAGTTGTACTGTGCGCATTTTCTAATACCACCTCTGCCCCCTCTCGCTGCGTTGTAACAAACCCGACTTGTAACAAAGCAGCAAAAAAACCTGAGTCCTAGTGAGCCCATTACTCAGCCGCTGACATAGCGGTTACTTAAGCCATCTCCTTAATGGAGATTATGTTCATGTTAGTTTTCAGATCCTCCGGTTCCACAGTTTTCTATAAAGATCCCGTCACCTGCACCTTTTTTATATCCATACTTTCCTTCCCTGTTACCACATCTTTACGTTTTCCCATTTTCCTCAATTCTAACTATTTCATTCTTGCATATTTTTTAATTTTTCCAAACCCTGTTCATTCTAGACTTGGCAGCTCACCATCTGCAATTCTGTATTTTTCACATTACCTTCACCTCTGCTCTTTCTCGTTAATACCCGCAACCTTGGACTTTCAGTTTTGATCCGACTCAATACTCGTCAACTCTTTTAACAATGCTTCCTAGATTTTCAGCTCAGTTTTCAAAGTCCCTTGCTCCTACCTTGATCCGCTCAAGATCGGCCGCCGTTACTAAAGCCTCGTTGGCTTCCGCTCGAGCTTCATATCCGCTCCTTTCTCGCTACTATGCTACTAGCCAAAATCCCCATTCTGATTCCCACACCGACATGGCTGGATCGCCATTGACAAAGCCTGCTTCCGATGGCTTTTCGTCTAAAGATTCGGATTCCTCAATTCGCTCGCGCGTTAATGACGACGATGAACCTTCTATTTCTCTCAATTCACCCGTTACAAACAAGGCACATTTTTCAGAGCCCCCGCCATTGATCGAAGAACAAATCGAGCATGCCATATCAAAGGGTGCCGATACAACCAATGCATCGTCACAAGCACAGACCCTCAGTACTGCTTCTTCGACTTCAAAGCAGTCTTCTAAGGCTTCTACAACTAAACTTTCTCCAAAAGAGCTTTATTCTTACCTTGAGTCCAATATTTCTTCTTACCACACTATCAAATCATTTTCTGATCTCCCATTGGAGTTTGGACATAACCAGCATATAGCCATCGATAATGCTATGCGTGAACAGCTTCGTTCAGTTCTTTGGAAGTTTAGTGCTCCCGTCAAGTATGCATTTGCATACGGAAGCGGTGTTTTCAGCCAAGGAAAGTCTTCAGATGCTGCAAAGCCCCAAGTCGATTTGATTTTTGGCGTTTCTTACCCCGAACACTGGCATGATTTGAACATTCGTCAGAATCCTGGCCATTACTCTTCTCTCAAGACTTTTGGATCTAGCGCTGTTTCTTTTGTCCAAGAAAAGCTGGGTGCCGGAGTCTACTTTAACCCTTATGTTGAGATTGATGGCCTGAAAATAAAATACGGTGTTGTTAGCATCGACACTCTTCTTGATGACCTTACTAATTGGGAATCCCTTTATTTGGCTGGCCGTCTTCACAAGCCTGTTAAGATTCTTCGTGATGAACCCCGCATTCGATTTACAAATCAGGCAAATCTTATTTCAGCCCTCAGAACCTCTCTTCTTATTCTTCCCGAAGAGTTTACAGAGCTTGATCTCTATACGACACTTGCTGGCATTTCCTATTTGGGTGATCCAAGGATGACTTTTGGCGAGAACCCTAACAAGGTTAAAAACATTGTCCAGAACCAGTTCCTCAACTTTAGAAACCTTTATTCCCCACTTCTCGATCTTCTTCCTAATGTTGAACTCCAATCTTCTTCCAAACTCGCACTTCCGTCCAACTCAGACATTGGAGTTGCTTCTATGAAGCAAGACATGGATCCCATTCGTCGTGGTAACATGGTTATAAGACTTCCCAAGGAGTTTCGTGAGAAAATTTACAGAAGATACCAGAGCAAATATGAACGAATTGAGGTTCAGCCAATAATTGGCAACAATATCAAATACAACTTTGAGCCCAATGACTTGAAGCACTTGCGCGGAGGAACTAAGTTTGACCAACAGATTGCCGCTGACAAGGATCTTGCATTGAACGTCTCAAGGGCAATCCAAAGCACTGTTGCTTGGCCTTCTTTTACCCAATCTTGCAAGGGCATTCTAACTGCCGGTATTGGAAGAAGCACTAAATATGCCTTGGAAAAACTTGGTAAGGCACGCGCTGCTAAGACCAACTAAGGTATCGTAATAATCATTCCCATTTTCGATAATCATTGCTATAGTCTATTAGACTCAGCAATTCATTCAACGAACTCATTTTCTTAAGGTATAGTACCTAATCTTTTTAATGACCCTCATCACAATTCAACTTAAAACTGTATTTTTATTGTAACTGTTGCATTTGGCACAGACTCCTTGTTTTTATAAATTAATCTATTTTTATGATTGTTGCTTGTTCTCTAAGTTTATGCCTTTTATTTATTTTCCAATACAATTAGTTTGATCAAGACAAGTACGCATAATTCTGATAAAAACTCGATTAACCAGGCTTGTTACCTAGCAAAAGTGCCAAATCTAATAACATTACAGTTGGATTGATGCCATGAAGCTTAAAATGAGAAAAATACTCAAAATGGAAGTCTATTGATTATCTCTAGTCTGCAAAATAGAAGTAGACTTTGTTCAAGCTATTACAAATGCTATATATTAATGACGCTTCAAGTTTTCAAATCTCTTCAAAAGCTCATCCAAATCCTTATTTGCCTTCTTTGCTGGAGTTGGGGTTGATTTAAATGATGGGGTTTTCTTTGGAGCTGGTTTAGGCGTAGGCTTTGGTGGATCAGCCGCTATGGGTTCTTCAGCCACCAATTCCTTTTCCGACTGTTCTTTATGTGTATCGGCCTTTTCAGCAACATTTCCGCCATCTTCATCATCATCGTCGTCGTCGTCTTCTTCTTCTTCTTCTTCTTCATCATCTGAAAGTTTACTGAATGGCACACTATAGGCTCTTGCAATTTCCTTCAAGTATAAAGTGACAAGCTCTTCGCTAGGAGGGTCCGATGTTAATTTTTTCAAAACCTTTTCTTGAAGATACTGTTCTGGATTATCAAGCACCTCTTTTGCAAACTCTTTACCAAACTTGGTAACGAAAATATCACGTAGATTAGATAGTTCTTTGACATCGGTCCGTGGGGCAGTGTAGATAATTGTGCGAACTGCTTGCTCTAATCCAGCATCGCACTCACGGCCTTCTAACAATCCAATTCGTGCTAGCAAAAGCTCACAGTAAAGTTCAAGAAGTTCCAGCAATTCAACATATTCGTCACTACGAATGATGTTTTCAACTCTAATACGGGCACTCTGTTCCTTGCCATCGCTTAATAGTGTGGCCATCTCTCGGCGACTGTTCTTGGCTATCGCAGTGTCCTTTTCTTGAATAAGTTTCAGACGGTTGATAGCCATCTTCAACTGAGTCTTAAGACGGGAATTGAGTGGGTTTGGTGGTGGCATCTTGGTGGGTCGACAGATAGGTGGACAGTAGAGGTTGATGAGATGGGACTATGGGATTCACGCACTGAAAATGCTGGAGACCTTGAGCTATTATTAATCTGTGGGGTGTGCGGCAATTTCTATGCAGATTCTGATGAACTGAAAGAACGAGCAAATGCTGACTGGTAGAAGTGGTATTTCAAATCAAGAAACTTGATCAACAGGAAACACTGGAATCTGGCTGGTATTGTCCTGCTCCTTGGTTTATCCACACGCTTATCGAGCCTGATGTTGAGGCAGCCTGAGGTCTAGCGGCCATATCCATATAAGGGTTAGGGTTGTACCAGTGCGCCACTTGATGAGGTAAGCCCAGCTCAGCCTAAACTTTTAGATGTACTATCGCCACGCCTAGTTAAATCTTGACTTTCGACGTTTTTTGTTCTCCTACCGTTTCATTTCTCTTTTTTTCCCCCTAACTCATACCTATATTCAACCTTATATCCCTATAGAACGGATACCCACAAGTTATACCCCACCTACTGAAGTTCTAGCTCTTAATACCTAGACTACAATGGCATCCTGGCTTTTTTCTTCGTCCTCGCCAAATATCGACGAGTTTGTCCAAAAGGCCACCTCCGAGACCCTTCCCACAGGTGCACAGGATTTGGCATTGAATCTGGAAATTTGCGACTTGATTCGATCCAAAACTGTTCCTGCCCGTGATGCCATGCGCTCTTTGAAGCGCCGTTTACTTCATAAGAATCCCAATGTCCAGCTTGCCACCCTCCACCTTGTGGACGTGTGCATCATGAATGGCGGCATCCATTTCCTTATTGAAATCTCCTCAAGAGAGTTTATGGATTCACTAGTGCTTGTTCTCAAGCCTCTTCAAGGACAGCCCAACCCAGATGTCAAACATCTCGCTTTGGAATGCATCCAGAACTGGGCAAAGGCTTTTGAGGGTCAGCTCCAACTCAGTTATGTTGGAAAGATTTACAATCAACTCAAAGATGAAGGTAAGTAATTTTCAAAATTAACACACTTAATCGAGCATATCTACATGTAGCCTTTACCACAATATCACACCAATTGGCCATCAGATTGCTATTGTCAGGGGTTTTGGAGGTTTTTCTGTTGCACGATCCCGTGATTACATAAATATCGCTCTTTGACTGCTGAGCCGCAATTTCCATTATATGATACTAATTATTGAATAATTTCAACTCTAGGATTTAATTTTCCTCCACAGAAGAAAAGTCTCAACTCTTCGTTTATCGACAGTGCTGCTCCGCCTGAATGGGTCGACTCCGACACGTGCATGAAGAGTGGTACGGCCTTTTCATTTGTTAACCGTAAACATCATTGTCGTAACTGTGGTGGCGTCTACATTCAAAAGTACTGCAACAATTATGTCCCCTTACCACACTACGGTATCAATCAACCTGTTAGAATTTGTGATGATTGTTATGCCAAGTTGAAGAACAACAAGAAGTCTAGTAGCAAAGCTGCTAAGCAAGTTGGCAAAGGAAGCAGCACTGGCCAGGGATATATTGATGAAGACGAAGACGAAGATCTCAAGCGAGCACTAGCATTGTCTCTTGAAGAAGGAAAACGAAGCAATATGGTATCCCAGCCTGTTACTTCTGCCCCTATCCCTGATCCCGTCCCATACCCCAACAAAGCTACAGTTACCAACGGAAGCAGCGGTAATGACACTGATCAGTTTGATGAGGACATGAAAGCGGCGATTGCCGCAAGTTTAGCTGATATCCAAGGAACATCAGCTCCTGCTAATACCACTTCTGCACCTGCTGATCCTACTGCCAATTCTCTTCCTACCAATTCTACCACTGGCTCTATTCAGAAACCTGCTTGGGAGTTATCACAAATCGAGTTTGATAATATTAACATGTATTCCACTTTGGTCGAGAAGTTACAAAATGCACCACCAGGGGCTATACTACGTGAAGGCAAGCTTCAAGATTTGAATGAGAGTATTGGTGCACTTCGACCTAAACTTGCAAGAACCTTGGCGGATGTTGTGACAAAGTATGACAAACTTGTGGACATGAACTCCAAACTAACTACATCTATGAGATATTATGACAAGCTATTAGAGGACAGATTAACTTCTGCATATGGTAGATATAGTATCAGTGGCGTACCTCAAAGCGGTCCTCCAGGATATGCCCCAGGACAATATGCCCAGCAGCAACAGCAGCAACAGCAGCCAATTCAAGCTCAAACTTCTGGCCAGTACCAGCAGTATCAACAATATCAGCAGCAGCCACAGTACTCTAACACTCCTTCAGCCCCAATGCAATCTCACCCTGCTCACTCTCAGTATGTTCCCCAGCAATCCACTGGTCAACAGCCTCAATACTCTCCACAGCAACAACAAACCACGGGCCAACAACCACTTTCTCCTCAACAATACGCTGCTCCATTGTCTCCTAATGCTACTCAATCAGTACCATCTGCCCCTTCTGCTCCTACCTACAGCCATCCAGCATATGCCCCATATGGCCAACAACCCGGTTCTCCTGCACCTAATTCTGCTATTTCCTCAGCCCCTAGTGCTCCCTCAGCTCCTAGCGCACCAACCCTAGCTTCAGCACCTAGTGCACCATCAGCACCATATTCAGTACCAAGCGCACCTCCTGCAATCGGCTCACCGACTCAATCAGCACCCCCTGGGCTCTATAACCAACCTAGTGCACCACCAGCGTCAGCCCAACTTCCACCCGCCTATCACCAGATTCCTACCTACAGCCAAGCTCCCTACGGTACTCAACAGCCAGAACCAGTCTATCAGATCCCACAAAAGGACTCATACGCCCCTCCTGCCCAGGACGAGTCTCCATTAATTGAGTTATAAGTCTGTATTTCGCATTGTGAATCAAGTAAACCTTTTTTTTACTTGATCGTTTAAACCTGCTTTTTTGTTGAGTGTAATGAGTGCATACTATTTGTGTTTTAATATTAATCATGTTATACATAATTGGGAATTTTCATTACATTTAGAAATTTTTTTATTACTCTTTTGTTTCCTGTTTTTCATTATAATTTTTTTTATAATCAACTTTTTTTTAATTTTCTTTCATATGTTTTGCTAACCCCTTTAAATGCTTTGTTTGTATACGCTCATTTTTTACTTTAATTATATTTCAATGTCAAATATTAAAATTATTAACATTACTATGGACAAATAAAACAATCTATAAATACATATAAACACAAAATTACGATATTTGAATCCGTTTTTTTACTCAATCAAATAGTTTTCTAAATCTAGATTAATTTCGCTGGCAAGTTTTTTGATGAGCGGCCAACTGACGTTGATCTTCCATCTAGTTTTTGAGTCCAAAGGATCTGAGGGATTCAAGCACACAATCAGTCTAAGAGCCGTCAGCGTCGCAATCTGCACCCCAATGTCTATATTTGACGGGAACCCGCCGTTCTGTTCCGAATACGGGTTTCCTTTGCCATTGACCAAACCAGATTGGTTGGAGCCAAACGCTGGAGCACTCGAATCAGCCCCGCCGCCGGCTGACGGTGCAATGGCATGCAAAATGGCAAGCACGCGCTCTAGGTCAAAGGCAGGAGCAGCCAGCAAACGGGGATTGATCTTGAGTAACTTACGACGGCCAGTGTCTCGACGCTTCGCCCGTGCTTCTTTGGCGCGTGAAAAGAATCGGATATCAAAGCGGGGTGGGTTATAGGATGCTAGATACGCAGCAATTACTATATATTTTGACTGAAGTGGAAGCTCGTTGGTATCGCGTAATGTGGGCTTTAAAGGTAGAATTTCGCGACGGTGAACGTGTCGGATTGGAACTTGAGATTTCAAAGCACTTGCGTGAACAGGTAATCCAGATCGATTAGAATAGCCAGTATCCTCTCGAAACAATTGAAGAGGGTCATTTTCTTTCAAGGGAGGCTGTGTGTTGTTTGTAAATTTGGAATTATATGGTTTCTTTCTGGGAGACAAGGGAATTCCCCCATTAGCGTTTGGATTGGTGCCGGCTGCAAGAGATGGATCGATATCGGCATCTGGGTTATCTAAATTTGCCAAAGGATCCAACGACTTGAAAATAAGCAAGTCATGAACAGCAATCTCTGTTTGAAAAATATAGCGACATTCTCTCCAAAGGGCTTGAAATTCGGTAATTTCTGCTTTTCCTGTCACAATAGGGTATATAAATGCCGGCCAAATCCGCAGACATATTTCCTTGAGAAGTCGAATATCTGAACCTGTATAACTGTTCAATGCATTGACAATCATTGCACAATATCTGCTCCAGAACCGCCGTTGATGAGCACCCGTGGGGTCACCCATAATAATACGCTGTGGCAACACGCAAACATGTGTTTTGCGAAGAGGGGTATCATCAATAATGTTTTCTGACGTCAAGTTTTTGTTGATTCCAAAATGAGGACCCATCACTTCCTTTAATACCATCTTCTTGTACTCCAATACGTCTTGTCCATTGTATCCATACATGCCTTCATCAGTGTTTTCAGACTTCCATGCCTGCCTTTCTTGCAAAAAGACTTCTCGTTCAGCATTACCCCAGTTTTCCAAAATCTGAATGGTTTCGTTGATAGTATATGGTGTGAAGCGAATATGTGGAACATGCGTAATCATCAATTGCTTTGGCTCTAATGTAGATGTAACAAAAACCGTGGTAAGAGCTTTAATTTCAGGCGCCAGTTCACGGACTCTTGCAAAGCAAGAAAAAACATCTGAAGGGTTATCGTAGAGCTGATCGACTCTGTCCAAAACAAGAATTATTGGCTTTGACTCTTGAGGGTACTGCGCAGTGTCCAAAATGATTTGTAGTGTGGAATAAAATGCGCTAATGTTTTCAGTCACAACATCAAAGTTCGTGTTTCCGTGGACAATTGTTGTAGGTAAACGTAGTTTGAGACTGGCCAAGGCATTGTTTGCCGAGGTTTGTTCGACATCAATGATCATCGAGGTATCTTCAACAGTTATAAGGTCTGTCGTGTTTCCATTTGTGCTCCCATTCCCGTTTGTTTCTTGAGTTTGAGTTCCCTCAGTAATAGCAGGGGTTGATGAAGCAACTTTTCCAAGGTCATCAACAAGCTTTCTCTTCACACCACGAATGGCTCGTTGGAGCATAATACGTGTAGTATTACATTGTTCACAGTCAACCCACGCATAGATGGCACCGGATGTGTCGAGAACTTTTTGAATAAGCGTTGACTTTCCTGAGGAGCCAGGACCATGAACCAAAATAGCTGGAGGCCGAGCACTGAAAAGTGAATCAAGAAGAGCAGCCTGAGGCTTGCGACACGGGACGCTGCTCAATACCTCATCAAATTGGGTTTGGGAAAGAAAACGGGGCATTTGTCAGTTTCAATATAAGAGATAATGTTGGTAGTATTTTGTTGTGTGTGGCCGCGTAAATGCACAAGATGTAAAGCTAAAAATACAGAATAAGACAAGCCTTACGACATTAGTCAATCCAGGCCAGTTTCAAGAGAGTTGTTAAAGGTAATTGCAATGTCGATAACTGAAAAAAAAAAAAAAAAAGAGAATACGGGACTTTGTTTTGATTTTTAAAGGTGACTTGGAGAATATCATGTGACATGCACGAGTATCATGTAAGGCTGAGGTTGAACATTTGCCATTGCTGATCCATTTTGCTCGCTTTCTTAACAACTTGTTAGTTTTGCAGTCGTTCTTCTAAACCTACTACTTGAACAAATTTATAACAACAACCGCGTTAATATTGTTATTTTTGTTTATTTATTTATTCAACATTACAATGTCAGAACCAACATCTCAGATGGAAGCCAAGAATGCTGATACTAATCGGCAGAGAGCTCTTGAAAAACTAAAGGCTGCTAGATTGAGACTTGCCAGATCTGGTGCCACTACCAGTTCGGCATTTATACGAAACGCAGCTCTTGCGGCAAAGGAACGAGCGAATAAATCAGAAACTACGACTCCAATATCTCAACCGACTTCTGAAGCGACGGGCACATCTTCAACTTCAACCAGTATACAAGTTAATTCGAATGGTAAGCGACCGTTAGACGCCGATCAATCAACACCGTCGGGACCAGCGCCACCCTCTCACAATACACAGGCCACACATTCAAACTCACAAAGCTCACAGACCCAGCATCGTAATGCCACCCAAGCAGAAGTCAGGCTACCTCCAATAAACAAAAAGTTTATAAATTACGTGGACTACGATTTCTCAAAGATGAAGGATCCTAATGGTGGTTTCATTGTGGGTGATGAGATGACAGTGGAGGAGCTGTTAGAAAAGAAACAACAGGAGATGGAAGCACTGAAACGAGAGCAAAGACTGGAACAGCCTCCATTGTTCCTGAATCCTGCCGAAGCACCGAAATGTAGCGAGTGTGGCTCAACTGATATTGACTTCAAATTGTACAACGTATTTGGATGTAACGTGTGCAAGTGCTGTAGAGAAGCCATGCCGGAAAAATATTCGTTATTGACAAAGACTGAGTGCAGGGAAGACTATTTATTAACCGACGGAGAACTTAGAGATACCGACTTGTTTAAGCATTTGGAAAAACCCAACCCTCACAAGACGACATACAACAATATGATGCTATACATGAGATACCAGGTAGAAGAGTATTCGTTCAAGAAATGGGGCGGGCCCGAAGGCCTCGATGCAGAATACGAGCGCCGAGTGGAAATGCAGCGGAAACGAAAGGACAAGAAGCTGATGAAGCAAATGAACGACTTGAGACGAAAGACCAAGGCGAACGCAGGATACGCCGTAACAGAAGAGGAGAAAACGAAAGGCCGTCACACGCACGAATGGAGCGCGGCCATCAGCGTCCAAAACGCCGACGTCCCGGGCACAGTCCGTCGCCGGTGTGCGATCTGCGGGCTGACCACCGAGGAAGTAATCATGTGACTGCCAATGACATAATGCTCCGGCACGTCCTGACTAATACACCGCACGTGATTCACTTAGTCAGAACAAGCAGCCATAACAGTTGCAGCCTCCAAAAAATTTGCTTGAGTAGCAACTGAGAAGACCAAGTGCGTAACTGCCTGCCAGCAGAATGAATTGTTTGTGGACTGTATAGATGTTTGAAAGCCAGACTAGCTGTAGATGCTTGGACATTGTATTTCATAAATAAACCAGTGCCATATGTGCGCGTACTTGTGTGGATTTTTCTAGTCAAAAGGCTGGCTGGCTGGCTGGCTGCCTGTCTGCCTGTTTGCCCACACAACCGTCCTCCATACTGGGTTGTTGTTACTGTATTATATCAAATCCACAAGGTTTCAATCCAGCGAGAGCCTTGATCTCGGCGCTTTTTACATATGGAAACTTACGCAGGTTTTGTTTCTTTTTCCTACCAATTTATTATTCTTTTTTCTTGAATTGTTTTTTGGTTCAAAATCACTATTTCTTTGGCAGTTTTTATACCGATTTCGTTTTTACCAAGTTGCTTACTACTTTTCCATTCCCCCTTTGCCCTACCTACCCTTTCATTTCCACTCCACCACACGCTCATACGCTCATACGCCCATACGCTCACACACTCATCAGCTATGGCAATCCCAACGACACCGCAAGAAACCCCTCCTCCTCCTGAATTTTCTCCTGCCCAGTCGGAAAAGATTCACGAGGATATTCGCTCTTCTGCAAATCTTAATGAAGCTGAGGCGTTGACCTACACTACCCCTCCTCCATCTTTGCACCCGACTGTTCAACGTCATGCCTTCACCATGGAATCTCAAAAGGTTCTTCTCAGGGAAGTCGTCAGCCTCCGCCCTTATCTCAAACCAGACATGTGGGATGCCGTGACTAATCGATACGGATGGTGGTGTTATGACCACTTCAATCCCAAACGTCGTATGGTTCCCAAAGATCGCATCCGTAAGAAAGTCAAGAGCATTTTAGCAACTTACCATCAGAAAAAAAACCCAGTAGCTACAGCTTCGGCTTCGGCCTCCGCGTCATCTTCAGGAACTGTTTCCGCCTCAGCAAAAGTATCTACCCATTTCGATTTGATCAAAGGTGACCTCGCGCCAGACCCTTCTGACCATCACGCCTCTGAGTCTACAGATGAGTTGCCATACGATTCTGAAACGATTGAATTGATTGAAAAAGTCGTCCAGCAATACACAGAATCAGTTGAACTCATGACGTCGCGTCGTTTAGGTCGCATCAATCGAGTTAAGAGTCTTAGCGGACCCTCTGTAACCGCAGGATCAGATCTTTTGGAGCCGGATACGGGAATAGGCGGTACAGGACCACATACAGCAACAATGCCTCCGCCAATGAATAAACCACTACCTTCAATCCATACAGCGACTGCAAATGCTTCTGCCATGGCTCATATAAATTCGACAGCTTACAATTCACGTCCCTCAGGCTCATATTCAACTCCTCTTGGGATTAATGATATGATCCATAATAACGATAACAACGACCATAACGCGTCTTTTTCACCGCCAGCCAAACGTCAACGACCAAATACACACGAACCAGGTACCAAACGTTCACATGGAAGTATGGCGGACATACTTGCTGATGAAGATGACGATATTCAGATGAATTCCCCTCGGATGACACCAACCTCTGAAGAAGCGCAAGCAACAGCCAAACAGCACACTAGTAAACCAAACGGCGAGGAGCTCGCCACAGCGACTGCAACGGCCAAAGTTGAACAGGAAGAAAGCAGTCAGAGGGTGGCAACTGCAACTGCAACTTCAACTTCAACTGCTACGACTACCACAACTCCTGCAACAGCGGCTGGTGCTTCTCAATTTGGATCTCAACCAAAACCGGCAGGATCCACTGTGACAACTTCTACCACAACTACAAATACAACAACTACCAATAAAACTTCGAGTCCACTTTCAGGTACAACTCCCATACCAGATGCCAACCAATTTTCTCAAACGCCACACGCACAACAACCGGTACCAAACATTGCTCACAAACCATCGCTGCAACAACAGCAAGAGGGGCACGTTCCTTCGCCAACTATAGATGCAACAGCTAATGCTAGTGTGCCTAGCAGTAGCAACTCTGGAGAAGGGCTGACTGCGGCGGCTAGCGTTAACATTAATATGCAAAATGATGCTTTTAACCGAAATGAACCCCCAAGCCCCAATAAACAGCCGGTAATGACACCCGAGTTTATGTCGAGTTTACGTGATATACTGGAAGACAACAACAAGGCGCGGATAGAGATGATGAAGGAGTTCGGTACATCTTTTGGGGCAGCGCTAGGAGCTTCTTTGGGTGCTTCACTTAGTTCCACCATTGCTGCGAGCCTGGACCGAGTCATGTCGCAGACAGCAGCCCGGATGAGCGAGGGAATATCAGACAGAAACAAGTACGAAGATCCATCGGCAACAACTTCAACTTCTACTTCAATGTCACACGCTTTACCACCTGCCTCGTCGTTGCTTTATACTGATAAAGACACAGTTTATCAAACGTTAGCCTCAGCCACCAAAGGTACTATTGAATCACAAGTAGCAGCAAACAACCGACATCTTAATCAATCATTGAACCGCCTTGCTGGTGGAAATTCCATGAATGGAAAGACTAGCAGATCTGGCGGCAGCAATGACAATAGCAGCAACTCTACTCGTTCTAACCTTAGTAACCTCAATACCAATAGCAACAGTAATATTGAGCCAGATGGATCGACAAAAACAACAACTACTAATCCTCCAATTTTAACTCAGTTGTCTAAGGATCCACAGACCAATAAAACTACTGTAACAACAGTTATGACGACGGCCGGCACTCCTTTGCCGCCGAATTATGCTTTGAAAGATAGTGCTTCAGACGGAAGCTAAATATGACTTGTTCTCATATCAAACAGATAGGAAACCTGCCCATACACACTACTCGAAGATGACATATTTTTATTTAAATGAAACGATTTTTATACGCCGAACATATACATTTTAATATACACAGATTTTGATTGCTTATAATTTTTGATGTACATGCGGCTGGCTGTACAGAGTGTACATGAAATTTCAGGGTGAGAACGTGTGCAACAAGAATTTTTTAATGTTTTTTAGCAAATGAGTGAAGTAATAAACTCAAAAGCCGGAATAGAAGTATGCATCAAAAAATCTTTCGGATGATGAAAAGCCTATAACTACCTTTTCTTTGAGCTGCGAAATGAGACCATGAATCAACTTGCTTTACTTACTGTTGCAAAATGATTGAAAATCACGAATAGGCTTCTTAGCTTGATGTCGATATTTACAATTAATCAGTCATGTATTTCAGTTACCAAAAAAACAAACAAACAAATCATATTTATTGTAAAAGAAACAGAGGAATAATAGTAGCAATTATAAAAACAAAGAAACATGCTTGAAATAAAAGCCAATATCATTTTTAAAGGCTTTGGAAATTCAGATTTGAGAAAAAAAAAAAAATAAACCCAAACACATCCGAAAAGAAATGGAAACAAAAAAGATAGCAATTAAAAGGAGTCAAATGATAATATTTTTTGTTATTTGGAAAAAAGGGCCTTGAACAGATGGCCTTTAGAATGATTCATTAAGATTGGCAGATCATTGAAGAAACCATAAAGGCGTGATGACTACCTTTCTAGTTAAACTTTGGAATATGAATTATTTATTTCGCATAACTAATTCAAATGACATTTGAATATCCAGAGACGAAGAGGATTTTTTTCATCAGCTTTCAAAGTGGATTTTTCTTTCAAACACCGGGTCTACCATATCAACAGTTCAGGATGATCAAGGACTTACCAAGTAATTAATGGGTAGAGTTGAGGTTATCAGATAAACGTTTGCATATCCACCTAAAGCCTTTTCTATTTTTGTGAAACTCTAAAAAAAAAAAAATTGTTCAATTGCTCTTTCTCACATAATGGTTGTTTCTTCTGGCAGGGTTAATGCCTTCATTACTAGCCAAAAACCAATTACTGTTTCAGTAAAGGGTTTTTTTTTTCAAATCAGAATTCACTTAACTTATGACGCAAAGTATATTACTAAAGCAATAAAAACCTACAAATTTAACATGTCTTTTGTATATATAATTGACTCACATGAATTCAACAAAACCTACACGTGATACCAATATAATATCATTTTCAAAAACAGCAAGCCTATTGGATGATTGTTGAGTCACTCATTTGAACATCAAAACCTTTATATACAATCATTGACAGCTGTTTCCCCTATTTCTCAGCTCACGTATTCTCTTCTAAAACTGGAGCATCCATTCCAAATCCTTAAATATTATATATGAAAGCTTTCAACTTTTTGAAATGATCAAAAAAAACAAAAAATATTACTTTCACTTTTTCAAGAGCAATGTTAGTATTTTCTGTTAAAGATTGGAGAATGTACTACACAGAAATGCTGTCATGGGCAAGATGAAAAATTTCTTGTCTTTTTCCTCGCTCTTTTCATCTTGATATTGAGCAATAAGAACTAAACTGAAAATAAAAAACCAAAACAGTGTCCGCCTATTACTTCATATCTAAACCTAGATTCTTAAACTAGGTAATACCTATAAAAACATGTCCGTTCGCATCATTTCCAGGTCTGATAACAGTGTTGTAAAAATTGTTTTGAGCTAATCCTTTGATTAAACAATTGGGTAGTGAGGGTATAATACCCCATCAGGGTTGGAAGGGTCACAACCATCAAATTTGATGAAAAAATGGTCGAATATACCCGAATATCTCAAAATCAAAAATTTACATAGAAGCTTCTTTCTGTTCTAATAATCCATTGAAAACTTTTTGACAAACCTCTGATTAAACGAGGTCTATTTCTTTTTATCACCATATTCAACTCTGAGAAACCGCGCCTCCTTTTAAAAGTTTGAATCAAGCAACAAGATATCAAGAAATGGGGAATGTACATTTTTTTTAAAGTTTTTACAGCTGACTTTTATTTCTAATATTAAACTTAAAGGCTACAAAGTACTTCCTTGTGATCTATCTAGGTTTAGTAACCCATTAAACTCCACGCTCGCCCAAATGACAACAACACATGGGCTTCCAATATACCATCATGTGAACCAATATACTATGATTCAAGGTATAATAGTTATGAATCTA
Organism: Magnusiomyces fungicola; assembly: GCA_900654225.1. Lineage (NCBI taxonomy): Eukaryota > Fungi > Ascomycota > Dipodascomycetes > Dipodascales > Dipodascaceae > Magnusiomyces > Magnusiomyces fungicola. The sequence goes on from CAACAH010000004.1 coordinate 2,666,198, forward strand.
ATATTTATTAATTAATAATAATTATAAATATAATATTAATAAGAATAAAGGTGCCGAAACCTTTTTCCTTAGTCATAAATTTCTGGCTAACAGTAATTACATCATTTTAGTTCTCCTATTAATAACGAACCAGTGCTGCGATACCAACCCCACCATAACCGTACACCAACTACCAAAGCTTTGGTTAATCAATATACCCGTTGAAAACTTTCCCCTTGATTTTTGGGATAAGGTAGCAGGCAGCTCGATCAAACTCGACCATAACCCTAGCTTAGAAATATTTCCCAGGATTATCACCCGCTTAGGGTAACCATCAGTTACAGAGTGCACGGGTTTAATACAGTACAGATATTTGTTGCAACTTTGGTATTGAACTGTAGTACTAAAAAGTCTATTACTAAGCCCAGTTCCTGACCAATAGTCAGATATATTTAAATCTATAAACCCAAAAACATTAAAGATCACAACGAGAGAAATTATTATTCAACAAAAAAAATCTAGAAATAAAAGTCATTAAAACAGAAATAAAAACAAAATAAACAACAAAATAACAAAACAAGTCTCCAGGGCTTCACCAAACTTCAATTCAGTTGAATTAATCCGGAATTAAGCCAAATTCCCAAATAAACAGATTATTTTATAATAACATCATAAAAAGTTCCCACACTCATAAAAGCTCATCAACTAATCTATGCAACAACGGCATTCCATAAAATTGAGCTAACTGCAAATAAATTGCAATCTTTTTCTGGATTTCCGATCTGGGTAATGTTTCAACCCATTCTCCTGAGCAAGGACAATACATTGACATGTCATCCTCACGAATCTTTTTACAACGCAAGCATCTCAAGTCTTGAACTTGGTACTGTGTCAATAGCTTGTGCACCTGTTGTATTAACACCTCTTCAACAACTAGCTTGTTGTAATGATGTCCACATTCTGAGCAGGCTCCAACGGGCATTGTCTTTCCAAAATCGCGACGAGGAAGTCCACCCGCACCAGCAACTTCAACTAACTGACTTTGCTTGATAACTTCCTCAGAAACTCCACGACACAAGTCGACATCTTCGACCTCGCCACAAAAATCACATACAAGATCCTGTACCTTGAGACTAGCAGTTGGATTAGAAAAGTTACCTTCTGCACTAAACTCCTTAATATCAAACAATTGTAGCAAATGTCGACGGAATAGCTGGACCTCTAACTCAATACTCTTGGCCAAGCTAAAAACTGCAGCTACAAACTTGACCAGTTGTAAGACCATATTTCGGTTGATACTTTGATTGTACACTGACACACCATTCTTTGAACCAATATTTGTACCACCATGCATTTTGGAAACCTCTGTGGCTTGGTTCAAAGCTGTAATCATGTTACCTGGGTGATCAATTTGTTTAAAGTCATTGTAGATAGAAATCAGATCTGAATTTTGTTCTTCAATAGCTTCCTGCAAGTCAATCGAGGTAGCTTCTTGTTGTCGCTGATTCAGTAACTTAATTCTAGCCAAAAATGGCTTTTCCAAACTTTTAACAGACCCCTTTAAAGCGACCGCCAAAGCTTCGTTAGTTTGTGGGTGTTGCGAAGCATGGTTTTCGTTACTATATGTAATGATTCGATCGTCGACAAGCTCTATAAACTTTGCAACCCAGCCGTCAAATTCCTCCGCAAGTACTGGAGGTAAAAATCCTTGAATGTCCCAGTTCATTTCAAGGCTCAAAGAAACATCACCAGCTGTAATTTCGGGACATCCGAGACCTCCATAGTTCACATTATCCATCCATACTAATCGACTCCAGTACTGTGAAATTCCAATTTCCAAAAATGAAAATTTGTCAATCTTGCGGATTTCTCTCACAATGTAGTTGGCATGAGAATAAGCAGCAGCAACTTCAGCTTTCGACGTTAATAACACAATATGAGTCTGGTCAGCATACACAATTTTAAGTTCCCTTGCAACTCTCAAGTTTTGAACAAGCAAAACAAAAGCTTTCTGGGAAAGATTGTGCACATGCTGGTATAATATACGGTGGTACATGTAAGAATCTCGAGATGATATCCAAGATAACAAATGATTGATAATTGATTCGGAATAGGTACTTCCAGGTGACCCATCCTCTCTCAATGCATCGTTCCACCAATTCTTGACCATTCGCGAGAGCAAGGCCATTGCAGGAGCTGAGAAGGAACCTTCAACGAAGGGCAACTCAACCGTTCCATCTGTGGCAGATGTAATAGTGATTGTGGAATCCGTATTAGCATCTCTCGTGAGTAATGAAGATGTTAAAATGGTATTAACTGCCAGATTTTTGATACTAAGATCTAAACAAACGCTGGTGTAACATCCAGGGTTGTTGACAATTGGGCTTTCTCGACTCTCTGTCTCAATTAAAGCCATTGAATCTTTCTCTTTACCACCCTCATCAGGAAGAGGTGAAGACGACCACCACAAAACAAAATTTGCAGCTCGCAATTGTCTAGCATAGCTAACATCAATCAAGTACCGCATGTCATCCCATTTGAAATTACACAAAGGAATTCCACCGTACTTTGCAAGGCCATGCAGATCCACAAGCCACTTATTAAGACCAAAGAATTGTGATACAATTCTTTTTGCGGCTAAAGGCTGCCAACCGAGAGCTGGGAATGTGCTGGTATCAGTTGCACGAATCTCACAGATGGGAAAGTCATTAATGGTCCGGATCATACCCTTGATTCGCTCTGGTGTGGATGATTGAAGAACAACGATAGTCTTGATGGAGTGTTCACTTTGCAAGCCTTCCAGAATTTTTCCAGCATTGGAACACATACGCCTAAAACTAGTGAAACGAGATTCTTCAAAATTAATTGTTTCAGGGTATTCAAACAAATTCTTACTAGAATTCTGTCTTTCTTTACGATCAGAAAGTTGGGCAGAGTATAGCTTGCCAATATTGGGTAAAGAGTGTCCTTGAGCTGAAGAGCCAAACACCAAAACATGTGCTGTGCTAGACCAGGTTGGGACGATAGCAATAATTTGAGAACCACCAAATGACATGTGCAATACATGAATATAATAGAACGTAGATGAATCAAGATATTCACCTCTATTAGATGCACCACAAGGAATAAGCCATTTCAAGTCAAAGCCTGATTCCAAACCCCGACCAAGTAAACCAGGCCTGGAATCGTCTAATGTACAAGCCAATCCCAAATCCAAAATAGCGTTTTGAACAGTGTCAATATTGGTCTCGTAGACTCCTTCAACAAGGGGATCCTTAAGAACAGAGTCTGGACGGACACTTTCTTTTAAATAAGCATCTTCAGACATTGTCAATTTGTAAAGCATTGAAGACTTAGAACCATCAGGAAGAAACATATTGCTGGCCCCTTCAATCTTGCAGTCATGTAGTCGTCTTTTAAGTCCAGCGACATTGAAACCAAATTTGAGATTGATGTATATGACACGTGGAACATTAATTCGAATGTTTTGGAATTGACCATTAATTGCAACAGAGGCACGAATTTCACCAGGTCTATCAGTTTCTGCCAATTGAACAATGTTCCAAACCTGGTTGCTGTAAATCTTTTCAACTTTTCGTTGCATCATACCAGCAATGCCTGTTGAACGGACAGTAGATGCTCTGACAGCACCAAAGACCTGTCGGCGACGAGCTCTTTCCAACTTTTGCATCTTCCAAACCTTCTTTTGGTGCTTCAGCCACTCACTATATTCGCCTTCAATGGAGGGTGCTGGCCCTGACAATGTTACTGCCTCGTCGGATTCAAGAGGCTGGGCATTAGCAGCATCTGTTTTTCGTTTATTTCCAAATGTAGTAACTCTGGCCACCTTTTGTTGGTTTGACAAGGCTTTTGCAGCTGCAGTGCTCTTGATGGTGCCAATATCCTCAATATCGCCAACAGACTCGTCCTTCTTGAAGAATCCGGTAATTGTCCTTTGCTTTAAGCCACTGCGCTTGTTTTTCATACGTTTTTGAAGCCAGGAAGGATTTGGTAAACGAGGAACAGGGTTATCGACATCTTGGTAACCAGCAGGAATAGTAATGATCTTTTGAATAGTAGATCCCAAACGATCCCAATAATATGACCAGTCCAGAATGGCGCGTACATCAAAAGAGGTCAAAGTAGGTTCCTTTAACCACAAACGTAAATAGTGCTGCTTGTTTTTGGGATCAGCCGAAAAAATAGCAACTGGAATTGCACGTTCAGTGACAGGAGCGCCATGTGGCCGATCTGCAATAATGTATTGACAGTTAAGACCTGCCTTGCTAACCATACCTTCACCTAAGAATTCAGCAAGACGGCGTGCCGTTGTAATAGAGGTAGACTTCTGGCCCTCATATTCTTTCAAACTCTTAGACATACTTTTGTTTTCAGAAATCAACTCCAAAAGTTCTTCATTATCCATACTAATAGCCTTAGTTTCCAAAACATCGAGCCAGTCATTAGCAACTGAAGCAGCTGCAGCATAACATTCTTGTAGGGTGGTTCCTTCTAAAAACTTGGTGAATACTTGTTGTTGAAATGTTTTAATCAGCTTCAGCTCACCACGTCGTTTAAGCTCAAAACCTTTTAATTCAGATAGCTTTCCTCGAAGATCGAATACAGCATATCTCTTCTTAAGACCTTTATCTTCTTCTTTAGATGTTGGAAGAATCATAGCCTTGTAGGGACCGTCAACCTCGAAGAAAATAGAATTTTGGCTGCTGACTTCATATTTACCATTTTCTTGAAGGGTCTGGTATTGAGTATTGGTGAACTTAGCGTGAACCAAATGGTTAAGCATTGCACATGGATATGACAGATACAGCTCCTTTTTGTTTTTTAGCTTTAGTTTAAAATTCTCAGGAAAAGCACCTGGAAGAATACACCAAATACCATCAGTATCCAGTTCTAGGGGACGGCCAAGTCGCTCAACTAAAGTTCTTGCCATTTGAATGATTGTAGCACCAGTTAAACATGTAACACCGGCCATTTCCATAGAATACCAACGGGAACCTTTTCGCATAACATAACCGTAGAAAGAATTCAGAATAACCTTGTGAGCAAGCTGCATAGATTCATTAACCACAATCATCTTTGCTGCGTCTTCAGTTGTTACACCATCATTATCTTCATCATTCGCAGTTTCTTTACCTGCAGAAATATCGCGAATTCTTTGCAGCCTATTTGCCCATCTTTTCTGTTCGCCTTTAAAATAGTATCGGCGTTCTCTAAATTCGTCTACAGTGTTGACGTAGAATGGATTTTCACGCTGACAAATAATGGCTTCTCGTTCAACTGTTTCTGTTTGAATAAGACGATTGTAGTTTTTTCGAGAGTATTCTTTAACACGCTGTTTAATCTTTGCTGCTTGTTCAGCCACAGATAGTTGTTTGAAACTTCGTGGTTCCTGACCCTTTTTCAATGCTGGAAATTCCGAGTTTTTCACAGTTTGACGAATCATACGATACTCTTCCATAGATGGCGGATAATACTCACCTCTCCAGGACCATGGCAGGCGACGGTCACAGTCTTTTCCAGGACGATTGAAGTCACAAGATGCACAAACTTCTTCGGTAATCATTGAATCTGGCTGAAGACGATTTGTAACCATGATATTCGGGTACATAGATGCGACATCAACGTGGTAAATAGATGGCTTTTCAAATCTTTCCGGATTCTGCTGTAGGACTAACAAAGCTTCCTTGATCTGCTCTTTGACTTCGTCATAATTTGTAACATCTTCAAGTTTCTTCTTTTCTTCAACTTCGATAAAGAATTGCAGTGCCTTATCAAGATCTCCCAAAAGTTCATCTATTACTGTGGGATCAACGCTAAATTTATAGCTTAGATCATTTCTAAATACTCCAGTTTCCAACGATTCGACGTGGCCACCAACATAAGTTTCAGTTTCAACTAAGTGCCCATTGTAAAATCGCTCCGGAGGATCTGTGTACTTATTTGGGAGTAGAATACTCTTGTCAAAAGCTTTAACCATTAACAGCATCTCACATAGGGTACCTGTACCTTTTCTCAACGTTTCATCGGGGTTTAGAGGAATGATATTGCACAGTGAAAAAACGAAGGGGTGAACGTACTTCATATAAAGATAGTAAGTGGCGACGGCATCGGATACTGAGTATTCTGCCAGGGTCTGTGGGTATTCCACAGCATACCTGGTCATAAGTTCAGGGTGTAGCTCAATTGGATTGTAACCAAGCTTTTTACTAGTAACTGCCTTCAAACCTTGACTTCCTTGTGGTAAATAACTATCTCGTTTGACCCAACGAAAACAGTCCATATGACAACAATGTGCTGATTTGTATTCATCTTCAGAGTCCTTTTTGAAACCAATTTCTGCATACATATCGAGGCCATTGTGTTGAGCTCTGGTTTCTACAAAGGGCCAATCGAAAAAGTCACCGTTAAATGTTGCAATGACTGATGGTTGTGCTTCTTGAACATGCTGGAAAAACCGTTCAATCAACGCTCGTTCGTTCTCCTCGTTGAAAATTGTAAACATTCCTGGGAATTCTGGCTTTGGGGTATACTCAAAATCGTCTATATCCTCAGAAACAATATCGCGATTTGTAATCAGGAAACCTTCACCATCAATCATATATGAAATCATCATGATCTGATCCTTTGATGCATCTGGAAATTGAAGGGCATCTTTTGTTGTTTCAATATCGAAAGCTAAGACAACTGGGTCTGCACGCAACTTTCGTTCCTCCAGATGTGTAAGTTGAACATTTCCGTCTCTTGCCTCAACTTGGTACCATTGTCCCACTCGTACGCTTTTGTCAATGGCCACTCGTACGTGGAAAGGAACATCGTATTCTCTAATTTCATAAATAAGCTCTGCTGGATCTTGAACTGGCCTGTGATATATCGCATAGTCATCGGAATTATTTGCTAAAGAAGATAAAGTGAACTCTTCCATGGTATCAATTTCATCTTTTTTGGACTTATTTTTATGTACCAAAGGCATCACTACACTTTTCGCTTGGCCCATGTCTTTCTCGTTGTGAAATGTGAGTTGAAGTACTACTTGCTTATTTCCAATAAGATGATTTGTCTAAGAAGTCTGTTAGTACTCATGACATATATCTAAAAACAAGCCAAACTTACCAAGTTGAGATCATCTTTTACTAGTCGTCCTACTGATTTCAAGACGCCATCAAGTAGTTTCTTCAGGTATTCTTCAACTTCAGTCTCATATCCACCCTAATTTAATTGTTAGTTGCGATGTAAATATAAATATGATAACCAATTACATACTTTGCAGACTATTAGAAAGTATGGATCAAAGAATAATGTAGATTTGAATCCGCCTCCTTCTTCGTCAAGGAAGTAGTAATCGACGCCCGAGTTACCATTCTGAGCTATATTGTCGAGTTTTCTCGTTATCTAATAAATATTTGAATGTTAGAAAATAGGTTGAAAAGAGAATGTGAATCTTAAAATCAACTCACACTATGCATGTTGACCAGCCATCCAATCTTCTTGGGGCCAGCTTCGTATCTAGGGAATCCTAGTTGAGCATCTAGCTCATCTGTTTTGGCGACTTGTAGGAAGTTTTCGCTTACGGCAGTCCCTTCATAAGAAATATCGATTCCAGAAATAGAGGGCTTTGTGCTGGATTTGTATGATCTCATACTCCTCCCCCGTGACATACCAAACGACATGATTTGTGATGTCCTGTGAACTAATATATAGGTAATTAATGAATCAAATCTTAAATCTGAAAAATATCGTCAAAAGGGTTGTATGAAAATGATGAAATAGGAAATCGAAAAGTGTAGGTGTATCAATAATATCAAGTGTGGCCAACAGGTGGGTGTAAACATTTTAATCCGAAAAGTAAACAAACAAAAGCCCAACCAAGAAATATCCACGTTACGTTACGTGAAAAAACACGTAAACGTGATTTTCGCGTTTTTTCAAGTTGAAACGCATCTCAGTAGCACTTACGTTAAGTTTAGGGATAGTTATTATTTAGTTACCCTGCCTCATAGATCACACCCCATATTCATTACCACGTGACCAAAGCTAATGCTTACTACTTTTAGTACGGCTGATTACGTCCGCCCGCGGGGTACCTCTAATTACCACCCTTCCGATATTCGTCTGTGCACGCTGAAAAAATCGCCGCATAAATAGCCCAATAGGGTAAGCCAAAGGTGCTATTTTTTGTGCTGGACTCAGTCACATTTCAACCCAGTTCAGTTCTTTCCGTCTTACACCCCACTAATAGACACATCATGATCCGTTCAATTGCTTCTAAACGTTCGATTTCTGTGCTTGCTCGCCCTGCTCTTCGCGCTACTGCTCGTCTCGCTTTCAGACCTGTAGTTGCATCTACTGCTTCAAGCGCTCCCCGTCTTTACAGCTCAGCTTCAGCTGCTAAAGTCGTTAAGCTCACTTCCGACACCTATCCTGAACTTGAGCGCTCCTCCAAGTTTGCAAAACTTACACCTGAAGATGTAGCATATTTTAAGTCTGTCCTCCCTGAAGGCGGAGTAATCGAGGGTGAGGCTGCCACTTCTACTACTGCCGATGCTGAGCTTGAACCATTCAATCAAGATTGGATGCGCAAATACCGTGGACAGTCTAGACTCGTTCTTAGACCTACTACTACTGAACAAGTTTCCAAGATCATGAAGTACTGCAATGAAAAGGTTCTTGCCGTAGTCCCTCAGGGTGGTAACACAGGTCTTGTTGGTGGTTCAGTCCCTGTGTTCGACGAAATTGTTCTTTCACTCGTCAATATTAACAAAGTTCGCAGTTTCGATCCCGTTACCGGCATTCTCGTCGCCGATGCTGGGTTGATTCTTGAAAACGCTGATAAGTATGTTGGTGAAAGGGGTTTTATTTTCCCCATGGACCTTGGTGCTAAGGGTTCCTGCCACATTGGTGGCAATGTCGCTACCAATGCCGGTGGTCTCAGACTTCTTCGTTATGGATCACTTCACGGTACTGTTCTTGGTATCGAGGCTGTTTTAGCTGATGGTACCATTGTCAACAACTTATCTGCTCTTCGCAAGGACAACACCGGTTATGATATTAAACAGCTTTTCATTGGAAGCGAGGGAACCATTGGTGTTATCACTGGTATTTCCATCTTGTGTCCTCCTCGACCTACCTCTGTTAACGTTGCCTTTCTTGGTCTCGAATCTTTTGAAAAGGTTAGAGAGACCTTTGTTAAGGCTAAGAAGGAACTTTCTGAGATTTTGTCTGCTTTTGAATGCATGGACAATATTACCCAGGACATGGTTTCGAAACACACTGATTTGTCCAGACCTCTTTCAGAAAAGTACCCTTTCTATGTTTTGATTGAGACTTCTGGTTCTTCTACAGAGCATGATATGGAGAAGCTTGAGGCGTTCCTAGAAAGCTCCATGTCTGGCGATAATGCTGTCATTTTAGATGGTGTAGTTGCTCAAGACAGCAACGAGATTAGAAATTTATGGCAATGGCGTGAACTTATTCCCGAAGCTCTGGGTAAGAATGGTGGTGTCTACAAGTACGATGTTTCTATTCCACTTTCTCAGTACTACGATTTGGTTGTGGATATTCAAAAGAGGTTAGAAGAGGCTAGCCTTGTTGACAGTTCCGATACTTCTGACAAGCCTGTTATCACCGCTGCTGGCTACGGTCACATTGGCGATGGTAACTTGCACTTGAACGTTTCTGTTAGAAGATATAGCAAGGAGGTTGAAAATCTCTTAGAGCCATACATTTTTGAGTGGATCCAAAAGGTTAACGGCTCAATTTCAGCAGAGCACGGATTAGGTCTTCAGAAGAAAAAGTTTATTGGCTATTCCAAGGACGAAGGAATGATCAAGCTGATCAAGGGCATTAAGAATCACTTTGATCCCAAGGGTATTCTTAACCCCTACAAATACATTTAATGTGGGGGCCACATGTGAACTTTGCAAATGATATCATTCAATCATTATTGTGAACGTTAGGCAATTATTGTTTATATATTGCATAGATCAATTATATGAACTTTTAGACTTTTATTTCATTTTTTACCCAACCGTTATTATTTGAACTTCTTTCATTTTACATCTGCAGTTAATCAAAATATTGTATATTGGATTAGTGTTATTTACCTCAAAAATTTGATAATATCACCGCATTAGATTTAAAGTGAAGCAAAGAGTTTAAACGCTTCATAATCTGGTGAAGTCTGTCAGGAGTCACGATCAATGAAGGATCCAGTCACCCACTTGATACAGATTGGCTCTACAGTCATGAAACCGTTATGTGGGAGAATAAAAAACACGTACAAACCCCCACAGTAGTTTATTCCAAAACCCCACAGCCGAAACTATAACCGAATATATATCGAGAGCCCATACATGGAGGGATTTGTGCTTTTTTGCCCTAAACCATGAAAAACCAATCATTGTCCCCAGCGCTGTCTCTCATTCAGAAGTTGGGATGAAGATGCTGATCATTTTCTGAAAGGTGTAGTCTAAGTCTGAGTTGATATTCAAGAAACATTAGATTATCATCGGATCAGAACAAAATGAAATCACCTTGAATTGGCTGCTGTTCATACTTTTAAGAGTTGGGGGAAAACCTCCAGCTAGGAAATGCTTAGCTAGTCTTGTCAGGACAGCCGCATCATCATGTGAAAAACAGTTAATGGCTCCCCTTTAGGTGAAAGATCTTTCACTAGGCTGGTCTAGGATTGTTCAAACTGCTGAATATGTAGTTCAGGGATTCGCTTCTTCATAAGAATCAGTTCTACTCGGCCTCTAGTTCTTGTTTTTCTTCTTCACAAAAAGCCCTTCCTGTTCTAACGCTTTTTGACCGCACCCCATAATATGCTTAAACCTGTCTGACCCTATTTTAACACCACCATACCATCGGTTCACAACCACCAGCACATTTGTTGTTCCTGTCAGATGCAAGAGCTCCAAAAGCTTTTCTCCACCAGGTGGTTCTCCTCCATTGTCAAAATCTTGATCGGTGTGCTGCCCTACTAACTCGTTCTGGCTTGGCTTACCGCTTGCTTCTGCTATGTGACCGCTATTGGATTTGGACTTTGTTTTCTTTGCACCTTTTTTAGAACTGTCCTTCGGGTCTTTTGATTGGAGGTCTGCGTCGGAATGTCCGGCTAATCCTTCGGTAACACGCCATGCGTATATCGTATGTGAAGCTTTGGCCAGTCTTTTGTCAAGATCTTTAAGTTCATCCAGCCTTGATTCGGCGTCTGCGCGTGAGTATATTGGAACAGCCCGTCCTTCAAATACTGATTTGCGATCTGTTACACTTATTGGTTGTGGCCAGGGAGCATTTAGCGATGCTGTGGGCTTTGAGTTATATGTTGAATACGACGATGCCGACATATGTGCACTGACTTTGTGACCAAGCGAAAAAGCAATTGTGTAGAATGAACTCTGGCAAATATGATTTCCAGTAAATAACGCTGTTCTAAAAGGGTTTACTGGTTGTAGAAAGCTCATTTTTATGATAAAAAAGTTTGCACAAGAAGTTCAGTCTAGCATGTCAAGCGAACAACCCAATAAATTTCTCAAAGTCATGGGTTGTTACCTACTATTCACTTAATTCTCAATGGCTGGAAGTGTAAAGTAAATGAATATTTTATTAATAATGTCCAAATTTGAACAGTAATATATAAATTAAGCATGTAAAAACAAGAGTCCATAAAAAGAGTACATGTATTTGTCTAAAGAGTGTGTTTTTCTACCAAAACTCAATCTAACTGGACCATTTCTGGCTGTCTATCATAGTATACGCTTTCATTCAAAACATGCTCATTAGTTTTGCTTTCAATATAGTCACGGACTCTATTAGACAACTTCAAGTCGTCCATGTTTGTCCAAAAGGTAGTGATAATATCGTTGATCTGGGTCTCTACAACCTCATAAACCTCAATCATATCAGTCAAGGCTATTGCGTCCTTTTCTCTTCTTTTCTTCTTCTGCTCTTCAGTCTCCACACCACCCTTACCTAAGGGCGTGCCTTCTTGGTCAGACCAATGTTTTGGTGGGTTTTGGATATATTTCTCCAAGTCTTGTAAAGCTTCAAGAAGTTTGTCTAAGATCTCAGGAATTGATCCCTGTACAACACCGTATCTATCTTCTTCTCTGGAGTGAACAATAAGTTGGCCCAAAGAGTAAATACCAGCTGATGTTAACAGATAGTTAGGAACAATACGGTGTACTTGACGAGCCAGTGTAAATCTAAATGGGTATCCATATCGAGATCTAGTAACAATTTCCAATGCTTTAGGGTAAGTCTTGACAAACTCTCTAACCTTAACCGAAACAACATCAAAAAGAGAGACAAATTTCAAACTAGACTTGGCCTCCTTGTCTTGTATACTCTCAATCAAATGTGTTTGTCTTCGGTTAGTATGAGCAAACACATTGGAGGACTTGATAGTGATAACTCCAGCATCTTCGTTCAGTTGTTGTTTATTTCGCTCATTTGATTGTATCTTGTTCTTATCTTGGCTAGCAGCTGAGCCTAAACTCTTTTTATCCTTCTTCTTCAACTTTTTGGTGACTTCGCTCAAGTTTCTAAGTAACTCATTTTTGACTCTTTCCCAAGCAATCGGCTTGTACTCAATGTCCTCAAAAAGCTGTCTTCTTCTCACCTCACTTTCTCTAGAAATGGATGCCAATTCCAAGTATGCAAGAATGCAATTTAGCTGTCGTTCACGGTGACTGAGGCCGTCAATCAAAGTTCCATTTCTGTCACTTGATTTACTTGATAAAAAGTCGCCACGAGATTTTGGTGCCATCGACATATAGATTCCAAATACCATATTGGTGAAGATCCAAGAGAACGACAACAAAAGAATCAAGAAAAAGGTATGGAACCAAAGTCCAGAGTTGACTGGAAATCCGGAATACGATCGAGTCTGAGATGGGTGAAGTTTAACAAAGCTGCGGAGAATTGAAACAAGAATAGTCCAAAAAAAGGGTCGAGCCAAATAATAAAGAACAGGTAAGACAATAGAACCTGCAACAGCGATTAGTGAAGAGATTTGCACAATCTTAAAAGTGCCTTCGTACACTCTCTGCTTAGGGGGAACAAAAAGAGCGGCTTGTCTAAATGAAATTCGATCAATGTCCAAAGCCACATGTAAAACTGCAGCAATGGTACCAAGGGTAGATGGAAAAAACAAATAATAGTAAACATATCTCTCGTTAAGGAGGGGGTGGCCATATGAAGATCTAGGCATGGTTAGTATGCCGAATATAAATCATGAAAAAAAAAAGAAAAAAAAAAGAAAAAAAAAATCAAGCTATTACTTACGGAGTCGTTAAACCCAAGTTAGCAACCTGGAAATGGTAAGCCCAGAAGAATAGGTAAGATGAGAATAGATATGTAGCCAAGGCATGAACAAACACCTTGCTTCTAAATCGCTCGAGATACTCAGCAAACATGCTAGCATAACGAAGGTAATCAACTATTAAAGTGGTCAGTAATTTAGAAAGATGCAATCAATCAAAACTGATGGATAATTACCATGAAGATGAGCCTTCCGTAAAACAGGAACAACAAATAACGAAATTGATATGGGAATCGCTCTGAAAACGATTGAGAAGATTGAACGCAGCCATGTTGCTAAAAAAAAAAGTGAGTGTTATAGTTAGAATTAACAATGTTCATTCAAGTTGGAAACAAAGTCTAAACATACTGTTTAAGAAGAACGCTAGTAAGAAGGAAATACATGCCGCAACAAACAATAGCAAGGTATGAATTTGGAGAAACCGTGCCGACAGAGCCTCAGCGGATATAGAACTGTATGGCGGTGGCGGACGGAGCCCTGTTGGATTCAGGGTCATTCGAGTGAGAGCCATTGTGTGTATAGGCGTTAAATGAGGATAAGGATTATGAAAAAAGTAGCAAGTCTATCGACGTTGCGGTGAGAGCAAGTATGTGATTCAAGAAATCAATCAATCTCTTCTGGGTGTCAATAAATATAAAACCAGTGTCCCCCGAAACGATTTAATGGAGGTGTGTACATGGGATCATCAATGGAGGCAAGGAATGGGGAAGGAAGGGTTGACAAGATTACTTTGACTGTGTGTTGAAAGTGAAAAAAAATCCAGCTTTGTTTGTTCACGTGAATAACCCTAACACTTTGTAAACATGCATCATCCGGAACATGCATATATATTGTCAAGCCTTTAGCAGCACGAGGGTTAGCCATGCAGTACACGCTTTGATGTTAGTATCTTTAATTCAAGTTGTGAAATTCAGTACGCGTTTTTACACTGGAGGATACTTGGACATCTGCTTGTAGAGTGCATGTGGGCTTTATTTTGAGTTTTGGATTTATAGTCGTGTAGTTGCCATGTGTTACTTTGACAAAATGAACCGAGATTCCAATTCTCTGAATTGAAACAAGTTCAATAAGTCGTGAATAGCTATTTGACTGGTGTTGATCGAACAATGGTCTAGTGCTAAATGGATCTAAAGTTCCAAATATGCCTCCTCGCACAAGTAAAGTACAACTAATGATAAAGCCATAGATCCATCAAGGCTGTCTTTGTGGTATCAGAACAGGAGTATATTAATATTTCTAGTAATAACCCTTTTAAATCAGAGACTATCTTTCAATTGATAGCAGGACAATGACTGAAACAGCGGGTTAGATAAATCAATTGTCTCCAGTTCTACTGACTGCCAGGGACGTCCCAATATATATTGAAACAGCACATCGACAGCAGCAAGCCACAGTCATACTCTCAGCATTCTACAATGTGGATGACTATGAAACCCTCGAGAGCTCAGTAGAATGATACAATATCCAGTCACAGGTTATTTCGGTATCTAGCATGCCATAAATTCAGCCCAGCAAATCCAAAATGAGCTTCAGGTCCCTTTAAAATACACAAAGTTGAAACCCCCTGACGGTGCAAAGTCCATGTTGTTGTCTATCCAAAAACAGGGAATAGCAAGCGTCGCGACTAGGAAGAATCAACAAAGACACGGCTTATGGCGGTACATAATCGTCAACAGGCCAGTTTAGGCCATACAACGCGTCTGGAATAGATGGAAGCGATAAGTATCGCCGAAGGATGCCGCACTTGAATTCACAGAGTCCAAGCCAAGCTGTCGCAAAAAATGCCAGTGGAATGGGCTAAACACCGATAGCAATCAAGCCGGGGATAGCGTATTGTACACGATCAGCTCAAGGCTAGAAAGTCCAATCCAGCCATTATTCTGGACGGTAATTGAGTTAAAAAAGAGCTGATTGAGAAAAAAGCCTACTGTGAAGAATAAGTTTGTGATGGTGTGGCAAACGCTTAGGAGCCTGGGCAAGGAGTAACCTTGAAATATTAGCCACCACCAACTTTGCCTTGTCTCTTTTTTTTTTATTTTTTTGTTTTCTTCCCTTTTCCTTCCTTCTTATAAACTCACCCCACCAACTGCACCCACTCATAATGTCCGACCCTAAGACTGTCCAATTAAACAAGCTTCTCGCCGTTCTTCCCGGCATCATCAAGTCGGTTGAATATTCGGAGCTTTATGGTTATGACTTGAACACAATTGAGGATATTCCAGACGGTTTGATTATTCGTGACAGACTCTTGGACAAGTTTTTAGTCGCGAACAAGTACAATGTCGATCAGGCTGCATTCCAGCTCCAAAACACGCTGGAGTGGAGAAAGAACTTCAACCCACTGTCTGCAGGCTTCCGTGAGAACCACGAGGAGGTCTTCAAGCAGATTGGTGTTATTACTTCTGTCCCATTGTCTGTTGCGGCTCCACCTCGCCCTGGAACTGCTGCCTACGCTGCAGCTGCCATTCGTGCCAAAAACGCAGGCCCCAGCAATACAACTGCTACTGACGGACAAGAATCAGAGTCTTCTGATGAAGAGGATGAAGAAGAAGACGAGGCTCAGGAGCCAGTTCCAGAAGCCGAAGACGCACCAATTGGCGAGGAAGCTGGTGTAAAGTCAGTAGTTGCAGATGACGCTACTGAAAGTAAGGCTGATGAAGAAGCCGACCACGAAGCTGAGCCTGAGGCCAGTGAAGCGGCAGAAACCGAGCACGAAGTTGCAACCGAGCATGAGCCTGAAACATCTTCCAAGAGTACCGAAGACTCTGAATCTGCTCCTAAAGGCAATATCATCGTCACTTGGAACTTGTACGGACGCGTAAGAGATCGTGCCAAGGTTTTTAAGAATCTCGAAGCTTTTATTCGTTACCGTGTTGGTCTCATGGAGCGTGGTATTGCTGCTTTGGACTTTACCGAAACTCGTACCTCTTACATGGGTCAGGTCCACGACTATAGCAATGTTTCTTTCTTATTTCTCGACTCTGCTACTAAGGAAGCTTCCAAGACCACTGTTGAAATTTTTACCAAGTACTATCCCGAATTCCTCAACATTAAGTACTTTGTCAATGTTCCACGCATTATGTCATGGATGTTTTCTGTAATCAAGGCCTTTATTCCCAAGGCTACCGTCGACAAGTTCCATGTAGTCTCTAACGGCAGGGATCTTGCCCTGGAAACTGGAAACCTTTGGGTGCCCATTGAATACGGTGGACAGTCTGAATCTTTGGAAGCAATCTCAATTAAGGAAATTGAGCCCAGAAATGAATCTTTGGTTAAGAAGTATAATCCAAAGGCTTCTAAGGCAAAGAAGACACCCAAGCCTATTCCAGCTCCTGTTCCCACTGAATTTGCGCCAGAGAGTGCTGTTGAGGATCCTGCCGAAGTTTCCAAGGCACCCATCCCCGAAGTTCCAACCACGGATACTGAGGAGACTTTGGAAACGGATGAACCCGACGCTGTTGTCAATGGCGAGGCTACTGAAGTTTCTACTGCTGCTATTCCTGAGCCTGGTCCTACACCAACTGCTACTGCTACTGCCACTGCTACTACTGCTGAAGACGTTGCAGAGGAGTCTGAAAAAGAGGTCGCTGCCCCTGAACCAGGTGCTGTACCCCAGCTTCCTGAGGTAACTCCTGCTGTTGAAAAGGAAGAAGATAAATTCTCTACTCCTACTCATTCTTTTACTATTAAGGAAGAAGAAGAAGAAGAAGACGAAGAAGCCCAAGAAGCTCAAGTTACTGAAGCAGTTGAAACCCACGAAGAAGAGCCAGAGACAGAGATTGCTGAAGAGTCCACTACTGCTTCCAAGGAAGTTGAGCCTAAGACCATTTCTGCCTAAGGTTTCGACTAACTGAATATTAATTTCCTGTGAAGGATGGATGTCTACGTGTCAAAGAAAGATGCCACAGACGGGTCGACGGTGATGGAATAAAGTCAAGGATACACTAATACTTTTTTTTTTTTTTTCTTCTTCTTCTTCTTGTTCTTCCAGCAATGAACTCATTGAAAGGGCTCACGTTATAAATATAATTAATAGAAAGAAAATTGCCAACGTGGTACAGAATGACGATGGGTGTTATAAACAATCAAACAATGGGGTGAGTTGAAGGCATTTGCAGATGGTATGATGACGCATTTAGGACAGCCTTGCGCGGCCAAATAAGGTTGATGATGGTATGAAGAAAGACGGTCTAGTGACGTGCTGTGCCATGACACTGGGGTTAGCGCACAGGGCTAGACTAGCAATGAGATGGATTCGGTGATTCTGGCTACCATTTTGATGTCGCATGCTTTTATATTTGGCGCTTTTTGGAACAGTTTTTAGTTTCTAGTGTTTTTGTTTTCTATATCATCTTTTTTTTTTTTTTTTTTTTATTTCAATACATTTAAATCATTCCAAGCTTTAGGGGGAAATTATTCAAGTAGTGGTGTTGCATTGATGTGCTAATTTTGCAAAATGAGATTGGCATTGTGCAATTGCCGTGTGGGATCAAGCAAGCTATGTGCTTTGTCTCGGTCCATAGCGTCAATCCGCCTCTTAGAAACACTGCTGGTTCTTTCTACGGTTACCATAATTGCTGCTTTGGTGGTACTGAGCAAGGGCAACCTACGGCCAGAGCACGATCAGAGCACGATCAGTTGCTTGACAGTGTAGAGCGGCATTCCATCGAGCACTCGTCATAGGCTCCGTGAAATGGAGATTACGTTTTTGTGCTTTAAAAATGAATGAAAGGATGGGTTCCCATGTCAATCTGTGTACATGGTTTGGCATATACGATAAGATACGCGGATAGCCTACTCCTTGTATATATAAGGTCTATATATGAATGGCAGGATAGTCATGTTGATTACACGTGACTCTGAGTCTGCCAAACAACAAGGTTTAGGGTCAGGCAAATATCCATGTCTCTGCATTTTTGTTGTATCCTAAACGCTTTATAGCCCTCAGCTATGAGCTTGAGCTTGAGCTTGGCCGGCATCCAGCAACAAGGGGAGGTTGTGAAAATGGAGGCGCTGTTCAAGTGTCATACAGAAATCTAAATATGTGCACACCTACCCAATTGACTCAGATCACAGCTTTGAAAGGCATGCGAGATTGGAATCTTACCGAATTGTGCAACAAGGTTCTGGGGTAGCGATCGAAAAGAATCTCTGCTCGCTGCTTAAAACCAAGCTTGTTTGCGAGTTTGAGTTTTGGCGGCGTGGTTTCTATGGCCAACTAAACTACTTGACTCAGGCAGTCTAATAGCGCTAGGATCTGTATTTCCCAAGGCCTGGTGCATCTTGACTCATAAGCCGGCTGTTCCTTTATTGAAAACAGAAAGCCTGTTCAAATAGGGGGTTAGCCGAGGCGTGAACGAGTGCAACCACTGTGGCTTGACAGCGAGGGCTCAAAAACGCGTTTGGTTATATGCAACCAGGCACAAGTCCTATAAATTGCAAGGAATGATGACCAACAGAGCCTAAACTACATGGCGTTCAGAGGCGCAAATTGCTGCAACGCGTCTGAACGCGAGCGGCATGCTCTACACTGGCTTCAAACTGCTGGATCAGTCGTCCGTATCCCTGGAAATAGCAATCTCCAGACTAGAACCAAAACTATGAGAATGTTTTTATGTTTTCCTTTGACAACGTTTCAAACTTGTAAATTAGTTAACGACACCGCGAGGCTGTAGTCGCCACCGCTCGCGCTCTGCTGCGTTGGCCAAAGATTTAGGCAGCCCAAATAGGTAAACGGGTAGATGTTTCGGTAACCAAGTATGCATAAAGCGCACCGGCCACCGCGCGTCGTTTCTGGTTTGAGTTAAACTGACACGTTCAAAAATGAAAGGTCCCTTTCGAGAATTCCATCCATCATTGCAATTAGAATGTGGGCTCGTCGACCGGGTTTTCCCACACCTCCCATATGAATATTGGATACTGAGTATTGGATTTATAGCAGGGGAAAAATGGCAACTGTTGGGGGATACGTGTAGCCTGGAAACGGTTGAGCCAAGAGGGTTTTGCCAGCCTTGGTACTCAGGGCTGGTACTCAGGGATCGCTTCATTTCCATGTACAATTTGTTGGCGGCATGCAGAAATGGAAATAGAAATAGAAATAGAAATAGAAATAGAGATAGAGATATAGAAATATAATGAATAAACGGCCGGAGACGTGCGAGATTTGATAATAATGGAAGCAGAAAAAGAGTTGGGAACGCATAATAATCAACTCTTGACAATCGCGTGTATGCTCCTGTTCATGTCTTTATCCACATGCCATTACCAAATATACATTTCATGACAGTAAAGCAACTTTGTTAGTCACCGGCTCTTTTTCTCGTTTATCGGTTTTTTTACTGCAAATCGTGAGACTTGTACTTAAATCCCTGTCTACCTCCTCTACCTTTTTTTTTTTTTTTTTTTTTTTCTTTCTGCCTTGAGTCAAATCCTAGTCGCCAGTACCATTCCTATCCCTTTTACCTCAACCATGCTCGCTTCATTGAAACAGCCTGTTGGCTCAGTCGTCGACAGAAACGGTGATTCGGCATCTCAAATCAAAGCTCGTTTGAACTCTCTAGCGCCAGCGTTCCAATTCAACAAGACTGCTGCAGAAGGCCGGTTAACAAAAACCCTTCACCACTGCCATCGAGTCTCCAAAACAGTACCAGCTGCCTCCTCCCTACCATCGTCTCTCCAGCTAGTTTTCCAGCAGAATCACTACCGATTTCAAACCTTGTTAAATGAAAGCTTACAACTAGGCAGGTCGGACAAGTTGGCTGACCAGCATGAGGTGAATAAGATTCTTTCTAGAAACCAGTGCAGCATTCTGCCAAAGGCTGCTCCTGCAACAACCTTTTATCAAGGCCCTTCCCAGCAGCCAGTCCAACAAGCTTCGTCTTATAACCAGCAAATACAACCTCCAGCCATCTACTCCAGTGTTCCAATATGCTTTATCGCTCCTTCGTCGTATGTCCATTTTGGAAATGCTAGTACGATGACCAATAAATATGCGCATCAAACACCTAGTCCCACTATCGCATCCAACTCTGTCGGTCCCAGTTCTAACACCACTCAGTCTTCTCTTTCGGTAGAGGCACCACCTCCTTCCAACAACTATTACTATCTCTATTACTATTATACTGTTCAGGTAATATATAACCCTGCATCAACTGCTTTTAATTCTTCAGCCACTGGGCCATCGAAAGACAAGCCATGGGTGATTCAACATGACTCTTTTCCGCTCACAAAACGATAAATAAAATTTTCAGAAAAACGAAAAAGAGAAGAAAAAAAACCTGTGTGAGCTTTGGAAATGAATTAAGAGCCTTTTGCAAAAAAAAAAAATGAAGAAAAAAGGAAAAAAGGAAAAAAGGAAATGAAAAATGAGAATCGGCAAACTAGGCATGATGGCCCTGCATGCGTCGTCAAGACAACGAGAGGCTGACAAGTGTCACGTGAATTGATACAGCCGTTCATATAAATTGGCATGGCAACCAAAAGTCAACAAACAAACAAACATAAACAATAACAACAGCCAGCTTGTTGTTGTCTTTTGCATGTTTGACAAACTTTCAACATCCTGTTCCAAAATAATTCCTTTAACCTACCTTATTCCTTTTTCTTCCTTAACCTGTCATAATTTTGTCCCATCCCCATCCCCATCTGCATCACCAAACGTCACCAAATACTCCGTGACTGTGTTTAACACTGCTTTCAACCTCTCAAGTTTCAGCCTCATACTTTTACTTTTCTCAGAGCCCTTTTGCAAGCCATCCTCGTCTTCTAAACAACTCGTTGTTGTTTATCTATCGTATCTAGCAACGCTTTTGTTCGTTTATTTTACACCTATTTTTTTATTACGTTTTTCAGAAAAGCTTTAGACCTTTTGGTATCCAGCAGCTATGAGCCAGTCAATTGACTCTTCGCCTGTCTTGGCTTCTTCAACTTCCACCTCTATCATAGAAGCATGCCCTTTCTCGCTGTCAGTATCAAGCCTTTCACACAAGGCGGCGCTTGATAACAAGGTGTGCAAAGCTTCTACCAAGCTGAGTAGAACACAAGCAAGCCTGCTCAAAATGAGACTACAACTTGCGCTGTACAAGATTGAAACCAACCAAACCTGTCTTCCCCTGACATCTCTCACATCGCCAGTGTCGTTTAAAATGAGGCAACAACAACAAGAAAAGTTGACCTTCCTAACAAAGAATAGTGTTACACCGTATGCTAAGCGTATATCAGCACTGCTATCGCATGACGACTCAATGTCGTCAACTTCAACCTCCTTCTCTTCATCATTCTCGTCTTCTGCCGATAGCGACTCTACAATGTCATCAGAGAGGTCCCGCCATGTCACACCTTTTAAGCATGGCTTCTTTCTAGTAGAATGTGAAAAGCAGCGCCTAAAGCAACAAAGACTTCAAAACAGACACGGAAATGCAGCATATGAATTCCGAAGACTACAACAATTCCACTACATTTCCCCAAGAATATCTTCACAAAGCTCACCAATCGTTGCCTCTTCCCAACCGTCCACTGCTACTTCGGCCTCTTTGGCCTCGCCCATGTCAAGATTTGGTCTAGATAGTAGTTTTGCAGATACTTCAGCAGCCAGTAACTATAGTATATTTGGCACTGACTTGCCTCAAGGATTCAAAGGAACCCATGTCATTCCATTTTTACCTTCGCCGCCCATGTCTAGCCGATTCCTGCAACGAGCTTATAATCCAAACCCCCACAACACTCATGTCCTTAGTAATCTCAGTAAAGTGTCTGGGCCAGAGATGGACCGTGACACTGATGCTGACGAAGACCACCCTACAAAGCAGCGCTCCATGTCAAATACCATTCTCCCTGCTTCACTATCCTCTTCAATATCGTTACTTGACAATAAGGATAGTTCGTTTTCGTTTGGCCATGATACATCATTAGGAAGAACTACGCCCATCTCATCAACACCGTTACCGTCATCTTGCTCATCGCCATTTTTTCTCAACAAGCCAATGGTCCCAATGGCGGGTGAGATTCCTCCTTTTATACTTTCGTCATCTCCACCAGGTTCCGGGTCGTCTACTCCACACTCGAGTTCGGGCGAATTTTCAGCGTCAATGTTTTCCATCACTTGGGATACAGGTGCTGGAGTTGTTACCACTACAGCCTCTTCTAAAAGCAATTCTAGTGGGAGCAATGGCAGTAATCGATCTTCTGCGGGTTCGGATTTGGTTCCATCTGGGTACCTTAATCCCAATATGTCTGGGGAGTTTGGGTCATATCTTCTTAAGAGTTATAACCAGCCGGTTCCCCCGCGGTTTAGAATTGCGTCCCTTGAGCCAGATAGTGGAAACACTAGTACCAGCAGCGGAAGCAGCTACAAGGCTTCTATCACACCCACGCGGACAATGATTTCGTTATCCAACAACTCTTCGACTAGTAACATACTAGAGAGTGTGATGTCCACGACGACGACGACAACGACTGTGACGTTGGCCGGAGCGCGGATTGGACAGCAGCTTGTTCAGCAGTCTTCTACGCTGATATCATCTAATGAGGATGTAGAATACATGCCAGTTTGATTGGGAGCATTTGGCCCCCATGACTTTATTTATTATTATTTTTGTGACGACTCTTGATACATTAATACCTAACAATTTGGATGAAAGACTTTTTTTTTCTTTTTTTTTTTGAAATGTTTATACATATATATATATATTTTTTTTGCTACATGATGTTACGAGAATATGGAATTTTTGTTTTTGTTTTTGTTTGATTTGTTATAACTGATGATGTTGTTTCGTAGCTATTATATGGCTTGTATTTTATTTTAACTTTTGATATATATTGAAATTGATTGACGTGATGAGTTTGATAATGGTGACAAGAAGGGTAGTGAATTGGGAATGGATATCTGTATGTATCAATGGTATCAATGGTACCTTTATGGTTATCAGTGGATCATTATCTCAGGCCTTGTATTGCGAATTGCTAATCCTATTACTAGATAGTCCTAGAGAAACACTCAATCTCTCTGTCTATCTGTCTGTCTCTTGGTTAGACTGTTATTGTGACATCCATTAGATACATTACGCAAGAAACGAGTCTTTAAAGTATGCTAGAGTCTAGCTGTACAGGTACAGCTTGTTGAGCTTTAGGTTGAGGAACTGGCACTATGGGTGGACGGGGCCATTTGGATTCATCCATATAGTCAGTTGCATAGTTTGCCAAAGGCACGGCTGTGGCCACACACCAAGCGAGCAAGCGAGTGTGAGAGACACATACATATACACAGCACAGCACACCATTTAACCACTTGTTATTATGATTGTATTGCATTACACAATAGCACGGACAGCTAGTGACCTCTGCTAGCACCAGCAAGAGGCTTGGCCTTCAAAAGAGTATAATCCCCGGCTTTAATCTATTCAAGGGGGAGGGGGGGGAAGAAGAAGAGGGCAATAATATAAAATAAAAGTCGCATTTTCTAGTTTCTGGCGAGCACGACCGGATCCAAAGTTATACAATTGTGGCTCAAGAATGGAACTTGTGCCTTGAACCTTTTTTTTTTTTTTTTGTTAGGTATTTTATCTGAAAAATGTGGCTGAAAGAACGGCGAGCTTTGGCTTATGATTGGATTGCTGCTGCCTCCAGGTCATTCGTTTATTTTTTTTCTTTTTCTTTTTCTTGTTTTATTGTTTTATTGCTTTTATTGTATTTTGCAATTCCGAGACTGATCTGATCTGATCTGATCTGATCCGCCTTGTTACGGGACTCTCATGGCCTGAACGGGCTATGGAACGCTGGCAACCCAGTGAAATACAGCGGCCAAAGGCCATTTCATGCCATTAGCCACACACCTCAAATATTTAACCTTCGCAAACCGTCTGCCCACAGCGGAACTAGAAAACGGAACTTTCAAGCTGCTAGTCCGTCTGAATGCGGCATTGTCTGCAGAAATTGTGGCTGGTTTTCCCTAGGAGTCCCCTTCCAACGTATGTGTGTGTGTATAAAATGTGCTTCCAACAAGACAAGCCAGTCCAACGAGATAATGGCAAAGTAGCAGCGGGTATTCTTTGGTCTGGGAACAGTCCACGGTCCACGGTCCTAGAATGCAAAGTTGAATAACCTTAAAGATCTTAAAGATCCCTCAGCCGGCGGTTACGAGTTTTGTGGAGCGGATGTCATTTTTCCAAACTCTGTATACATCATGCTTTGGCACCTCATGTCCCATGACTTTCAGGCATAGTCCACCTTGCTCCGGGGTCTGAATAGCCACGACGACGACGTGGCGACCTGTAGCCAAAGCTACAACACCCTATCACGAAAGCTCCCAGTCAGGGCTCTGGGGTGTCTGGGGACCAGGAACTGTCCTGGACATCCGTGAAATGCGCCGTCAAAGCCCGCTGTCGCCACATGGTCGCTCGGTGGGGTGTGGACGGACCGACAGAAGGAACTAAAATATGAAAAAAAGGCGTAGCGAGTGCGAGTCCAAGTGCAAATGTAAACAAGGCTGGCGTAACCATGTATGTATGGAAGCAATCCACATCATGTGATTCGAAGCCACAGCACATCATTCGCCAGTCGCCGGTCGTTGCTCCTGTGGCGCAAGAGCACGTGATGTCCAAGCCACATGTGGATGCATAACCCTCGCGCAGCCACGACGCTTATGCCGTTTCACCATCCAAAGCCGTTTCTTATAAAAGTCGATTCCGTTTTTTTCACTCCAGTCTGTTCATTCTTTTTTTTTATTACAAATATACTCTTTCGGAACCTTCAAATCTATTGTTTTTTTTTTTCTTCTTCCTCTTCTCCTTCTTATTCTTTCTAGAAGTCTCAGCTTCAACGCTTTGGATTCTGATTCTGCTCGTTTTCAACATCAACTAGTACTCAGCCAATCCTAACCGCCCTCTTCCTACCATCTACAAAATGCCTGCAAACTCGGTTCAGGCAGTGCCCAAAACCGGCCACATTCTCATTGCGCCGGCTCCAGAGTCTCAAAAGAGCTCGTCGCCTGCTTCTGATAGACCCGCAAAGTTTTTGAAACCCATTTCTCCGGCTTCAGCTCATAGTCTTGCAAAGATCTCACCGTCGCCTGCTGCTAGCAGCGCCACACCTCAGCCATCCACCACCACCACCACCACCGCTACTCCCTCAGCTGCTTCAAGCTCCCTCCCAAAGAAGTTCCAGTGCCCCCACTGTCCCCAGACATTTACTCGCCATCACAATCTCAAGTCCCACTTGTTGATCCACTCGCAGGAGAAAAAGTTTGTCTGCCAAACTTGCTCCTCTAAATTCCGCAGAATTTACGACCTCAAAAGACATCTCAAGCTTCATACTGGCGAGCGCCCGTACCTCTGTGGTAAATGCGGTAGACGCTTTGCTCGTGGTGACGCTTTGATTAGACACACGAAAACCACCGGAACTTGCTCAACGGCTTTTGATCCCGAGGGCGGTGACGAATATCTCGATGACGACTTTGACTCTATTTCCGACAATGGTGAAGATTTGGTAAAAGCTACTCAAAAACGCGACTATGAAGAAGCGTTGGCTGAGGCTTCTCTATCTGAAAAGGCCTCCAAGCTTGACAAACACAAGAAGGTAAAGACTATTGATGTTCATGATGTGGAGACGAACAACGCTGCTAATCCTCCAGTTGTTCTTGTCTCTATCTCTCCTCCTCCTCCTCCTCCTGCTGCTGCTCAAGCTGATTCAATCCCTACAGCTGAAGCTCGTCGCGTAACCTTTCCACCTCCCCCACAATCCCCAGTATCATTACCATCACAAAGCACTCATGTCAAGGGATCAAGCCCTCTTGTTTTTCAACAGCCAAAGCTTCCTTCTATTGTTCCAGACCTTAGACGACCCACACCTTCACCTGTTTCTACAGTCGAAAGACGACAAAGCGAAGCTTCTTCTACCTCTGACCCCAGCGATAGCCCTAATTCATCTCGACATTCGTCTAACGCTCATTCACTCTCCTTCATCTCCTCAAACTTTCCCCACCACTTGTCAATCAATGGTCAGTATGAGTACAGAGAAGCTCGCTCTCAATCCCAGCATTCTGCGCCTACAATTGCTAGCATTCTGGACCAGCAGTCTGAAGTCGAGTCTCCAGCAGCCACTTCCGTCCCTTCATTGCCCTCGTCAACAACCAGCGCATCATCTGGATCTTCTTCTCGAAATCCATCAGCATCTCCCTCTCTTTCTTCTATTATGAACCCTGT
Organism: Magnusiomyces fungicola; assembly: GCA_900654225.1. Lineage (NCBI taxonomy): Eukaryota > Fungi > Ascomycota > Dipodascomycetes > Dipodascales > Dipodascaceae > Magnusiomyces > Magnusiomyces fungicola. Next base: position 2,692,715 of record CAACAH010000004.1, read on the forward strand.
GACCTCAGCTCAACCCGAGCAGATTCGATACAATTCTGGCCGCTCGTCTTCCGCTTCACACAAGCACTTTTCATTCCAAGAGTTTAGCACACTGCCTCCTCCTTCGCAACTCAATCTGGCGCCTCAACCTATCCAGGCAAGCGCCAACAAAAGCCCTCAGCCTCTGCACCCCGAGGTTCTTGCTCCTAAGCAGCCATTGAACCTGCCTTCCCGTGAGGTGTATGTCCAGAAGCAGCAAGCGCCACCACCCTCCCAAAAGCCTGCTCGCGATCCCAAGGGAGATCCTTGGATGCTTGTCCAAATGCTTGAGAAACGTGTGCGTGCTCTTGAGGAGCGATTGAACAGTGCTGAAGGCCGTGTCTCGTTCCTAGAGGGTGAGCTCAGAATGAGGAATTGATTCCCGAATTGTCTTTTATTTTTTTATATAATGTGATTTATGACTTATGAGTTTTAATATTTATTTACTTTTGCCACTCTTGTTTTGTTTTTTAATGATAAACTTTTACTACTAACCATTTGACAATATGATTGTTTTTAAAGCTCCATTTGTATCTCCCTTTAATGCTGGATTACGTTTGATGGTTCCAAGTTGTATCATTATTCGGCGCCCGCTGTTATATTGTATCAAATCACTCAGCTAGTCAGCCTGTCAGCGCCTGTCACTTTTTCCTCCTCCTTTCCTGCGCAGTTCTTGACACAGGCCGAGAGAGACACAGCCAGAGATAGAGAAAGAGAGAGAGAGAGGCTTGATTCCATGGTGAAATTGTGGCCAAGGGTTGCGCCATAATGGGGAAACGGCACGTGTTGGGCGCCGCACGCCACATTTATCTCGTCTTTTGGCAATAAATTGTGGCAAAAGGGGTGTGTATATGCATAAAAACCGGCGCCAACGTCTCTCTGTCTCTTGCTCTTGCTCTCGTTGGGTAATGAGGTCATTGTGGCGCTGGAATGGTGGCTGCCTTTTTCTGTTTTTTTTTGTTTCTTTTTTTTTTTTTAAAAAAAGCCCTTATCGCTGTTGCCTCAATTTTACATTTCTTTAAATCCAGTCTTTGGATTCATGATCTATGAGCCATGGATTTCACTGCTTGCAATTTGAAATAATTCGCTATATTTGCTTTAATTTTTACATGTATTTGTTTTGATTTGTTTTAATCTATATCTATACATTACAATCACAATTACACCAACCCATCAACTAACTCATTTCTTCTTGGGTTTACCAACTTTATACGAAACAGATGTGTTGTTCACAGTCTTTGTGTTAATGTCCTTCTTGACGGCTCCTGTCAATTTACTATCAATGGTTCCGTAAGGGTTAAACTCGCGTTGCTTTTTGTTCTTCCTGGACTTTCTTGACCCCTCAGAATCGGCATACAACACAGAAGGAGCATTGGCATAATCAAATGGCTTGTCGTCACTAGACTCGGTCTTTTGCTTCTTGGAAGATGGTTCATCTGTTTCCTCACTTTCAGCCTTGCTGCGCTTCTTGTTCTTCTTAGAACTACCGCTGTTGTTGCTACTGCGGTTTCCTGGTTGCGTTTCTGGCTCATTAGTCTCACCCGATTCGTCCAGTTGCTTCTGCTCCTCTTCTAGGCGTCTCTTCTCACGCTTCAGTTTCTTTCGCTCGTTCTTTGTCAGAAGCTTAATGTTACTTCCCAATAGCTCAGCCGCCGTTGGCATCAGAATCGTGCCATCGGAAACCGGCTCTTGGGTATTCTTGACAACGTCGTTAATGTTGGAAATCTTCTCCGTGTTGCTAGAGTTGCCAATAAACACAATATCCTTGTCGGCTTCCCTGGCTTCACTGTTTGTCTCGGCTGGAGGCTCGTCTGCTTCGGCTTGTTGGATTTCAATGCTATCAGAGTACAATGGAAGCCCATCGGGCAAGTGCTCGATAGGGAAAAGAAGCTCGGCTGCTTCTGGGTCGGCAGACTCGACCCGAAGCATTGTAAGACCCCAAAACAATGATGACTGCTTCTGGTATTTTGATGAAACTTCTTGTAATATCTGGTGGTTGAATATGCTTTGCTGGGCCTGGTGTTGGATTCTTTCGTAAGCTTCGTAGTTTTCCAAAATTTTCTCGTAATCTTGGTCCATGGATTTGGCCTCTTCAGTGCTCACAGATTCGTTTGCATTCTCCAAAGACTCTACTATGCTTTGTGCCTTCTTCATATTGTCCTGGAGATCCTTTGAGTACTCTCTTAGTCGTTGGCCGTGGGGTCCAGCCAAGCGAATGATTTCACGGGCCGTCAACGGCATAGCTCTACTGAGCGAAATTAAAAGATGGATCGGCATAATAAAACTGGGCGATTCATCAACTTTTCTCGCCACTTTATCTCTCCACTCATATAGAGTTTCAAGGAAAACGTTTTGGCTTTGGGTGAGATTGTTCTTTCTAGAAAGGTCGCTAACTGCCAATTCTGCAAATGGGTTGTTCAGTTTAAGACTGTCATCGTATCCTGGCATCTCGAATCGCTGAGATGCAGTCTTTCGAGACTCTTCCAACACCGTTGCAACAGAGTTCTTATCAACCAGTTGGTTCTTCATTTGGTCATAGATGTTTAATAAAAAGTGGGTATCAGACTGGGCGTAACTAAGCATATCATCTGGAATTGGGCGAACTCTCCAGTCGGCTAATTGGTATTTCTTAGATGTTTGGAAATTAGCGTATGACTCAAGAAGATAAGCCAAGCCATTACGTTTCAAATTCAATTCCTTTGATGCATGGAAAGTATCAAACAGAGAAACGACATATAATCCCAAATCTCGCTGGAGCCAAATAATATCCATCGTAGCGCCATGTAGAATCTTAACAATATTAGGATCGGTGAAAATCTTATTAAGAGGGTAAAGGCTATCACGTAAAGCGATTGTGTCGATAATATAGTCATTGTTGCGGTCTGAAAGTTGCATTAAGCATGTAATTCCCAAATACGATCGGTAGTTGTGGTGTTCCAAATCAATAGCGAGTTCAGGTGCATCTGAAATATCTTCAATCATCTTGTTCAACTTCTCAACGTCATCAACCCAAATTGGCTCTGTAGTAGACCATGGTAATGAAGGAATGGGCTCTCTTTTGGTAAACACGCTTTGAGGGTATTCAGATTCCATGATTTCGCGTTCATAAGGCTGTGGGAAATATGGGCGTTCCAGTCCACTTTCTTCGCTGGCCTCTATTAGTCGAACAGAATCATTAAACGGTACAATAGCATTTGGTTTTGATGTAATTCGAGGTCTGAAAGGTTCGTCTTTGCTGTTGTTGACAGGTGTTTGAAACTTTTCTTGAGGCTTGGGTAAATCAAATTGATGTTTATTAACTGTGTCGCTTCCATTCGAGTTCTTTTTGTCGGATAACTTGGTAGTATTGGAATTGGGCTTGCTGGATTCACTTTTGTCCTTTGATTCTGATGATTTGAATTGCAAACGATGCTGTTGTAAGCATTCATCGATTTTGAACGTCAAAGTGTCAAGTGCTGTGTTAACGTCGTGCCAACTATCAGTCAAATCATCTTCAGGCTCCTCAGTAACCAATTCTTCAACTTCTCCTTTAGCAACATGCTGCATTATACGACTGGCAAGACTCAATAATTTGTCAGAGTTCTTGGACGTTGATCGATCCAAGGTCTTATCCAATCTTCGGTGAAAGCTGATGTCTTGTGAAGCAACACCAGCTGCAGCACGAATAGTAGACTGCAATGAAGTAAATAATGACTTATACTGCTCTTCCATTGCAAATGATTATAAAATAAAAAATAGACACAGTGCTATATTTTTGTGATCAAGAACTCAAGGAAAGTCCTTTTCTGATGTGATCAATAAAGCAGTAGAGTTTTGTACCTGAAGGCTGGGCCAGAAATTTTATCAAGCTAAGAAAAAAAAATTGTATGCTTATGTAATACTTTTTTGTTACCCGGCCTGCAACAGAACCTACAAGTATATGGAATTGAATATATTATCAAATTATCAAAATTATTAAATATACATATAATTAATAAGGTATGAACTACATTTACAGGTTATACTTTTTGTTGATTTCATCCTTTCTCATGTCACAGTAAGCCACAAGGTTGCAGTTCTGAGAAAGAAAATCGTTTTCAATAATCTCCAATGCCTCTTCCCGATCGTATCCACGAGCAACAAACCTTTCAACAAGCCGGTAAATATTCTGTCGTCGCTGGTATGCACGGTATTTTGGAATCTTTCTGATTATCTTAAACTTCCTGGTGAGAGACGCTCGTCGAACGTCCATTGCCTTGAAATCCTCATAGATTTCCCGAATTGATAAACACTCTTGAGGATCAAACCCTTCGGAATCTGTAATCTCCTCATCTTCTCCATCATTTTCCGTTTGGGTATCCAATTCAATCGCCAATAGATCTTCATCACATGGAAACTCGTCTCTAAGCCAGTTAATTGAGCTTTCTAGTTGATGCAAATTGGAAATTAAAGTAGAAAATGTCTGGTCTTCTGCTTTTGGCATGTCCAACGAAATATCTTGCTCTTCGTGGTGTCTACATTGCAACACTGAGAAATTTAAAAATTCCTTCCATTGAAAAGTATGGCGATTGCGAATTGTGGGAATATACTCCTTGGCGATAGGTATATCTTGTACTAGCACTTTTCTAAGGTAATCAAAAAGTAAAACCGCATCAATAATCTTTTGCAACTCTTCCGAAGACGGTCTGAAATGTTTCTTCTTTCTCTTCTTGACTTTTTTCGGCTCTCCATCGCCATTAGTTGGAGTGCTTAGTACAGCCTCGCTTTTCTTTAGCCTCTCTGATATCACGTAGTCTTCTAAATTCCCTTCCTGAATAGCTTTCAAATAATCATTGATAAACGGGAATATTTTTTCTGTCACAGACGGTGGTGGAATGAGATCATTTCTGCGAATATGATATGGTTCATCAGCTTTGAATCCAGCAAGAAAATGCATTGTCGTCATTGGAACAATAGCATCAGGATTTGTGAAATCGGGGTTGTCGCTCCAATGTCCAAAGATCTGCACATCTAAAGTCGGCACAAAATTCTCAAGACAATATCTAGCAGCACTGCTTTGAAAATAACGCGAGAGATTCTTAGACTGTACGCCAGCATCTTTTACTTCTTGTCTTATTCTGACATCATAACGACTAGACGACAGGGCAGTGATCGGCGTAAGACCACGAATGATTTTCAGCTGTTGCCAATGCAGCTCTGAGAAATCAATGGGTTCCTCAAATTTGCGGTTACGTCTAAAATGAAATCGGGAATACATGAGCAGTGCAAGTGACAAATGTGAGCAGAATAGTGGGTCTTTGTGGCGTAATGACGCTGAAATTTCAGTGTAACCAGACATGTTTGTAGTTTCAAAGTAGAGTACTGTATCACCTTTTGCTGTTTCACCAACCAAGATCCCTGATAGTTCCATGTCCTTCATAGCCTCAGTTCTCATCATCAATGAATGGCAGCCAATAGCTGCAAAATGCATTGAAAACTCTCCTTTTCCTAGTGTATTCTCGGACAACTTTCTCAACCCTTTTACATATTCCACCGGGTCGGTTGCATCAGATTTCATCATATCATGAGGGCGCTTCACATAATTGTCAAAGTTCTTCTTGGTGCCAATGTACGATCTTACCTGAATGTCTCGGAGGGAAGGGGGCCAAGTTTTGCACTTGGGTTCGTCTAAATCAGTCAATTGAGGAAATTCAGGTAGTACTTCCTTTTGCATCTCCATTAACTCTTGTAAAGCTGAGGTGCAAGCATCGTACATTCCTGGTCCATTTACGCGATGTTTAGAGTTGACTGTTTCAAGTGTGTCCTTCATATATAATGTAAGACGTCGACTGGTAATAATCTCAGGGTATTTGCAATGGATCTTTTCGCGTGCCCAATCAATATAGCCCAACTGTCGCGACCGATATGCGCTAACAGTCTTGCTGCTCTTACCGCCATAAAACTCAGGCTCATCAGAGCTTTCAGAAGAGTCATCGCTCATCAAGCTCTTCTTTTCCCTGGCTAAAGCTTCTCGTGCGCTTTGATAATCCTGAAATATCAAACTCCTCATCTTGTTGAGGGTTTCGCGGACCGGATCGTCTCCATAATCTATCGCGCCATGTTGTGCTACTGAATGAGTCTCAGATATATCGTCAGGCTCAGGTGTTAATTGTTGTCCCGAGCTTTTCTTTGACGTGCTGGGCATCGCAGTTGAGTTGTTAGCAATAGAATCAGGGTAAACTAGACACTGTGTGATTGAGTGAAACAGAAAATGCTACGGGGGATTAGGTAACTGAGTGTGTGGAGGATAAAAATACGTATCCCACCAAACCAGCCACCCTACGTAAAGAGCTGTTTTGGAGTATTATAGATATGCAAAAAATACAGATTATATAGATTATAATTAATAAAATATTTCTACTTTGGAAATGTGAAAAAGATTTATTGAAAAGTACATTTATAACCAGTCTATCCATTACAATGCGCAAAAAGGTTTCAATATTTCGCTAAACACTAAACCTGGTAAATAACAATCTTGCCATCGTTACCAGTGGAAGAAATCTTGCTAACCTTGCCACCCTGTTCTGCATAAGGTCGAATTCTAGTGATGGTGTTTTGGTGGATAGTAGAAAGTTCAGAGGTATTGGAAGTGGAATCGGAAGTTCCCTTGAGATCAAGCTGACGGAACATGTTCAAAGCAGTAGACTCCTTGGCTTCAGTCTTAGATGCCTTTGAAGGGTCATCGATAGAGGAAGAGTATTTCCAACCATTCTCGTCACCTTTGAAAACCAATGGGTGGCAGTCATGGCCAGCAGCAACAATCTGGTTTTCATCAGTCCAGACAAGAGATCTAAGAGGAAGCATAGAGGTGGAAATTGAGACAACAGCACGAGGGGGTTGCTCAGGACCGCCGGGATATGCCACAACAATGCTGGAATCATGTGTGACAAAGCCAACGGCATCACCGGAAGGTGAGAAAGCAACGTCGTGAACCCATCCACCACACTCACTAACAAAGTCACCACAAAGTGTCTGGAAGGGAAGGCGCTCACCCCAATTGGTAGGAGAAGGACGAGCATCAATGCCCTTGATAAAACTGGAAAAGACGCGGGCATGACCATCAGTAGAGCCTGCAGCAAGAAGGACCGAATTAGGATGCCATGCAACTGAGAGAACAGTGGAGCGAATGGGCTTCTTGATATGCTTGGAAATCCACCAGTCATTCTCCTGCTCAAAGTAGCAGATAGCAATAGCACGAGCGCCAGAACCAACGGCAAACTTCTTCTCATCGGGAGACCAACGGACAAAAGTAGCGGCTCGGTTGATACGAAGCAAAACAAGAGTTGGCTTCCAAGAACCGTCGAGCTGGGGCTCCCAAACAAGAGCATTACGGTCCTGAGAACAAGTAACAAGTCGGCCACTTGGAGAGATATCAACAGAGGTGACAGTTTTGTCATGATCAGTCAATGTGTTTCCCAACTCATAACGCTTACCATCGGTGTAGTAAAGCTCAATATTTGAGTCCCTAGCGACGGCAAGAAGAGACTTGTCGTGAGAAAAGCTATGATCCGCGATAGGAGCAGTGCCGAGAGAAAAGGACTTGTGAGGAGCCATGTTGATGAACGAGATGCCTGGAAAGTGTTTATGTGCGATTTAGGGAATTAGATTCGTGTAAAAGTATAACAGGAGTCCACTCTACTGTTGTCAATTGGATCAATTTAGATTGAGTTGTTTAAAGGATTGAGGTAGTGAACACTCTCATAATTCAGTTAGATGCGTGATATGTAAAAAGTGGCTGTACGTTTAATGTGGAGTTGCGCCTGCTAATTCAAGAATTATGTAAGCCTTACATACATGGAAATACCATTGCCATACGCTGTTCATCAGTGCAGATATTCTGACTTTTCATTGAAAGAGCCAAGTTTCAAATTTTAGCAGATCTATTAGAGTCCGGAACATTCGGACTAAATACAGCGGAGACACCATATGTTTGGCTTATTGGTATATACGGAAATTAACATCATGGTTTTTGTATGAGTTTATGCGAGTTGTATAGCAAACGCATGCAAATTTCATACATAACATATGACAATAATTGCCAGGTGTATACAATAGCCAAATACAGACCTAACCAACTTGATTAACAACCTAGCTCTAAAGGAAACGCGAACTACATTCACAATGTCAAAGTCCAATGTTCATTTATTGGTAAACTACTCTAGTAAAAGGTCAAAACAGACATTAAATTAAAATGCTAGATAGATGTATTGTTTTGTTTTGTTCATAACATCATTAACCAAAAGACACTCCTTTTCAAATTCGAATTTTATATTGATACAAAGAAAATAAAGTGCTTAGTAGAAGTAGCCGAGGATCTTACCAGCGACGTGCTTCTTTCTGGCCTGCTCGTGGTCCATGATACCAGCAGAAGTGGTAAGAACAATGAAACCAAACTGTCTAGCAGGGAGAAGGTTGTTGATCCAGTTCTCAATCTCGCCAATGCGGACATTGAAGCGAGGAGAGATGACACCAGTCTTGTTAATACGACCGTTAAGTTGAACAACGATCTTACCGGCACGGTGGTCATCGACGTACTCAAACTCACCGATGTAACCGTGAGACTGCATAACCTGAAGGAACTTGATGATGACCTTGGAAGAGGGTCTGATGAGGACCTGTCTCTTACCAGCCTTCTCGGCGTTGTCAATAGCGTTAAGAGCGTCAGCAAGAACGGAAGCACGGGTCATATCTGAATTAAATAAAAATAGCAAACATCCTGTTAATAATGCTGATACTTGCAAAAAAAAACTAGAAAAAAGCAAAGCTCTATACGTACTGAGTGTCGATGTAGGTCTGTGATGGACTTGACGATCAAGAAGTTACAGCAGTATCAAAACTCCGATACAGTTTTTTTCACAAACTTACTGGAAAATTTTGATGTTCAGGAAACTGCAAGCCGTCTATCACATGATAAGCGCTGAAATTCGGAATTCATACATCATGTGATATTTGATTTCCTTTTTGAGAAAAAGCAGTCACATATAAACCGTGGATTGTTACGATGAAAACATGATGACACATAATACTGAATGACATTAGTCACTCAAATCATCAACGCCGCACACGAACATAAGCTCAAATATTTATGACAAATTATATTACAATAATTTGACTGGATGGTTCAAATTTGTGGCGGTGAAAAGATTGATATTTGGGCTAGGTTTGTGTACAGAACAATAGTAGGTTCACACTAGCTAACTGAGTGTACTGTCACCACACAGCTGTGCGAGCTCACGTTTCCAAAAAATTTTCCACCTTCACCTCCTCCCTTTTCCCTTCTCTTTCCCTTTTGCTTCCACGTACCAGGTTTTTCTTGCCAACCGACCATACATTTATACAACAATGGCTGTATGTACCTTATTATGAGACCAGCATCAGTGGTTTTTTCAGCACAATATTAATAGAGATTTTGATTATCGACCGTTTTGTGGAATTTTACGACTTGATTTTGGGATGTATTATCAACAAAGGTTTTGCATATATGTCGATGGGATATTCAGAGTTGGATTATGAATTAAAGTGGAATAAACTCACAAACAAAGACGAACGATATCATAATCATATTACTAGGATGCTTGATGCTTGATGAAAGGATGAACGATGGAAATTAACCAAATATTGATTTGATATAGGCCCACAAGACTCTTAAGACCAAGCAGAAGTTGGCTAAGGCCCAGAAGCAGAACCGTCCTGTTCCCCAGTGGTTCAGATTCAAGACTGGCTCTACTATCAGGTATGTTATTTGAAGACTTGGTTTGTCTTTAGAATTTTGAACAATTGGCTAACTCCCTTAATAGATACAACGCCAAGAGAAGACACTGGCGCCGCACTAAGTTGAACATCTAAGCAACTTACTTCACGATCTCATACCATATATACACACACCTTTTGTTATTATATGACTTGTCGAGTCACCGGGTTTCTTATGATTTTCAACTGTATAAATAAAAAATTCTCATGAAAACGCTTTTGCTTTAGAATCTAAGCTTTATGTTTAAGATACACATTCATGTTTATGGATCTGAATGCACTGGTTAAATGATTTTTGTATAACTACTAGGATTTAATTTCAGTCTTAAGTAATGATGTCTTTGCCGTAATTTTTGAATCCATCGCTGATTTTAATACTGTTATGGAGTTGTAAATCAATATGTTAGTGTAAGTCTCACATATATTTGTGATGTAAGACCTTTATCACTTCCGTTTAAGGTTCATCTTTGTTTACCTCCATTCTTTTAGTCACTTTACTTTTCAATACCATTTCAAGAGGTTTATTACTAAAAAATGCCGATAAAGAAAGAAGCTGAAGAATATTATGCCAGGATCTATTCAATGATTCAGAAAATCCCGGAAGGACGAGTAACTACCTACGGTAATATCAAGTTCCATTTCATCTAAGATTTTAGATTGTTAGTTTTTAATGATGTGCCTAACATTTTACTGTCAACTACAGGAAAGATAGCGACCCTTATAGGAAGACCGAGAAATTCAAGGCAGGTTGGGTATGCTTTAAAACAATTACCGAATGAGGATGGCAGCTTTTTGGTAGGTGGTGATGGGGGAGTTCCCATGTCAGTACAGTTTGATGCCAACGATGGGTTTCTTGATGAAAGCATGTTCACAAATGGAAATGTTCAAAATTCCCAAGAAGATGAAGACACGGAAAGTAATACCCAAAGCAGATCTACAAGATCTAATGAAAGAAGAAGAGGAAATAGGACCACTCCAATATTCCATCACAACAATGTTCCTTGGTGGAGAGTACTGGGCTCAGGTGGCGTTCTAACTATTCGGGGAAATTTAGGTGCCAGAGATTTACAAGCAGAAATACTGAGACTAGAAGGTGTGGAATGTGAAGATTTTAGGGTAAGCATGAAAGAGTTTGAATGGGATCCTCCTTCCCATCTTTATTCGGCAATTGAGGAGTGAATGATCGATATCCAATAATTGTTCATGAGCCATGAATCATGACGGAGATCTCGGTGTACTCAGTATACATACATAACTCAACAATTTCCACAACTACATAGTTATGATGTGCAGCAAAAAATCCAAATTGTTCTCAGATGAAAAATACCAGTTTGAAAAGCCAAGGGCTTTTATTTTAATTTATTTCACCACTTTCAAAATTGAAAGCAAATAACATATCATACAATATTCAAAAGGTCATATATAGGAAGAAAGGCATAATTGAAAGCAGTCCACGGCCTTAATATTCCAACGTTCCCTTGACGTGACTCCAGAAATCCTCAATGAACTTCTTTTGCTCATCCTTTCCAGCACTACGAACACCAAAGTAAATTCTTCCGTCAACGGGGACTTCCCACTGACCCTTGTTTCCACCAACCATGATACCGCCAGCCTCTTCAAGAATGATCCAACCGGCGCAGACATCCCAGGCCCAGCAGCCACCTTCCCAGTAAGCATCAGTGAAACCAGCAGCAGTGTATGCAAGATTCATAGCAGCAGATCCAGCACTACGGAAGCCATGGGCAAATGCACCTCCATCTTTCTGGTCACTAGCCAATGACTTGAACGTAGCAGACTTAATCTCGTAGTTGCTTCCAGTTCGCTCAGATCCCCATTCAATCGCAAGAAGGGCAGATTGAAGTTTCAGGGGTCTGGGGGCTACCAATGGAAGCTTTTGTGTGTCGTTAAGGTAAGCTCCCTTTCCCTTGATGGCCGAAAAGCACTGGTTTGTGACTGGGTTGTAGATGACACCAACAGTTGGCTTCTTGTTTAAAGCGAATCCAAGTGAAATACAGTATGAAGGGTAACTGTGGATGAAGTTAGTAGTACCGTCAATAGGATCAAGAATGAAAGTAGGTTCGTCTGTCAAAATAGTGACACCGGGCTTGTATGATTCTTCTCCCATGAACTTGTAGTGTGGATATTCTTCAGTCAAGGCGTTATGAACAAGGTCTTCAACGGCCTTGTCAATTTCGGTAACCAAATCAACAGCTAAATCAGCAAAAATTGATATTAGTTAATACATGTGGATTGAAATCAGTCCAATAGCAACAGCACATACCATTAGCCTTGTCATCAAAAGAAGTCTTTCCACTCTTCTCTTTCATAAGTTCACCAGCCTTATGAGCAAGGGACACAAGAGTGGCCTTGATTTGTTCGAAGTTGTGCTCAGACATTTTATATAAATAATTGACGATTTTATTTTAAAATTGAGTAACAAAAAGTAACCTTGAGTGACTTACTGGTTAGAAGTAAAGTGATTCTTGGTTGGGAGAAGTATACTTGTGACCGGCTCCAACGTAAATAAGAGCATAGTGGCGTAAACATTAGAACAAATTGACATGTGGTAAGGCTAGGTGCTTTTGTTTGCTGGTGGCAGCTTACCACTGAGCGGTAGGTACATTTGTGTGTATGTATCTTGAAAAACCAGCTGCTGTTGGGTTGTGCTACTACACCATTCATTACTTGACCTGACAGACTATATCCGTTGCTGAATTCAACGAGTTGACGTTTTTAATCTATATCCACAATATGAAATGTCGGTAGCTACCTGGCTTGGTTATGTTGATAAGAGCTTGCAGCTTTCACCGCGAGACGCGTCAACTTCGCTATCACGCTTGTTTATTATTGATATCAGTATTCCAATAGTGTCTTCTCTGCAAAATGATATTTTAGACGTATGCCACCCGAAGTTTGTTATCACATCATTTTACTATTTACTTTATTAACATTGCTATAGAATAACATAGATATCAGATCGGCAGTGGAGGCCAAGGTGTTCAACCAAGGTGATTGGATGGGTTTTGATGAACTTTGCATTTCATATCTCACATTTGCACGAGATGTTGATCCAAACAACACCAGGGATTCATACAACATTCTGATTCAGTATATCACTTCCTTACAAATTGCATTTTCGAACAATCGAGGAAGTATATTACAGGGCATTATTAAAGCTACACTTAGTAGCGTTTTGAACTCCAGTCGGCAGTTAGATGCCAATGATACCCTACAACGAACAAATTATTTGTCAACTTTACTCCTAAAGATGTTTAACAATATCCGTGCTGAAAAAGCGCTTAATACAAACTCAGGGCAATTCCTTTCCAAGAAGAATATCATCTTGTTTGTGGCGAATATGCTGTGCAGATCTTACTACATGCTGAAAACCGAGCCATCTTGTGCAAATGTGTTTTCAAATATTCATACAGCGAATTTGAAGTTCTCGAGCTATTCCAAGTCGGAACAGGTGGAATACCGATACTTTTTGGGCAGATTCTACTTGTCAAAAGAGCAGTTGTCCAGGGCGTACGATCATTTGGCGTGGGCATTTACAAATTGTTTACCAAGGACTCCACAACAAAGACTCATTTTGAAATACTTGATACCATCATCAATGCTGCTAGGAAGACTTCCTACTCAGCATCTTCTCAGAATGTTTCAACTGGACGCGCAGTACGGGCCACTATGCACTGCACTCAAATCAGGCAACTATGCTCAATTCTTCAATTACTTGGAAGGACCGTATAAGGAATGGTATATCAATATCCGTATCATGTTCCTATTTCGAAGTCGTGCACCAATAGTCTTGTTACGCCAACTGATGTATCGAACTTGGAGCATATGGAGGCAGTCCCAACCACCAAACGAAGCCGGTATCCTGTATTTCAGCGTTGTTCGGCCAGCCGTGAAGTTGAGTATGGGACAGACCCCGTATGGATGGTATAACGAACAGGAGGATGAGAACAACGAGGTCACGGAGAATATATTTATCACATTGATTCACCAAGGATTTACAAAAGGCAACATATACTCCAGAAAAGGGTTGGTAAAGTTGCGAAATAAAGACCCCTTTCCTTCTATAGCGGACGTCCACCAGCTAAATTCAAGAACCATTTACCCCACGGATCAGTGGTTGGAAAGATAGTTATGATTTATTTTATCACTTGTGTATTTATTTGTAAATATAAAATGCAAATACGTTGATTTAGCTAGAACTGCGACAAGCAGCGGGATCGTAGAGCCAGCGTCACGTGCCAACAAAGCATTTCATTGGGGATCGCAGCCTTACTAACACTGAGCCACCAAGCTCGCGTATCTGTTGGCCCACTCAGAAGCTCTAGACCACTGACTCAACAAATTAGGCGTTTCAGTTTTTTTTGCTCCTTTTCACTACTAGAACTGGTTGTATTTCATAGCTTGCCGGCTAACCAGTTACAACAACTTTATCCTGCATCGGAACCGTAAGTGCCTTAACAGTGGTGTTAGTTAAACCAGTCGGAGATTTACGCACAACACCCCAACACATATTTTTTTCTGTCACCCTTCTTTACCACCCAAACATACCACAGACTCACCAATCCAAAAGTTTTCCAGTAAACAGATCTAACCGGCATCAGCACACAGTATAGCCCTCAATACACAACATAGTATATTAGGGAATCTTTTTTTATAGACACGGACGGACTATTTTTTGAGATTATTCATAATTTCACACTTCACTATACGTATTAACAGCATTCTCAGACATCATCCACTACGCTACAATGCCAGCAGAACGAGGTCCAGATGCCTGGCTCGAGGAGGTTCTTAAATGCCATTATCTCCCAGAGAACGACATGAAAAAGCTTTGTGAAATGGTTAAAGAGCTTTTGATGGAAGGTATGAACTATTACTAGCACCTTAACAGTGCTGCTTTTTCCTTATGAAACAGAGAGAGAGCAACAACGCCTCATACCTATGACTACTTGTCAGAAGCATTATACCCGCGAACAGCAATCTTCACTTCTACCGACTGAAGCTATTGCAATCAAGGATTTTTCTCAACTTCCAGTGTTTGGCCACTGTCACGTTTCTGCTTAGCAACTGGGCTGAATAACGTCATATGAAGAGTCTAAACTCAGTCTAGCCAATGGCTGCTTACAAAGCCCAACTAACCATAATGAAGAATACCCTTAAACTGTTTGAAGATACCCACGTTGTTATTCTCTTGGAAATTTCAAGCATCGCCATTTATTTATATTTCAAACGTTTCGATTTTAACCAGTATCCCGTCTATTTTCTTTATAGAATCTAATATTCAACCTGTTCAATCACCGGTGACAGTTTGTGGTGATATCCATGGCCAGTTCCATGACTTACTGGAGCTATTTCGCACAGCTGGTGGTATGCCAGACGAAGTGAACTACGTGTTTTTGGTACGATTTGGCTTTTGTTATTATTTTACTTGGACCCCATGCCTTGAGGTATCAATCATCTGAGTCGATTACTAACTTTCTATTCGTTTAAAACAGGGAGATTTTGTTGACCGAGGATACTATAGTTTAGAAACCTTCACATTGTTAATGTGCCTTAAAGTCAAATATCCTAACAGACTGACGCTTGTCCGAGGGAATCACGAGAGTCGCCAGATTACCCAGGTTTATGGATTTTATGAAGAATGCTTAAGCAAATACGGTAGTTTGACAGTCTGGAAGTACTGTTGTCAAGTGTTTGACTTTTTAACATTAGCAGCAATCATCGATGGCAAAATTTTATGTGTTCATGGTGGTTTAAGTCCTGAGATTAGAATGCTTGATCAGATACGGGTACTTTCCAGAGCACAAGAAATTCCACACGAAGGTGGCTTTTGTGATTTAGTGTGGTCTGATCCCGATGATGTTGAGACATGGGCGGTATCACCGCGTGGTGCTGGCTGGATTTTCGGATCTCGAGTTGCACGGGAATTCAACCATCTCAATGACCTTACATTGATTGCAAGAGCTCATCAGCTTGTTATGGAAGGTTTCAAGTACCACTTCCCAAAGAGAGATGTTGTCACAGTTTGGTCAGCTCCTAATTACTGTTACAGATGTGGTAATGTCGCCTCCGTCATGAAAGTTTCTGAAACCTTTTCACTTAGTTTCCCTATCTTTAGTGCTGTTTCTGACGACCCTAATACCTTATCACCTCCAAAAAATAATAGAAGTGAATATTTCTTGTAAACAAGAAACTGGGTTAATTTTATGATGGATTTTGGAAAGAAAAAATAATGATATAATCGAAAAAAAAAAAAAAACTAAGGAAAAGTTACTTTCACCAGCCTGGAATAGCAATAGGATCGGTTTGCGCTAATTTGACATCTCATCGTTCCAATTTGCCTTAACAGCATATCAATTTAAATGAATAATATTTCGTTGTTGGTGATAAGCAGCTCTATCTTTTTGTTTCTCAAGAGTTATGATACCTTTTTGTCAGTTTGTTCCCTCTATGATGTAATGATCGCGCCTTTTTTATACAATTCATGATAATTTTTTTCTTATGTATGCTCACATTTATATAATCTGAATATATAATTTAATATTGTAAAGTTGCGTGTTAGAATATAGGTGCCTGGACTGTTAGACAATCTTTTACGTACCAACCAAAAGATGAAATACTTCCAGGTCCAGATCATATTGAAGAGGTTGTGTTTTTATCATATTTTATATCATAAGGGTCATTACAAGCGTACATAGTTCAAATAAACTTCCAATATTTGTTAATAATTTCCTATTCTATCCCAAAATTTACATTCCCATGATAGTCTAAACCGGTTTAGACCTGCTCTTCAGCATTTGACAACTTAAACTTCTGGGGTATATTGTGCTGGTTGATTTTGCCATAAGCAATAGGTCGAACAATCTTAACCTGCTGGATGACTTTTTGCTGGGGTTGCTCGTGATCATGATCGTTCTCATTTTCGTGAGCGTGGTACAACTGCTCGTGCTCAATGTCTTCTTTATGAAGGATTTTGACATCAGGATCGTTTTCTGAATGGTACTTCAACCAATGGTGGACTTCATATTCGTATTCATAATCGCCATGATGGCCAGGCCCCAAACCAAAATCAGGGAGGGTGTTACCTGCTTTAGAAAACTGATCCCATTCATCTTCGGTAATGATCCCGTCATTGTTGAAATCGATCAAGCCCAAGACGGTTTTGGAAACCATGTCTTTTGTTTCCTGAGTGATTTCGACACTCTTTTCATGGGCTCCCATACCATCACCAGCGCCGACAAATTCGTTTTTGTTTAAGAGACCGTACAGGTTCAAAATATCACCGGCTTGCCAAGTTCTTGATCCATCGAGATCATGGAGAGTGAAAAAAGATAGCGGATCAAAATCATCCATACCGTGCTCCTCTCGCATGTGCCAGGATTGCCAAGATTCGCCTTCTCGTTTGCCTTCGGTTTCGTGTGCAACAGCTGAGGCGACTAAGCTGAATATAAATGAACTGAGAACGACAGATCGCATTGTTGAGATTATAGTAGAAATGTATTTGTGGGTATGTGAGGATCTAAGATGTATTTTGGAGTTGCAAAGTTCTAAGTGGAGTTCATAAAGTGTGATATATGCAAATGAAACAGTTACTGATACCAAAATCGAATATGGAAAGAGTTCAAGATTTGATTTTGCAGTTTTTTCATGAAAATAAAACAAGAGAGGGCTCGAAGACAGGAGTAACAAAATATATCATACATACAAAGGAGTTTTGGGTGGACATATGCATGTATGTATGCCAAACTGTTTTAAAAAAAAGCAGGCGAACCAAGGATACCCATTGTAAACCTAGCTTTACTTTAGAATAAGTAAAATAATCTAATATAAGGTAGTATCAGGGAGCCGTATAGTTTTGCTTATTCTACATGAGTAGAGGCCTATCTAACAAACCGAAAATAGCAAGCGACATGCAGGTGGAGCTGAAAGCCTCCTTGAAAACTATCGAGGCTCCTATGAAAGGGGAAAAGTTAAAATTTATAACACAGATGGTCTGTATTTAGCACAAGTTTTAAATCTAATTGCTCGATACTCCTATTATGGACTTTCAATTAGCTTCCGTAACCTAGTTATCACTTTGACTTTGTCTGAGAGTACATTCTGTCACAAAGTCTACAGCCATGACATCAACATTTTTATAGATTAAATCATATTGATAAAAAGGAGAATACATAATTGAGATCAGCTAAACTACCTGATCATTATAAACAAGATTAAATAACAGTAAACACAAAAAGTGGAATTGTATGAATGATTAGCATGCCAAATCATAACGTATTTTAAATAATAACCCGAGATTCCTATTCAATAGGAGCAGCCAAAGCAACTTCAAGGGGAAGTTCAAAAGAAATACAGTACATGGTTTTGGTGGGGGCAACCTTTCTGACGTTGTGAATATCGAGGTGCTCCTTTTTCATTTCATAATTGAGCTTCTTGGAAACGCGTACTCTCAAGTCCTCAAATACTTCTTCCTCCGTAGGCTCAGGGACATGTGGATCATGCTTGTGAAAGCAGTGGACATTAATAGTTGGTAATTTTACATCCTCTGGATTTTCCGAGCCAAAAATTTGAGATCTAAGACTGGGATCGTGATAAAGTCCAACATATGAGTCCAGGAACTCAGTAGCGGTATCTGGCAAATTCATAATGTAATGTGAATAGTATAATGGGACTCTGACCTCTTCAGGCTTGGGTGCTTCAGCAGGTGGCTTTGATCGCGAAACTCTTCCCTTTGCTGGGATTTCAATGACAGGGGTCTCTTTTTGGAAGTCTAATAGCTGGGTAACACCATCTCTAATAAAAGTTCTAGCATCTTCACAGTAAGGCTTGACAAACTTTTCTACCCTGTTAAGCTTGATGTTCTCAACAAGATATTTATGACTTTCTGGGTTGAGATCGCTAGCAAATGTAATCACACCCTTCTTTCCAGCTGGGACAGCAAAAGGTCCGACTCCAGCAAAAACGTCACAAACAGCTTCTCCCTTTTTGAATTTTTTAATCAATCTGTCATGCTCAGTATGTAGTCTTGAGTTCCAATACACCTTGCTGAAGTCAAAGCGGAATCTGCAGTTGGATTCCGATTGTTCAACAAGATAGTCCTTCTCTCCAGCCAAAACTTCCATTTCAAATGTTCTGAAAACTGTATCAATAGCATCAAGTTTGTTCACAACCGTGCGAATGCGTGGGTTTTTATCAAGAACAACTTGTCCGATGAGTGACTTGTATGGAAGGTACTGATCGCGAATATTGAGATGTGCAACATGCCCAACCATGGTAAAGCCTGATGGGATTTCAGAGAGAAGGTCTTCTGGCATAATTGAGCTCAAAATCTCATCAGTTTTCCAAAAATCGTAGCCAAGACGTAAGGTATATGGAAGGAAGGTAATAGTTAGATCTTTTGAAGCGTATTCATTAGAAAAAACGGGACCAAGCTCCTTCTCAGCTTGCTCTGGCGTGGTAAATCTTTCATTAAGAAGGATTCCTTTCTTAGAACTGGAACGGTCGTTTCTGTCTAGTGCATCTTTAGAGTCCAAGAAAACAACATGACTGAGTCCATGCTGTTTTAAAAGATTAGACTCCTGTTGACGTGAAAAGGTGGCAATATAAGAGGGATCAGAGAGTAATACAGCAACCAAAGGGATTTCCTTTTGAAAAAAGGACTTATCCAATGTGGTCATTGTACGATCAATTGGAGGAAGAAAGAGAGGAGTACGTGTGTGGTAATTACTTTTAGAACTGTGCGAACTCATTGTGGGCGAAACTGTAAAATTTGACTGTAATGGGAATTTAATAGATATTGATAGTAATGAATTACTTGAGAATGATAAAGTATCAGTTCGATTAAGCGTTTTGGTCGAAATTAATCTTGGTGATTCTAGCCTTGGTGATATGCGTAAAAAATTGAATACTTGACGTCTTATGTTTCTTGAAAAGATCATGAGGACTACTAAACAATCCAAAAAATCAAATCCCAAACTCAGAAAATGTCTCAACGGACCTTTGCAAGTTTTCCAAAAATCGTTGATATGTAGATGATGGGGAAGGTTTGGTGAAAAAACTGATCGAGCGTTCTGAAAAAAAGTTTGGGTGGCTCAGCCTTGCGTACAGAAAATTTTTGTAGTGGAGCGTGCCACCAAATTTTGATATTGCCCTTTAACGAAGCTTTCAACCACCTAATAACAGATTGAAAGACTAATCTTCCCAAGAACGAATATCAACAATGGCGATTGTCACAATTACTCGACCGCAGCGACAAAGTATTGTCCAGGAGCACCGGGATCAGGATAACGATATTGTTTTTGAAGATGCCGACAGTGACGTTGAACGCGGTATAGATATGGGCAACACCAACGCCGGAACCGTTAATAACATAAACTTGGTAACCCCAGGTGAACTTGTAACAGACGAAACCACATGGATGAGGTAAGATGCTCTATATTTTTAGTCTTCTTTGATTTAATACTAACACATTTACTAGAGGTCATGGTACATATACTGAAGACTCACGGATATACTCATCTGTTGCAGGAACTATTCTTCGAGTAAACAGACTGCTAAGTGTAAAGCCACTACGTGGACGTTACCCCCCTGTCATTGGTGATCATGTTGTTGGTCGTATTACAGAAGTTGGCAATAAAAGGTGGAAGGTTGATATTGGTGGCTACCAGGAAGCTGTATTAATGCTTGGTTCAGTTAACTTGCCTGGTGGTGTTTTGAGAAGAAAATCCGAAAGTGATGAATTACAAATGAGAAAGCTGTTGAAAGAAGGCGACTTGTTAAATGCTGAAGTTCAGTCGATTTTCCAGGATGGCGCTGCCTCGTTACATACCCGTTCTTTGAGATATGGTAAACTGAGAAATGGGTACTTCCTTAGAATTCCATCATCATTAGTTATCAAGTCTAAGATTCATGCATATCATCTGCCTGATAACATTGACTGTATTCTTGGAGTTAATGGATTTGTCTGGTTAAGCAAGCGAACAAAGGCATCAGCAGCCGAAAATGCAAATGTGTCAATTACTAGATTGGAGGAAGAAGCTGGCTTGGAAATTTACAGTGATGTCAACGAAGAGATCTCTGCATCAACTAGAGAAGCGATAGCACGATATTCAAACTGTATTCTAGCACTGGCATATGCGGAAGTCGGAATTAATGAACAGAGAATCATTGCTGCTTACGATGCAAGCCATATTTATAAGTCAGCAGCTGATTTGGTAGAGAACGAAGTCAAGATAGCTGTCGCAAGCGAGGTTATCAAGAGGGAACGTGAAGCTAACTAGTGTCTCTGGTAAATCACCTAATTTTAATGAATTTTTGATTAATATGTTAAAACAATAGATCATGTATATTACCGGAATCATAATGACGATGGAATATTTTTCACAAAAATATAGTATAAACAAGAGTATTATGTACAAGTTAAAGTCTATAATTTTAGTTGTCTCCTGGGTTTTTAAGAATATAAAAGTAGGTACTGCCAAAGTGGTATCGGTTACATTCAAGAACCTCCAAACCACTATCCTTGACAATTTGATCAATATCAAGATTCCATCTGCAACCCCATTCTTCCGCACGTTTTTCAGCTTTTTTGTCCATGACATCATTCATCGAATCGTAAAATGATCTGCCATGCTCAAGTAAAACAATCCGTCCATCTTTTCTAAGTAAGGCTTTGAAGTTCTTCAAAGCAGCAAGGGGATCTCCATGCGAACAGAGGCCAAATGTTTCGTAAATCGTATCAAACTTTTGGCCAGAAGAGGACGCCATCTCAGCCAGATCTTCAGCCTTTCCTTTAGCATACTGAACACGCTCATATGTAGGGAACTTTTTTGTGAATTTTTCACGAGCAACTTCCAGCATTGATTTAGAAGAGTCCATGAAAGTGACAGAGGTAATATTATCTGGATTGAAATAGGAAATATTACGACCAGTGCCGCAACTGACCTCTAAAACATCACCAGAAACACACTTCATCAATTGCCTTCGTCTGTACCAAATGTGTGAGGTCAATTCTTCAAACCAAATCTTGTCGTCGTACTCGCGAGCCATCTGCTCAAAAATATCTGTGGTATCTCGAGGGGCCGGGATGTGTGGATTCTCTTGACGAGTAGCTTCGGATGCAACATCTCCAGTTGAGTTTGCTTTAATTTCATCAATGGATGTGTTTTCAAGTCGTTCTTTCTCCGCATCCTCTCGCTTTTTGTAGGGATTTGGATCTCCGGTAGCTTTGTACTTGGTATCCATGAGATATTGAACACCGGCATATGCAGTACAGACGTATAACAAAATTACGGTTGCACTGAATCCGGCGCGGAACTTTGAGCTTTCATTGAGTTTGGCCCATTTTTGCTTGATAGCTCCGAAACGATCGGTCAAGCTTTGCTCCTTTGGTGGAGTGCGAGGTCTACGACGAGGAGGCGGTGGAGTGGTGGCTAGCCAGCGAACAGAGGTGAAATTCTGAATAGCCAACCTATTTCCACCTCGGACACTGCTGCTTCGCAACGCAGGCGCAATCAAGCGATTCATTTGACGGGGGTATGAGAGAGTCGGGGTATGCTACTGCTGTAGTGGAGCTCCGTAACCAGAGGATTTGGATTTCGCTGGTGTCGCCAAATTTATATCAGGGTTGGGGTTCTAATGGTAGTGACACTTGCACGCGGTGGCCACTGAACAAATGCGCTAAAGTACAAACTGTCGGTTTGTAACGAGCTCTGAGCAATGTGATTAGGAGGCCTTGCGATGAAGAAGATGTTTCTCTAATGGCACTCGAATCCCGGATCCCAGAATCCTCCTAGGAGATGGCCAAAAACCCATGTCTTACACGTTGTGGCCTGAGAGGTGTAGGCGCTAGCGTCTGTGATTGGTTGAGGGTCGCCTCACAGCCTCGGACGCACCTCCACTTTCAATTTCATTCTTCAACTCTCAATCACCACCGCATCTCTTTCTCTTCTTCTCCAGCTCACAATTCAATATCCTCAGAAATCTTTCAAAATGACTTTGTCGGACTGCCGACTGTTTTTCAAGCCATGCAACGCAAGAAGTATGCCTTTTTTCCAATCGACCTTGGTTTGATCCTTTGATCGTTTGTCTAATTTTATTTTACGAGAACAGCCGCCGCTTTCTTAATAATACAGGCACAAAGCGCGTCTCTTCGGTCGAACCTTACAAGCTTTTGCAGCACTCGAAATACGTGATGTACTGACAGTTAAATCTTTTTTTTATATATTAATAGCCAGCATGGCTGATGTTTCAGCTGAGTTCTCCAAGTATGGACCTCTCAAAGAAGTCAAATTGCTTAAAGGCTATGTATGTTTTCTATCTTCTTGTTCAATGATTACGAGGCGATTTAAATGCTGTTATTCACCGTTTTGACGCGATGCTGACCTTTCTTTTTTATTCCAGGGATTCGTTGAATTTATTAAACGTGATAATGCTTCAAAAGCTGTCGATAGTATGTATTTCGGCAATAATCATTTACCAATATTACAACATTTCTAACAAACTTTGTTATTTTAGAAATGAGTATGCCCACTACTGCTTTTCTTTGTTAACACACCTACTGTCTATGGACCTGTGTTTTTGGAACTTACATATTCTCTCCAAGCTTCTTTGAGAAGCGATATCGTCTTAACCAGAGTTCTAAAGACTTATCCTTGACAAGTATTTGTGATGATTTCCTTTCTTCTGGCACCCATCCTTGGTCAGCTTAGCTCTTCCAAAGAGACTGCTGTATCTCTGTGTAAGGCGTCTGAAAGTCTTGCAAGTTCTCAAGTTGACTAATACGTTGATTTTCTGTTTCCACTCTTCCCTAATTACCGAGCTCTCTACCATGGAGAGTGAGGAGATTTGGGAACATCATACTGTCTGTTTCTGTTTTCTTTCCCATTTACAAATAGATGACTTTGTCTTGAATGGTGAGCGGTTAACTGTCACTTTTGCTACCCGCCAGGAATCTGGCCGTCGCGGTAACCGCAATGACCGTAATGACCGTAACGACCGCAACGACCGTAACAGCAAATCCTCTACCTCTTCCCGCTCAAGAAACGACACAAGCGAGGATAAACTTTTTAGCGTTCCAGTCTCAGGTCTTTCTTCTGATACCATGTGGAAGGTATGTTTTACTAATTTGTTGGTTATTATTCATTCTTTTTTTGATTCTAATATGATTCATCTTTTTCTTCTTGATGTGGGGTATCTGCCGCATGTCCGGTTATTACTCCTAATTATGCGTATTTCAACAGGACTTGAAGGATCACTTCAGAGATAATAAAATCGATGTCACATACACCGAAGTCTCCCGTAAAGGAAATGGTGAAGGGTAAGTGTGCTTTATTTCGTGAATCAAGTCTGATTTTGTAATACTAACTCTTAACTATTTAAGCTTGGTTGACTTTGATACCCAAGATGATTATAATGCTGCTATGGACACAATGCAGGATACCGAGTTGAAGGGCAATAAGATAAGGATACATTTTGAAGTAAGTTAATTTTCCATGATGATATTTTTTGTGATTGCTAACATTTTTTCAGCAAATGAAAAGAAAATCTCGAGAGAAAGAAAGCCATAGAGACAATGACAGACGAGAAGGTCGACGAGATAGGGATAGGGATAGAAGACGTGAGAGAAACCACGATGATCGAGACAGAAGTCCTGATGGTGGAAGATCTGATAGCAGAGATCGTTATCGTGATAGAAATGACAATGACAGGCGCAGTCGACGAACTTCCCGTGGAGATCGAGATGATCGAGAAAATGACAGAAACTCTAGGCGTGGTGACCGCAGACGTGATAATAGGAGATCTGATCGCCGGGAAAGTGATTCAAAACGTGATGGATACAGAGACCGCGTTGAAGATGATGGTAATAGAGATGGTTATGGTGATGACGTTGAAATGGGCTACAACGACAACAAGAATGATAATGATGATCAAAGCACTTATGATGGAAATCAAGATGACGAGTACTATGATGGCCAATATGACGATGCTCCTAACGGAAGAGATAATAATTCTTTTGACGCGAAACACAACGGAAGGAGCAGTAAAAGCCAGGACTCTAAGGATGCCTTCTCTTCAAGCAACGTTAAGGGGGATGAAAATGTGGATCAAAAGGCTAGACAAAATAGACCCAATGAGGTTAAGAAAACTGTTGCTAGTAGCATAGCCGACAGAGCCAGATCTGCGAATGTCACTAGAACCCGTTTTACTGATCACATTAAAGTGAAGAAGGAAAAGGATAACAACTCGTCATCTAGTACAGGATCTGCCAATAACCCGGATGAAGAAGTCAAAGCCGATGAAAAGACATCCAAGAGTTCGAGTGACGACAAGCGACCGTTAACCAAGCGATTTATTAGATCGCCTTCATTGTCACCAAGGTATTCAGATGATATGGCCAATGGAGCCACTCCTCCAATGGATAATAGTGAGGAAGACATTATTTGGTAATATGCTTAGATTTTTGTCTATGGAACTGTTTAAGACTGCCACATGGTACGTTTGTTTACTAGTAATGAATATGTATACAATTGCATACTGTGTTATTTTTGAATTTCGATTAAAACAGTTGTAATAT
The DNA here is from genome assembly GCA_900654225.1 of Magnusiomyces fungicola. Lineage (NCBI taxonomy): Eukaryota > Fungi > Ascomycota > Dipodascomycetes > Dipodascales > Dipodascaceae > Magnusiomyces > Magnusiomyces fungicola. The sequence goes on from CAACAH010000004.1 coordinate 2,718,093, forward strand.
AAATTAGTTTAGCACACGTTCAGACCTAGGCTGTTGTTTTGATTGTACGCGTTTGTCAGAGTCCATAATGGCTATGATAGCCGTTCCCTAAGGCTATTGAGAAGCCCTTTGCAAATTACATTTAAAATGGGTTTTCATTCATCCGCAAGTTAGGTTCAAGCATCGGGTTTCAGCAAACGAGACACTTTAAAATTCGGTGGTGAATATGTGTGTGAAATGCTAGGTTTTTGAATGACACATTGAATATATGCTGTAGTAGTAAAGAAGCACACGCGGTCCTTGCGGGATATGTTATTGTTTATGCGCTACATTTGAAAAAGGCAAGTATAGTCAAGATGACCTCGATAGAAAGACACTAAATTCAGTGTTTGATCAAGAATAATATAATTGGACTTCTTATAAAATTAGTATTAATCCATCAGTAATATAAATAAATATAAAAGTGATAGCGCTGAGATTCTTAGAATTGATGTGTTATAATGCAAAGCGTAACAGCCGTTCCAAGTAATTTCAAAATTTAACCTCCATCTTTCCTATCACATCTCTACTAATTTATTTTTACTCAACATCACTAAAGCTCCACAATGTCCTCTTTTCAAAGTTCGGCTGGTCATACTATGAACCAGGACTCCGATAACGTCTCTGATACCCCAACATCTAAAGATATGTCTCCAAGGATACCCCAACTTCGATTTACTATTGGCGACTCGGACTCTAGTGATGAGTCTGACTCCAACGGGTCACCTTCTTCTCGAGGATCAATAAATGAATCCGACCACCCACAAGTTTCTAAAGAGTTACCAGTGAGAAGAGATAAGGGTAAAGGTCTTGGGACGAAATTGACGCAACAAAAACAGCCTACGGAACTTGGTTCAAGTCCCGATTTCCAAAGCAACAACAGCAGCAAACATGCTAGTCCGTCTCCACTGTCTCGGGTTATTATTGACAAAAGTCAGCGAGATCTCATTATAGAAAGCCTTCATCGAGGCCATTCCTCTCTATCAATACCCGAAAACTTCCACAAACAGACTCCTTCCTCACCGTTCACAAATGCGGGAAATCATCATCATCATCACCATCACCATCACTCGGTTTCTTCCACTGGTTTGTCTACTTCCCGTGGTCCGTCTTACTTCAATCTCGACGACGCTCCTATTTACCATGGTTCTTATGTTCGCTCATCTTCAGGGATCTTCTCTACCTCATCCTCAGCCCATACACCTTTGCACTCTAGGCGACCTTCATATTCTCGGCAGCATTCTCACTCTAAAAGCCAATCTGGTTCTCGTAATGTAACTGCCTCACATTCTCGAAATAGTTCGGTTTCCCATTCCAGAGCACGATCAGCATCTAGTGCACGCCCAACACATCGACGAACCGATTCTGCCCCCGCTCCAGCCTCTATGATTATAGAAACATCACACGGCTCAGCGACTGTGGATTCCAGAGGAGATATGCGTGGCGATTCCAATGATATCGCATCTTCTTCTTCTTCTTCTTCCCCAGCCTCTGTATCTCCTTCTCTCTCTAGCCCTTCATCTCGGGATCATAGTCCCGAAAGAAGCGGGTCTCGGTCCCGTCGTTCAGATGCAAGTCTTGGAGCCAGTTACAACCGTAAAGAACTTGGAGAGCGCAAACTCAGCTACGGTGACTTGAAGCCTTCAAATACAGACAGACCTCGTAAGCTCAACCCGCAATCACATTTGGAACGCATGCTTTTTGGAACTGGTCAGCAATATTTAAACAAAAATGACATCGATGATATTAGACGAAATCAGGATACCAATGCACAGAATAATATTGTTATGGAGGGTGGAATGCCGGCAGTCCGATGTGGTTTTGGTTTGGAAGAGTTGCGTGATGGTTTCTTTGATGCTATTTATGCACCCATATCATTTATTGAAAAACTAGCATATGAATCTGTTGCTCAAGAATGTGAGTCCGCTGCCAGAGGTGAAAATTCGATACCAATTAAGACCCGGTTATTTGGTAGAGTGAAGAATTTTGTACATCGGTTAATGGGTATTGGAAATATGATCAAGTTGTTCAAAGCTTTTATCGCTTTCTTCGTGGCTTATATTCTCTGCTTAGTAGATGTAACTGGAAATTGGTTAGGTCCATATCGCTATTTTATGGCCATAGCTACTATTTTACACCAAGCTGGACATTCATCAGGCTCTCAACTTGAAATTGTATTTCAAGCAATTATTGGTGTTGCATTAGGAGTTGGAATTGGTTCTCTCAGTGTTTATGTTTCTACGTCTACTACTGTGGCTCGAAACGGTTATGGTGGCTTGCACGCACTTTCTCTCGGTCTCGTTACCTTTTTATTATCTTGGATCCGTGCCAGTTATATTCGTTTATACCATGGGATGCTAGCTTTCCAGATGTCGCTAATTTTTTTGACTGTTGTTGATGTTTCCAAATCTGCAAATTGGATACGTGTTCGTGACTTTGCAGTTCCTTACGTTCTTGGTGCTGCTCTTACTGGCGTTATCAATCTTCTGATTGTTCCTGATTTTTTCCACGTTCACATTTTCAAGGCTCTTGCCGATGCCTTTAGCCAATGTCGAATTTCCCTTGAAACCCTGATTAAAGCAGATCCAGATTCTCAATCGGAACAAATTGATGCCCTCAATAAGGCCTCTAACATGCTATCAACTGTGTTTAGAGAAATGCTTAACGAAATAACAATTTCCACACTTTCTAATAGTCAGGCCATTGCATTAAGAAATGCGGTTCAAATCTTTATTGGAAGAATTCGTGTGGTTTCTTGTCCAATTTACCTTTATGGTCCCCTTCTTTCAGATTCGGAATATGCCACATTGACTGGTAGCGAAGACTCACAATACCATCGAATAGCTAATGGTGAATCAGTTCGATTATCGCATGTGTTTATCAGAGATACCTTTCAAGACTCTACCACTAAGACTATTCAAACAATGATTGGGGCTATCACTCAAGTTGAAGAATTCGCCTTGCACATGAAGAAACCATTGCCCTCACACCTCAAATCAAGTGCTGAATGTGTTGCCTATGCTGAGAAGCTTCGTGACGCTATTCAAAATGTGCGGGTTTGTCAATGCTCATTAGAAAGCGCTTCTGAACATCTTCTTGAACGTGCAGAATCTTGTGGGATTCAGGTCGAATGGCGCGCTACTCCAGTTGTAAACGTCTTGGTCTATGTCCATTACCTATACGATCTAAGTAGGTCGCTATGTCACGTCTTGGATGAATTTTCTACACTTGCATCTCATAGCAGGAACTGGGTGTTAGCTTTGCCTAATTATCCCTTACATCGTGCTCTTAAAATTAATACCAGGCAAAACACTCATGATAGAGGCGGGCAATCTGCTTTTTACTTTTATCATACCAAGCATGATGTTGAAGAAGTCTTTAAAAAGATTCACGAAGTCAATACTCATAAAAGAAAGAAACATTCAAATAAGAGGCATCATCACCAGAGTAATGACGACCCCAATATATCTCAGCAAACTGAAGGTAATGATGATACAAACAATAGTGATGAAGAAGCATACCAAATTTATTCTCACTCTTTCGAGTCAGAGCAAAAGCCGGCGCTTAGATATAAAATTTGGAGAGTAATTCATCGTTTACAAGAGTATGAATCTAGGTTTGCTATCCGCACAGCTATCACCGTCACTCTGTTATCAGTTCCTGGTTGGGTTCCTTCAAGCAGGGATTGGTATAATCAGTACAATTTGTGGATTGCGCCAATTATTGCATCTTTAGTCTTGCATCCACGAGTCGGTGGTAACATACATGACTTGTTCGTGAGAACCACCTTTGCAGTCTTGGGTACTGTTTGGGGAGGAGTCACATACCGCGCACGCTTTGGAAATCCATATGCTATGGCTGTCATGTGTGCGGTTTTCATGCTGCCTGCCTTTTATCGATTTGTTATTTCGTCGCATCCGAGATCTGGTTTATTGGCTTGTATTAGTTTCTCAATCACATCTATGTCATTGTACGTGAAGGGAATGGATGAGAAAGTAAATATTGTGTATATTTCTTGGAGTCAGGGATGTGCTATAATTATTGGTGTTGCATCTTCTATCATCATTTCTTGGATTTTCTGGCCATTCGTAGCAAGACATGAAGTTCGAAAGGCCATGGGCATTGTGATGTCACATCTAAGTCAATGCTATCAGTCTGTTACAGATCGGTATCTTTATAAAGATGCTGGTAATGATCCTACTACCCTCACTCTTAGTTTGTCTGAAATTAGAGAAGCTCGTATGCGTCTGAGTATGGATGCATATGGAGATTTAATTGCAATGACAAATCACGAGCCTACTCTGGAAGATAAAGGACGTCCAGGTTCGTTTGATCCTGTTCCATATATTCGACTCCTTAAGTCTGCTCAAGTGGTATTGCAAAAGGTATCTGAAGCACGCATTTCGTCCATTTATTTCAATGTTTATAGATATGATGACAGTGATGCCGAAACTAAAATGACTCTCATGTCTTTACGGCGAGATGCCGTTGCTTCAGTTATTTTCCTTTTGTACATGCTTTCGAGTGCATTCAGATCTAATAATAAGATTCTTAGTCATATGCCATCTCCAGCAATGTCTCGAAAGATGTTATTTGATGGAATGGCTGAAATTGAAAAGAGAAATCGAGAAAGGTTAGGTGAAGGAACGGGTGGTCAGCTCAATCCTTTAGATGAAGAAGTTTATGATATGTCTCAAGAGTCCTCTGATTCAGGGAACAACGGTACGCAAAGCCAAGTTAGATTTTCAGAGTCTGTTAAATCACCCCATCACCTTACTGGCAAGGAAAGAGATGAACATATTTTTAACAGACTTCAGAGGTTACATGAAATGGAGGTTCGTGGAGAAATGGAAAACGAAAGAGAAATGATGGGAAAACGCAATTCTAAGAAAATTCACTTCCCTGGTCCCATTGTTATCCCTTTTAATGATGATGAAATTGCATCTCCTGTTGGAACTCCAGTTGACACTGAACCTGGTTTTCCACTCGAAGAAGTAGACCCATTGAAGCTGAAAGTAGAGAATGATTGCGTTCCAAATAATCATGCCTCTATTGAAGAAGGCAATTCTGGAAGCGGAGGAATTCGGACAACTACACTCACATTGCCCACTGGTCCACCAAATGGACCTACTATTACTTTGTCTGCCACGCCACGAACACCTCCACAAACTTCCTCCCCTGCTTCGTCTTCGCCAAAGAGCTCACCAAGAACTGCTCGTTCCATTGGCGGTTCTCGAGGAGCAATTATACCAACGTCTATTTCACTTGCAGAGCCATTGTCTCCGGGTGCGTTACCATCTCCGGGTGCTCCTCCTTCCATTATGATCCCATTCACACCAGTTCGCCCAAGACCTACACTTTCACCTCTAACTTCTGGTTCACCTCAGTCTTCCAACAGTAACAGTGGAACTGCACCTCCAGAAATATGTGATCATACTGGTCCTTCGGCTACAACTGGCAGTGCGGTTCAATCTGTTAGTTCCCCTGAAAATTCTCCTGGGTATGATATTCCACAGTCTGCTATATCAAATTCTACTGATGGATCTGCTCCAAGTAGCAATGCCACTGCTGTTGCTCCAAATTCTACGGCTCCTATATTCTTGGTATCTCCACCTCCCGATACTGATCACAGGACACAATCAGCTGCAAAGCAGGCTTATATTGCTAATGATAATGGTAAACCACATCAAAAATACGCTAATAATCATTATCTTGGTGCTATTTCTCAAGTTCCTCTCCCTCCTCACAGTTCTGTCTTGGAGAAATCACAATACATTTGGGCTCTTGTCCACGAAACCACCTTCTCTCAAACTTTCACTGAGATTGCACATGAGCTGGAGAAAATGATTGCGTATTCCAAATACGTTCTTGGAGAAGAAGAAATTTGGTCTGACAAAATTGGTGGAAGTTATGATCAAATGTTTTAAAACAAACATGGTTATCAGACCATTGTATCATTTGGTATCGTCCACTCTTATTATCAATAGTTTGTATTTGTTGTTTATATCATGTCCTTTTTTTTACGTTAAGCCTGGTCATTCCCTTCATGGTGTTTATCTAATTATTTTGTTTTGGCCTGTATTTTTGGTTTACTTAAATTTTCAGTTTCTTTCACAGTCTTTCCAATCCGTCAATCTTGATTTTAAACGGTTGTTGTTGAATGAAGGGTATATGTTGTATATACAGGAATAATTGATTAGCATTAAAATGATTTTATAAAATGGGAAATACAATCGTAGATATCTGACACTCTTCATGTATTATTTTTTGGTATTATGTTGATTTTCCTAGATTCTCTTCCATCCTCGAATTCCAATAAATGATTTATATCCAATCTATAATAAGGAATATTTTTTTTTTTGCCCATGTGCTTTGAATCGTTTCTAATAATGTACACTTCCATCCATATGCCTCAATTTCATATATACTATCCACCAAGTCACATTGGCACTCAACAATCTCATCAATGAAATAATTCCAATTCCTTCATGTAGACAACAAACCCAATATTGTTCCGTAAAATGCAAGTTTGGTTCAAGTCATTTTACTTATTTGTCTCGCAACTGCTGAGTGTTTCTAGTCACACTGTGGAAAATAAGAGTGAGAACAACGGATGCAATTCCAATGTATATCGCAAGTTGGTAGAGGTCGTTATCGGTCATTATGGCTATGTATGACTTGTGAGTTTAGCTTGGGCTGAGTTTGTTGGTAAAAAGTGATTCTTGTCAAAAAGGAAGAAAAGAACCAAAAATTTCGATTGAATAACCGTGCAATAGTCAATTGAAGAAAGAGTTAAAAAGATGAGTAAAGGAAACACTGATCGGTTGATAATGCTGTCAACGCAAACTCTTGGGCTATTTGGAAGAGTTGTTTGATGGAGACCACGTCAACTAAGAATTAATTATCACGTTGCTTTCATGTGATATTATTATCACGTGTGATATATTTTGTGACTGTATGGCGCTCGCAGGGCTAAATGCACGGGACTTGAAGCAAATTCCAGTTTTTCGCATTTATTTAATTTTATTCAATTCATATCAACTTTATCATGGTATCAAAACTTTCATTCAAGGGCGAAAAACCTAAAAAAAGAAAAAGCAAGTCCTCTTCTGATTCTATCTCCAAAAAATCTAAACCAGCGCATGAATCGTTGTCGTCTTCAACCTCCAAAGCTGATTCACAAGTGCCAGTGGACTCTCGAAGTTGGATTTCTGCTGAGGATGTTAATGATATAAGTGGACCAGTAGTATTTGGTGCGGTAAGTTTATCTAAACGCTAGATTGTATTTTGATTCAATTGACTAACTCTTCAATGTATGTAGATCTTGGGAGACTCATCCCAGCCAGAACTTGTCTGCCTTAGCTCTGATGGTGATGGCAAAGTCTCTGTTTCTACGGATCTTGACACTCCTTCCTCTTTATCCCAATTATCAACCTCTGTTTTGATATCCTATATTGAACCCCTATCTACTCAACAAGTTTTTGTCATCCAGCCTGCTAACTTTGACGATTCTTCTAAAACTAAACGTGCAGCGATCACCAAGACGGGAGACGCGGAACAGGATACCAAAAGACAGGAAGAAGGTCCAAAAATTGCCTTCAAGACTTCAAATGGCCGATTTCTTGGTGCCAATGCGGATGGTACGGTGCATTCGAAAGCTACGGCTATCAGTAACCAACAAACATTTACAATTGTGTTTCTAAAGGATGATGACAATGACAAAAGCATAAAATACTTTGCACTAAAAACGACGTGGAAAACATATTTGACCATCAGGAAGAGTAAGTCTGCTTCAAGTGGATATTCTGTTTCGGCACGACCTCTTCACGGCTCTGATGAAGATGAAGATGAAGATGGAAGTGACGAAGGGCACAATGAAAAACTTGAACAGTCACATCGCCTCATAATTCGTATGCAGGCGCGAAATCAAAAGGAATATCAACGAAAAGTTTCGGCAATGGAAAATGGATCAAAATACAACAGTGAATCGTACATTTCTTCGCAAGTGTTACGCGACAAGGCTGGAAGAGACCTTACTCGAGACGAAATAAAGGCTCTTAAAAAGGCATATGCCCGTAAGTTATATTCATTACTCATTAAAAACATTAAACAAATCAATTCCCAGATGAACTAACATATTTCATTATAGAAGGGCAGCTTAATGAAGCTCTACTCGATTTGCGGGAGAAATCCAAGACTGACACCCGTTGCTTTTAAATTATTTAAATTGTAATAATTAAAAGAAAGAAACGCCATTAAAACATATTGTATCCCTCCATTATTTCTTTCCCAAGACCAGTTTTGTCTTTTTGTTCTGTGCGGGCACTGTAACCCATTCAGTATTTTCTCGCAGAATCTTTTCAACATCCTTTCTCGGCATTTTCAAATCTGTGCATATTGCGTCAAAGTGCCTAGGCTCTTTGATGATTTCTCCAATCAACTCGCTCACTGTAATTTCTATTTTATTCCTATCCGCTCGTTGCCCTGAGTTTTTGCTTCCTCCATACCCAGTAGATGTATTAGAATCTAAACTACTATGGCTAGCTCGTGGTAAACTATTGTGCCCGGGCGGTAACGAATTCGCATGGATGGTGCTCATACTATTACGAGAACTACTGGCGTTACTGATGTATGTGCCTGAGCTGTAATAGGAACCTCCCCGATGACTTGTTCCTGCTCCTCCAGGTATTTCTCGACTCATATGATGCTGGGGTGAACTATGCTGTTGCTGCTGTTGATCCATAATTTCATTTGTTAAGCCAACGGAATCCGCGCCGGATGCTTTTTCCTTTCCATAAAGATGAACGCTGATATTTGGCGGGACTGTCTTAAGCTCTGTAATGATTGGGTATTCCTGTACTCTGTAAATGATTTCCTTGATAACACCAAAGGTAAGAAATCGACGGATATCAATGTATTGTAATTGTTTCTTATTCTTTTCATACCAGTCCCGAACTGTCTCATCATGTTTTAAACTGGAATACAGTGTATAAATGTCAATTGAGCTAGCAATATGAGCAATGTTCACTAAATGAGATGCAGATGATAATGATGTTGTTGTTGAGCCTGGAGATGATGTGAATGAGGTCGAAAATGGAGGACCTGTTCCAGAGGTGCTTCCATTGCTGGCTAATCTCATGTGAAAAGACGCATATGGCGTATAAATATATGATTGGCACTCCTTCATCATTTCCGGATTTGTAAGTAAATAAACCAACTTTGGTGTTGGCGCGTAAATATTAGAGAATTGAAAAATGTCAAGAATAATAATACATCCGTAATGCATAAGATGTTGGATGCACTTTTTCACTAACGAATATTTTGAGTCTGCCAGTTCTGATATCTGTCGAATAGAGTTGACACCGTTGATGTATGGAATTAGCTTTTCCATCGTAGGATCCCAGTTGGCATCAATCATAGGGGTCAAGTTTACCGTGGAAATTGGTACATCGTATGGCTTGATATCGGGCGGTGGAGGGAATATGGGAAAGAGCTTCATGTTAATGGTATTCGATTCATCAATGGGGATTTTACACTCTGAGTAGTTATTGATATCTTGGTATACTTGCTGTAGGATCGACTCTACTGTTTCGTATGACTTTAGTCTTGACAGATATCTAGACTGCTCCTCTAATGCCATAAACATCTTTCCAAGCCTCCTTATTGCTGTTTCGTAAACAATCGACTCCCCTCTGTGATCGAATACTAAAACGAAATTAAACATAAAGTAGTTTCTCTGGTAGTATGAATCGGGAATTGAAACCGGGAACCCCACGGCAAGGTATTTACCAACTTTAAGAGAAATAATGCGATTGCAAAGTTGCTCGTCTGGAATCATATAATCTCTAATGTCGTTAAAGTTAAAAAGAGCGCCCTCAGATGGCTGCATCTCGCCGGTGCCTATGGCACCACGCGGGACCTGGCAGTTAATCTGCGGTCCACTGATAGGGTGGAAATCAGCATAGAAAATGGCCAATATGGGAGTGAATCCCTCTAAATTCAGCTGTTAGTTTAATTGAAAGTTTATTAAACCATTCCAACTAAAATACAAACCATTGAAGCCGGCCATGGTGATGGTATATGCAAAAACAAGGCTGGTAAAGTCAAGGCTAAGTTGTTTCTGGGGAAGGGCTACGGATGAGTTGTATTTCGTGAATATTACCCTGCCTAATATTTTGCCGTGCAATGAGAAATCGGCTAAGAATTTTTCAAACGTGGAGCAAATCAGCTTTTGTGAGATTTGGATGTATCTATACTGGATTACGAGGTTGTAGAAAGCTGCTGGAACCAAATAGAATGGATTGGAATCTATTAGAATTTGTACTAGGTCTCTGCCAAATCTTTCTGAGCCGTTGGTGTAGAGCTGGTAGAACTGGTAGTGACGCTCGGAAAAACCTCGCAGTAACCCCCAAAAAATAAGGGCAGCCCTGAGCAGAACCGACCGGCAATTGACCGAATCGTCAAATAAAGGGAAATTTTAAGCAATCCATTGTTAAACCATTCTAATCTGTGATTCTCAAAACAAGACTAACTCCATATTTTCATCTGGGAGAACGTCCGGCGTCGGACCTGCGATGCTGTATTAGCGAATTATGGTTCGTGGTACATTGGGGTATCCTGTCATCCTATTGGCCGAGTTGGACCCCCTCATCATAAACAGCTCAAGCACTAGAATATTCTTCCATTGTTACCCGGCGTCCACTGATCTCGCTTTACAATTTATATTTCACTGTTCTTCCCCCCACAGAAAACTTTTCCTTCTTCCTATTCCTCATCTATTCTTCTTTAGTTGGACTCTTCATCCGCATCCATCTAATCTTTAACATCTTTACACATCAACAAAATGCAGAGCTCAATTCTGAAGTCTTCTGTCAGACCTTCTGCTGTCAGAAATCTGACTGCTACTTCTGCCAGATCCTACTCTCTTTCCTCCCACAAGGAGCTTAAGTTTGGTGTTGAGGGTCGTGCTGCCCTTCTTAAGGGTGTTGACACCCTTGCTAAGGCTGTCTCTGTTACCCTTGGTCCTAAGGGTCGCAATGTTCTTATCGAGCAGTCTTTTGGTGCCCCCAAGATTACCAAGGATGGTGTTACTGTTGCCCGAAGCATCACTCTCAAGGACAAGTTTGAGAACATGGGTGCTCGTCTTCTCCAGGAAGTTGCTTCCAAGACTAACGAGACTGCTGGTGATGGTACCACTTCTGCTACCGTTCTCGGTCGCTCTATTTTCACCGAGTCTGTTAAGAACGTTGCTGCTGGTTGCAACCCTATGGATCTTAGAAGAGGTACTCAGGCTGCTGTCGAGGCTGTTGTTGAGTTCCTTCAGAAGAACAAGCGTGAGATTACAACCTCTGAAGAAATCGCTCAAGTCGCTACCATCTCTGCTAACGGTGATACCCACATTGGCCGTTTGATCGCTTCTGCTATGGAAAAGGTCGGCAAGGAGGGTGTTATCACCGTCAAGGAGGGCAAGACCATTGAGGACGAACTTGAGGTTACTGAGGGTATGAGATTTGACCGTGGTTTCATCTCCCCATACTTTATCACTGACACCAAGTCTGCAAAGGTTGAGTTTGAGAACCCTCTTCTTCTTCTTTCTGAGAAGAAGATCTCTTCCCTCCAGGACATTCTTCCTTCCCTTGAACTCTCTAACAAGTCCAGACGTCCTTTGGTCATTATTGCTGAGGACATTGATGGTGAGGCTCTTGCTGCCTGCATTCTCAACAAGCTCCGTGGTCAGGTCCAAGTTGCTGCTGTTAAGGCTCCCGGTTTTGGTGACAACCGTAAGTCTATCCTCGGTGACATTGCCATCTTGACTGGCGGTACTGTTTTCACTGAAGAGCTCGACATCAAGCCCGAAAACGCCACTCAGGAGCTCCTCGGTGCTTCTGGTGCTATTACCATCACTAAGGAAGACACTATTATTTTGAACGGTGACGGTGACAAGCAGTCTATTGTCCAAAGATGCGAGCAGATCCGTGGTCACATCAACGACAGCCACACTTCTGAGTACGAGAAGGAGAAGCTCCAGGAGCGTCTTGCTAAGCTCTCTGGTGGTGTTGCCGTCATCAAGGTTGGTGGTTCTTCTGAAGTTGAAGTTGGTGAGAAGAAGGACAGATTTGTCGACGCTCTTAACGCCACCCGTGCTGCTGTTGAGGAGGGTATCCTTCCCGGTGGTGGTACCGCTCTTATCAAGGCCTCTCGTGTTCTTGACAATGTCAAGACTGAGAACTTTGACCAGAAGCTCGGTGTTAACATTATCAAGACTGCTTGCAGCAAGCCTGTCCGAACCATTGTCGAGAATGCTGGTGGTGAAGGCTCTGTCATTGCTGGCAAGCTCCTTGATGAATATGGTGAGGACTTTGAGAAGGGTTACAACGCCGCTCTTGGCGAGTTCACTGACATGATCTCTGCTGGTATCATTGATCCTTTCAAGGTTGTCCGAACTGGTCTTGTTGATGCTTCCGGTGTCGCTTCTCTTCTTGCTACCACTGAGTGCGCCATTGTTGACGCCCCTGAACCAGCTGGTGCTGCTGCTGCCCCTGCTGGCGGTATGGGTGGTATGCCCGGTATGGGAGGAATGGGTTTCTAAGCGGTTTATGCCTCTAAATATCTCTCCACTATGAAACGATCCCTTTTTCTTTATTTTCAATGGCTAGTATACCCTCCTCCCTTTGGTCATTGACATTGATTCCCTTTTTCCACATCAGCATTTGCTTGAGCAACTGTTGGATTAATGATTTATGAAAATAAAACTTGTTGTTCTTGTATATATAACTTGTAATTTTGTTTTGGTATATATTTTTTGACAGAAATATAAAAGTAATTGTACATATTATAACGTTGATTCAACCCTTGGTTCAAGTGTTAGTTAGGAGCATCAGCCGTGCTGCTAGTTGTGAATGGTTCAACAGGTGTGTTGATTTCCGTAATAATAATAAAACCCAATTTACTGTAACACGTTGTGAAATAGATTCAATAAACTTAAATTCATGCCGACTGAATCAATATATAACAAAACTTTACAAAAAGCCATTCATTTTCATTCATACAAACATAATCATCATCATTCGCAACCAACCTTGACCGTTCTAAACATCAAAATTTTCAACCGCTTCATCCAGGTCAAACTTGCAGTTTTCAAACGAAAACGGGTCGTATTTGTGGCCCTCACCCTCAAAGAATTTCGACATGGCCTCGACCCAGTGCAGACGCAGCGAGTGGAGCATGGCCGAAATGCCCTCCATGAGCACGAGAATGCAGACAGTCAAAACGAACCAAAAGAAAAAGCCAAGGAACACGAATAGCGTGCCCCAAAAGCCTTGGGAGGCGCCAAACGTAGGCTTAAAGGTCATTTCCCACAACACAGAAGAAAGTTGGGAATGCGCAAGGGAAAGGGCCCACAGACGAAGGTACGATGCAGTGTGGGAAACACAGTTTAAACAAAACTCAATAGTATGAATCACTTGGTGAATCATGACCTCGCCAAATTCAAACTCTTCTTGTTTCTCAACAGTCTCTTCAATCTGCATTTGTAAAGCGCCAGCAGATTCTTCTTCAAACTCGTCCAAAAGATTGTCGGCAATCTCTTCACTGTGGCGGCCAAGGTTTTGGTATCCTTTACTAATGGCCTGGTTGGAATGGATTCGACGAAGCCAAAGAGGCTTGACCAAAAGCAACCAAGGAACACAGGCCACAGCAAGAAGAACTAAGACTTTTTGGACAAACGCTTGGCCAGGGTATAGCTGGGCTTCAATCTTGCCAGGCGATAAAAACATGTTAATCAACATGTTTAACAAACCTGGTGGAGGCTTCTCAATAGCATTCCAATCGACAGTCCACTTATAAACAACACAAACTGCAAGATAACCAAAAATGGAAACCATGAAAATAATGGATGGGATAAAGTTACCAATAATGTCGACTCTGGACTTTTTGTGTCTGTAGTTGACGAGGGAAAAACAGAGCGAATAAAGCATATGAACAAAACCAATCAAAATTGACATTTTCATCTTGTACGAGTTTGTAAAAATCAAACCATTCTCAGTTCCGTGCCAAGCATAATCCAAACCAAATGGATAGGTACCAGGTATCGAAGTAGCAATAGCTGCTTCGTTCTCGGCATGGCCTGGCCATTTCCAGTGAGATTTGAAAATGGTCATGGATCGTGAGAATATATCATTGTACATTGCACCAGTATAAATGGAAAACACACCCATCAACAAAAGTATATATCTTCCACTGAATGCCATTTCTGTAATCTCATCCAGCTTTTGTGCCTTGAAAAATTTCTCCTTCCAGACAAAGACGAGAGCTGCCAGAGACAAGATGATACCGTGACCCACGTCACCAAACATAATGGCAAACATGAAAGGAAATGTCACAATTGTGGCAAGACCGGGGTTGACTTCTTTGTATGAAGCAATGCCGTAGGCGTCAACAATTGACTGGAAAGCTCCTGTGAACTTGTTGGTACGGAAAAATGTTGGTGGTACTCTGTTCGTTTTTATAATGTTGATAAATGTAGACTCCAAGCCGGCTTGCAAAGAAATGGTTTGAATAGCATTCTTTACTCTGGGTATATCGTCCGTAGGGATCCAACCTTCGACAACAAGTAAATGTCTATTGCTATCGGAGCCAAACTTGTTGAGAGATTCGTAGATTAGTCGTTCCTTGCGGGCAACAACAAACCAAGATCCTAGATGCTCACTTATCACACGGAGTTCACTAGCAAGGTGTATGTTAGTATTGTGAATAACAGAATCGAGTTCTTGAATTTTAGCATTTGTTTCATTGATATCGTCTCTTCGTCGCTGCATGCTGTGATCAATGTCATAAAGGGTGGTATCAAGACTTTCGCAAATCCTTTTCATCTTTTTCAAGAGATAGTCACCGTGAGCAAAAGCAACAAAAACATTCATGTAAACTTGTTCTCCAGTCCTTGGATCCTCGAGCTTTTCTTCAATTGGAACAAAATTGATAAACAAGTTTCCGCGGAGGGCACGCCATAATATTCTTTCCAATATTGGTGATTTTTGGCGGGTGATAACGCCTGAGATGAATCTAACGTTGAGAGCAGCGAAACCTGGGGGGAGGGAAGACTCCTCCTCATCATCGTGGTATCCACCTTCGAGATCGTCTAGCAAAGGAGCATGGTCATTATCGAGGGAATTTCGTTGGTTTTCTAAGGATATGCGAATGTCTGAATGGCTGCTGTTGCCCTTGTCAAAAAACTTGCTACTCGCTATCAGGGCGCAACGTTTTTCAATTAGACTGTTTCTTCTGGCATTGAGGGATTGGGCAGATTTGGACATCTCTTGCAGAGAGGTTTCCCAAGTGTTTGCCTTGTCTATGAGGTAGTCGATGTCACTGGTATTAGACATTGTTACAGCAGTAAGATCGTTTGGCTCACTGATTGGGATTTTCTGCTTTCTAATATGAGCCAAAAATAACCGTAGTTGTCGTTCTAGGGAGTCTATTCGGCGGATTTCTTTAACATATGGGAGTTGAAAGGCACTGATTTCTTGATTCAGCTGGATGAAATTTAAGGAAAAGGCATTGTTAGTGAAAAGTTGAAGAGTAATCAAGATGATCAACTTACGTCTCGAAACTGGATAACGCCCATTTCACCCAAGGCCGAAACCACTGGGCGAGCGATTTCATTTGTAATGTAGATCTGGACAAGATCCATGTCCGCAGAGCCTAGAGATAATGACAGCTGGTTAGATTGAGCAATTTCCAAAGGGGGTAGAAGGGGATTAAAGAGGTTGACTTACGGAAGATGGCTTCATCTCTTTCCATGGTTGAATGATAAAGGGTGGGGGATTATGAAAAACGATGGCAAAAACCAGATAGTGCAAAAAGGAATTTGAAAAGATGCAATAGAGGAAGAGTAAAGATAAGGAGGAGAAGAAGAAAAAAAAAAAAAAAAAAAAGGAGTGGGAAATGTCGGCTTTAAAAAGGGGAGCCGGGGACTGTGGTAAAGAAGGTGAAAAAAGAAGATTTTTGGTGAAAAGTTAGAAAGGGAAGGAAGGAAAAGCAGTGGTGACGTTACCACAAAAGTTAGCATATATGTGTCAGAGAAAACTATGAAGGTGTAGTGGCTTTTAGTTAGTTTACAAGAGCTAAGCCTCAGGAAACTAAATTAGACGGAAAAAGGAGGAAAGCGCATCTAGTAAACTAAAAAGAAGAGTTTGAGAGTGTTTATACGGAGATTTGGAGGTTTTGGATTCATGCAATTATAGTTTTGAAGGTAGAGAGAATGGATTGAGCAAGTTGAATCAACCTTGTCTAGTGAAATAAATAGCTACACACTGGCCAGATGTCAAGTAGACTTGTAGAAACAGAGTTGTACAGGCACAGGTATGAATGGACAAGATGGAGAAAAAAAAAAGGTTTACGAAAAGAGTTTATGTGTTATACAGTAAAAGCCAAAAGGCAGAAGGTTTTAGTTGGACTTGAATACAGAAATGAATACAGGAATGAATACAGGAATTGATGATGGTGGAAGGCAGGTTTGATTGATAAAATGAGTTAATTAATTGGACGTTGACGCGGGTAACGGTTGGTGTGTTATGTAATGATTAGATAATAAGTGGATGGTCATGTGACTGTCTTGTGACTGTCTTGTGACTGTCTTGTGATTGTGGTGTTCATGTGATGTTGTATGGTTTAGATAAATAACGTTTGTAAAACAGACAAATGGCAACAACATGTTGTATCTATTTGCTTTGCACTAGCTTTAAAAAAAAGTTAAGATTTTGAAAGTTTGAAAGTTTGGAATTTTGGAATTTTGGAATTTTTCACAACAAAGCTTATCAACTGGGAACAAAGTTATAGTTTAGTTGAACAAGAAGTAGAGTTATTTCTGAACGATGAATCTTAATAGCACCCGACAGGCTAGTACGACTATACAGCTAGACTTGAACAAGGTTGTTTTTTTAAAAAACAAACTAAATAATAGATAATGGTCCATCTGTTGTCAAACAAATTGGTAGTACATGGTGTATAGAGAACAAGAGTATAGCTGATATGAGATAATGAGCTAGTTGTAAAGAGGCGTCATTGCATCTTCCACGTGACAAACGCGTGAACAAAAGAGCATGTCTACCACGTGACCAAACACGAGTGAGCGAGATTGCACTGGATTTTGTTTAATTATTATTTAATTTTTTTGAATCACAATATAACGATATAATAACGGTAATAATATAATAACGGTAAATAAAGCATAGACCAGCCCGGGAAGCAAGAGCGCTGGAGAGATACAAGACGCAAGATACACGGCGGCAGGATACACTGACCAAAATCGCCGAGAGCGAGAAAAGCAAGCGGGAAGCGGGCCACCTGTCGAATGTGGCTGGTGTGCTGGAGGCTACTGTGGCCGATCAGTGTTGTGTAGAACGTGTCACACTTGGGTTGATGAAAAAAGCAAGTGATCTGGGCACGCTGCGTAGATGTGGGCACGGGCCATACAAGGCATTTTTCCATTCCATGGCAGACAAGCCCTACAGGCCAAAAGCACAAAAGGGCAAAAAATAAATACACAACGAGCAAATATCAGCAAACAAGCCAAAAAGCAATACAAAAGGCAATACAAAAGGCAATACAAAAAGCAGTACAAAAAGCAATACAAAAAGGCGGTTTGGTTTATAAAAGAAAAAGCGCGGCCGCAGTTAGGCAGTTAGGAGCTCCTCCAGGAGCCCTCGCCTCGTCTTTTTGTTTTGGTGCGAATAAAGTGTATCAGCCAGGCGGGAGAATATACAGGAGCCAGTTGTTGCACTTTCCCGGAGATTTACCCAGGCGTAGTAGAATGCTAGCATAGTAGTATGTGTGTATATAGTATATAGTATGTAGTATACAGTATGTAATATACAGCATACAGTATATGGCACAATCGTGTATGGTATGGCACAGTATGGCCTGGCACGGTATGGCCTGGCGTGGGTGATGATGTATGTCCATGTGTGATATGTGTGTGGCCGACCCAGCCCAACTTTAACTATGCGCAATCTCACACAAAAGCTAGCAGGCCAACCAGCCAACCAGCCTCCTCCGCTTCTGCTCCACCCCTCACAATGCACATAGATATACAATCTGCCTGTTTCTATTGGTAGAGGATTACTAAGACGAGATTAAGAGAAAATTTTTCCCTACGCCTGCTGTGTGTGTGTGCGTGTTTGTGTGTAATGTTTACTTTTGCCAGCGGGTATGTAAGCCGCGGCCATGTCATGTAAGCACCCAGTGGGTTCTTGCCGCGGTGTGCACATATATATATTGTCTTTGATATATATACATCTAATAAAACGGAACGCGGAGGGAACACAGGGAAAATGCAGGAAATGAAAAAACAAGCAAGCACAGATGGACAAGAGGCCGCAGCCACTAGAGGCACCGGCTCGCCGACCAAGGTTCGAATGAGCGGTGTTTTGAGTGTGTGCGCCCAAATTGGGCAGGAGAGAAACCACACTGCGCTTGAGCCCAGCCAAAGTGTATATAAGGCGACACACCACCCACACACACTTATGAATTTCCCTCTCTTTTTTTCCTCTCCCTCTCTTTTTCTCCCATACAACCACCAAATTCCTCTCTACCATCCACACACAGAAACATAACTAGGGATATATCTATAGTATATACACACCTACACACCTACACACACACACACACACATCACCTATCTATTTATCTACAACTGTAAGTACATGTATATAATATCTTTTCAACACAACACAACAGGCCTATTCTTATTATTATCTTTTGTTTTGCTCAATTGATTGCTGTTTGTTTGAACACGTTTCAATTGACACGACTGGATATTTATTTGGCCTTTTCCTTGAGCCGTCGCGTCTTTTCACCTGTTTGTTGCGACGCGTCACAGTCGTTGTTTAATAATTATTTACTGTTGATCCCTTGAACTATTTTTCTAACCGTCCTCTCGCTATTTTCTACTTGTAGAATTCATAATGCCTAAGGAAGGAACTACCGCAAGACCTCGCAAAGCCAAGGAGGGCTCCCGCAAGAAACAGAAGGACCCCAACGCTCCTAAGCGTGCCCTTTCTGCCTACATGTTCTTTGCCAACGACAGCCGTGAGACTGTTCGTACCGAGAACCCTGGCGTCACCTTTGGCCAAATTGGCCGTCTTCTCGGAGAGAAGTGGAAGTCTCTCTCTGCCGAAGAAAAGGA
Source organism: Magnusiomyces fungicola (assembly GCA_900654225.1). Lineage (NCBI taxonomy): Eukaryota > Fungi > Ascomycota > Dipodascomycetes > Dipodascales > Dipodascaceae > Magnusiomyces > Magnusiomyces fungicola. The sequence continues at coordinate 2,737,294 of CAACAH010000004.1, forward strand.
GCCCTTTGAAGCAAAGGCTGCTGCTGACAAGAAGCGTTACGAGTCTGAAATGCAGGTCTTTAAGAGCCAAAAGGCCGAAGCTGAGTTGGCTGAGTAGATTTTCCAATAAAGAAAACACTCTTTAAACTCGCTTCCCTTTTGTCTCGCTCTTCCTCCTCTGTCTCTCTTGTCCCCACCTCCTTAACCTTTGAATTCACTAGCCGTTGGTTCAAAATATTTATTTTATTCTCTCTCCTGGAGCTGGGCTTCCTCCCTTTGTTTACGAAATCCAAACAAATGTAATGATCCTCATTTGTGTATTGTCTCTTTACGACCTTTTTCTCGATACCTACTGTCTAAACTTTAGAATGAAGGGCAAATGATTGTTTCTAAGGTTAATATAGAGCCATCTGTGCCTTGTTCTCAATGATAATTTATTTTGATTTTCTATTTTTTTGTGATTTGTTTGACGTGTAATTTGTAGTCTGTTCTTATAGTTGAAATACTGTTAAGAAAATATGGAAAAAAAAATATGAAACGTGATGAATGTAGGGTTTTTTCAGGGTCCTGAAGAATTAAAGAATCAATGAAGAAACAGGAGTTGGGTTTAGTACCAGATGCGACTAAACGTGGTGGTGATTCAAACAGTTGTGGATTAAAATGAAAATAATTCAAGATGAATAAACGTATGAAAATTACAGAAAAAGCAACAAGGGCGGGTGGTTAGTTATCAGCCATGTGTGTATATGTGTGTGTTTGGTGGGTGGGTAGTTTTAAAAGGGTTAAAAGGGTAGAGAGAAGGCTAGGTAGTAAGCCAGGTAGTAAGCCAGATGAGTGCAGTCTATGTGTGATATATAATACGCAGTACACAGCCAGAGAGAGAGCACCCACAAAAGCCAGTAGCAGTGGCAGTAGTAGTAGTATATAAGGTGTGTGTGTGTGTGTGTGTGTGTATTAGGAGAATAGGGCCATAGTGACGGTTTGTTAAGGAGGTTATGTGTGTATGTGTGTGTGTGTGCTATTGCCACTGCTGGTGCTATTGCCGCAAGCCACCCGCTACTTTTATTTATTTTGCTTTTCCTGAAAAATAGGCGGGCGGCCCTCAGTATATGTGAAAAAGTGCGTGGCCTGGCCTGTCTCCGCTCGCTTTATGCGGCCGCCTCACGGGCACCCCAAACAGGCAATAACCGCCTGTTGGAATTCAGGCTGGTGTGTTACAACGCCGGCAGATACATACAAGCAGATACATACACAGAGAATACATACAAGTATATACACATGCTATGGCCAGGCTGGAGACTCGCGTATTTTATACCCACACAGGCATACATACATGCCCGCTGAACATGGGCCGAGTGTGAGCAGAGCCAAACTGACAGCCAATTTTACTATTTTCTATGGTGATTTCAAATTAGTAATATATAGAGCGTGTATAATATAATAACACATATATACAACAGTACAAAAATAGCTTGTATCTCATACAACACCCCTCTTTTGCTCTTCAAGGCTCCTTTTCTCCATACTCCAACACTAGTCTTTGTTTCCTGGCGCGTGGTCGTGGGTTTGTGTGTGTGTGTGGGTGTGTTTGTATGTGTGCAGCAATATAACAATATTGCATATTAGATTATTAGATCATGTTATACACCATTACCAATAGAAACAGAAACAGAAACAGAAACAGAAACAGAAATAGAAATAGAAACAGAAATAGAAATAGAAATAGCAATAGCAATAGCAATAGCAAGAACAATAGTGGCAACTGCCATATCCACCGTGTGGCCGTATATAGACCCGCCTCCGGCGTGTGTCTGTTACACTTGCCCGTAGCTGTAACACACTCGTCTCTTGTCACAAAGTACCGCTTAGTACTCACATACACGGATGAGTCAGCACAGGTCCATATATTCCACACACACACACACACACACGCATTCTTTTGGCGCTATGCCTCAGCTGTCGGCAATGGTATAGCCTCTTTCTGTATTTCTGTATTTCTGTATTTCTGTATTTCTGTATTTCTGTATTTCTTCCGCCGTTGTGTTTCTTACATACATGCTCGTTTTTGCACTAATATGGCAATCCTTACGCCACATGAATCAGCTATATAATTTGTGTAATTCTGAACCCTAACCCAAGGATTCAAGCTTTGTGTATTGCGCGTGCTGCAATAGTGACCAGCCGCTTTTGCAGCTGGCAACACAAATAGCAAATGCACGTGACTAAAATGAACGTGAAATATCCATGTAATTACAGTCAGAAAGATGTAACAAAAATGTAACAAAAAGAGATTAAGATCAAACCATTGTCATCATCATTATCATCATTACTTGTTACTTGTTATTTCGTGTTCAAGGGTTTATATGCATTTGGGAGATTCAATTTGCAAGAAAACGTAGCCGGGTCGCTAATGGACTGCACCAATTCCTTTTGGACCATGTTTCAAAAATATAGAGCAAGAGTAGTAACATAATAACAGTAGTAATAGCAATAGTAATGGTAACAGTAATAGTGACAGCAGCCAGCAGCCAGCAACCGAGACAATTGAGTTTGAGCTTTGAACCTTGAACTTTGAACTTTGAGCAAAAGCTTGAATCTGCTCTTTCCACTCTTTTGGATTTGGCCCTTGATGGCTTTATCATATTACTGCCAGTATCATGTACAGTTGTCATAAAATCACAATCATTATAATAACGACAGGCCTCTTCCCTTTTGCCCAACACACAGGTTTTCATATCTGGGTGCATAATCATCATGCTATGTGCTTGACTTGATGTCTAGAATCCAATTGAGTTTACTTGATGTCTATTACTGGGATTTTCATTCCTTCAATTGCTTCCCTTTTGAATATTAAGTTTTTTTTAATTTTTTAATTTTTTAATTTTTTAATTTTTTTTAAATCCTTTTTATCAGTAATATTTAATGGGAAAGAAAAGAAAAACAGACAATTAAACTACCGGTTTAGCCACCTGGTATTTCCCCTTTTGCTTATTCTCGCATTCAATGCAAATGCCTGGAAATCTAGTAATTGGTATTATTCTTTTCATCAAATCTTGTTCATCAACCAACTGATTGAAAGAAGGTACAGCCGCGTCGTGCCAGTGTGCAAACAATATAAAGCATAAAAAAAAGAATATTAATTAAAAAAATAAAATAAAAAAAGAGCTGCATATCTTAGCAATGACATGGACGTCAAAAGCAAAAGGTGCATGCAAGAACACACGCTCAGATGCGTAAGGATATCGCCCAAGTAGGTGGTAGGCCGTTGTCTAGGGTGGTCGAGATGCCAGTTGTCGAAATGATGGAAAAAGACTGCAGCAGTAGTAGCAGTAGTAGCAGTAGAAGCAGTAGTAGTAATGGCGATAGTAGTAGCAACAGCAGCAGCAATAGCAATGGTGGCGGTGACGACAACAACAACAACAAGCACAACACCTGCTCCGCCAAAGAAACCCTTTCGCCCAGCGTCAAAAGCCAAATCAAGATTACTCCGTTCTCTTTATAAGAACCAAGCGACACCCCGTAGAAGCCTTTGCCGGTGACAAATCATGAGCCAATTACGTTTTGTACGCGCGCGCTCGCCAGGCAAACAAAAATAGGTGGGGTTCGGGTTCGGGTTCAGGCAGCGACGACGACAGCAGCGGGCCGTGGCCAGCAAGCACCGTGAACGGGTTTAAATCGCAAAAGACCTGACAAAACACCCGGCGTTCCCTTGTATATATATATACCTTCTCTTTATACACACACACACACACACACATTCTCACTAGACTGTCTTGCTTATAAGCAATCCGTGTAAGATTAGATTTGTGACATCCGCCCAAGTTTAGCTTTCTGCTCTTTCTAGGCCCACAGAAACAATATAAAATCTACCCTTTCCGCTCGCTTTTTTCATTTTTTTTTCTTCTTCTTCTCTCCATTTCTCCATTTCCCCTTTCCTCTCACTCAATTCCACTTTTTTAATTGGGGTCTCTATCCAATTCTCCAAATCACACCCATCCACCTTCCCTCTTTTTGCACCACCGTCACATAACATATCCACAATGACTGTTGAACAAGACTCTGTCGCTGCCGTTTCCGACGTTCCTGACGTTCCTGCCGTTAGGTAAGTTTGCCATTGCTGGTCTCTTTCCCAATCGCGTCGTGTGCTTATATTCAAATCCTCAAGTCACGCTTTATTATACCCTCACCAGTTGGTATTTTTAAATCAGTATTATTATTATACGCATTCTAGTTCAATATTTGTTTTTTTTGTTCTTCTCGCGCTCGTTTTGGCGTATTTGACATTTCTTCCCCAGCCATTTTTCACTTTAGATCGCCGTACAAACCATGCAAGGCTGTTATCCTCTCTTGTCTTAAATTGCGACAATTTGTGTTGTACAAAGCGCCACAAATGGCTTGGTTATTTAGATGTTGGCTCTTTTTGCTTTTGATCGTCTCAAAATACGCGCGCGTGTGTGTACCCAACGCGGTACATTTCCTTATTATTCCTTATTATTCCTTATTACTATATTATTACTCTATTATTATCCTTGATTTGAATACACACTCGATGATTGATTTTCCAAGAATGACTTTTGCTAACTAAATATAGTGGAACTAAGCGTCCTATTGAAGAAACCACCACAGAAGAGTCTGAGGCTGGTACCACCGCTGCTGAAGAAGCCCAGCCCAGCGAAGGCACTGCCGAGAAGAAGGCTAAACTTGACGACGCTGAGCCTGCTGCTGGTGATGAAGAGGCAAATGAAGAAGAGGACGAAGAAGAGGCTGAAAACGAAGACGACGCTGAGGCTGACGAAAGCGTTGCTGAAGCTGCCGCTCCCGATGCTGGAGTCAAGGCCGACAAAGAGTTTGAAGAAGAAGAAGAGGCCGAGTCTAAAGAACCTTCCGAAGAGCCTGCCGAAGGCGAAGGAGCTGAGGTCGAAGAACTTGCTGACGGCGACGACGACGATGAAGAAGAAGAAGCTGCTGCTGCCGTTGAAGGCGACGACGAAGAGTAAAGAAGAATGAAAAAAGAAGAAAAAAATTAAAGACTTTCTTTATTCAATGTTCAAATTGTTTCTTTCCCTTTGCTTCTTTAATGACCAAACCTTTTTTTTTTTTTTTTTTTGCTTTCAACTTTATGATGACCCAAAACGTTCAATGTCTTTAGAAACAATCACGAAAGGTTGAATCCAAACGACTATACGGAAACACCACTGGTTGCTTATTTTTATTTTCTTCCATTTGTGTTAAAATATAATTTATATATACACACATATATATATACAGCAATTGTATATTATTGGTATTGCCTTTCTTTTTCCCTTGGAGTTACAGTTGGGTTCGTCGTTCATCAATTGTGCCTTTTAAAACGATTATAATTCAATCAAAATTTCATTTACAATAATAATGACATGCAAAATACAAAAAGTACAGAAAATGCAAAATGCAAAATACAAAAGTATAAAGTACAAAGTACAAAGCACACAAAAAAATATCACAATCACTCAAAACTCTAGAACCAGATATACATTTCATATCTTCATATATATATATCCATTGTTTATTACCGTTGTCCGTATTTTTTAAAGTCCTTTTTTAGTTATTCGCTTCTTCCAATTTATTCCAATTTCATCCACATCTTCAAATCTTCAAATACTAAAAACCACCCGTAATAAACAAAAAAATCCTAGAGTTTTGCGAATTCCTATTTTGTAATGCGCTCATAAAATAACAGGTACGCCCCGCTTTCCTCCTTTAATACGTCTTTCATGCTCTTTTCATACGAGCTTTCGTCGGATATTTGCCACCAGTCGTGGCTGATTGATGGCGGAAGGATTTCAAATGGAAGCTCTTGTGATTGTGACTGTGATTGTTGCTGCTGTTGCACTTTACTGGATCCATTGACATTGCTGTTGGATGCGCCCTCACCTTCACTATTCATCGCCTCATCCAGAGTTGATGATGACGACGATACTGGCTGTGTTTGACTGCGACCTAGTGATCTGGGATGCTGCCCGCCTCTGTTAGAACTTCCGTTGGAAACTCCATGTGACACGGTTGGAGACGCCGAATCGCCATTTGACGACCCTGATGACATTGATGCATTATCAGACGAAAATGCCGAAAGTGAAGGGAATCCAAAGCCAAATGACCATGATGATGTCTGAGATTTCACCGACGCTTGCTGAGCTTGTGCAAGTGGCACATTTACTTGTTCCTCTTGTTCCTTTTCATCAATGTACTCGTCTGCAGGGCGTGTAGGAGAAACCGTAGCTGATCCATTAGACTTGCCGTTGCTTTGGCTGCGCGAACGTCGAAGTCGTAATGTGCTAGCCAGCGTGTTGTTGCTTTCCTGTTTGTTTGCCTTGGTTGGCGAGCTGCTGCTGCTTATCGGTGAAATGGGGCTGGCGGGATTGCTGGGTTCTGTGCCTGCGGAATTGTCCCCAGGCTTGGATGTCGCTTGTCTGTGGGGCGCAGCTACTGGGGACTGTGGGGTCGAGCCATTGGGCCTCGCTCCATCAGAACTGCCATTCGCACCGTTGGGCGCCATGGGATAATGCTGATACATGGGTAAATGCGATTTCCACCATGCCAAATTCTTTCGTCGGAAACATTCATAGTGACCGGCGTAATGTGTGCCCTTGTGTCTAATCACAGCCACCAAAATGTACTGCACTTTACGACGGTTGTTCAGCAATGAACCTAATTCTGTTGTACCCTCATTATCTTTAGGCTCTTCAAATAGCTCCAAGTATTCCGGTACAGAAACCTTGCAAGAGTTTCGGGAAGCCCCATATCCGCCGAAAATCGAACGGCTTAGATGAATTGCCAAAATATCAGGTAGGTTGTCAAACTTTGTAGCTTTGGCAATTGGCGATGTAATGTCCTTTGGTAAAATGTCTTCAAGTGCCTGAGGAAGCGTCGAGGGCTTTTGCTGATAAGGCTCCAATTGCTTCAAAAGCTCTACATTCTGTAATCTAGTCTCTTCGTGAGTCCGAGGGGAGTTGACCGAGTTTTGTAATCGCTGAATCAAACCAACAAGACGACAGTTGGCACATCCGTAATCAGGAATATGTTCAGGCTTGTTAAAATCCGCCAGCAATTCATGTAAAGTTGCCCTGGCTTGCTGTGGTACCATCAGGGACAGCACAATGAATGATGAAGCCGAGCTCGGGGGAATATAACCGCAGCGTGCACACCTGATCTGATCTCTGGTGCTGCCTCTAAATGGAAACGGGGGTAAACTATTTATCAAGTTATCAAGGCTTTCTGGAGACATGTACTGTGGCGCATCAGAGCTTTCTGAAGACTCTTCTTGCTGGTATTTGACGGCAATTTCTCGAAGAGATTTGTAATAATTGTGAATTCTGCGATGCTCTATTTCCAACGTTTCGAGGATTAAATGCAGTAGTTCATGAGCGTCGTGCTGAGACCGCGAGATATGAGAATTATAAAATCTCTCCAATACGCGGAGAAAAGCCCAGGGATCTAAAGCCTTTTGGTCCAAAACCGGTTCATTCAACTGGATGATTTCAGATCGTAAAGCCATGGTGATTTCCAAAGGACCAGTTGTAAGATGCGTAACTGCACCTCGTCGAGTGCTTTTTTCTTCTTTTTGATTGGAACTAATGAGATTTTGATATAACTGCGCAGAGGCGGGTGGAGGGAGCAGCGCCGCAATGCGGGTGCAATACTCGTACAACGACCTCGTCGAGCCTAGAGCTTGCAAATTGGAATTGGCGAAACAGTCATTGGCGCGGTTGATAAGTCCAACAGTGTACCTTCCCTCCCGCTTTTTAGATCTGGGCCATCGCATTCTCTTTTGTTTTCGTTTAGATGGCGTCTGTGCACCGTACTTGCTAATGTCGTCGAGTAGAGAGAGTGAAGGATAAATAAGAACTAAGAAAAGAGTAAACCACGCAATAAACTTTTGCGGATGCTTGCCGGCCCAAGAACCCCAAGAACTAAGAGTTGTCGAAACCAGTCCTGGAAGTGCTCTAAGAGTGCTGGTATTCAAACCGGTTAGTGGAAATAGGGATTGCGATAAAGATGGGGGGTTGCCAGAGCTCGAACTAACAAATGGAACAAGGGCTGAAATCTGTTGGAAAATATGGCTAGAACTTGAAACAACAATGTCTCTCAGAGCCTGGATCATGGCTCTCGGGTCCGGATCTGGAGAAGGTGATTGGAACAGAGAGGAAAGAAAAGAGTCAGGTTGGAGAGTCATGATATAATCGGCAGCAGTGGCTGAGGCTTGGAGAAGATGAGCCTTAGGGCCGTTACAGAGAAAGCCAAATTACATGTAATGTAATTACAACTTGCCGATATTCCAGGCACATGACGTGGGTCAGCTGCTATTTCCAGATCCGCTAGCACGTATATACCTCATCGTCTTATAACCAGCTACCTGTAAACTGTAAATAAATATAAATATCCCCCAAAAATAAACATCAATTGATCAAAGCAAATCTATAGAGTTGTATACATAAATAGTTTCTACCTACCCCCAGGGACGCCTCTCCTGATTCCTCCATTGCCTGCGGGTTTATATGGCTTTGGTGATACTAGGAGTGATTCAGTTTCAGTGTCGGTAGCTGATCCGGCATGATCGTTTCGCTTTTTGGGACCTGTAGGCCTTCGCCCGATAATTCCCGTGCCTCCAAGCACTGAATTGCCTCGGGAAACACCTGGACTCGGTACTGATGTGTTTGTAACGTTCGGCATTACACCGCCAGCTTTTAAATACCTACTAGTAACATTAGGGACACTCTCAGCTCTGGACCCCTGCGAGCCATTCCAATTAGAGCTGTTTCCACCCTTCATCTGTCGAGAGGTATCAGTGGCAAGATTTGGAGACCCATGGCCACTTCTCTGAGGCACGCTAAAGTAATCTTCAATTCCAGAGGCAGGAGACCCCAAGCTGGTAGAAAACTGTCGACTTGACCCGTTTGGATAATGCCCTGCTGATGTTGCAATGGTTGGGCCGCTTGGACCGTTTAACCCATTTATTCCATTCACACCAATGGGAGGAGAAACTCCTGGCATGCTAGGAATCGATGCCTTGTATCGAGCATCTTGGTGCTTTTGTTGAACAGCTTGAAACTTTTTCACCAAATCTGGCCATCTAACATCATACAAAGCACTTGATCCAATAGAACCTCCAGTCGTGGAAGAAAGTGAGCCACCGACTCTGTTTAATACCTTGCTACCACCACTGGTGTTCTCTCGGGAACCGGTTCCAGACCTCATCTGTTGGATATAGTTTGGAGACGGAACATGTAAATAACCAATTGACGACACACTGTTCAACCGGTTTCTAAGCGTTGCAAATGCTGACGACTGTGGAAGAAGCATAAGAATACCATAAAGACATTTGTACAAAAATGGGTACTTTTCTGGTTCCAACAACTGAAGTCGTAAATGTGTAAAGACTGGGGACTCTAAAAGTTGAACAAGCTTATCAATTTGAACAAGCAGTGGAATTGTGATTTCAAACTCAACAATTGTTTGAAGTAGAACAAAGGCATACTCATATGCCTGCGCTTGTAAACAAAGCGTGAGTGCAGCTGATGGGTTATGACACCAGGATCGAAATAATGCTGTGAAAAATGTAACTCCCTCCTTGTTTTTCAAATTTCGTAGTCGCATGCGCAGCTGCGATAATTCGGGAGCTGTTAGCAAAATGTTATTAAGATATTGAACCATTAAACTTGCAAATTCCAAATCTTCCTCTTCATTTTCTAAAATTTCAGCCAAAGTCGAGTAAATTCGTTCAGGCTTGAGACTAAGACACAGCTGTCGAATAATTAAATTTCCACGAGTCTCCAGTAATCGTCGATCCGTAGAGAAAAGATTCAGTAGATTGAACATAAACACAGAGAAGTATTCATCATCAGAGTTGTAAGAAATTTGTGCAAGAAGTCTTAAATCCCGAGTGATAACTTGTTCAGATGGATCAGATAGTGTCTTGAGCAATGCCGGGAAAGTACCATCATTAATAGCAAGGATTTTCTTAGGAACCTTTCGATGCAACATAATGAGCCAATCTAACGCAGCCACTCGTGTTTCTTCCTTTTCATCTAAGAAATGTAGTGTCAAGGCATTAACCATCGCTGAATAGTCCAATCCATTCAATCTCTTGTCACGATCTGTAGGGTCAATAATGCCCAAAGGATGGCTCAATGCTGGTGCAGAGGTATCAATTAGAAAGGTAGGAGTATTTCTACCTCCGCTACCAGAGCCGGCTTCAATGGCGTTGTTATTGCTAGGCCCTGGGCTTGCAGCACGAGAAGTATCTCCATCTGTGGGATAAGTGTCAGGAAGAGTCATGATTAAACCAAGTAATTTTTGATTGACTCGTTCAGCAGCTTTGCGTAAGTCATCTGTCTCATGAGCCATTGTAGGAAGTAGCACAGATAAAAAGCGAGGGCCATAAGGCAATATGCTTCCAGGTGACATGTCTAAGAATGCTTCAATCCATTTCAAAACTACAATCTGGATTTCTTCAACAGAAGAATCCAAATGGGAAATCAAAATCTCAATAATCTTCTCAAAGTCAATATGGACATCCTGGCCTGGGACATAGTATCCTTCATCCTCATCCTCATCTTCATCTGCATATTCTTCATCATCGATTGCAACTTCATCTGGATCGACAGGAGTTAAAGGAGCTGAGTCTTCATCAATAACCAACTCATTTTCAGTATTAGCGGGCCCCCTATTCTCATCATCAATCTCTGTTTGGGTATTGTGCTGATCCACCAAATCTTTAACATCAGATTGATTGTCCAAAGTACTAGCAGCAATTCCATCAGCACCAGCCAGGGTTAAGGGCTCGTTTAAATCTTTACTTGATTCGGAATTTGTAGTTTCTGCCGGTGCGTTAAACTGATATTTATCAACTCTAGGAGATGCCACTGCAGACTTGACAAATCCTGAAGATAAACTGACATCTGACAAAGTTTTGCTCAAAGAATCAATTGCTTTGTCTTTAGGAGTTGACTCTGGTGTGGGATCAGTTACAGAGTCGCCCTTTGATTCAACTTGCCCTTCAGAACTTGGTGCAACGGTCGGTTCCTTTTGCGAGTCTTCGGGTTCCTTAGCAGCCTCCTGTGCAGCCTTTTCGGCATCAGCCTTTCGTTGGGCAGCGACTGCTTGAGCAGCTTCTATGCTTCTCTGTCGTGCCTGATGTTGTAATGCAATCCGAGCTTGCCGTTGTTCCAAGTCCTTTTTAACTTCTGTAATTCTTCGAATCTCCTGCAAAAAGTTATCAAGAGCAGCATGTGAAGCCACGCGAACGCCATTAGCTGGATCGTTCAAAAAGTTGATAAGTCCGCCTAGAAATTCAGGCAAATAAGAAACAAGTTCTAAATCTGGGATAGAGTCGAGAAGCGTTATCCAAGAAACCAGGAATGTTCGAGCGGCAGGGTTGATAACATATATGCGCTCCATCAACAAGGGAATAAACTTTGGTAACGAAAACGCAACTTTGCGATGTGAATCGTCCTGCACATCATTATGGTCTCTTTTATCAGCCTGAGGAGGTTCATTAGCTAAAACAGGCTGATCAGGGTTACCCTCAACTTGAGGAGGTATCACTTCAGGGGGCCCACTCACCACAACTGAGACATAAGTTGCGGCCTTCTCAGAAACAATATCTTTAATTAATCGATTCAAAAGGTCTGCACCTTTTTGTACCGTTTCATCCGAGTCTGCTGATAATTTGCACAAAGCATCAAATAGCTCGTTAAAGTATGGAAGGATCTCGCCTTTGGCCACCTTGCCAATATTGTACATACTCTCGCAGGCATAGTATCGAACACGGGAATCCTGATCACCGAAACAGGCAAGAACAGGGTGAACAATGTCGTCAAGATAGTGACTAACCTCATGCTGACCCAAAGCAATGGCAGCTGCAGCCAAGCCGATCAAACCTCCGTTTCTAGCATTTGGGTTGTGGATGGCATAAGCAAAATCAGTACTCAATTGCTGAATGATAGTGTCAATCTTGGACCTGTTTCCGTCTTCTAAACAGTCCTTGATAACCTGTTCAACTTCAACAGCAGCGCCTTTACGCTTGTCGTAGACCCTATCACTCAAGCCTTTCTGAATATCCTTATCTAAAATTTAGTATTAGTATTGATTGGAGGCGACGAATTAAAAAGAAAATAGCATACCCATTGGAAATGATTATACTGCTAGAGAAAACCTGAATATATTTCAAAAATATAGCAGGTTAAGGGTGATTAGATTAGGAATGATAGAAAAGTGGAGTGAAAGAAAGAGCGTGGCAACCGCCAATGTAAAAGCGCACAATATAGATGCAGCCACGCCTTTTCCCCATACAACTTGTGAGATAAATGCCATTTTAAGGTTTAGTTGATTCAAATGCAAATTGGCAACTGAAGAATATGAAATATTAAGTGATATATTAAAAAAAATACAAAACAGTGAGTACTAAAATTTACATAGCAACTATTGCTGTTGACAATTCTCCATGTCAGGCATATCTTCAGGGTTGAAATCACTTAAATCTGGAAGACCTAATTCCCCAAGTTCCTTCAATGGATCGTCAGGTAGCCCGCTCATGAGCTCACGAGGTGGACCGCCATATGATTGTAAGAGCTCCATCTGTGTAGTAACCTTCTTTCTCATCTCAGCGTTGTTGTCGTCATAATCTGGAGATTCAAAAGTCTTGACAATTTCCCTTGTTGCCTTGCGCTGGCTGACATATTTTTCATAATCTTCAGAAGACAATTTGGGCTTGTTTTCCTTAAGCCAGTTATCAAAGTTCTCATCCATTTCTTTCATTGGCTCGTACAAGACCTCTTTAGATGCAATCTGTGATAGTAAATCATTAACCATATTAGCGAGATCAAGACCACCATCACCTTGTCCCAAATTGGCCAACTCGCCCATCAGCTTGGTCATCATATCTTCATCGGCTCCACTCAATACAGACTCATCGATCTCTTGTTTGGATTCTTTCAATCTGTTCATGGTTTGATTTATTGTATCTTGAAAGCTTGGCTTATCCTTTGATCCAGCGGCATCAGCTGTTTCCTTAGTAGGAACTGGTTTTGCGGCAGGCTTAGATGGAGCAGTTGGATTGGCCACGTCGTTAATGTTGAATTGAGTTGCAAGTTCCTTAAGTAGCAAGTCGAATTCCTTGGCGGTTTCTGGAGACTCCTCCAAAGAGTTCATAAACTCGTCTAGCTGACGAACATACTGGTCTTGATCCTCTTCAGATGCAGGCTCTTTCTTTTCGGAAGGCGGCTTAGCTCCGACATCTTTTGATTCTTTCTGAGGGAGGTCAGCCTTTACATCCTCTTCTTCTGTCTTAGCCGCACTAACCTCGGTCTTTTCTGGAGAACTCGAAGATGATGACTGGGATTTTGCTGGCTCGCTGGGAATAGGCCCAGGCTCGTCGTCAAATTCATCTAAGAATTCTGCAAATCTGTGTTAGTATACTGTTATAATTTTTGACAGGAAAAGGAACCGGTAGTGGGTGGACGCAAATCAGCTTGTGAAAGAGGGGTATGAGATGCTATGGAGGCATCGCATTCATTGAAGGCCCGAACACATAGACAAAAACAGGATTAATCACACACGGTAAATATTGCCACAAAAACTTACGGTCAAGATCGTCGAGTTCGTCGTCGTAGTCTGACATGATGTTGAGCGTGGATATGAAGACAGGGGAGCTCGGTTGGCAGGATGAACCGTCCTGAAAACTCGTGGAGTAATCATATTCCGGTTGGGCTGTTACCCTACCTTCAAAATGTCACCGCCACCGCTTCAAATCAAGAGAAGCAGCCGTGCACAATGGCCATTCCACAGTCTTCTTCCACGTGACTTTCGCGTTCACGCGCTAAAATTATTATCAGCCTGCATCTCTTACCATTTACGGTTTATTTATTTATTTTCTCTGACCAGTTTCCCATATCAGTCGTCTTTCACGTCCCAGCGATCCCAGAACCAGCTCCAAAGTCGTTGAAAATGTCCAGTCTTTGCTTAAACCGTCTTCAGGAGGAAAGGTATGCTTTATATTCAAAGATTAGCTGTTTATTTGTCTCCCGTTCTGTGTGAACCCTGAGCTAACCTAAACTGAATCGATTTTCTTGTTTTGCTTTGATAGAAAACAATGGCGGAAGGATCATCCATTTGGCTTTTTTGCTAAGCCTGCTAAGAAGGAAGATGGTAAATTAGATCTATTTACTTGGAACGTCGGTGTTCCGGGAAAGCCAGGAACTATTTGGGAAGGAGCTACATATCCATTGACCATCGTTTTCCCTCCAGAATACCCCACTAAACCACCAAAATGCAAGTTTGACGCCAACTTTTGGCATCCTAACGTGTACCCATCTGGTACCGTGTGTCTCAGTATATTGAATGAAGACGAAGATTGGAGACCGGCACTTACAATGAAGCAAATTCTCCAGGGTATCCAAGAACTACTAAACAACCCAAATCTTGACTCCCCTGCTCAGGCCGATGCTTTCCACACTTACAAGAAGAACAAGACTTTGTATGAAAGTAAAGTTAGAGAACAGGCCAAGAAGTACGCAAAGTAAATACTAGACTGCGGAAAGAAGGATGGAAAGTCACAACATCTGAGCCTCCACTAAACACTACCCAGTTATAGTCAGTTGTGTATGTGGGTCTTAATTTATTCGGTTACAAAACCGACCATTGTACCAAATTCAACTCTAGTAGTTATTTAACAGCCACTACTATTGGAATTGTTATTATTGCCAAATATGTAATTTTTATTTAGAAACTAGACGTGAGACATTAAACGTTGAAAATTTAAATAGACCCATATGTTTGGGCTTGAAATATCCTGTCAGCGCTGCCGTACCCTAAACACAATCGTGTACTGGTCCAATACCGTATTTTCCTACAAGCAACATATTTAATCACCACAACAATTCATCAACAACCATTTGAGAGTGTTTCTCCAACAAACGATTCAAACAAAGTAATTCGAAATGTCACTAAATGCTGGAAATTGGGCCAAGGATTTTAGCCTTCAACCTACAGCCCAAACTGCCAAAGTACGTACTTCATATTGCACAACTAGAAAATGTCGCAACAAGAAGCTAATCGCACGTACTGGTTAATATAGGAGCTTAGTACAACACAGGATGTTTTTGCTAATCAAGAGCAAAACTCCAAGTATACAGAAAAGGTTAGTAGACGCCACTTATTTACTGTTTATTCATTATACTAACAATTCTTAGAACCTGAACAACTTGTACCAAGCTTCCGCAAAGCTATGTGAAAGGTAAGGCCACCATTCTATTTCACCTTTTAGACTTTTCAATTGAGATCTGACTCCAAGTACGATCTAGAAACGAATCACTGAGAGATGTTTTGAATGATTCGGTTAAGAAGGCTTTCGATACATTACACCAACTACCCCAGGTACCTTCAGATATATCCTCAATAAGATCATCCAGCAGTAGAAGAGAAAGTAATGGCTCACAAAACCCAAAGAGTTCTAAGTCGAAACGCAAGAGAGCAAGCAGTTCAAGCAGTGCCATCAGTTACAGTTAATGTTCACGACTGAACCCACAGAATGACAAATGATCAAGCGGAGAATGGGATTTTCTTGACTTGACTTTAGCTCCTAGGAGTCTCACACTCTTTTGGTTGCGCAAGGCTGTGGGAACAGGCAATTATTTTATACTGGCTTGCAGCCAAACTGGCTTTTACATCTACAGCCTTGTACTCGGGACCGTAAAAAAAGACGGGATAGTTGAGAGGGTAGCTATAGATATTTTTTGCCATTACTAAGGTATTGTACACCAGTATTTCTTGAATGGCCGGTCGCCCTAATTTTGGGTTTTGGAGCGTTGAAAATTATTTTGAAAGCAAACTTGTTATACCACTTTTGCTTAAACCGAATATTTCGTGATTAAATATAAAACCATACATGATAATGCTTAATACCACATGCATTATCAGAACGGGATCAATGAAGGCTTTAGTTCACCTGGTGTTGGACAGACTGATATATCTTCTTGACTATGGTTTGACCACAACATTAAACGACGGGTAGGGCCCAAAAATGCAATATGGCTTGGAATCAGCGGTGTTACTCAAATTATAGTATATAATACCATGATAACATAAACTAATGTGTATTCCAATGTGTTGCACAGGAAGGAGGTCAAGGCATTATTCGTAAACCAATACTGCTCAGGTAATGTGTTTATGTTTAGTTGAAAAAACATCAGATGGCCAATAGTATTCTCATAAAAATAATAGTTATTAGTTTACGCTCTGTGATTACTAGTCAAAATAGTATAGATATTGGTTACACTCTCTGGGGTATCATAATAATATAACAAAATAGACAAGCTTCAATAACAACTTCTTCACCTAGAGAGAGAAAAGTTGATCCTGATGCTAAAGGTCAGAAATGGATTATATGTTTTTTTTACTAATATTGACCCAATCATAAACCGACGAGAAAACAGACAAAAAGGTGAGAGCTATACTTTAACGCAGTCTAATTCTGTTTCTACCGCATCAATAACAACTATCACTTGAACATATAGAGTATGAAGATACTTTTGAGATAATACGTAGTCAATAGCAAACGCCAATTTGTGGTATCAAACCGTCCACCAAGAATTCCAAAAATGTTGGACTATTCTTAGTTTAACCGATTTGTCTCTTGATTCATTATTGGATACTAAACTACCGACCTATTTACAGCTACTGGATCACTTCAAGTTATAATCCGGCAAGAAAAGCACAGATGAAAATTGCACAAGTACCAATCCTGATGATTGAAAGACAGTCTTGGTGTGCTTATTGCTTAGGGACAAAGTCTAGATATCAGAATATTCAGTCCTGGAAAGAACATGACCTCAAGTAAATTAAGCGTATTATTATGATCATGTTTGTCTATATGTCAAGAAAATCTGAAAAAAGTTACTGGATGACGACATTTATCCGTTATGGCATTTTTTGAAATCTATTAAGAACCCAGGTGTATCGGCAGAAATCAGTAATGTTAAATATAACTCAGAACTGTTGGGAAATACTCCATTTCTAACCAGTGGTAGCATAATAAAAAATAATGATACTTGTCTTTGGATTGGGCTTTAAAGGATAACTAGTAATAATCATAGGATTGATACCCTCTGCTTCCATACAATCAGTATATGAACATTGATGAGGTGCCAGAAAGAGCTCAGGATTTTACTGGCTCAACACTATTGAAATTATGGAGTAACTGCAAGAGACGAATGCTACAACGGTAATAGTAATTGCACAGGAAACCCAGAAAGACAGCAAATTTATAGGAATCAATCCTTTTGAAATCACACTGTATTCCAATTCCGACTAAATTACTAATTTTAAAAAACAACCAATAGGTACCTGGTATATTTATAAAAGCTAAAGTCAAAAAACACCATGTTGAAGTATTCTAGAATTGACACTACTATGTGCTTTAAAATGAGATGCTATAAGCCAATGGTCTCTGTGACGCAATATTTGTAAGGCTGAAATTTATTAGTGATTTTTACGACTTTCTATAGGACAATATTTTAAGTCACGTGTGAAAGCAAATGTTAGATAGAAACGCAAACTTAAACATGCAGTTTAGTAATGGATGCATGGATTATTGAGAATTGGCATTGCCAAAGAGCAGTATATTTACAAAAGAAGCAATAACTTGAAGAGTAGCCCCAGATTTCAAAAGAATACGGGTAAGTGAATGTTGGGAACCGATAACGGGTTATAATCAAACGGTGAAATATTTGATACGACCACCTCAAAATTACAAAATTGTGCAATACATATATTGGCTCAGTCTTCCTTCAGTTTATAATCCAGTTAAAGACATTTCATTCTGTCAAACTGTAAAATTGGACCAAGCTATGCGCCGTAGAGTGTTTGTGTTCAACCTTTGGCATAAACCTCTGAGTCAAGCTATTTAAACCAAACTTCCGGGCATAACTTAACCAGATGAAGAAGGTGGGTTCAACTACTGAAAGTGAACTAATAACTTAGCTTGTTCGCAAAAAGTAAGTTTGGGTATTTAATTTTTCAGTATTTCGAAAAGCTGATAAATATTTCTTTTATTTCAGTAAAGATTTTGCCATTTTGGCCCCACTTTTACTAAAGTAGACGTTTTTCACCTACTCTACCATCAAGTTGTACAGTCGATGAATCGCATTCCATACAGTTTAGTAATTAGCTATAACCTAACCGATATGCGGTGTATCATTTGATAATTGACAATATTAGCCACTTTCAAAATATTAAATACGTGTAAGCATACCCTTTAAAAGAATGAATTGTCATGTTCTCAGTTGCTCCTTTCAGGAAAAGCTTTGAAGAGTACGTTAACTACATGAGAATCTAAATCTTCCCCACTTCGTTGCTAAAACACTTAATTCAAAGAACCTTCAACCCCATGTATATTTACCCAGGCACTTTAGTGCTTATACTAATTTCCAGCTAACAGTAAAAAGGGTTATGAAGAGCCTAATAGCTATATTATGTATATCCCTTTAATAAATAACAAACAGAAGTGTTAATCCACCCAAAAAAACAATACCACTTTGTTCTTTGCCGTTGAGGCTTGTTCTGAGCGGTTGATTATAACCAATAAGAGTTTAATAGAAACGCAGGGATTCAAATAACGTAGCATATGAACCGTAGTCAAATTTTTGACTGAATCAATATTGAAATGCAAGATTAAGTTATAGAATTGAACTGGAGACGATATCTGCTGCTTGCTTTATAGAGCAGCTTTTGAAAGCAAATGTGAATTCTCAAGTTATACTTTTTTGTAGCTGTTTTGGCAATCCGACTATGCGGCTTTACAAGACTATTTGAGTTATCAAACTCTATAGAACAGTCCTATTTACAAGCGTATCAACTCAATTTGTTTATTATATATACCTGGCCTCTACCTCCACTTTTTTCTTGCTCTTCACTTTTTCTTTTTTTTTTACCTTACCTTTTGTTGACCATGAAATTCAGAGCTTTTATTCCTTTTATCGCCAGTAGTATAGGCACTGTAAGTGCTTCGACACATTCTCGCTACTCCTCCAAAAGTCTGTGCTCCCTTCCTGGTGATAATTACTACGGATACATCATTGAGCCTGAGATTACCTCCGACTCAACATTGGCTCACCACCGAATATGTAGAGGCTTTGAAGGAGAAGCTCATCCATACGACAGAGATTCACCAATATGGCATTCTCATACGATTGAATGGGGCGAAAAGTTTTGCACAAAGTCTGGTGACGACAGTGAATCGTGCTATATTCCAATCTGCCGACGAGGATTCGAATGCAATTCCTTTGCTACATTACCGCAAGATGAGTGGGTTGGTGGATTTTTCATGTGCCCGAATAAAGAAGAAGAATGCACTCTCCATAACTCTAAACCACTCTGGCCGTTGATTTCAACCAAAAGTCCACAAGAATCCAAAACTGTCGTTGTTTCTTATGACATTACAGGAGGCAAGCCAACGAACCTTCCCAACCTGAACACAAATGTTCCTCTCACTTGGGCCAGCTTGATGCGAGAATCCGATAAAAGTGACAGTCACATGGCCATATATTTGAAGCAGTATTTTTCCGGCATTATTGGAAGCATTCTTCAAACTGGAGATGATTTGTTTCTTCTTTCAGCAAATCCAAACTTGAATATTAACAATGAGCAGAGAAATGTTAAAATCCAACAAGCTCCTCAAGTTTATTATACCAAAATGGATGTAAAAGTCACTCCCTTTGAGTCAAAGTCATTGACAAGGCGTGATTCTTTTGAAGACAATTACAATTCAAAAAACCGGCTCGAGTCTGTCAAAACCCAAAAGATTTCAAATTCTCATCTCAGAAGAGCTCAAAAGCCTGGCCGCGTTTCTCAAATTGTCTACAAAATCCACAACATGGTTAGCAGGTTCTTCAGTACTGTGGAAGTCAATGGAAATGGAGTCCTGATACTGACTAAGAAGTACAATGAAATAGGAGAAAAGATTACGGTTTCCAAGAGGATTATGAGAGACTCTAATTTAGTCTTTGGTGATAATATGGTTCTTTAAAAGGGTTGGCACATTACGTCTTTTAAAGAAATATTCCTGTTAAAATTGCATTCCATAAAAAGATCAGCAGCTTGTCAATAGAAAAATAAAGAAAAAATTGCCAGCAAAAGAGTCTTTATATTATACTTGAATATACCGCTCGACTATGACAATTGCTATTACTGTCAATAATGAAACTTTTGCTTCTAGAAGACTAACCTAAGATTCAGAAAAATAAATATATGGATTTACCGATTCTTGAATGCTGTTATCCGATTTTAGCTTTTGTATGTTGAATACCAACATTCCACAATGTGAAATAACAAGTAAACTCAATCCAATCCATTAATTAGTTGTAGGCACCAACCCATGATCCAGTTACTTACATATAACTAACCAATTTGTTAAGAGATGTTCCAATTATCCAAATACAGGCTTGGCTTTTCATGTTCTCTGCTAGATCCAAGCTTCAAAGTCTACGTGGGCATTAATCCCGGACAATAACCAGCACTATATTAGAAACTACCAGCCCAATAACAGCCTGCCATAAGGCATGAAACAGAAGGGCAATAGTCAAGGTTGGAAGCTGGTTATAAAGTTTGCGCCACCTGAAAGGGTGTTACCACATCAATCATTGTATTTTTACTTGAGTGCTCAATACATGAACAATATATATTCCAAGCGTCATTATTATTTCATTTCAAGTGATGCCTTATTCTAAAATTGTGTTAATGTTCGGTTATTGAGTTTTAGCAGCCAGGTTGCCTGTATTTGGGTCCTAATCGAGTTATGACAGAAAAAGGTGCCAACTCGGTTTGAATTTGAAATACAGCCGTAAGTTATTGAACTAAACGAGGTGGGCGTAAATCAAATATTAAATGATCAAAATGAATAGAAATAGAAATGGGTCCAAGCACATCACAAGCTTGTTAAATCATAATTTACTAACAGGTCTGCAATTGCTCGCGATTAATTAAGGAGAGAAAAAAAAAAGGAAAATAGAATCTGAAAGTTAAGCTTTAAGACATATTGCCCTAGGAATAGTAAGATCACCACTGTATAGTTTGCGGATGAGCAATGAAAGAAACACTTTGAGAATGACGAGTTTTTGAGGGAATAAAGACGAAGAGTTGGGTTTAGGTTTCCTGGGATTACAATTTTGTCTTGAACTTTTTTTGGCGATCAAACGAGATGATTAAAAAGGTTTGATAGTCATAACGAGGAGAAGTTATTTTTGGGAGGCTCTATACCAGCAGCATGAACAAAGACGCAAGAATCGCAAGCTATTTCGCCACGAGTGTATCAATACATTTCTAGAATGTTTTGGAATGATAAACATGGTGAGAATTTCACACAACTCTGGCCGTTAGTGGTCACTATTCAGTGCTTTGACAGCAAGTGACAGTCAAAGAAACTGAATTAATTGTTCAAATCAATTGGAAATAACAGCTTGTCAATGATAAAGATAAAGGCCATTCTGCAGGGCCCTAGGCTCTTGAGTTGGCATAAAAGTGTTCATTGTTAG
Organism: Magnusiomyces fungicola; assembly: GCA_900654225.1. Taxonomy (NCBI): domain Eukaryota; kingdom Fungi; phylum Ascomycota; class Dipodascomycetes; order Dipodascales; family Dipodascaceae; genus Magnusiomyces; species Magnusiomyces fungicola. The sequence continues at coordinate 2,758,833 of CAACAH010000004.1, forward strand.
TGGTTTGCGAGTGGTAACAAGCAAAATTCAATACGAAGACATGGAGTGGGGGTTCAGTCATATCTCGTTAATAGTGCGTGGACGAGTACCCTGAATGCCTTACTGAATGCCTTCCTGGATACCTGAGCAATTGCCTAGCACTGTACCTGTTAAACCCAATGTTCATGTCTAAAGCAAAGTTTTTGATAAAAGAGATCAAGTTGGTTCGTTGTGTGATCACATGCCACCAACGGTGTCCACACGTGACTCGAAAGCAGTTGGTTGCTGAATATGTATAATATAAATAGAGTCAAACTTCGAAACAATGTTCTTGATTTGCCGTCGTTTGAACAAATTGGGAGAATTGAGTTTCATCTGAATACAAAACAGGACCAGTGCAAACCAATAGCATGTACAGTACGTACTGTTACAATACTATGTTACCACCTACTGCCCATCACTCAGAGGCCGTGTGGATTCAGCTCTGTATTCAGACATTTCACGCAAGTCAAAACGAAAGAGATCTGCAAGGTAACTAATAAAAAGCCTGTATATATGAATACACAATTACATCACAACAGGATGCGTTTGGTTGTGAATTCTTTCCAATGCAGTAGTAGATGTGTTTGCATATTAAGGCATCGTTTCCTAGCCGTATAACCAAGTAACTGTGACTGTCCCTCCTTTTCCGTGGCGCAGTCGTAGTCTGTGGGTTACTGTTGTTTATTCACGTTTGGCCTCCCTTTTGATATCCAACCGTATTTCCTGGAATCCAGACTTTTGTGACCGTCCCGCAACTGGCGATCCAACGTGACGATTTCGGCTTTGACACTGTGGCCACCACACTAACCGTGTGATTCGCTTCGCAAACATCTAATGTCGATCAGAAATACGATTTTGTTACTTGGATCCTCGACCCCCTTGTTCTCAACTCGCCTTGACGAAACCGTAATTTCGCAAGGAATGAGCTGGACAGGCTATTACAAAGCCTGATCTGATGTTTTAAAGACCGCCACTATTGATTGTCAAAGTAACGGCAGAAAAATGAATCCTCTGTTCCGAGAGAAAGAAAACAAAAACAAAAACAAAAGCAAAAGCAAAAAAAAAGCGTTCCTTGGTACCAGTTATATATATATGAACGTTGTTTCCACTGCTGTCGCTAGTCACTGTTACCACTGTCCACGGTAAGACTTTGTCGAACGGGGTTTAAACTTGTGTCTGGGTCTGTTGGACCAAAATGGCCTGTCTGCCATTTTAACTGTAATACGGACGCACCTGCACTTCGATTTATAACCACGCTACCCATCCAATAATTCCGGCCTATTAAAACCAAAGGTGACTTGACCCATTTACTAGTGCTACTACTATGTCTAGTATTGAAATCTATATAAACACCCCCATCCCTTCTTCTGCTAACTAAAACCTTTTCCTAGCCACATTCCAATTATTTTTTGCCTACCTCTCTTTCCTTCATTCTCATTCATTGCATTTCCTGTTTTTCTCAATGAAACTTGCGACCGCTCTTGTCCTGCTTTTTCTATCTCCCCTTTCCTCTTCCATCCCAGTTCCTCCTCCCTATTTCGACTTTAATGTCTGCTCGCTCGCCAGCCAATCTTTTACTGGTGTGATTCTCGAGCCCTCCTCGACATCAACCTACAGCATCACTCGCTGTGTAGCTGGCCAGCCCCAGTACAGCACACCCACCTTTTCACAACCAATTTCCTGGGGAACCCCGTTCTGCACTGACGACGGTCAAACATGTTTCCTTTTCGTTTGCCGACAAGACCATCCTTCATGTTCTGATTTAGACGGCTACAAACCACACACTGACAGCATGCTAGAGCCGACGTCTTCAAAGTCCAGCTGGATAGGCGGCATCTTCCTGTGCCCTGGCAGCGATTCCGACTGCGCTCTACAAACAGCAAAACCATTATGGCCTCTCATTTCTATAGTTTCCAAAATTGCCTCTGAAGATTACCAGCAAGACGAGCAAAGGGAGATTATAGTCTCATATGATATCAACAGCAGAAACCCCACTATACCTCATGACATTGACATCAGCCTGCCTCTCTACTGGGGAGATTTGATGAAAAACCAATACCAAAACCACAACCCCCAGCATGGCTCATACAGCTCAAACTCTCAAAAGGTTTTTGACCTTTATTGTAAATACGTGCAGGACTGCCTCGTTTCAGTCAAGCAACTCACAGCCAGTGGCATATCCAAACTGGCACAAATAGGCGATGAGCTGTTTTTCGTGCCTTCGACCCATTCTTTTAACAAGCATACGGCATTGATGGGATTTGACAGTAATAAGGCGTCGGGTCTTGATGGGGACGGTTTTGAGTATAAAGCCTTGTATCAACCCGGTTCCTCATCTCACTCTGGGGACGAACAAAACAGCCAAATTACAGTAATTGATCAGTTTGAAAATTACATTGATTCTTCGCATTTACACCTTAATTACAGACTCACACACTCTCATATATCATATCGCTTCACCCAAAGAATTTACAATGCATTTTCCCGCTTCTTCAGTTCGGTTAAAGTTAGTGACGGGACTGTTGAAATAACTACTTCTGTGATGAATGAACGAGGCCAGACAGTTGACGTGGAGAAGCGGATTGGCTGGGACGAGAGTGCTGCCTTGTCAGAAACAATGGTTTTATAAACAGATCTCAGCAAGAATGCCTGATTCTTGACCTTTCATTATTTATATCTTTACCAGTGCATTTTGGTGATGAATTCATAAGTACACGATTGTTTTTTTTTTTTTTATTATGTTATGCATATCCCCGTTTTACGTTACGCACATTGTTTTATTTATAGGTGTATTAGAGTATGACCCCTTTACCGTGTTTATAAAACAAAACAAATTAGAATGTCTTGTGGTACTTGGATAATGGAACGTTGTATGCTGCGAGCCATACTGGCAGTTTAAAATTGGGGTTTGCTCAGCTGCTTGTCGAGAAGAGGAGCCGTGGCGTAACCGAGACTTTGAATACTGTAGACAAGAGCCTGTTCCTGTATTCCTTGTACTTTTCAAATTCGGTTTGATGAGCTGCATTTTATTGGGAGATTGAGACAAGCGAGCTAGTATAAAATTTAACACAAGGGTAATTTTAATTGACAGTTTTGCCCCGCGGGTCCTGATAGCACTACACGAGCCCATGTTATTTTCGCCCTGGGTGTGAACTGGCCCAGAAAAGAGGCACCACAATCGTAGCAAAGCCTGGCACCGGTAAAGCTTAGCTGCTGGTTCCACCGACAACAGCCCAGGCACATGGCATCAAGTTCCTAATTAGGACATATTGGGCATTTACTATTGTGAGCCGGTATTGCCCAAAAGTGATCCGCAAAAGCCTAAATTGGACCAGGGTCGCTGGCCATGCAAAAATGGATTAGTCAAGTGAGGCTGTGCACAGCTGGCGGATTAGTTGCCCTAAAACCAACCTTATAAATTGCAATTGGTCTCTGGCTGTGGCCGTAGCCGGGATTTGGCTCGGTGCCAAGACTTTTTATATGTTTTTTTAATCTTTAGGTAAATCGTATCTTGCATTTACATAACATGTACTCTATATTTATACCCGATTCATACCTTACTTATACTCTATTTATACTTTATATTTGTACTCTATTTATATATACACCATACAAGCCCGTGATATACATGAGATACATGAGATACATGCACGATTAGGTCATTCTGCAGGACGAATAGGCGTTGGCTCTCGTCTATGACACTGTGTGTTGCGGATTCCACGACATGCTCGGTGGTGCTCCATTATTAAGCCATTACATTTACTGCCAAAGCCTGACAACTGGGCTGCCATCCACCAATGGCAGCCCCAGAATCCAAGAGGAGAAGCTGCGGGAGTCTCACTCGAACGAGTCTCACGACAATCACCAAGACTGACGATAGTCGACTACTCCCTATAAACGGCACTCATAGTTTGACTGTATGCTTTGATAAATCTACACACCTCTTTTTATCAACAGTTGGACCTATTCTAGCGTCTTGTTCATAACCTACAGCTATAGGATTCTCCAACACATTCTTACCTGCGACGTTTGTGCCTAAAGGCATTTATAAGAACCGGTAGTCTGTTTTGAAAAGTCTACAAACGTCTTTGGAAACAAAGGTTCAATTCCGGAATTTCAATCTTGGTAGGCCTTTTGTTTTTCGATATTCTCCCTTAATTCATCGTTGATGATCCATTTCTTTTAGTACGTTTAAGCCCTTGACCGCTTTTTCTTCTGTCACTGTCTATTTTTTTTGTGACGTACGATCGGCCTTGCATTGTTGACTTTTTGACCCGTCAGACTTTTTGTTCAATATGGTATGGTATAACCATATCTTTAGTTCGGCGAGGTCTGCGTTGATTTTGTCTTCCGCTTTGTCATCAAATATCATCAATACCGTTTTTGCGGAGATTTTCCTTTCCCTATAATAGTTTACATAAATGCAACCGAGTCAACTAGCTAACACTTGTGCGAATCAGTCTTCCAAGACTCGTTCCATTGGCCGTCAAGTTGATTGCATATTTTTTTTAAAAATTATCCAGTCGATTGTCGGAATATCCTTTCCAAAGTTAGATATATGTATATATGCTTCAAAGTCAGGGCCAAATGATTAACAGGCTGTAGAAATACTACAACCTTTTGGTCAAGGCTTTTTTTCTATCGAATCGTTGCACTGCAAGCAATTACTCAAAACTATTAAATGACCTCTAAAAAAAGATTTATTTGTATTTAAAGCCGTGACAAATGTTTTAATTTCAATTTACAATTGCCAGTCACGAATAGATTACAGGACTTTGATTCCAACAACAACCTGCCGTCCATCTATCCAGGTACCCATCTAAATCCCAACCAACACAGTCACGGACTCTTGTTACACTATCTCGAGAAATCAGTATTCCACAAAGGGAATATGTAATATTACAAAGTTTCTTATTTTAAGAACCAAACGGCGATCTGCTAATCAAGAATTTTGGCCCTTCATCCAGTCACACACACACACACACACACACACACAGCCGGTTTTGAAAAGGGTATACAAAAAGGCTCATACATAAACAACCTTATATCTTGATAGCTTTTGTACAATACAAGAGGAAAGAATGTGACTGTATATAATTGAATAATATATTTGTAATGGCAATGACTCCCAACTAGTAACAGGGCACTGTCTGCGATGGCTTACCTTTTACTGCAAAACAATTGAAAGAAACTACTTAAAAAGGGGGGTTTAAATATGCTATAAAAAGATTATTTAAATTTGCCTGGCTTATTGACCAGCCTTTTATACAAATTGTATATATTCCTCATCAGCAGGTACAATACAAGAACATGCCTGCTTACTGGCTCAACTACTGTTCATGTGTATTTCTCTTCAAAAACCATTTAAAATATGCAATAAACTTGTTCACTGTACCTCTAGTTAGTTTGCAATATCTTTCACCTACACTTTAGCCAAATGTTTTAGAGCTTGTGCTACTTGAACGGCCACCGGACAAAATGAATGATCTTTACACTAGATGGCACACTGGCTTTGAAACCAAGATTTCCAAAGTAAAACCCCTCAATTGGGTCACAATTTGTTATATAATAATAGACCATCTTTATTATATTGCTTATTTTTGGTGATCTTTAGATATAGAGCCTTGGGATTGATTTGGGAAATTCACATTATGGATAATCAAGTAGACATTCATCTGCCATGTGTACATCAGCTGACATAACAGCAGGTTTCATGTGACCTACTTGTTAATGATTTTTTTGCATTCAATTGAATATTTTCTCATAACTTCAAACAACCTAATCACTAGCCCTTTATTTTTATTAACTACCCAACATGTATACGATACCAGTGTTATGAATTTATTTAAAACACACAATAAACAATACTTATACCCGATATTTACAAACACATTCTCTATAATCCCTGATTAAAAATGATACCAAGCAAAATAAAGCGCTTTTCAGTTGTATATATACTATTCAAATAATTAAACATTTAAAAGGGCTTTATTTAAAAAACTCTTACACTACCTTTTTCTTTCTCTGTCCCATATTTCTCCCGTCAACTCGTATTGATAAATCCAGTTCCTCAGGCTCCCTATGCCCCTCTCTTCAGCAGAGTGTGTCATTTCCTTTTTCACAAAATGATTTAACATGGCTTCTAGACTTGCCAGCTTTGTTGTTCCCTTGCAAATCTCTTGATAATACATTAGCAGTGATCTCCCTCGTTTCTTTTGTGTCTCTGATAAATCTGTCTTTATTAAAATGTTTAGATTCTCAATATACCCACGGCTTGCTAAAATGTAATCCGCCAGCTTGATAACCCCAGAATTTTCCAAATAATCCTCCATCATATCAGTAGTGTAGTTATACTCCACCTGGTTAGTCCAACTCCTAATATTACCAAGCCTAATCCTACCAGTTAGAAACCCCAAATCATACTCTTCCAGCTTTGCTACAATATGGTTCATGGCTTCAGTAAGGCCACCCCTTCGTTTCTCTATCAATGCATTGTAATACAAGTCTAATGCCTCCAATTGGAATGTTTGAAATTTATTCAATTTCGATTGAGTCCTCATTGCTGCAATTCTTTTCTTCATTTCAGCATGTTCAATTGGAGTAGATACATTTTCAGGTCCAGATGACGAGTTTGCACTACCCCAAATAGTAGCCGAGCTTTCAGAGTTTCCCATTTCATCTTTTGAGGTTACTGATATGCGGGTGTTAGATGTGACATTAGTATTCAATACCTTTTCAAAAGAAGGGGGTAAAAGGGCAGATTGTAAGCTTTTGACCCGTTTCACAGTCGACAGAGAGGCAGAATCAGTATTTTCTCCACAACTCTCATAAACACGTTTCAGGACCCCCATACCAGGACATCTTTGATTTAGAGTCATAAAATATAATGGGTCTTGTTGAGTGTGTTGAATAGCACCAGTAGGATGCGCAACTTGTCCTGAAGCTATTGGCTGTTGTATACTTTGATGATAAGGCTTTTGACTAGAAGCGGTTGTTCCAAGTTGGTGAGGGGATCTTTGCGTATTTTGTCCAAATTGACCAGCAAAAGGTACAGGCGCTTTATAAATATTCTGTGGACAAGGAGAACGAGATGCGTATTCTGCACTCTGCATTGGCTGGAATATATGGGAGAGGGCAAACTGAGGTCTGTCTTGGAAACTCTGAGCTAGGCTGCCCTGAGTTGAAATGGCCGTGGGATCCTGAGAAAATTCAACTGATTCATTTTGTAAAGTGTTAACACAATCATTGGGCTCAGAACTAGAGTCTAAGGCTTTTATACTTTTTCCGGTAGCTGAAAGTTTTTCAGATTTCAGTCTGGCAATCCTTTTCAGATATTTTTGGTAATTAATTGCCACCCAACTGCTGGTTATATCCGTCTTTTTTGACTTATTTCCTGCCCCGATTTTTACAGTAGCTGACTTGCTCTTAGAATAGGCTTTAAAAATTTTAGGCTTGATCGGGATACCATGAAAACTACTCCTGGTAACATCCTCACTGATTACCTCTCTATCAGTGTTTATTGTCAAAACCTTTTGAACACTTTTACTTTCGCTATAGTTTATTGGAGAATTGCTGCATTCCTCAGATTCTTCGTCAGAAACCTCTATACCAAAGCCAATAAACTCAAGTTGACTAGTTTCAATCAGTGCTTTTTTCTGGGGCGGTAAGCTATAAGCTTTTAATTTAACTGAGCTTCTGCTTGCTTGACTTGATCCGACGGGTTGTGAGGCATATCTTTCATCATCGCTTGAAATATAAGGTGTGCTTTTGTTGGATGATAAACAATCTGCTTCTGACTGTTCTTCTGTTAGAACTGACACTGAGAAAGGTGGAGAGTCACTTTCATCGTTACTAGAAATAGGAGGGCTAAGAATTTCAGACTTGTATTGTTTGGAATTTTTAGATTTGCTGTCCTTAGATTGCCGAGACGAAGAGGTTTTTATTGAAATTGTTCTGCTATCTTCTTTTATTTTGGTAGTATTTGACATATTTCTTTTGTTCAACACAGTCGGTGGTAAAGCCAAAAGCCTAGTTGTTGGAAGGAAAAAAAAGTTCAACTAATAGGGAAATTAAACCATTTATGTACAACATTTGGGGTGTGACAAATATTGTAATGAAATGATAAAGAGCTTGAACACATTGATTAGTTTATGGACAACCTAACCTTTTCACTATTATAATGTTCACAAATATTATTTTGTTCCAAAACTGGATCCAAGACCAATTAATAGCCAAAATATGGAATTATTCAACAAATTGATTAGTGAATAGACATTAAATCACTAAAAAAGCCTTTAGACCACCGAATACTATCCAAAGAAAGATCAATTTTAGTTATTCTAGTTATAAGTTAATTCATTGGAGAACATACAGATTGAAGTTGCAAACTTTTTCGATTGATTTATCTGCATAGATATATTTGCTATTCAGATTATAAACGACTTTATAAAAGGAAAACATTTTACACCAACATAAAGCTGTCTCTGCATAATTTGATAACATAATTTGATTTATTTGGATATAATAATAAAAGGTTCTTTGGTAATGGTCTGAGTACAAACAAATATAGTATATGTCAGTATCTAATTCACATCATAGTACTGCTCAGTCTTGACTTCTTCAGCAAGATCCAGTAATGGTGGAATATCTGAATGAGTAAGCGAAACATAAATGGGCGATTGGATATTGTCTCTTAAGGAATCCAAGTGCTTTTTGCTAATATATTCCATAAACTCGCCAGCAACTTTGTCGTGAATACCATTCGAAACTAATTTGACACTTTCGGGCTCGTTTCCTTGCGGCAAGATGATATCAGCGCTTTCTTTAGTCTTGTAGATATAATTGTCCATTTCTGGGCGACAGTAATTGATATATTCATTGCACAATGCAACAAAAACAGCATTGTTTTCCTTAGCCTCGTGCAAAATCCAACGGCCTAATCTTGTATCGCCGTCCAAATCAACAAAAACCTTCATTGAAGCCAGTTCGTTAAGTTTCTCATTGTATAAAGCGTATAATCCTTCCACAATGATGACAGTAGGGGGTATTAAATTCAAATTCTTAAACTTGACTGGCAAGCAGTGTGGCTTGGTAACTTGCTTACCACCAATGTCTTTTTCCGAATTGATTTCAGCACCATATGACTTGAGATCGTCCAACAACTTGGCAAAATCAAATCGCTTGGGGGTATAAGGCTTCAGCTGCGCTTCACGCTGGTCTTCTCCATAGACTTCTGTACTTTTGTGCGAAGACGCACGTATCGCTTCAATGTCAAAGTAATGGCATGTAGGCGATCTATTTTCGTAATCTGACAGATGGATGATCTTCACATCCATTGGAAACCCATTATTGGAGCTGCGGTCCAAGCGTTTCTTGATCTCACAAGAGAACGATCTCTATAACCAGACTATTAGTTAGCACTCCGTTCATGTCGCAATGTGGGGTGATACGATGAAGATAAATGTCCTCTTACCTTTCCGGCGGAGTGTCCACCGCCAATCAAAATTATCCAAGGCTTTGGACAGTTGTAAGTGGGTTGTGGCATTGTGTATAGGGTGTTGCTGAATACTGTAAACTGTTATAAACTGTTAAAAGATGAGAATTGAATCAGCTATGGTAGCAAGTAATGTATCGAGTTCTGTGCTCAAAATGCAGATTATGATTCCTGTAGACAGAGTATGAAACAAATTAGCTCCGTAAAAAAGAACTACTCAGTACACTGATCTGTATATGAAGAAAGAAGGAGTACTTGAAATTCGAAAGATTTGACCGACGCCGTAATAAGTGAACAAGCTTTTCGGTAAGAAAAAAGCCACTCCAGAGCCCATCGGTCTGGTATTTACTATTGGGTACATGTTTTACTTATCATGCGGCTGAACCCCCCAACGGGCGAAATACACATTTCAAAGAATTGATAGCATATAATGATAGGAAGATTGAACAAGTTATTAATGGCTGTCGGCAGATTGTAATGTCACTTGCTAGCAGTAGAATAAATATTTCCTTCATTTGTTTTTATTGTAGCCAAGCAAACTCATTAATGAATAATATAAAATATAAAATATAAAATATATTAGATCATAATCAATATTAATTAAGATCTCGGTCATACATAACTCATTTAAAATCATTAAAACATAACATCATTAGGAAGCAAAAAGGCAGGCAGACAACTCTCAAGTTATCAACCCAAATATAATTATAACAAAATAAAAAAACAAATGCCCGATCTGATCATCAATGGATTCTATTCCAAAAATTCCAAAACTTAATGCTTATTTTTCTTTTTCTTTTCTTTAGGAGGTGGTAGTGGAACTGGAGGAGCAGTAGTAGTCTTTACTAGGCCAGCAGGAGGACCTAATTTATAAGCCATTCCAATATTAAAATTGGCAGAAGGTCTTGACGGTCGTCTTTTTGGTCCAGATTCATTAGATCCAGACGAACCAGTGGATCCAGTTGAGACAGCAGAAAGAGCTGATGAACGACGGGATGCAGTAAATCGGCCGGAGAAATTAGAAAAGCTTGAAGAGCTAGAAGGTTTGATGTTATTGGCATTGCTATTAACCGGCGCTACCTGGTCAATGTCTCGGTTGGTTTCAACAATTGCAATCTCGTCACCGCTACCGTTAGATTCAGCCAAAGCAATGGGGTTTACCATCTCGTTAATAGGCGAGGTGTTGCCTGAATTTTGAGCGAAAGATCTGGCAGGCGCTGACTCACGTCGTAAGTTGCTGCTGGAAGAAGCAGCAGATAATGAGCCTGCGCGTTGTACCGGTGGTGCAGTTGTAGTACGAGGTATCGTCAAAGTAGGTCCAAACAGATAAGCTTGGCCAACATTAGATGATGCCTTGCGAGGTTTTGGAGGTTTAGGTGCCGATGGAGTGGACGAGCTTCGGCCAAAAATACCAAACATTTGAAATTTCCCCTTTTTATTACTGAGATCACCAGATGATCCAGAGTTGTTAGTCGCCGAAGATGAAGCCGATTTCACAGGGGCTATATTTTGCTGAGCTTGGATATTTGCAAAATTGCTAAGACCAGCTGAGGCAGGATCAATAAACTCTTCAATTCCAGTTGCTGCCAAGCGATCATTTATAGCGTCAAAATCTCCTGGAGCCACCACAATACTAGGCCTGTGCTGATTAGGAGGAATCTCTTGTTGGGCAAATACATCAGCATTGAATGCTGGAGCAATCGGCTGCCCATCAACTCCGGTAGAATCAACTAATGGAGAAATGTAATTGTATTCAGAAAAGTCATTCTGAACTTCTTGAATTGGTTCAAATTCAAACTCGGGCTCAGAATCGAGTTCAGGCTCAGAATCGGGTTCTAATTCAAGTTCAATTTGGGGCGGTGGAGGTGGAGGTGGAGTCACGCGCTCAGGAATATGATATGGCTCATGGGGAGGAGGCAGGACTGGTGCTGGGGACTGGTATCTTGGAGGGAGATCATGGTGATCCACGACTTCCTCCGAATCTTCAGGAACATAAAGAGAGATTTGATCATAATCAGGCAACTCGTTGTCAACATCACGCCGTAAGGTTGATGGAAGCCGATCAACACCCCTAGATCTAGGTTGAGAATTTCCTTGAGGTCGTCGAAGAGGCGTAGAAGGTCGATAATCTGGGGGAGGTGATGAAAACCCCCGTCCAACAATGGAATGTCGAATATTCCTTCTGTTCAGTGCAGCATTTGAACTTTCAGCTTCTATGACTCGGCGGCTGCCATTACCGATAGCATTAACTGGCCGAGAAACAACAACTTCATTAGATTGGTCAGCTGAAGACCAACTTTCAGCATCAGAACCATTAGTACCACCAGAGGAGTGATACGGTGTACGCAAGGCTTCTCTTTGGGTCTGGGGTATCTGCTCTTGAATTGGCCTAGGTGAAGGACTAGGACTAGAAAAATCTTCGAAAAGAACAGTTTCATCGGGCTCAGGAGAGCTTGAATGGCTACGATCTCCCATATGGTCCTGTGAAGCTAGGTTAGCATTAGGTGCGCTGCGTAAATCCATATCGAGAGGCTGCTGTGCAGGGAAATGGTGATAGGATGGAGGTATATCCTCTACGAAGCCGGCAGAATATTGTGGTGAAACTTCTCTTCGATGAAATTCTTCTTGTCTCAAGGTATGATTGTGGATAATTTCTTCATTTACCTCTGCATCTTCATGTTGATTATCAAGATCATCATGTATTTCGGGAATTTCTTCATTTCCAACGGGTTTAACACGACGGATTGGTTCTTGAACATGTCCTTCCATATGAACAGGCTCTTCTTCAAGGATATGCTGCGCTTCAAGCTCTGACACTTCAAGAATATCATTAGGTAGATAAATATCGTCATCTTCAGACAGGTCACTCAATTCTTCAGCAAAAACATCTCTCCCCTGAGCCAGCTCTGTAAGAGCTTGTTCTAGGTCAAAATCAGAATCCACTTGTGCATCCGATTGATCCTTATCAAATCTTGGTAGTTTTGGAGGTAGAGGAGGCGGTGAAGGCAAATTTGGCGCAAACTTCTTAACAAGAACTGCGACTCTTCCCTGTGAAAGTTCATGATTATGGGCCCGTTCAGTAATAACTGTTTTGTCAAAAGAAGGGCCTGCTGGTATATTTGATTGATACGGTCGTGGTAGTTTTGGAGGCAGTGGAGGAGGCATGGTAGGAGGCAAACGTAGGCTTGGCCTACGCTTCTCAACAGGGGTTGGAACTCTTTCCTGTGAAGGTTTGTTTTGCACTGGCTCTGGCTTAGGTTCAGGTTCAGGTTCAGGTTCAGGCTCAGGCTCAGGCTTAGGCTTAGGTTCAGGCTCAGGAGCTGAGCTTCTAAAGTTAAGAAGAAAGTAATCATCTTCAGAATCACTCTCAATTGGAGTGGCTGGAACAGGTGCATTTGGCTCTGTGTCAGAGCCATTAGGTGTATCATCAACTGGGTATGCACTTGGTCGTCGGGCTGTTGAATGATGCGGGGGAAAATCCTTATTTAAATCGAGCTTATCTTTAATATGTGATTGAAATCTTACTGGAGAGTCGGACTCAGGCTCCGGCGACCAAGATTCAGGCACAGACACCGCATTTTGAGACTGGTTAGAATGTATACCTCGAGTCGATGGTGACGCTTGCTTTTCAGTCTCTGTCTGAGCTTTGATAGTTGCATTCTGGCCGATAGAAGCAAATATAGTAGAATCAGTCGAAAACAGCAGTGATGCTGCTTGCGACAATGCAGAAATAGCCTCGTTAGGAGTTGGCGACAGTTTATCTTGAGTAGAGGGTCCAACAGCGGAGGTTCTTAGAGCTGCTGAGACGGGAGACACTGGAGAAGAAACTGTAGGCGAGTGTACAGCTTGCCTGGGAGTGGTTGTACGCTGGAGAACATGATTAAGAGGGCTCAAAGGCCTAACATGAGAAATGGAGTTACCCTCTAATGAATTAATTGATGACACTGGTGAATGCCTCTGAGAACCTGAAGGAAGGCTTTGAGAAGCTCCTCCAACACTTCTTAGAGCATAGCCTCCAGCTCCATGGTTTACAGTATTTGCACTTGAATCTCCCAAGTTTGGTAAATTTGGAAGCTGGAAAGGTGGTGGAGGACTTGTTCTTGAAGGGCTGAGGGAATCTGGAGCCTGTGGAGTTGAAGGTCTAGAAGTGTCATTGCTAATATGATGAGCAGAGTGGATTGGTGGAGGACTTACCGCAGATTTGATAGACTGCAGATGATTTTGAGTTTGGGTATTGAAACTAGAATTTTGTGTGGGGTAATCAGAGTGGGAAGAGGAAGGTCTATGACTGGAAGTTTCTGAGCTACCTGATTGGGCTCGTTGATGCTGGAATTGGTTTTCGTGATTATTTGGAACTGTAAAGCTGTTTTGAGGAGTAGGTGGTTGATTTTGCTGTAAATTCTGAGCCATTAGAGTTCCCCGTAAAAGTCGTGCTAAGACTTCTTCAGCTTCAGCCTAAAAAAACCCTGAGTTAGTCTTTACTATAAATACGGGCTATAATAAGCATTATCATTGATAACAGCCATTCCTTATCGCAACGGGGTTTACTTTACTCAACGTCGTAACGTGTACCTAACAGGCATGCAACATAGCTCCGGAAGCTTAAGGAATGGCGCAATTTGACTGCATTCCAGCCCAGTTTTTGACATATGCACTTACAAGTTGATTTTGAAATGCAGAAAGATCACCTCCAAGCTGGGGTTCCTGTCCTTGGGGTGGTGTGTTTCCTTGGGTATAGTGAGCCGAGCTAGGGGACTGTCCTTCCTCTTGGGGAGGTCTATAATCTGTCTGAAGAGCCAAATTTGGTGTTGGAGAGTGTATTGAAATTGGTGCTGATGGCTGCGCTGGCTGCAATGCCGTACTTATTGGGGATATTTGCATGGGGTCAAATTGCCGTACTATTTCAGGAGATTGTGAGACCATTTGTAAATGGAGAGCCTGGAGCTGGTTAAACTTGGCTTGCATTTCCTCCTATAGAAGTGGACTGTTAGATATGGATAGATTTAAAATATGAAGAATAAAGCAAAGCGTACCAGCCGAGCTCTAAGTGCGTCCGCACTTTCGAAATCCTCGCTGCTCGATTTCATTACTAAATCGATGGCGACTATTTGCAAGAGAGAATAGCATGTAAAGGGAAGGAAGGAAAAAAAGATGTAAAAAAAAAAAGAGAAATGGCTTAGTATATATATATATAGAGAGGGGAAACGGTAGCGATTTAAAGATTGGCAAGTACGTTGGAAAAGGGTTGCATTCGGTCATCTTTTAAACGATAAAATACCCCAGCTATAGCTATCCATTATAGCTGTCCGTTATAGGTATTGATAAAGGTATAATATGAATGCGAGTATATGTGATTCTGCCTAACCCGTGTTTAATGTCAGTTATGATCTGCTTCCCATCCCTGAATGATCGCCAGTGGCCCCGTATTCTTGTCGTCAATGGCGAGCCTGGCCGTGGGTGACAGTCAGCTGATGGGTTTGGGCTTCCACAGGCAGCGCTGGCTTCTAGGGCTATCTGCGTTGCCAACGTCAACCAGCGCCAGCGTCAGTCAACGCTGCAACAGACTAGTTGGACCTAGATAAGAAGGCGGTTGATCTGATTCGGCGATTTGCGACACAAGCTTATTATGTAATGCCCGGCTCTGCAATCACATGCTCGTGTAGAGCCAGTGACTACAAAAGATACAGCGATATTGCTGGAGTGCCCAGCCTCAGCGCTTAGAGCAAACATGGAAAATGTCCGCATGGAAAAAGGACCTAGATAGCCGTTGTTCCTAGTTATTCATGCTACTCGGCTATGTGTGGACTGACGGTAGCCAAGGGCTTATTTGGCTTATTTGGCTTATTTGGCTTTTTGGCTTTTTGGTTACTGTTTGGATATCTGAAACGCCGAACGAAGGTTTGGACGGGCTTCAGCCTTGCCACTGGGGTTAGGACTGCGATTTACGTACCTTGGTACAGAATGTACGTTGCTGATAAAAATTTTAGACCGCCGACACCAGGATCGCCATCTACATCTACAGTTGGCAGCTAGCAGCTAACACTCGACCGCTTCAGCAATAGCAACAACAACAACAACTTTAGATATTCATCATGTCGTTTGATAGAGATGCAGATGGTACGATATCACACACTAGCAGCTATGCCCTCTAGCGCTTTTCTTTACTAACATCTGCATAGATCAACTCGAGTTCTCCACCTCGAAAGACATCAATGTGTAAGTTTTACACAAGACCCTTGACGCGTGTTTTTCTCGGTCAAGCTTTGGGTTAGTCAAGAAGAATGAATGTACTAACCTCTATTTTGCAGCGTGCCATCGTGTAAGTATTGGAATTTTTCATCAAATCGAGCCATAGAACCATAGAACCATTACTAACATTGTCATTATAGTCGAGGCCATGAATCTGAAAGGTATTTATTAATTTATCAATTTATCACTAGATAAACACGTCAAAACTTTCTAGATTACTAACAATCTTGTTATTTTTACAGATTCACTTCTTCGAGGAATCTATGCTTACGGTTTTGAAGCCCCATCTGCCATCCAAAGTCGTGCCATTACTCAGATCATAAGTGGGCGCGACACTATTGCCCAGGCACAGTCTGGTACTGGTAAGACTGCGACTTTTTCGGTCGCCATGTTAGAGGTTATTGATACCAAGATCCACAGCCCGCAAGCAATTGTGCTTTCCCCCACCCGTGAACTCGCTATCCAGATTCAAAATGTCATCATGGCCCTGGGAGACTATATGAACGTGCAATGCCACGCGTGTATTGGTGGCCGCAAGATTAACGAAGACATCAAAAAGTTTGACTACGGGCAGCACATCGTATCAGGAACTCCCGGTAGAGTCGCTGACATGATTCGCCGCCAGTACCTTGATACCCGCAACATCAAGATGCTCATTTTGGACGAGGCTGATACCTTGTTGGAAAAGGGCTTCCAGGAACAAATTTACGAAATCTACAGATATCTTCCACCCGCCACCCAGGTTGTAGTCGTCTCTGCCACACTTCCCCATGACGTTCTTGCCCTCACCAAAAAGTTCATGACCGACCCTGTGCGAATCCTGGTCAAGCGTGATGAGTTGACCTTAGAGGGCCTTAAACAATACTTTATTGCCGTAGAGAAGGAGGACTGGAAATTCGACACGTTGTGTGACTTGTACGACACCTTGACAATCACACAAGCCGTCATTTTCTGTAACACCAAGACCAAAGTCGACTGGCTGGCCGGCAAAATGAAGGAAGCCAACTTTGCCGTGGTCTCAATGCACGGAGATATGTCCCAAAGCGAGCGCGAGTCCATTATGACCGACTTTCGTCAAGGCAACTCACGAGTCTTGATTTCGACCGATGTCTGGGCCCGTGGCATTGATGTTCAACAAGTTTCCTTGGTTATTAATTACGACATTCCACTTAACCGTGAAAACTATATTCATAGAATCGGTCGTTCTGGTCGTTTTGGAAGAAAGGGTGTGGCTATCAATTTCGTGGCTGACGAAGAAATCAGACTATTGCATGACATTGAGCAATATTATTCAACTCAGATTGATGAAATGCCTGTTAATATTAGTGATATGGTTTAACTTTGGTTTAGATGTGAATTGAGTTAATATAGGACTTAAATAATCTATAAATCATAAAATGCGCGAGAAGATGAAAATGAAAATGAAAATGAAATACAATGCAAATAAATGAAAACATGATTTAAGAAAAAGATCATTACAAGTTATCCAAATCTGGATGTTTTTCAAAAGGAAACGAGCTAACAGGCAGAGTAGTAGACGTGATGGTCAAAGGAATAGACATCTTCAGAGATCGAGGAGGATCAAACTTGACTATGAATTCCATTTCATAGTCTCTGCAAGAATATGCTGAAATATAAGAAGGAACAATCTGCAAATTGTACTTGCTTGACTGGTACTTGTGACTGTTTTGGAGATCACGGAGACCAGAGAAAGGAAGTTCAAAGCTATTGTAGTACAACTTGGTGGACTTGGACATGTGGGCTGGAGTAGGCATCAGCTCCCATTTAGATTGAAGAATCGTTTTTTCATAAACAGTCGCTTCTTGTTTCCGTTCAAAAACCCCATGGCTATTGACGACAGTGCCGTTTTGATAGGGATAAGAGATGAAGGGAGATCCAGTGAGGGAAACCACTTGGCGACAGCGAATAACGGCAGCAACAGAAGCAATTGTGGGAAAATTGACTGTACGAGAAGTGGGATCAGGAAAAAATAAAAAGTTCAGCTGAAGGTTTTTGCCCCCATTGGTGCCTGCAATAATATCAGCTCGGACATCTGGTTGAACTCCAGTCGATGGCTCGTCATGAGTAGAGTAATATTGAAGGCCCATGAGATGCAACTCAGCAATACCAGTCTTGACAGAGTTACGGAGCAAGCCGCTTTCGGTGACTGATGTGCGGCCCTTGTACACAGTTTTAGCCTCGCTAGGGTTCACTAGAACACGACCAGTGGCATTGCTATCAGTCTTTTCCAAACTGTTGCGGCGACCAAGGACCGGGTCATTTTCAAGACGCTCAATATCAACAGGACTGTAAGAAGGACTGACAGGAACAGCGACGGCATTCTTGGCAACAGAATCATCGCCAACGTGTGACAAATAAGAAATAAGATCAGCATCAGAAGGCAATTCGTTTCCACGAGTGGAAACAATACCAATAACATTGTAAGCGATTTTGATTCCAGGGAAAGAGCTGGAACCGACACTGGTTTGACGCTTCTTGGAATCTTTTCCTTTTCCTTTGCTCTTTGCTTTACTCTCCTCTTCAGACTCTTCCTCAGCCTGCTCCACAGTCATAAACGTTGGTGGAAGTCTTCGCTGAATGCCCAAAGGCATCTGAATATGCTGAGGATAAGTTTCGGGAACAGCGAGCTCAAAGTTAAACTTGTAAAAATCACTGCCTTCTTCTCCAACACTTTGGCGACAGGAAGCCAACACAACTGAGCTCTTTGGAGACTTGTTCTTCTTGGTATGGGAAGTTGCGTACTCACTCAAGACCAAAATAACAGCAGCTCGACCAGCAGCTACATGTGAGGCTCTAGTGAATGTCATGGTACCGCAGATCTTGTCTCCAACATCATAGAAGTTTTGAGGATTGGAAATCTTGACATTCAAATCAGGACTCTGAGTAGAAGAAATGAAAGTATCAAGAGTAGATGAAGTGTTTGACTTGTCAGTCGTGAGAGAAAGAGAGCTGGTAACTGAACGGGAAATACTAAAGTCAGGATCTTGGGCTTCAGAAGAGGCGTGTGAGCTGACAAGACTAATTTCGTCTGGGACAAATGTGGTAGCGGTGCTGGAACTAGAATTAGTGCGATTGGAAATGCTGTTCTGACGAGTGTTGGGAGCAGTGTTGTTTCGCTTTCCAATTCGCCAAAATGGTCGGCGGTGAGACTCTTCGCTCTTTGCATCTGTTTCAAGAGAAGTGATGGGACTAGCAGAGTCTCCAGAAGAAGAAGAAGAAGAAGCAATGGATGTAGCTGTAGTAGTGCGAGATGCATTCAAAGAGGTGTTGGGAAATTGAGGTTCAACACCTTCAGAAGGAAGTATCATTGAAGAATAGCTTCCAGTTGGTGATCTCGTTTGATTTGCATGTAAAATAGATGCAGGAGAATGCCGATGTTGCAATTCAAAAATATGACGCTGAGGAGTTATATCTAACATTGAATTTCCTCTGTGAAATCTAAGATCTGATTCAGAAGGTGCTACGCTTGAAAATGAAGACCTGACAGACTGAACCTGAACCAGCGGTGTCAAACTAGGAGATTGTCCAAGGTGATGGACGGAAGCAGAAGGTGAAGGTGAGTTTTCACCAGAATGGATAGATCTTGCCGTAGCCATAGGTACAGCAGGAATAGGAGTGTTGTGATAGTTTGGAGGAGGACTGCGGATCTGGCGACGAGGATCTTCACGAATGGAGTTTTCGTAAACATATTCTGGAGGAGAATCAACATCTAAGGAATCAGCAGTGGCATTGCTGTATCCACGCTGTGCGTAGAAAACTTGACCAGCATTTTGCCTATTGTAGATAGCAAAAGAGGTAGTAGATGATCCAGAAGAAGAGCTTCCTGAATAAACAGCTTGAGATTCAAGAGAAATATGGCTACTATTATCAGGATAAGTATGAGGCTCAATTTCAGGTGGTGTAGGAACAGAAGGAACAGAAATAACGGGCTCAACATGCTGAGAGGCAGGAGAGGCAATTGGAGTAAGCTGAGCAGAATTAATAGACTCCACCTCAATTTGAGTTTGAGCAGCTGGAGAAGCGGTTGACAGCTCGTATTGTGGTTGGATCCGTGTTTGTGCTTGAGCAGCATTTAATTGAGCAAACTGAGCTTGTTGCTGGCGTAAGATCAATTCTGCCTCTTGAAGAATATCAGATAATTGGTTTTTAGCACTGGACAACTGAGCGTCGTATTCATTAGCATGAGCTTGCTGATAACGAGTATCGTTAACTTGTTGAACGTTAGAGTGGGGCGGCTGGTTGTAATAGTCGTCTTGCTGTGGGGAAATTGAGTTAGAGTTCAGCACTGCATGAACGCTACCAGAGTTTCGAGGAATGTGGTCCTCTTGGATTAGGCCGGTAGTAATGGCTGCAACATTATGGGGAGCCGATAAAGGCAATTGTTCCTGAACTCCGAATTGTTGAAACTGCTCCTCGATCTCGTCAACTAATTGCTGGTGTTGTTCCTCGAAAAATGGGTCTTCATGTGACGATGACGCAACCGGTGAAGTAGGCGGCAACGACGATTGTAAAACAATAACTCCCTTGGTTCGTGCATCATGATTAGCCTTTTCAAGAGCAGCCATACGTTTCTGCTCATCAGTGAGATCCGAAGCATGATCTTCTCCAAACTTGCGAACAACTGTAATGCGGGCAGGCTCTTCGTCTGAATCAGTTTTGACCTCTTCAGTTGGAGAAGGTGCGCGATATTTTTCCTGAACACCAAAGCTAAGTGTAAACATGTTCTCTGAAGATGCAGATGAGGCAGAGCTGCGTCGACTTGGCGGCTGGGTTGGAGCCCTGGCTTCAGGTTGAGAGACTTCTTCAGGCAATACTTGTTGTTGAATTTTCAACATGGTGTCATTCTGCTGCTCTCCAGCAATCCGATGCTCTTGCTCTCTCACGGCAACCTTGGCGAAATCAACTAAACTAGTATCTGGTGCTGAGCCAGAGGAACGATTAACAAGAGAGTGGATAGACGTGGATCTAGGTAGTCTGTTTTCGTTGCTCTTGATAGAATTAGAGCGAGAGACGGGAACCCGGGGAATTGGAATAGAGGGTGGTTGAGTGGGAGAAGTGCCAGAGCTGGCAAGACCAGCAGAGCCAACAGCAGAAATGACCGGTGTGGAAGGGCCTGTGCTTCCAGAAGAAGCCACACTTTGCTTGCGGTGGGCTGGTGGCGGCTGATGAGCCGCTTCCAGCTGTTTGGATCCTGGGGTATCTAATGGGATTTGAGGAGGGAGAAGTGGAGGAACAGGGGAAGCTTGTTGGCCGTGACCATTCAAGGTGCCCAGACTGGTTTTGCGTCCAACATACCGTTGATTATTCTGCAGTTCTCGAACAATATTAACCTGCTGAGGGTTGAATGATAATGGTGAGATTGGCGGATATGTTTGTTTGGTCTCTTTGCGGTCAACGTATCTGTGTCTGTCAGTGCTGTAGGGCGGGAGGGTAGGAGGAGGCAATGGAGCAGGGCCACTGGGCTGGATGTCAAGGATATTTCTGGGATCAGATGCAGAAGAGTATCGGTAAGTGTTTGGTCCCTGTGGAATTTGAACCTGGATTCTTTGTCTATAGTTGTTGAGATTTGACGGGGAGGCCGCAACTTGGCGGTATTGGGCAGTTGCTGGTGCACGAGCAGAAGCATAAGAATCAAGAGTCTCAGGAACTCCAGCGGGATAAGTTCCCGCAGCATCCACATAGTCACTACGGTGACGGTCAGAATTCCAGTAGGCAATGTAGTTTTCCGACGCTTCAGATATCGCAGTAGACGGCTGCTGCTGGTGGAGGTAGTTTTGACGTGGAGAGCCTTCAACAGAAATGACCACGGCAGAATTAGCAACTGCAGACTCAACACTGTCGTCGCTGTCCGGATACGGAGCGGTTGCACTGGTCGAGTAAGAGTTGTTGGTTGGATGGCCTTGTAGTACATGAGAGTGCACATCTCTTTGGTGACGTTCGCGCGAGTCTGGGACAAAGTCTAAAGCATTTTGTGGATGTGTAAAGGTTTCAGTGGACCGTCTTCTTAGTAATGCATGTGTGTGAACGGGGGAAGATGCTTGTGAAGGATTGGGAGATTGAGAAGGTTGATGCTGGCTAAATGGTGGATACGGAGAGTCAAAAGTGGAGGAGCGTGAGGCTTGAGAAAACCGGGAGGGGCTGTCAAGTGTTGGAGAGGTAGCAGAGGTACTGGTGGAGCTGACATTAGACACAAGGCTGGAGCGAATGTCCGACGATTCAGAGGAGGCAATGCTGTTTCTGGCAATGTAGTACCTGTTTAAGCCAGGAGGAGGGGGTGGTGGGATGTAGGATGGGTCAAAAAAGTTGTAGATTTCATCTTCCGGTATTCTGTTGGCGTGAGGTCGGGTGTGGTTTTGACCGCTGTCAGGTCTGGGAGTGTCGATTATTTCCGGCATGTTGCTCAAATGAAGGTGGGGGTGATGATGGTAGTGCAGATGGTAATGACGGTTGGGAAGAGTGTGAATGCCTTGTGTAAAGCCAGGTCGTGATCGGACTGCAGATACAGAGAGAAATAAGAAGATAACGACTGTCAGTGACGCAACTCAATTGGAAATATCCCTAAACCTTTTGCTTACCTGATCAGACTGGTTAGCGAGTGGGTCTGGGGGGAAGAGGAATGATTTCAGGAATATTGAGAGTGATGGGATTGCTGGAGATGTACATAACTATATATATATATAAGAGAAGACTGCCTGGAAACCATAGGAGGTTGGTATGAAAGGCTTTGCGAGTGTAGGCGCGGGGTGCTGGATGGTTGGACAACTACCACTGGCAGCTATCAAATCTCCAGCCTGGATCTCCACACGTGCTGGAGGAACGGCCACACGACACTAAAAGCTTGGGTGTTGCGGAGTACCGTGGTGATAGAACCAGCATGGGTGGTGCTGTTTGTGAGGTTAAAGGCGATTATTAATACATGGATGGTAAAAATAGCTGTGGACATTGGAATTCAGGTTGCAGGCTATACTAGATCCATCTCATTATGAAATCTGTAGAATATATATACCTTGGTAATCTTGGTAATCTTGGTGATCTTGGTGATCGGATATGGCTTTAAGGATATCTCAAACTAATTAGTTAAATACTGCCATATCCAACAAGAGTTATATTCCAGGGCAGGGTAACCATGTAATATTGCTGGCCTACAGAAAAGCAGCAGAAAGGCAAATGACTGCAACTACTCGCTTTCACATGTCTGCGGTGCCCATTAAACCAGGCTTCTTTTCGAGGATCGCACTCCAAATACCCAGGCTTCTTCATCTCGCCTTGCGACCAATACCTGCCATCTATTAAACGTGCTACTGGCCCTTTTAGCCTGAAGCATAAGCTTCAGCGGAATAAATGCGCTTCTCCTGACAGTGCGGCTGTGCACGTCCCATACATAACTACTACATACATACATGCTAATCTGTGATATTGGTGTTATGTATCTGTAGTCCCTGGCCAACAATATGGCTTTCAGCATATACGAAAGGATTTTTGTGGCTTGTTTGTAAAGAAGTTTTGATTTTGATTGGATATAACCATCCTTTATATGTATTATAAACAGAAAATAAAACACGGCAAGCCAAGGTCCTTTAGTTACTGTTCCACACCTCACCTGGTTCTTGAGCCCAGGGCCAAGACCAAATCCAGTTTTCGTTACGACCTTATGCCCTGCACTTGGAGTATGCCTGATACTCCTTCACATATTTGTCTAGTCCGGTTGGTTGGATCAATGAGTTCGAGGTATACTCACAGAGACAATTCTTCTTGAAACGGTAGTATTGTATTACAAAACCCAATCCTGGAAACGGCAAAATTCAAGGTTGCGCGCTTTGAGATTCATATTAGCAAAGGAAATGAATATTACTGCTAGCCTCATACGATTATTTTATCATCCTTTAAATCAGGGTCTTTAGAATCAAACACGTTGGAAACACGGACATTGCATTAACAACTATATATTATTAAACTGAATATAATTTCTTTAAAAAATTCCAAAGAAAGTTGAGGGGGGAGAAAAAATACTTGTTTTTTGGAATGGGAAATTACCAAAATAGACTAATATATATAACCTTGTCTGCAACCAGCTGCTATCAGAAAGATTGGAATTACTGAAATTCAAAAAGCGATACACTAGAATCTGTGTCAGTTTGAAAAAGCTGAATGAAAGAGGAAAAAATGGCAAGATTGTTACATCCAGGGTTTGCCGATTCAAACTTTCCTTAGCATCATGCCAGCTTATTAATAACTAGGGAATGCTGTCGGATTACATTTTCCTTCAAGAAATCAAGTAAAACAAACTGAACAATGTAACAATATACCAAATAGAGGGAACATTCCTAATTCCTGAAACTGATCTCGATTAAAACAATAGATTCCAATAGGGAGAGGTTGATCGTGTGAAGAATATCCCTGACAGTGACGATCATTGATCCTCGATCACAAACCAGCTTGATAATTGCAACAGGCCTTTGTTCTTTTTATTAGCTTCAGCTACTGTGTCAAATGCCAGCTGCCTCTATTCTTTGGTATCAATTGTCTTATAATTCCGGGACAAAAATCCCTGGTATCTGTGGTTAACTCGCTTGCTCGTCGACGCATCCGCAGTCTGTGGAATGGTGACTTTGGGCATGGCAAAAACGTAATCGTCAAAAGAGACAACCGGCAAGTAGTAGAAAGGCTAGTTGACGCAAAACGCTTTGAAGCACACGCATAAATACAAATCTCTATGGGCTAAATATCATTAATGCTACTTGCACATATGTGGCAACATCTCAGTTTCTAGTTTTATTAATAATAAAAAAGATAATACCAAACTAGCCCGCAGTTCTAGAAGAAAAACTGTTCAAGTTTGTTACTCCTTGCTGCAAACTACGTAAACACTTGGGGAACTATGATCCTAGTTCAGGTCTTTGGAAAACGAGGGGTTACTTATGAATCCTACAAATATTGCGTGTAACATTCAAAAGTTCTTGTTGAAGTGTTAACAATTTGACCCCAATAAAGTTTATACCGGAAAGATCTTCATAATGGCTCTGTTGTATGTGGATCTGTCTATACGTTTCGTCCCCAATCCTGAGACAAGTTTTTTTTATGAATACACGTAGGAAAAGAAATGTATTTATTCGTCACTATTTTCTATTATTATTAGTCAAGCATTCGTCAGTTTGTAGACTTTTCATCGAGTATGGTAAAATGGCTATTCTTCAAAAAAGCCTGCTTGAATTTTCGCTCCGGTGCACTAATTTTCCCTTGCTTCCCACGTCCACGGCCGTGAAAGAATACATGTTGTAATACTTTAAAACAGCCAATGAAGATGGAAAAAGATTTTAAAAAAAATTCAAGAGTTCATGAACCACGCGAAGATGAACGGATAGATTGTATTTTGCCAATTTGGTGATGAATAATGAATAAAGATTAAAAAGTATAGAAATAGTAGTAGTAATGGTAATAATACTCGGCACGTGCTGGTGTTGTACACTAGAAAAAGGATCATATAGGTCTGGATCAAATCTACAGCCCATACAGATCATACACATCTCTATATATAACCCTGGCTTATCATTATATTTCAATCTTTTCTCATCTGAAAACCACCTTCTGTGCCGTATATTCGTAACCAACTCCTTTTTCATCCTTTTCTCTCTCGCTCTTCCTTCTTTCAGCATAAAGTTAGTAACTGGAACAAATATAAAGCTCCGCGCACTTGAAAATATATATTTGCCAGATCTGGTAATTACTCACACCCATATGCCAATACCAGTTCTTGTTCCTCCTTCTATACCCGTCCA
This sequence comes from Magnusiomyces fungicola, assembly GCA_900654225.1. Classification (NCBI taxonomy): domain Eukaryota; kingdom Fungi; phylum Ascomycota; class Dipodascomycetes; order Dipodascales; family Dipodascaceae; genus Magnusiomyces; species Magnusiomyces fungicola. Next base: position 2,784,393 of record CAACAH010000004.1, read on the forward strand.
TTTACTCTTCTTTTTCTGACACTGTCACAAGCGTTTTGTTGTGTCTTACGTACCGCGGTAAATGACTGCTCAACAAGGTTGTCTCTTCTTCGTCCTCGTCTTCGTCTTCATTTCCGCGTTTGACAACCTGTCAACCCCATTGTCAGAAAAATATGGGTATCACGCATGGCCATAAACTATTGCGGCGTTCTTCATAACCACCATCATCAACTGTATCAAAACACCTGGCCTTGTTAAATAGACTTTGCCCACAGATGTCATCATCCAACTGCATTCCCTTCAACAAACGGCAAACGGCAAACAGCCGTTGAGCCTTGAGCCTTGACCTTTTTTTTTCCCTAAAAAAAGGGGGTTCTTTGGCCGTTTCTTATACATGTTGAAAGGGTTTTATTCTTCTTTTTTTTTTTTTTGCGTCTCTTGTAAAATTGACCCTGAACTAAACAAAATGCCCTGCTCATCGGTTTTGGTCGGCGCCTTGTTTCTAAAGACTATTTCTTTCCTTCTCAAGCCTAACAAAGAATTCAACAGCCAAACCTGATTTAAAACTCCCGTAATACCCGTAATATCAATCATTATATACACCTAATACACGTGTTGGGAGCTTTGTATATAAACCTGTATGCTGTGCAACTCTATCTACACACTTTATTTTTATTTTTTAGTCTGTTAATGATCGTATTTAAAGCGGTACGGCTATCAATTCAGTATTATTTGATACATGTTCACCGTGTAAGCTAAATACAAACTTAAACTAAGTTTGACAATAAATGCAAAGTAATTTTTTTATGCTTATATATATGTTATTGTACATTCAAAACTCTTCCAACTCTTCCAACTTCTCAATTCACCGTAGATCTAGTGTGTCTGTGCCCATAATGGACATTCATTCTAGCCTCTTTGTACTTTTTCCCCAAATTCTTCATCTTTCGCTGGAAAGATTTTTCTTTGATATCTGTACGTTGGCCATATGAAACTGCAAGAGTAAGTGCCGTGACAACAGGCCAGAGGCCTTGTCGGTTCTTTACATTCTCAAAAACTGTCAGCCATCCAAACTTGTCTTGCTCTTCCTTCTCAACCATTCCAAGTGGGTTCTCAGATACTCCAGAGTATGACACTCCAATACTGTTTCGGTTTCCAGAAATGTTTGGATTGGCATCACCAACTCCAAAATTATTATAACCCTCATTACCATTGTTGTAAGTCGCAGAAGAACCTGAAGATAAAGAGTCACTGTTGGGAGAAGAAATCAAACTCTTAAAAAACTTGCCCTTCCTAGGCGAAGAATTTGGTGACGAAGAAGGATCAATTTTGTCGTCATCACCAATTATTTCACTAATACTAGAAGTAGCACGATGAGCAAATCGGGTAATGTCCTTTGCAATCTGTTTATGGACTTGCTTGCGTTGTTGGAGAACAGCCATAATTTTATCAGTTTCGGGACCTCCTGCACCAGGTGCAAAAAAGTAAACGCGAGTCGATCTCTTTTTAAGTCTAGTAGTACGCGAGTTTGCACTGTGGCCTGTTGCTGAACTACCTGATTGAGTTGAATACAATTGCCCGGAGTCAGTGTTACTAGACATAGTCGAAAGGTATTCACCACTAGGGTCATAATCAACCATTTCTTCATCTTCCGGTAACACTACATCAGCTCCAAAATGGAAATGTCGATTTCCGACCACCCACTTTCTTCTCCTATCATCGAGAAACATATACTGTCTTACACCATCGTCAGCCTTCTTTTCTCCTCCATTGATACCATAATGTTGTTCTTGTGGAATAGGATAAGCTTGAGATTTCCAAGCAACAACAGAAACAGACCGGTTCAATGCTAATTCCGAGTCTTCTGGGTATGCTTGACTTTTTTCAGCAGAATTTACAGAAGATCTTGCAGTGTCGGGTCTTGGAGAGTTTGAAAAATCAAACTTTTCGCTCTGGGTAATCTGATCTTGATTCTTAAAAACAGTAATATCCCAAAAGTCCTCGATATCACCATACCCATTCCCTCGTAAGCATCTAGTAACAGTCACCTCACAAAACGATGTAGATGTATTAATCAATGACAAAGAAAATGGCTTGTTTTTCAAATCTTTTCCACTATTTTTAGATTTACCTACACCTGGCATTAGCGCTTGCGACTCATTATAGTTAATCTCCACATAGTAACTAGGAGCTTTGGGAGCATTCACATGTTGAGAATCAGGATTGGTAGTCAAATAAAGGTCATTCATATTTTTCTGAATATGATATTTCCATTGCTTCAAAGGAGAGAATGAAAAATCTGATGATGCAAAATCTGGGACTCCAATTGCGATAGAGCTGCGGTTATCAGCAATAACACTCTCGTGATTATTATAGGGGGATAATGATGTGTATCCAGAAGACAACTCTATTGATGACATGGGACGAGCTCTTTGACTTTGTGGAGCATTCTTTGGAGCATACACGTTCTTATGGCTATCTTGCTGCTTCATAGCATCCTCAAAGTCAAAATTTTCTGGAAATTGAACAGAACCTCGAAACTTGGTAGGAGTCGAAAAATTTGGGGTAGTACTCTTGGGATCCAGATATAGAACTGAGCTTCTATTACCTGCTACTTGGGTATTGTTACTACTAGCTCCTAGGTGGTGGTGGTAGTTATTATTATCGCTATACCCGTCCTGTCTACTGTCTGTATGGTCAATTGGATGAGAATAATCGAAATTATTATCACTTGGCTGAGAGTATGGAGAACCCTGTGTTGATGAAGAATCATTCTCTGGAAGTAGTTTATTCTTCTTCATTTCCTCGACTGTCATTATAGGCTCCCAAAGGCCTCTCTTTCTTGGTGAGGGCTTTTGCTCGTCTTGAAATGACGAATTTTGATACGGCTCAGCACTAGTTGAATTAACCGCTCTTCTGCTGACATTCGTATTAACTGGAGATTTTTGGTTTAATGAATTAGAAGAACCTACAGAAGAGGAAGATGACATGAGTCTAACGCTTGGTGATCCGGGCGTGAGAGGTAAACGTGGATCTTTCTGTTCAGATTCCGGCGGTGGTATATAAATACTTGAGACAGGCTTTCTTTTAACGGGCGCTCTACCAGCTCTTTGGCTCTGCAATTTGTCATGTGGAGGTGACGATGACAGATAACTATCCCTATAGTTCTGTGGGGGTGATACGTTGAGCGTCATATTTTGGAACTCAGAAGCTGGTGCATTTCTTTCCATCTCTGCAACGTACGGATCTGAGTTAGTTGGCCTGGATGAAGAAGACGAAGAAATGGGAAGAGATGAAGCAGATGATTGGTATCCGTAATCACCCCTAGGTGACTTTCTGGGTGAAGGAGGGCGACGCTCGTATGGCTGAGTTTGACCAGTAATCTCTTGTTTCAGATCTGCTGACGAGGCTTGGGTGTAACCGCCAACCCGATCATTGTCATGAATCTGCGGCTGATATAGCTCCCCGTCTGCAACTCCAAATTCGCCACCAAAACGTAGATTTTTTTCAACCCTAGGTGAACGATCTTCCATCCAGTTTGCACCTCCTCGATTATGTGCGTGTGGGGATGGGTCTGAAGGTTCAAATTTTCTAGAAGAGGGATTGGCCTGGGTGTAAGCTGCGGCGGTGGCTGCTGTTGTTGGATTGGCGTTGAAACTAGTGGTCTGGTCACTTATGGTTGGATTGGGGCCGCCTGAATCCCGAACAGGACTTGAGCCGGGTCCTTGAAGCGGTCGTGGTCCACGGGGCTGATGTGATGATCGAGGCAATCGTTGAGCGTCAGTACTAAGATCTGACGAGCTACCCTGTGGGTGTGAGTTGTCGCCGTTTGGATCATGATAGTACACTACGTGCAGAGATTATGGATGTTAGTATGCCAAATAAACTCGCTGGGTTAATAGACTTACCTGGACTTTTTTGGCTGTAACTCTTCATTAGCAGCACAAATGTCGACTATTTAAAAAAAGAAGATCAATTCTTATGCAATGGATGAACGAGCTAAGCTTAAAGGTTAGCTGACGAAAAAGTCTCGTGGAGTGAATTTTAAAGCCCTCAACAGTTGAGCTAAGTAAAACATGGCAACAAGCCGCAGCAGTATCTTGTGAAAAGTACCAGCTTAAGACTGTAATACTATCATTTTATCTCTCTCAATTCGCTGTACGTTTCATCAATTGGCAGTTGTGAATTTGCGAGATTGTCACTTCCCTGTAGAACTGGGCACTCGCAAATCACAGCTCACGGTGGAATAAACGTTCAGACGGCTAGTTACTGCGTTTAAAATGAAATAACGCTCACGGAAATTTGCTACTTACCCTATAGCTGAATGCAAATCGAGTAGGTTCGGAAAAGAAGAAGGAAAAGTCGGGTGGTTAATAAGGAGGTTTGGTGTTGGAAAGTAAACAAAGCTCGAGCGTGCGTGTGTGCGTGTACTATGCCAATGATATATCATAGGGGTTGTGACAACCGTGGCACATAACACGTAAATTGCAACATGGATGGTCACGGGCGCTCGTATTACATTTCACAGCGTGTCACACCTCAGCCGTTTTGTAGCACAGCAAAAAGCGTTGCGCCTAAACTGAATCAGAGACACCCATCCAATCTATACTCCCAATGTTTACTCGTGTTAATGTTTATGGTTAACACTACACACTCGCTCATGTATTCAGCATTTGTATATTAGTATTTGACGTCCGTTCTTATTTCATTTTTTGTCTTTAAACCCCTTTTTCGTAACTTTTCCCCCCTACTCTTCACCTCCAACGTTTTGTTTGTTCTTCTTACCATCGTTGAGTGTTGAGTGCATACCCTATTTTTTTCCAGTAACATATACCCCTCATCTTATAACTTCAACAGTTTCTAATGCCACCAAACGCAGTAAATGAATCTCCACTATCTAGTATTACAGCGGTAGCTGATGATATTATTCCAAGTGAGCATAGACTTCAATCTGGCGCAGCCTCGCCTTCTGGTCACTCGGTTATTTCCGGCGACCTGAGCGACGACGCTCTTTCGCCTGCTGACAGCCAAGGGCCCACCACAAAGAAGGAACTATGGGGTTGGTTTTCATATTCTTGGGCGTCGGAACCCTTTATTGTCAGTGCTGTTGGAACATACGTTCCCATTCTTCTTGAACAGTTTGCTCGTGATAATGCAGTTCTTGCAGATCAGCATAACATCCGTTGTGGTGCAACCCTACCTGGTGACAACTTTGTCAACGGAACACAGCCGGGCTTGATTCCACCAGGAAATAACGACCCAAGTGGATCTCAGAAATGTGTTGTTCAAGTTTTCGGTCATTATTATATCGATACCTCATCATTTGCATTATACACCTTTTCTCTTAGTGTTTTGGTCCAAACATTGGTGGTAATCTCAATGAGTGGTGCCGCGGATCGTGGAAAATTTCGCAAGAAACTTTTGGTTTGGTTTGCAGTTATTGGTGCCTTTTCAACGTGTGGATTTGTTGCTGTTACGCAGACGCATTATATGGTTTGTGCTATTCTGGCTATAATTTCAAATTCGGCTTTTGGTGCGGTTTCTGTGTGTGGTAACTCGTTCTTGCCAGTGATTATTAGAAATCATCCTGATGTGCTGGAGGCTGCAAAGAAGGTGAAGCAACTCTTGGCGGCAGCTTCTAAGGATGATAACAATAGAAACAATGGTAATAGTCAGTCTAATGGCAATCAAAACCCCTCTCAGCAAGAGAGACATGATGACCCTACCGAGTCGGATAGCTTACTGGAGAGTGTCGGTCCTACTATTCATCCTTCTGAACACCCACACTTTATTGCTGTATCTTCCAAGCTTTCAGGAATGATCAGTGGAAGAGGTGTCGCTCTTGGTTACATATCTGCATTATTGGTACAAATCGCCACAATTGTTATTATCAAATCCACAGGATCCTCAACTTATTCTTTAAAACTTGCCGTTTTCTTGGTTGGTATCTGGTGGCTTGTTTTCCAGATTCCTGTATCCCTGTTGCTCCGATCCCGACCTGGACCTCCTCTTTCTGCTACCACCCATGTTCATGAGCACAAATCACTTTCACACAGGTACTGGAAGTTTATGATGACCATTACTAATGGTGGATACGCATACATTTCCTATGGTTGGTCTACACTTTATGCCACATTCAAGGAAGCTCGTCAAATGAAGGACGTTGCTATTTTCCTTGTTGCTTGGTTTATGATTTCTGATGCTGCCACTACAATCAATTCTGCTGCAGTACTTTTTGCAAAGACGGAATTACAGATGTCTGCGCCATCTCTGGCTGTTATTGGCGTTATGGTTGTCTTTTTCGGTATCATGGGTGCAACATTCATGCCAAAGTACATTGCACCCCGACTTGGTTCAACAAACCCAGTACGAGGCATCATGTTTGTTGTAATTCTTGCGTCATTCATTCCCATTTATGGTATTCTTGGATTTTTTACAGAGCATTTGGGTTTGAGACATCCTTGGGAAATGTATGTTCTCGCTGCCTGGTATGGGTTTGCGCTGGGTGGTCTTAACACTCTTTGTCGATCAGTTTTTTCCATGCTGATTCCCAAGGGTAAAGAAACTACATTTTTTTCTCTGTTCTCTGTCACAGACAAAGGCTCTTCGATTGTTGGTCCGTTTGTCACGGGGCTGATTACTGACAGAACTCATAACATTCGATATACATTTTATTTCTTGTTTGTGTTGATGTTATTTCCAAGTGTTGTGCTTTACTGGCTTGATGTTGAAAGAGGAAGAAGAGAAGCTTTGTACTTGGAACACATTGATGTTGCTGAAGATGATACTGAGTGATTTGATATTTTATTTGCATTATATATGAATTGATTAATAATAAATTGCTTAATAGCTATATTTATAGTTCTTGTAATAAATTTGATTCAAGTTTGATAAAGTTCGAGGACTTTTTGAGGGGCAGTAGTAGTGGGTGCGTTCGAGAACAGTAAAAGGCAAAGGCAAAAAGCATAGTATGCTGTTACAGAAAACACCATAGCTTTTACTTGTTGGTTCTTGATGTCTAAATTTAATGAGACCAGGTAGAATCCCATTGCCAATAATGTAAAGATGACAATTATAGTTGGGGAGATTCTCCACAAGCAATGGCCCAACACCAGCAACTTGCAAATGAGTTTCAATCTTGTGTTACCTTTGGTGACGTTGACATAGTATGGAACCAAATATTCAAGAGGGGTGACTCGTTCCTCGACGTTTTTTAGAGCTTCCTTAACTTGGTCGTAAGTAGATTGGCCTGAGGGCTTGGAATTTCCCCAAGACCTTGCTGTTTTTCTGCCTTTGGGATACATGTCGGTTGCTGAGAGAGGGTAGATGTTCTGAAAAGATGAAAAAACGGAGTTTGCTGTGATTTTATACTGCTCATGAGAAGTAGCTGTTGGTATTGATACACATTTTGATTCCAGACTTGATTTCAAAGAGGAAAGTTTAACAAGCCTAGTTTGTGATACACTCAAGACTAGATAGCAGCCGCACAATTTCAATATGGGCTGAAACTGTTGCTGTCTGGGCTGTCAATGGTTTTTTCTTGATCAAAAGCTCATAGAAAGTATATAATTTTGGAAATTAAAGGTAAAGAGAAGCTTGGAATGTTTTGATTTGCAAATTACACATGTATGTCTACGATTTTATAGTTTACTTTTGAGCAGGATTGGGAAATGTATTCGAATTAGGAATGCCATATAATGCGTAATTAGCACTCGTAAACGTGATTAGTATCTTAGCGTTAGAATATACAACCATTGAATTTAGAGGTATGAATCGATGATTGTATCATAATCTAAAGAGTTTCATTGAGTTTCATTGAGTTTCAAAGAATTTTTGCTCAGCGTAAACAATAATAACATGTATTTCCCTGATTGCCAATTCTTTAAGATAAGACCTAGTGACTATCACATGACACCAAGCACAAGCAGCCCGTACATACTAATCGCAAGTCTCGCTACCTAACCGATTCCTGCAACATTAACCTTCGATACCCCGCAAAACATAGTCATGCTGGTATTCTCTTTTATGTGAATTGGTCAATTAAACAGCAAAGAGCGGCCTCGAAGCCTCAAAGCCTTTCCTAAACCCCTGGAGGTGCTTTTTAGCCATATGTAGTGAAAACTCTGGGGTTTGAGACGAGCCGACATACAGGCTGATAGCCCCACTCTCCGGTACCGGGATTGTCATTTTTTTTTGGCGTATTTCATTAATCAAACAAGCACGCACGAGACAAGGCATGCTGCTCATCGGTTACTGTGTCGCTGTGTTTGTTTTGATCCAAGTCGTGGGCTGGGTGGGTTAAGCTGATAAGCACTTCTGAAGCTCATGAGCTGGTATCAGGATGTATCATCGGGTCGACTGCAATTCTGCCACTCGCCGCCAGCACAGGTCGGCTTTTCACGGCATTAACACAGCGCTAGTTGAGCAGAAGGCGCCGAGTTTGATTCAATTGAGTTCGTGTCTATACCCGCGCGTTAGATGTGTATCACAGTTGGATACGGATTTAATGGGCTCAACAACACACAAACCAAGCAGAACGAACAACCACACCCTACATTAATGTCGATGTTGATTAATATTGATTAACATTGATTAACATTGATTAACATTTACTATTTACCATTTATCCAAAGGAAATGAAGCTGCATTCGTGAGATCTATGACTACTCGCTGATCCAGCCAATCAGATGCAGCCATTTATCAGCACAAACCCTAATACACAGAAGCAAAAAGCGCAGCAACTACGGGCCGATCGCTGCACTTCCCAAAACGGCAAAAGGCCTGAACCGGCGGCCGATTCCCAGCCCCAAACCTCGCAAGCTTGAGGAAAACCCGCAGTTCCAAGCCTTTTGAGCACAGTCCCTGGCCTTGCCAGATACCCCAGACAGGTTTTGCTCCAGCGTGTTCTCCCCGCTATCCACGTATTTCAAGGGTTTTAAAATTTTTCGCTGCGTTTGCCGTTGGGGTTTCTGACGATTTTGAACAATTTAGTTGACTCATCATCATCGGCATTTAGATTTAGATATAAATATATTCTCATTTCCTGCGTCCTTTCTTCTTCTTCTTTTTCTCCCTTTCCTTTTTCATTATTTCTTTGTTTTCATTTCTCACCTTCCTTTTTTTAATCAATCTTCATTATTTAATTGATTCTTTTCATAATGCCCTCTACAAAATCTCCTAAAACCCTTTACGACAAGGTCTTCGAGGACCACATTGTCCACAGTGACGAAAACAATACCCACCTGATCTTCATTGACCGTCATCTTGTCCACGAAGTCACTTCCCCTCAAGCTTTCGAGGGTCTTAAGAATGCCGGCAGAAAGGTCCGACGAAAAGACTGCACTCTTGCTACCGTCGACCACAACATCCCTACCACTTCCAGAAAGAACTTCAAGAGCACTGCAAGTTTTATCGATGAGGACGACTCTCGTCTCCAGGTCGTTACTCTTGAACAAAATGTTAAGGACTTTGATGTCCGATATTTCGGCATGACCGACAGCAGACAAGGTATTGTCCACGTTGTTGGCCCTGAACAAGGTTTCACTCTTCCCGGTACTACCGTCGTCTGTGGCGACTCACACACATCCACCCACGGTGCTTTTGGCGCCTTGGCTTTTGGTATCGGTACTTCTGAGGTTGAGCATGTTCTCGCTACCCAAACCCTAATCCAATCCAAGTCTAAGAATATGCTTATCCAAGTCAATGGCAAGCTCAAGCCTGGTATCACCTCTAAGGATTTAATCCTCCACATTATTGGCCAAATCGGTACCGCTGGTGGTACTGGCATGGTCATCGAGTTTGCTGGCGAAGCTATCCGCAATCTTTCTATGGAAGCTCGTATGTCCATGTGCAATATGTCTATCGAGGGTGGTGCTCGTGCCGGTATGATTGCTCCTGATGAGACTACATTCAAGTACATTAAAGGCAGACCTTTGGCTCCCGTCGGTGCTGAGTGGGACAAGGCTCTTTCATACTGGAAGTCTCTTTATTCCGATAAGGACGCTCATTTTGATACCGTCGTTGAAATTGAAGCTGAAAGCATCATCCCTACTGTCACTTGGGGTACTTCTCCTCAGGATGCTCTTCCTATCAATGGTAAGGTCCCTGACCCCGCAAACTTTTCTGATCCTATCCGCAAGGCTGGAATTCAGCGTTCCCTTGAGTACATGGGTCTCGTTCCTAATACTCCCTTGGAAGATATAAAGGTTGACAAGGTTTTTATTGGTTCTTGCACAAACTCCCGTATTGAAGATCTTCGCCTTGCCGCAAGCATTGTTAAGGGCAAGAAGAAGGCTGATTCTGTCATTCGTGCCATGGTTGTTCCTGGTTCAGGTCTCGTTAAGAAGCAGGCCGAGAAGGAGGGCCTTGACCAGATTTTCTTGGATGCTGGTTTTGAATGGAGAGAAGCTGGTTGCTCCATGTGCCTTGGAATGAATCCTGATATCCTTTCTCCCAAGGAACGATGTGCCTCTACTTCTAACAGAAATTTTGAGGGTCGTCAAGGTGCTCAAGGTAGAACACACTTGGTTTCTCCTTCCATGGCTGCTATTGCTGGTATTACCGGCCACCTTACTGATGTTCGTGAATACCTCCCATCTGCTTCTACTTCTGTCACAATTGAGGTTGACAACGATGCTGACTACAACGCTCTTGAGAAGGAGCCAATCCGCCCTGACGAAATCGATATCAATGAAGATGCCCCTGCTCATTCTGCTGCCGCTGCTGAGGAGGTTGATGTCAAGAATGCTAAGCCTATTGGCTCCACCGGTATCCCAGTTTTCAGAATTGAGACTGGTATCGCCTGCCCTCTTAACAAGGCTAACGTTGATACTGATGCCATTATTCCCAAACAGTTCTTAAAGACCATCAAGAGAACTGGTCTTTCTAAGGGTCTTTTCTACGAACTCAGATTTACCAAGGACGCTGCTACTGGAGAGCTGAAAAAGACTGATTTCGCACTGAACGTTGCTCCTTGGGATAAGGCAAAGATTCTTGTTGTTTCCGGTGATAACTTTGGTTGCGGTTCTTCCCGTGAACACGCTCCCTGGGCTCTTGGCGACTTTGGTATCAGATGTATCATTGCCCCAAGTTTTGGTGACATTTTCTACACAAACTCTTTCAAGAATGGTCTCTTGTTAATCCGAGCCCCAGTCGAGATTATCAAGGAGAAGCTGATTCCTATTGCTTCCAAGGGTGGTGAACTTAGTGTCAACCTCGAGACCCAAAGTGTGCTTGATAAGGATGGCAATGTTCTCTATGAGAACTTTGCTATTGATAGCTTTAGAAAGAACTGTCTTCTCAACGGTCTTGATGACATTGGCATCACTCTTCAAAAGGAGACGTACATTCAGGCGTACGAGGAAGTTAGAAAGTCCAAGTTTTCTTTCCTTGAGAGCGATGGTAACGCTATCATTAAGCCTGTCAAGGGTGTTAAGAAGAGTCCATTCGGTGTTACTGCCCAGGAATGGTAAACAATTCAGACGATATAGTCTGTATTGATATTTAAAATGTATATGATATTTTTATGCGCATAAGAACAAGACTATTGTAAATTAGTGAAAAAGTTCCCTTATAATATAATTATTAATTTTTTTTGAAAGACTTTTAAAAGACCAAATTACTTTTCAATTATTATCCCAACCAGGGTAATTTTGATTGATGATGCCGGTTCCCAGATCGTCACCAATCAGCGACGAGTGCTTGCCGAGAAGAAAATTGACAAGGTTCTTTCGCCGTACGTCACAGAAACCCGATATTGAGCTACATACATACACCACTTCATCTTCACCCCCTTTCTTTTTCCTTCCAATCCATTCCTTGAATCCATCCAATTTGGTATATCCAGCCTACATCAGCTTTTATTCTTGATTCACAGCTTGTGTTTCTTAGAAAATACACACTATACACATAAATATACACATATACCACCATCATAAAATATGACCACCCAGACCCCTAAGGAAAAGTTTGAAGCCGTTTTCCCTTCCATTGTCGAGGAACTCGAGTCTTCTCTTAAACTAACCAAGATCGCTCCTGAGGCTATCGAATGGTACAAGAAGAGTCTTGTCTACAACTCGGTCGGAGGTAAGGCCAACCGTGGTCTTTCTGTCATTGATACCTACAGACTTCTCAAGGGCAAGTCCCTTGACGAGCTTTCTGAGACTGAGTACAAGAGAGCTGCTATTCTTGGTTGGTGTGTTGAGTTGGTAAGTAAAGAGTTTACTCGCAGATGTGAGACTGATTTGCAAAAAAGAACCGCGGATTGACGATTTCATTGATGTAACTAACATTATTCATTTAGCTCCAAGCTTACTTCCTTGTCGCTGACGACATGATGGATGATTCCATCACTCGCCGTGGCCAGCCATGTTGGTACCGTGTCCCCAAGGTTGGAATGATCGCTATCAACGACTCTTTCATGCTGGAAGCTGCCATCTACATTCTTTTGAAAAACCACTTCAAGGGCGAGTCTTACTACGTCGACCTCATTGAGATTTTCCACGAAGTCACTTTCCAAACCGAGCTTGGTCAGCTCCTTGATCTTCTCACTGCCCCCGAAGACCACGTCGATCTCGACAAGTTCTCTCTTGAAAAGCACTCTTACATCGTCACCTACAAGACTGCTTTCTACTCTTTCTACCTTCCCGTTGCCCTTGCCATGTACATGGCCGGTGTTTCTTCTAAAGAAGACCTCAAGCAGGCTGAGGACGTTCTCATTCCTCTTGGTGAATACTTCCAGATCCAGGACGACTATCTCGACGTTTACGGTGACCCCAAGGTCATTGGCAAGATCGGCACAGACATTCAGGACAACAAGTGCAGCTGGGTCATCAATGCTGCCCTCAAGATCGTTACCCCTGAGCAGCGCAAGGTTCTTGACGAGAACTATGGCCGCAAGGACGCTGAGAAGGAGAAGGTTGTCAAGAAGCTTTTTAACGAATTAAACATTGAGAAGATTTACCTTGACTACGAAGAGAAGGTTGTCTCTGAACTCCGCACCAAGATTTCCCAAGTTGACGAGTCCAGAGGCTTTAAGGGTTCTGTTCTTGAAACCTTCCTCAACAAGATTTACAAGAGACAAAAGTAAACTCGTCTTGAAATGATTTTTTTTTGGCAGGCCATTTATTTGGGACTGCTGGATTTTTAGATTTATAAAGAAGAAAAAAATTGTGTTTTTAATAGTAATCGTGTATACATAATTGTGTAATTAATATCTGTAGTTTTATTATATCCTTAATAATTTGTAAGAGACTTTTGATGTAAAATCAACCATATTCCATTCAGACTGTTGTGAATGCGGCTGTAAAGTAAAAAAAAAAAAGCCTTTATGATTCACTTACATCCTAAAGAGTATAGGGCATGAACAGAGATTGATTCATTTTCTTAATAAAAACAGGTCCTCATTGAAATACATATAAACTTTTTTTCAAATTATAACCAATAATGTACATTCTAAAATTAAAAAAAACTTTTAAAATCAAAAACAAAAAAATCAACACAAATATAAACAAAAAAAAAAAAAACACATGAATATATAAAACAAAAAATTCAATTCAATTCCTTCTTAAGATTCAGCAACTTCAGCAAAAAACTGTCTCAAAACCAACGACAAAACATTTGGCAATTCTCTAATTTCCTTCACAATGATATAGTACTCAAATGGGAAATGATCCAAATATCTTGAAATCTTCATATCTCCCGTATCGGCATCGTACTGAACATCCTTCATTTCCAAAATAGATCCCTGGTTGTTGATTCCGTCAACAATCACAAACACCATCATGATACGCTCTTCACGGGCCTTTCTGACAAGGCGCTGAAGAGTGTCGTGGCTTTCACACATACCATCAGAAATAATGATTTCCAGTCGCCAAAGATCGCCACCAGAACTAGAAGAGTGGCTATTGGCAGCAGCATCTTCAAACAACCCAATAGACTTTTTAACAAGCTGCTTGACGTCCGTCTTGGTTTGTTGGAATCCAAACCATTGGAGTACATGCGCACCAGACTCAGATCCAAAAGGTCGCTCAAATGGATGCACAACCTGTGTATCTTCTCCGAATCTGGCAATCGCCAACTGTCCAGCTTCTAATTGTGTCAAGGCTTTGGCAATAAGTGCAATCGATTGGAAGGCCAGCTTGCTGGATTGTGACTCGGCCATTGACTTGGAATCATCCACAGCAATCATAATCTGGTATTGACGCTTGCTTGGCTTGGTACGTCTCATCCAAATCTTATCCTTCTTGAACTGACTTGCAATATAAGGAATGATGCGCTTCATGTTAAGTCGCTTACCAGTCTTGAAATCTCCTCGAAGCTTGGTAGCCTGTGTGGGTTCCAAAATCAGGCGAAGCTGTTCAGTCAAAGCCATAGATGATTCCTGGACAATATTCTCAGTCTTCTGCCACAATTCACGAGATTCTTCAATGGTACGAGATGGCTCAAAGCCGTGCTCAGCGCCATCAAAAAATGGGTCATCGACGTCTTGCATTTCGATATCTTCATCATCTTTAATATCTTCGACAGCATGAGAACCACCAAGCTCTTCTTCATCATTCTTGGAACGTTCTCCGACAATAGAACTAGCATTCTGAGACATATCAGTAGCTTGCTCGCCATCAGGCTTTTCGTCTTCGTGAGCATCGGGCATATCCTCATCAGCATCTGGATCATGGAGTTCGGCAGCCGCCTCTTCAGGATTCTGTTCGTCCTTTTCATCCTCCTCAATCGCCATACTTTCATCAATACGTTGGTGGTGGTCATGTGAAGCTGCTCCAAGTGCTTGAGTATCGTTAGCAGAACTCTCACCGTCCATATGTTCAAAGTCATCAGGGTTTTGGTTGGCAGATGAAGTCTCTTCATCGTCTTGAGGAGCATCAGACTGTTCCTTTATCTCCTTCTTACGATTGTAATACTCCTTGGCAACGTCACCAAGTTGCTTCATAGACTCTTCAACATCCTTTCTAGCCTGATCTTCAGCACCTTGCTCTTCGTCATTTTCGGGCTTAGGCTGATCCTCGTTATCTTGGGTAGCATCTGTTCCACCGCCAGTGTCCATGTTCTTCTGTTCATCTTCAGTATCATGGTTCTCGCCTTCTCCTTGCTTGTCGGCAGACGTCTCTTGAGCAACTGCATTCTCATCGTTTGCTTGATCGTTCATAGCTGCTTGGTCGGGACCATCCAATCCTTCAAGATCTTCCTTCATCGAGGTGTCTGGTTCGGGCTGGGTGTTTTCTCCAGCTTCAGGTTCATCTTCTTCATTAACAACTTCGCGTTCCTTTTCACTACCTTCTTCTTCTTCGTCCTCATTTTGGTTATCTTCATTATCGTCCGCGGGGTCACCCGTTTCGATTGCTTGAGCGTCATTGATTTCGTCGTCGTCATTCTCATCACCCTCATTGTCGTCACCTTCGGTTTCGCTCAAATCAGCACCCTTTGAGTCATCTTCTTGATCTTTACTTTTTTGGTTCTCTTCCTCCATATCATCGTCCCCATCTTCCATCTCGAGATCGTCGTCAAGATCGTCATCCATTTCTTTATCGTCATCATCTTTTCCTTCACCATCCAGATTCATATCGTCAGGAAGATCAAGAACATCTGATTCTGGAACATCATTATCGAGCTGTTCACCTTCATTATCGTTTGTGACTCCGTCTTCTTGCTCAGCAACATCCTCTTCTTCGTCTTCTTCACCATCTTCGCCGTCTTTGTTTTCGGTTTCCCCTTCTTTCTCATCGTTGTTTCCTTCTTGTTCTTGCTCTTGACCTGTAGATTCCTCATCATTGGCCTGCAAATCGTCACCAGACTTGTTCTGTGGCATATTATCAGACTCTTTTTCTTTCTCATTAGGATCATTTCCCTCTTCGTCCCACATCTTTTCATCAATAGCATTTGGATCCAAATCATCAACATCACCTACTTCGTCATCCATTTCATTTTCGTCGTCCTCATCATCACTTTCTTCGTCATCTGATTTGTTTTGGTCTGGTGCATCTTCTAACTCGCCAGCCATATCACCTTCCATTTCGACAGCGTTGTCCTCTTTGTCATCGTCTTTGTCGTCGTTCTTCTCTTGGTCCTTATTTTCAGTTTGAGCATCTTCAGTCAATCCTTCATCCTGTTCAATGTCGTCATTGTTGCTTTCACCTCCTGCACCAT
Organism: Magnusiomyces fungicola; assembly: GCA_900654225.1. Taxonomy (NCBI): domain Eukaryota; kingdom Fungi; phylum Ascomycota; class Dipodascomycetes; order Dipodascales; family Dipodascaceae; genus Magnusiomyces; species Magnusiomyces fungicola. Next base: position 2,800,530 of record CAACAH010000004.1, read on the forward strand.
CACCTAATCCGGTACCTTCAGAAGTAGTTTCAGTGTCCTTATCCTTAGACTCTTCTTGTGGTGTGCAAAAGCCGTTTGTGGAAATACTATACAACGCGTTCATTAAAATATAACCAGTTTTATTGGTTCTGTTCATATTGTGAATGAGCTTGCTCTGAATCAACTCACAAAGAGACTGATACTCCTTTAAGAATGGTACAAGTGTACCAACCAATGCAGTAACCTTAGAAGACTCCTTCGAAGATGAAGATGCTATACGGACAGCCATCGAAATGACTTGACGGATAGATTCAAAAATCTTTTCCTGATGAAGCTGGCGAGAATATGTGATCAATCGAGCTTGAGACTTGACAAACCAGTTTTCACTTTCCATATTGATCTCATCCTTGGAGGTGCTAACGATGCTTTGGATAACTACCATGATAGATTTGGAAAGATCAACAACCTTTTCATCAAATTCTTCAGTAGTGGGTGTAGAAGTAACAGAATTTATAACAACAAAATCTTCATTGATATAAAGCTGTTGTTGAGAAATCCATTGAATAATGATCTCAGCAATATAGCCCAAGGCAGTATTGTTATCCTTCCAATTTTGAAGATCGTCTTTGGAAGTCTGCAAATCAGATTTGAATTGGGAGAGTAGGTCACCAAACGAAGCAGTAACAATATTGCTGTCAACCAAAGGAGCATACCTTTTGAAGCGGACGCTGAGATCAACAAAGCGGTCTGAAATGTCTCTAAACACCGTAGTTTCGTATGGAGGAAGTTTTCCGATAGCAGCAGCGGTTTCACAAGATTCTATGGCAAATGTTGCAAACTTAGGAACCCAAGAAACTATTCTTCTTGCTTGGTCAATTGTAGCTAATGATTCACCAGATTGGATATTGTCGTCGGTATTGAATAATAAGGCAATGGAAGATATCACAGCTTCCAATGTTTCTAACGATTTGTTGGCCTCCAAAACAGTACCGACATAGGTTCTATGTTGCAGCATGACTGATAAAAGATTTTCAGAAAGAGCTAAACCACGCTGAAGGTCAGCAGCTGGTGCATCGCTAGCAGCTGTTATGGCAGCATTTCTCAGTCTAGGAATCAAATCCAAAATTTTGTAAAAGTATGTGTTACTCTTTCCAATATTCATTTCAGAAAGCGATGGAACAGAGGCCATAAGTGAGCTCATGAAAGCCTGCTTCTCTTTGACATCAGCACGGACTGTTGTCTTTAATCCAGATTCGCGCAACTCTTTAATAGCAGCTGTCAAAAGAGAGGCCTTTTCCATTCGCAAAGATGAAACATCCTTCTTAGTTTCCTCATTCATAACCTTAGGCGTAGCGTCACGTAACCTGTTCATATTAGAAATCATATCTGATGCAAATTCCTCCAAGTCGGGAAGGTGCTCTTTCTCAACCTTCAAAATGAATCTGTGCATAGTGGTGGCAGTCTGCTCAATATCTCCAAGGTGTTGAGGCCTAGCTTCCCACAAGGTTAGTTTCTGGGCAGCCTCCAACTGTCGAGAAATACTGTTATAGCTGGTGGAAGAGGGGAGCTCAAAAGCATTAAGATTAGCAGAATCAGCTTCAGGCAAAGAATCAAGACCGGCAGACGCAATATGTTCAATAGACTCATTCAAAGCTTCACGGTATTTTCGAATAATTCTATGAAGCTTATAATGAGAGTGACGGGAGCTTTCTCTCAATGCACGAACAGTGGTGTCCTTCCAGCGAATCAAATCAATAACATCTTTGATCTCCTTCAAAAGTTTCTTGCGGGCTTCAGCAATATGAGTATCAACTTTCTTAGATAAAGGCTTGTAGAAGTTGATGACATTCTTAATGCTTTCAGATGTTTTGGCTAAAGCTGGGACATCCTTACTTGAAATCTCTGTATGCTTTGCAAATGCATGTAGTAATTTCATCTTAGTAGCAAATTGGCCATATCTGGATCTATTAATAAAGGTAGATAAGCTCTGGACAATCTGGGAGCCAACATCTTGTTTATCCTCATCATTCTCATCCTGCTCTTCAGTATTACCAAACAATAACTCAAACACACTGAACCACTCTTTGCTCATGTGCTTAATAGAGTTGTGCTCTTCCAACTCCAACAACTTTGGGTGAGATGATAACTCAATTTTGCGGATATCAATAATGATAGTGGAAACATCTTGAGAAAGATTTTTAACAGAGTAATCCTTACTAGCTGATCGTTCCCAGCCATCAAGAAGTTCATAAATTTGTTCAACCTTAACCAGATACCTACCAATAGGGGAAAGTAAAGGCAAAGCAAGAATATCTTCACAGTCCACTTGAATGTGTTGTAAAGTAGCATGCTCAGGCCAAAGCTCCAAGTATTTTTCAATCTGTGACTTGATTTTCAACGCCAAAGAAGTAAATCTACTTGTTTCGTTGGGAAGTGGGGAGTGGTAAAAATCAAAGGGAATATCTTCAACACTAGAAATATCCTGTCCAGTTGCAGTTTGGTGCAAGGCCTTAGTAATAGCGGGAAGAACTCGAACCAACTCAGTTGTTGAGAATTTTTCTGGCATATCCTTTGCACATTTCTTTAAAATCTTGATGTTTCTAGTAATAACGTCGGAAATAGAATACGTTGAATCGCTAAACATGTGAATATAGAGCTTTAAGAGATCAAAATGAACATCTTCATTTTTGATCTTCGTAGCTTCCTCAAGAGATATGACATCTTCATAATCTGGAAACATACGCTTAAAGTCTTCTTCAACTTCATCTTCACTATTGTCCTTATAGATGGTTTGCTTTGCTGCTTCTTCAGACTCATCCTTCATCACGCTCAATGACCATTTGTAATAAAACGAGCGGAAAACGAAATTTGTAATCTCATCCAGAGAGCCTGTAAGCTCAGAACATTCAGTTTTTTGAATCAAGTCTGTGGTTCCAAGAAGACACAAGAGCAAGGGATTGCTGATGTCATCTGAAATATTGGTAATTTCACCTTTGACGGAACTGAAGACGTGTGAGAGCTCGCTAATATCCAAAATCTTAACGGGGTCAACAATATCGTATGGATTGAAGACACTTTCATCAGCAATGCTTGAAAAAATGTCCAAACCTAACTTGAGAGAGTAAACGAAAGAGTGAAGAACAGATGTGATATCAGCATATTGGCGGAAGTTAGTGCTCATTCTAACAATGAATTGAGTAGTGTTACGCTGAATATTTTTGATTTGATCCAAATTAGATGATATATCACTGGCAGGATCAACTAGCGCCAAAATTAAATCTTCTGGAATAGAAGAAAGAAGAGAATGCCATTCATCATAAATTAAGCCAATTTGAGAAACAGATGGACGGTAAAATAGGGGCGTATCTTCAAGTGAAGGTTGAGGTAAGCGCTCCTCCCATACTTTTTCAAGTTCAACGTTCTCGGGGCTGATGAAAACAGACTTAAGGTAACTCCAGCATGCAATCACCTCGTCACTAAAGGCCTTCTGTGAAGCCGATCTATCGTAAGTAACATGCTGATGAATAGCTGGATCAACTGGAATGTTAGGAACGTATAAAATCAGCATTCCTAAAGCAAAGAATATCCAAGCCCTAGCAATCGCCTGTTTAGAAGTTTCATTGGATAAGTATTCTAGGGATGGAGAGATATATTTCTCAAACACACTAACAAATGCAACATTGTCACTGACTGAGACTTGCCCATAAAGTTCCAAAATCTGATTGCTATCCAGCTCTGATACAAGTTTAGGAAGCTGCTCAATGCTAATAGAATGAACTTCGACAAACTGTAAAATTGTGATATAAAGCAACTGAGCAAATTGAGACAAGTGATTTGAAACGAGATGCTGTGATTGATTTACAACGAGCTCTGCAAGAGATTGGAAATCCAAAAGCGTCTGACTGCGGTCTTGAGAAGCAGCCGTGTCTACCACGGAGGTACTGGTCAGAAGCGTATGTCCAAGGCGGTTATTGACAATGTCTGTACCACCAAAACTAAAATTAATGCCATCATACTCCCACAGTGTATCAAATAATGGAGGGTATGGTGAAAGAAGGGCTTCACGATCAAGTTCAGCAAGATGTGAAGTAGAATACTTGGCATTATAAGCCAGACCAGAAAGAATATTGAAGGCATATTTCTTAAAAGATGGGTCTAATAGAGCCGATAGTTCAACAAGTTTTCCAACGCTAGAAAATGCTCCATCAAAGTAGTGACGTCGCTGAACTTCGAACTTTGAAGCCTGTTGCTGTAGTAATTCAATTCCAGATTCAAGTCTTTCAATTAGATCATCGAGATCTGAATTATCACTATCAGAAATCAAAGCAGCGTGAATAGTCTGGGTAATTGAAGTCTGTACTGAACGAATAGTATCCAAAGAATTAGAGAAAAGAGCCGCAGAAACAGAATCAAATTTCTGAGAAATCTCCAAAACACGTTCATAACGTTGCCATGAGTTCAATGAAGATGGCACCTTCTTATGGAAATGAGACCAAAGAATAGTCATAGATGTACCAGTAGTTAACTCCAATTGATAGCCAAATTCATCAACAGCTTTTCTGAAATCTGGTATCCGCTTTTCAAAAAGAGCAATATCCTTGTTCTTCTCATACCAATTTTCTAACAACCCACGATAAACAGGGAACTGACTTTCATCAGTTGATGCAGCAGTTGTTAATGAGGTTAAATCTGTCATAATCTGTAAAAGTATCAGCATAGAAAACAATGGTTCCTTTAAATCGGAAACGTTTTCAGTCATTATGATGTAAATTACGCCGCTAATGAACTTGTTTAAAGAAGATATGATAGCATAAACGTCAACCTTGGCAACATTTTTAATGGGCTTATTGAAATGTTGTGCAGCAGCTCTTTCTAAATAGTTGAAAGAGGATGGCTTCAAGGTTTGGACGTTGGCTTCACATCTATCCAAAGCAGCCCTGGTTTCATTCAAAAGAGGAACAGAATATAAGAGTACAGCAACGTCTGAGGGTGTAAGACCTTTCTGGCTAGAAGGTGTCTTAAACGCCAAATATGAATTGACAACTGGATTCATTAACTGTGACGAAAGAACGCTAGATCCAACAGATGAGGAGTCAGAAAAGCTTTCCAAAGTGCTATCAAATGGCGTTGAAAGAATAAGAGAAAGATATGAAGCAAAAGATGAGATTCTCTCCTTTTCCTTGTCTGAATAATATCCTAGCTTTTGAACGTTTGAGAGCCACCGTGGAACATACTCTGTATAATTGCGAGGAATTAAACCAATCTCCAAAGAAGTAGTAAATGTGTTCATTCTATCACAGAAAGTATTGGAATCTTCAAGCAACGAGAAAATACGGGAAATAGCGTCACTAGCCTTGAGTAAGGAAGAACTTGGCAATGAGGCAGTCTTTAAAGAAAGAGAGGACAACTGAGAATCAAGTGACTCTTCAACAGAAGGTGATTCCAATTGAAGTAATTGGCGATCAAAAGAAGTAGCTCTCACATTAAGTGAATCAAGGAAGAGCTCTGCACCACGGTTTCGCATAGCACGAGAAAGTTCGCCATATCTGGGATCCATAGTCAAAAAGAGTCTAAAGTCTTTATGAGGCTTGACAACACGAGGTTCTCCGTTTGAAAGAGAGCATTCATTAACAATAAGAGATCCATTTGGCTCTAATAGAGAGTTGAGGCGATCAAGAACGGAGGGATTGCAAAGATTTGCATTATCCAAAACCAACCATTTTCCGGTTTCAACAGCCTGAAGTAATGTTCCATCAAACCATTCAAATCGTGCCTGGTTAACAATAGATAGTTTTTGCTTACCGTCTTGGAGTCGGTTCAAAAGGGGAATAAGCTCTTCTTGATGCTCCTCGCACTTTTCAATAGCATCACCCAAAATCTCAATCAATTTAGTCACAGATTCTTCAGAGATTGTAATATTCTGAGTGAAAACAAGAAGATCCAATAAAGAATGAGAATCAGAAGAAGTCTTAAAATAGTTGCAAGTGGAACGCATGCACACAGACTTAATCTCATTGATAATGACTGAGCACTTCTGAATCATATCAACTTGATCAAATCCACCTAAAAGATCCATACTATCAATGTCACCATTCATGGCAAATTCTTCAAGTTCAGCACCTGTAACTTGAGCAAGGTATCTAACAAGATTGGTTTTACCAGAGTTTGTGGGACCAACAATAATAAGAGGCCATGAATTATTGATACAAGTGATTGCAGTCTCCAGTGCTTGGATGTTACACTGGAGTGGTAGAATGTTGCTGTAAACTGGTTCACGAAGAGAATTTCTAAGAACGCATGTGTGCCCAGCTTGAAGGTATTTATCACTGAGTTGGAAAAATTCAGATCTCTTAGTGAATGGGCCAAAGTGTTTAGTGTAGATATTTTCAACAAATTCCCTGTCTAACTTTGTTCTAAATCTGTCCTTAGCAATGATGTCAATGAATTCTTCTGGTCCATAACCAGATGATAATGGGTCAGAGCTAGTAAGAAGTTTAAGCCAACGCATAGTATCTCTCAAATTAAACTCATATGGTGATCCAATATGGCCAAAAGAGCGCTTAACTGCAACTTCGGTATCTAATTCAAGAATGAAACTGATCATTTTATCGATAACATCAGTAGGAATCTGAGGATATAAATAACCAGAGATCATCTTCAGGTCATCGGTTGAAAGAATATCAATGTAGACCACAGTGAAACGATTAACAAAAGACTTTGGAAGACCCTTTCTACCACCACCCTGATATTGTGGATTTTGAGCAGCAAAAACGGTAAAATCTGGATGACATTTAAAGGTTCTATCCAACTCAGGAATGTAAGTTTCACCACGATGATCTAGACAGGCATTTAAACCTTCCAGAACTGACTGACTGGCCAAATTCATCTCGTCCAAAAGAACCCATCCACCTTCTTGCATCGCATGTAAAAACGGAGCATCTCTCCAAACAAATTGATTGGTACCCTCTCCCTCAGCCGGCGAATCAGAACCAAAAAGATCAATTAAGTCAGTTTGCTCGGAAAGATTAATACGGGTAAGTTTATGGCCAGTGACTTCAGCAATAGCAGTAATCAAACTGGTCTTGCCAACACCGGGACTTCCTTCAAGAAGCAAAGGCTTTTTAACTTGCATACCTCTAAGAACTCTCATTGCATTTACAGCAGTCGTGGGAGCTTGAAGGTTAAAAGAAACATCGGATGAAGCACTAGTTCGTGGAAAAGAAAATGGGCCAACACTGACATTATCATCTGTAACACTGACCAAAAAGTTTTCAATATAAGATGGCACAAGATCTTTCTGCAAAAGTTTGGAGAGCATTTTAACACAGTCTAACTTTCGTGCCTTCAGGAGCTCAGGAGTCTCAGCCAGTGCTGCAGATGCATTGGTACCAATGGAATCAATGAAAACCATAGCGGCACCATGTAGAATACTGAGCTCATTTCCAATTGAAGGTGCCAATTTGTTAGAGAAGTCAGCCCAAGCAAGCATATCACGAAGAGAGATCACACCGGAGGAGGCATCACCAGCACCATAAATCTTTCCAAACCATTCAGCAAATTCAACGAAATATTTTCCGAATGGTTTAATATCGCCTTGAAGCTTTGAAGTGATAATTTGAAGAACATCATCCATATCCTCCATGGATGGAACCCAAATCTCGGTAAAACGGTTTCGGAGAGCAGGTGATAGCTCCTTCTTTCCATAATCACCACCAGGATTCATTGTAGCAAAAAATTGAAACCCGTTAGACGCCGTAATTGAGCTATCCTCTGAGCCCTTCTCAGCAAGTAGGATTGTACGTTCGGGCTCCAAAACACTATTCAATCTTTCAAGAACGGAATCGTCAGCTAGAGAGATTTCATCAAGAAGGAAAAAGTCACCAGCCTTCATTGCCTGAATCAAACTACCATCAGACCACTCAAAGAGAACTTTAAGGTGGTTCTCAAGCTCTTCAATTTGTTCAACAATATTTGAATCAAAGTCTGACTTGTCAGCCAGTTCATAAACAGCCTGGAGTTCCTCAAAAGAGCCAGATTGGCCCAATAGTTCGGAAAATAGCGACTGAAGATGTTCCATAACTTCCGATCTATTTCTAATAGGACGTTGAGAACCAATGATATCTCCGGTTTCTGTGTTTTGGTGTGCATTGACAATGTGAAGAGACTTCCCATCAGCCTGGGCTAAAATTTGACAAATAGTTGTTTTACCACAGCCAGTTTCACCGACCAAAATGACAGGTTCGTTATTTATAAGAGCCTGAGAAACAAGAACAGCAAGCTTCTTCATTCCCTTGGTCCACACGATGTCTGTTGATTTCTCAATAATAGAGGTTGGTTCCAGTTGTCGGTAAATAGCCTCAATGTCAAGTTTCACACGCATAACCTTTTCAAGAACCTCTTTGACAACCACGCGCTCTTCTTTCTTGCGAACTCTCTCGCCAAGAAGCATATAGCCGTTCATTGCAAGTTGTTCATATCCAATAGCCTCACGTTCAGCCCATCGGAATAAATCACGAAGCGTAGCAAATGAATTTTTCTGTTCAAAAACACGAGTAGATTGTCTGTTAACTGAGAGCTGCCGATAGACCTCGACAATCTTTTTGGAATAGCTTGGAGCAATATGGCACCTTTGAGTTAAAATGTCTTCTAGCTCACTTTCAGGTATATCATCGAAATGAAGCTCCATAAAACGGTTTCTAAAAGCTCGAGAGAGAACCTTTCTACCACCGTAAAGTCCAGGAGGATTTTGAGTAGCAAAAAGCATAAAGTCTGGATGAGGGCGAACAATTTCTTGAGTTTCGGGAATAAAGAGTTCACGGTTGTCATCGAGGAGACGATTAAGAGCCTCGAGAACATCTGTAGGAGCAAGGTTTAATTCGTCGAGAACAATCCAATAACCATTTCTAACAGCTTGAACCAACACACCCTCCTGGAAGGTAAGCTTACCTGCATTATTAGAGACATAAGAACCAAGATATTCCTGCAAGTCGGTGTGCTCGTGGTTATTAATACGAACAAATTTATGGCCAGTCTTTTTCGCGAGATAATTAATCATACTAGTTTTACCACTAGACGTAGGACCTTGGATTAAAATTGGGTATTTTCCACCGGCTGCTGCTCGAGTCAAGTTCATCAAATTCTTTTCAACATATGGAGTAATGATATAATCGGGTTGCTCCTCAGGTTCAAATGCGCCTCTTCGAAGCCAATAATGCTTAAATTGCACGTACTCAAAGTCATCATTAGGATGAGGAGGAATTTTAGACATTACTGATTCAGCGTTCTTTAGCTTGTTAACGGTATACTTTTCGATAATTGGAAGAATTAGTTCGGTGGACTTTTTATCTAGGAGTGTTGAAAAACTCATACAGAAACCTTCGTAAAGAGAACGACGAAGAGTGTAAATAGGGGCAATGTTTGCTGAATATATAAGAGTTCGAGAGAGTGTTCGAATACTAAAATGGGGTTTTTGATTAGCACCGTCAACAATACTATTAGACTCTGAGAGCTTCTTAGCAGTCAGGTAGAGATCAGCAACATCATTGACTACCATAGCATCCGTAATACTAATATGACCAATGTATTTATCAATGATTGCGAGCAAATCACCACGATCCGTATCAGGTGAGTGAACATAAAGCTCAGTAAAACGAGATCGAAGACCAGCAGGGAGGTCACGTTTACCAATATCAGTAGCTGGGTTCATACACGCAAATAATCTAAAATCAGGGTGAGCTTTGATGGACTCCGCATCACCTTTTTCAGAAAGGGTAATAGAAGGAGACTCAGTGAGCAAATCTGATATACTTTCCAAAGTCTCCGGAGAAGCAAGATTAACCTCATCAAGCAATACCCAGTCACCTCTTCGGACAGCCTGGATAAGTGATCCTTCTACAAATGCAAAAAGGAATGATTTATCGCCTTGCTTTGCTTGAATCTCAAATTTGTCAACCTCCTCGGAAAAGTCGTTCCATTGCTTTTCAAGTTCTGTCTTATCCATCGTAGAGGTTTTTCTCTTCTTCTTGGGATTTTCTTGTTCAGGCTCATGTTTTTGAAAAACGACACGAGCCATTTTGATAGCTTCCTTCCAAAGTTTGACAAGATTAGACCAGTGAGATTTTACAAAGAACTTGGTAACCATAGCAGAAAACTTTTCATTCTTTGTCGAGGAAAATGTTGTTGTGAATAATTGATCAAATTGCTCTTTTAGTGGAACTGCAAATGTTTTGGTATCAATGGGTTTATATCCACCTAACAAATCACTGGATTCAGTCTGCTGTGATACATTGATAACTGTAATCTCTCTGTTCAGAAGAGCTGCCAAATGCTGAACAACTGTAGTTTTACCACAACCTGTTTCTCCAACCAAAAGAGTAGGCTCTTTCATAGAAACGGCAACACCAATTTTTTCTAAAAGACGAAGAGAGTGGTTGGTGTCAGCAAAATTTGCAAGTTGCTTCTTTTTCTGTTTCTGTTGCGCTTTGGATAATAGATTTTTCTTCTCAACTGATGCTCGGCCAATTGAAATGTTGGTATCATTGTTTGCATATAAAGGAATGTGGTTTTTGATAAAAAGATCAACTCGATGGGATGAGATATCGAGGCTTGATCCAATAATTGTTGTGAGATACTGGTATCCTTGAAAGCTTGGAATGAAGCCAGTAAAACAATCCACGGCCTCAGCAAAAATGTTATCATAGATAGAAGAGCTCAAGGGCTGGTTTGGATCAGTTACACCATTTTCTGTAAAAAGAAGTTCAACACGATTAGCCCATTTAATTAGATCTCTAGGAGTAATGGGCCTAGTTTGAGATGATTTGTTAATAGAAGTGAAATGTGGTTCGGAAAATGTCTTGAGAATGGTATTATAGGTATCAACAAACTGATTAGAGAAATTAGCAAGAAGTGGGAATCTATTTCTAATGATTTGTTTTAATTCATCGGAAGTTGGGGGAGTGACTTCAACTTGCTCCCAAAGTCGCTTACCAATGATTTCTGGGATGATTAATTTACCATTGGTTTTGGTCGATGTTCGGCAAGTTCCAAATATTTGAAAATTACTAGCTGCTTTAACTGTTTCTCCACGAGAAGGAATCAAAAGCTCGCGCTTTTCCAAAAGAGGAAGTAAAATTGATAAAACATCAGTAGGAGCCTTGTCAATATCTTCAATTAAAACCCAACGGCCTTCTTGTACAGCAACAGTAAGAATACCAGGACGCCATTCAAAAGAGCCTGGTTTGTTGCCAACGGAATAAGTACCAACCAAAATCTTGACATCAGACTGATCGCCCAAATGAATTCTCACAAGGTCGTCTTCTTGGTTAAAATACTTCGCGGTCTCTTCCAGATAAAATGTTTTTCCTGAACCTCCATTTCCAACTAACAATACTGGTTTCGAGCTGTGAATAGCCGTTGCAATCTTTCTAGTACTTGAGATAGCACCATCAGTGGGAACAAATTTCGCGCCATTGTAGGTTTGAGATGAAGGCTGAGCAACCAATACCCCGGCCAAATTAGATACTAACGGAGACATCATCTGTCGAGTAAGATTGAACTCGTTCGAGACATCAGATTGTGAATTATTAGTAACAATATTTCGTTCCAATGATATCCGTTTAGATTCAATTGAAGGGTAGAAGAAAAAGTCAATGTCAAGTTTATTGTCATATGGTCCAAGAATCGGTTCATTTCCAATATTTTTTTGTATCATTTCATTCTTGGTGCTGTCAGACGCCTTTAAGAACAAAGCTAAGAGTTGAATGGAAAGGTATCGAATTGATGGCCATTGATGGCTGAGATATGATTCGCAGACCTGAGCGGGTATCAAAGTGTAGAATGCATCATAATTGTAGTTAACTAATCTTAATATCGATAATAAAATTTCTTGGGTTGAGTTTTCATCGAAATCAACGGATGGAGAGCTGAAAATCTCCAAAATTCTACTAGATGAGAGAATTCGGTCAACTAGAGGAAGAATCTCTGGAGTAACAGAGAGTGCTCGGGAAATGGCTGTAAATGCATAAAGCCCGTCAACTTCTGGCTTCAATACATTTCTAGACTGGCAGTAAGATTTTTCAATGCTGGAATTGCTTGCCCAGCGCGAAGCAATGTCTATAAAAAGAGCTCGGTAAGCTGCTTGGATCAAAGCAGTATATTGGGCATCAAGAGCGAGAGTACTGAGTTGAGTGATTTGTTTTTCATAGTTTGATTCTGTCAAAGGTTCCAAACTATTGATCCATAAAAGACCCTTATTTTGGAACAGCTTCTGGAGAGAAGCATGTGCTTGATCTGGGTCGAACCGTAATGGAGCCTCCATCTAGTACCAGTGGTTAATATACGTAAAGAATTGCTAAAAGTAACAGCTCAAACAATGTTACTTACTTTTAAATGTAATATAGGCTCACTGTTTCCACTAATGCTCTATGAGAAGAAATTCGGTAAATCTATCATAATGTTAGTGTTCCAAACGCGTTTTTTCATTTGATTTGAAGAATTGTAATAGCATACCTAGCTCAAGAGAATATCTAGACTGATCTGAAGTCGTCAGACAATGTTCTCCACAAAGAAAAATACTTTTCAGGATATTAGAGAACAACTTTTTAGGAAACGTTGTGGAGTTTCGATGGTTAAGACTATGGGAAAAGTCATAATGTTCTTGATTTCAAGGCTTTCAGGATAAAAATTTTCCGTATGGTGCTTATGTAATCTTTTGTGGTAATAGTGCGGCTTAAACATAACCATCCGTGGCCCATCACCAATATCAAGTAATTATACCTTGTCTTATCGTCAATATTCTCTTTGCCATCTTATTGAACAACTCGCTTATCAATACACAATGCACTCTTTTTTTTTAATTGCTTTTAGTTCCTTGTCATTAATCATTTTGGTCCTTTTGATCTGGGGGCTATATTTATTTTGCAATGACCATATTGAGACAAGCCATTTAATCAATACAGCTACTTTTCCATCGCCGGGTTTGATATAAAATCACACATAACTATTTACTGAATTATTCTTACTCATATTAACATACGTATTTTACTTATATAGAAACATATATCCATCAGGATAATCAATTTGGAAACGGACATTGGAAAGTCAAATCCAATTCTTCCCTGGCTAATTTAGAAACAACAGAGGATGTCGAAGTATGTGTCGACAAAAAGTCTTTAAAACCACCGGTAGATCTGGTCGTTAACACACTAGAAAATGATCACGCTCTTGCAACAACAAGATTGATTAAACCACAGGCAAGCACTCTCTTTGCTACCAAGAAAATACGTGGTACAAGTTCCATCTTTGCACGCAAAAAAGCATTATTTTCACGAATACCAGTATTCAGTAACAGGTGTCGCGACCTTCCATCTCAAATGAACAAGATGTTACCATTTTACAATCGGATAGTCGATCTCGATTTGACCACAACAGGCTCGTCATCCTCTTCTTTCTACAACACTTCAATTTCTAATTTAACGGATACAAATTCTCTTTCCCCACCTGACGCTGACTTGGTGTACTGGGCATCTTTACCTGTTAAAAGGTATTATATAACGACACCCAGATTTGGGCTCAACAGGTTAAAAGTTAAAAGTACTGACAAGAGTCCACCGCACGGAAATCAAGACGAATACGGTGCACTTTCAAAGAAAAAAGTTGAAAGAGAAATTGTCATCAAGAGTAATATGTCAATTAGCCGTTATCGCCACAAACACACCAAGCGAAAAAGAATAAAGCAAAGCCGAATATATGCAAAGATTCAAAAGGCAAAAGCAGCACATGAAAACGGAAAAAGGAATAGTGATACCGTATCCAAAAGAAATATTTTGTTATTATGTATAACACATGATGAAACTGACAGGTAGTTTGAAAATCCGATGTGTATTTTGAGGGTTATTGTTACCAATAGTGCGAATATGCAAATGAAATTGTATTTCTTTTTACCAATCTTTCTATAAATGTCGTAAATTATGGGTATCCTGATCCTGAATTCCAATAGTTTACTATTTTCTTCACTGTGTTGTTGAACGCTTTACTTGTAATGGGTTGATCATTGTTGCTTTCTTTGAATGGGTTGCAGGTATATGAGATGTAAGCTTTTTGAAGTAATCGCATGGTCTAAATAAATGTTAGAAGTTATTTTGTCAGAAGAAATAAAATGAGATTTACTTACAGAACGTAAATCTGCTTTAAGACTCTCTTGAGCATCTATTCCGACTAGAATCTTAATATTTGTGTTCGATAAACTACCAAACACGGCTATGCCTCCATGAACCAACAACAAGGCATAATCTCGGGTAGTTTCTGTTTGAGAAAGTTGTGATATCACGTAATCTAATGCCATGTGAGAAAGAAAGTGGTACTGGAGAAGTTTTTTGTTTGTCGTAAGGTCTGTATTTGAGTCTGAATCGGTATTTTCATCGCGAAAGCTCCTAATATAAAGGGGGGAGTTCTAGGTATGTGTTAATAATGAGGTGTAGTAAAAACGAAATATCAAATCACTTACATCGCTCTTGATTATAGAGACAAATCGAATGTGTGCTGGCATAGTTGTGAAAATCTGACGATAACTAATTTTCCAGTGTTGAAATGTTTTAGTTGGGTAAGAGGAAAGAGGGAAAGAGTAAAAGGTGAAAAGTGGTTGGTGTGGTATTATTCTGTAATAGACCACGTTATCCTAAGTAAGGCACTTACTGGTGTAATGCCTCACTTATTTCAACCACGAAACTTAGAGATAACGGAAATCTTTTGTCTGTATCTTTCACTAGAATCAACCACGGTTAATTTTTTCTCATACTGAAAGGTCTTTATTATCACATGTGGGTTATTTGTTCCAATGTCTCCACAAGTATCAGTTACCCGGACTAGCGCGGGTCTTACGGACTTAAAACGCTCTCTATTTTGGTGTTAAATAATTTAAAATAACATTAATAGTTTGAAATAAATAAACAAAAGCAATACATCATGAGACTTGTTTACTCAATCATTAGCTGATTTAGTGTCACAGGAGCATGTTGTACACGAAAAAACTCCTGGATAAACATGCTGTCAGTCTTGCAGTTCACCCACAGGTCAACAATAGGATCATTAGAGACGCTGTCCTCCTTCGGCTTTTGGCCAATTTCAAACTCCTGAATGATGCACCGTTTTCCAATCAACGGTTCGACACCGAAATCTGGCTTAACGATTACATCTCCAGCAGAAGGTGGCGCTGGAGACGATTGTGGTTGTGTTTGTGTTTGTGGCTGTGGTTGAGGTTGAGGTGGGGGTTGAGACTGATTTCGATTTCTCCTATCGTTTTGATAATTCTTAAGGTCATCGTATAACGTCTTGAGTTCACGATACTTCTGGCCAATTCCATATTGACGAGGGAAATGGTTTCTAGTAAACCTGGGGGTTCCATGCCTGTTAATATGGCCACGGCCAAACGAACGCACAATACGATCGTATAATCTATGACGCCTCTCCCATTGTGCAGGACCCCCAGTATTGATTTGGTCAATATTTTGGTCAAACTCAATGTATGTGAGAGTTGGACAAGAGAGTAGAATATGAGCTCCACCAGGAATTTCATTGAGACCAAGGCATAGCATCCGCAGATCATTCCATAATCCATTTCTCATGGCCATCATCCAGCAAAATAGAATATTAGCATCGATTCTGCAGCCTGTAACATCTAACCCAATTAAATGTGGGATCGTCATAAGATGAAGATATACCTTTCTGTCTAGGCCACGCTTATATGATAAGTCAACCAATGTGACAAAGTTAAACTTTTGAGATATAAGAGATTTGGATAGTGATAATATATCGGTATCATATGGAAGATACTCAAATCTGTGTGTATCACACCCTTCCATGAGTCGTTCCTTTAAGTAATATCTTCTTATGCCTCCATACATCTCTAATCCAGCTTTTGATGCATAAGAACTAAGTTCTCCTGGTGTTTTCCACGATCTGCCAAAATTTTTAAGAAATTCACCTGAATAAGTAAGTTCATCGTGGCATGTGAAATCAGGTTCATGTGCAAAGCTGTTTGCAAACATTTTAAAAGTATTGTAAGAATCTTCTCCTCGCATTTTACAAGCGTTCCACACGTGTATCCAGCCATCCTTCCAAGCAAAAGTCTTCATCATTGAAGGTTTCATCGTCTCTGGGTATGGCGATATTGCTTCAGCAGCATAATATCTTAACGACATAGGCCCTACTCTCTTTTGATCAGATTCATGAGATAAACCAATTGTGCCCTCCATATCCATGACTCTGTTGTGGCATATTGCCCTCCAGTCTGGGGTACTAGGAGGCTCGGCGGTTTTGATATGACTCAATCGGTAGGAATAAGACATTCTTGTTTTTGCGTCAATTGGTATTACCTTTCTCTTTTTGCCTTTCTTGTTTGACCGCTTGCTGTATTTTTCATCTTCGGAGTGATGTTCCTCGTCGTCAGTGTCGCTACCGCGTTCTTTAATTATGGCTTTCCGCTTTTCATCTTGAAGATACTCAACGCGTTTTGCTCGTATCCAATTTAATGTGAATTTCATATCATCAAGCCAATGCTTCGAACTTAGGAGCTTTTGTCCAGCTTTGAGAATAATGGATTCTATCTCAGCTTCTGTTGTTGCTATTAGTGCTTGAGCTGCAAAATCTACAGGCTGTTTTAAAAGTAGGTCATTCGATGCGGCCCGAGTCATGGTGACTTATTGTTTTTTTGTTTTTGTTTTTTTACAAATTCGGTAAATAATAATCCAAATTGCTGGGGTGTAGAAGTTTTGATCAAAATACAAGTTTAAACAAAAGCCAGTAGTTATCTAATGTGCTTTTCATAGACGACTGTACAGTCACGTTGGTATTAGTCATCACATGTAATTTCATTATATAATCGTTTATGCTAGTATTGTTTTCATTAGCAAGAAGTACCTTAACTGAAAAGCAAAGGACAAGGTTAAATAAATAAAGTAGGTGCATTCGGTTTCTTTCAGCGTCTCAATTGCAACCTAAGTAGCTGGTGCTCTTGTTTTAGCTGCTTAATCTCTTGAGCTTGATCTTCAAGCTGCTGCTGTAGTATATCAAATTGCGCTATGAATTTTGCTTCCTGTCGTTTCATAAGTTCCTCCAAAAACCGATGGGTGGAAAGACTTTCTGTCGGCCTTGCTCTAGATTGCAAAATATTCTGCTTCTCTGGACTTAATCCCAAAAGTGCCTTGTTGGTGTGTTGTAAAGCAGTAGGATCTGGATTATTATTCTCATTATTACCCATCAATGATACCCGGTCGTCAAAAGTAACCTTTCTCCGCTTTTTAGAACTCAACATATGACCTTCAGCCATATCCACTCTTTGAACTTCTGTGGGTGAATTGTCTTCAAAGCTTGGAAATGTTGCAGATATAGAGGACTCTGGTCGTGAAGTGGTAGAAAACGTTCGTTTCAAAGATATCGATGGTCGATCTGAGCGACTAGGTGTCGCGAGAGATGTCGAGAATCGATCAACATCCAATGTTTTCAAAATATCTTCAGTTTGGGCTTGGATCCGTGAGAAATTAGGCATCGTAGATCGTGTAGTGGATTGTATCCCTTCTGGTCTGTATCCACTTGAAATCAGTCTTCGGGGTGTTTCAAAAATTGGGTTCTGTCCTCTGGAAATTCTAACTGGACTTTTCTCGAGTTCAGACCCAACTCTGGTTCGAGAAGGTGAATATAATTTGGAAGGCGGTGAGGCTGACGGTGATCGAACTGGCAAGAAGGATTTGTGGGATACTGGTTGATTCAATGGCAAATTGAACCTTGGTGCTCTCGTTGCTGAAGATGGAACGCCAATTTCTAAATTGCTGTTTGCTCTTTTCGAAAGAGGTGTAGTGGCCATTCTCAGACCAGTCATGTCAAGATCTGCTCTTGGTCTCGATCCTAATGACACCTGATTCAACAAGTAAAGGTGTTAATATTCATTTGAGATCAAGGAACATCGTAGGAATTACTTACAATTCTCTTTGCTGGTGATTGCCTATGAGGGCTTCTTGCGTTAGGGTATAGTCCATTCATTGTGATTAATACTGTTATCACAACTAACTAGTTAATAATGGTTAACGGGATCGTTTAAGACCAGAGAATGTAATATGTGATTTTGCAAGCTAAATAGGGTGTAGTAGAAGAACAGTAGGAAAAAAAGAGCAAAAGTTCAATTGTTTTTGTTCCTCCAAAGACGCTTAATAAAAAGATATGTCGAAGTGAGGATGTTCAGTATATTAGATGTTTACTTTCTAGCTTGTTTATTTTGGTTTCAAGTTTATCTATAGGTTTCGCGAACCCTTTGTTAGGGCTTTGTCTGGTACTCACATGACTATTGTTTTGATTCAGGTCCCATATATTCCAGTGTTCTCATAATTACCAAGGCTTCTTGCTCTGGTTCCCATTCCCAAAGTGTTCTTAAGCCCGAAAATTTTTCCCATCTTCTTTCACTTTATTCTCGCCGTATATTGAGTTATAAGATCGCTACTGTTGATGCTAGTTCAGTTTGGTTCAATATTAGCTGATTCAGATTGATATGAGGTATGTTTTTTTTTTTTTTTTTTCAATTAGGTTTGAATGTGTTTAGGGCTATTTAGGTGATGATATTCTTTTTTATTTGCAGCTTGACCCTGATTGGGGTAGTTCCCGATCAGGCTTTGGAAGCGCTTTATGACTACAACGGTATCTGATTTCACATCAATTGCATCTATAGCTTTTGATTGCCCAAAAATATCAACGCTTATATTGTCAATTTTTATCTGGATTATGACAACTAACTTTTGATGTTTTAGTAGCGATATGTAAACAAAATGTCAGCAGGGAATTCTTCACGTAAGAACCCCAGAAGAAATCTTAATCAGATTTACAATAAGCCTCTTCCTGTAGAAGTGAGACCCTATCCTACAGTGGACTTTAAGGATCCCAAGACATGGTTCTCTTTTCTTAAAGAGGTCGTTTGGCCCGAGCCTATGGCCGAACCTAAGCCTTTGAGTTGCTCAGTAATTACTCATGGTAGAATGTGTGTCATTCGAGTTGATGACCAGCACGATCAGTTACGACTTTGGCGTGAAGGATTTTTTGGAAAGGGTGTTTATAGTCGAAGTGATCCTGCGTGGTATGCTCGTACTGCCAGACGACTTAATCTTGAAGAAGCGGGTAATCTTCCAATGACTGCAGAAGAAAACACTAATGCTCGAAGAACAGGGCGCGTATTGTTTAAGGAAATTAGGGCTAATCTTGAGAAAGAAAACCTTGAAAATATCAGACGTAAGGAGCAAGGAGAACAAGATGTTAAAATCATACCCGCTACTGAAATTGCCTCCGTTGCTCGTGAAATGGTAAAAGAAAGAACTGCGCCTAAGTCAAATGCTGACATCTCTTCTTTGGCCTCGGATGATAGAGCTCTTCTTGATGAGTCTGGGAAATTGGTCAATATTGAGTATGTGCAGTTAATGCCATATGAGGCCATCTTTCTTTCAGAATTTTTAAATGTTCTTCAAGTGTTCCCTGAAGGTTCAGATTGTCCACTTCACGGCTGGGATCTTGTTAAATCCGTTTCTACTGGTCAAACACTTGCACGGTTCATAGCTTATTATGCTGCGTATCATCATTATAGATCTAAAGGTTGGTGTGCCAGATCTGGTGTCAAGTTTGCAGCAGATTTCGTGTTATATCGTCGTGGGCCACCCTTCCAGCACGCTGATTTTACTATTACAGTTATTCCCGTGCTACCTAATGGAGAAGAAGATACTCAACAGTGGTTTGAAAATACTCGCTGGGGTCGTGTTATTGGTGGTGTGCGAAAGACTACTATCTACTGTTATGTGGAGGTACCAGACTTGGACTATCAAGCACATACTCTCCGTGAGGTTTTAAAGAATTGTAAAGTCACTGACATCTCTCACAGAAGATTTCGTGCTGTTGCACAAAGATAGATTTTTGAGTAGCTTTGATATAGATTCGATTCTATACAATACAACGTAACATGAAAATAATTCTGATTCTAATATACACAAATTTTAAGTTTTTTTCAAATAAGTTAAAGATTGAAGGTCCCATATACAGTATGAATTAACTATCAAATAGTTCCCCGGTAAGCCTTATTAACAAATGAGCAGTCTCGTGGAGTCTTGTCATCTTCGGTAGGCTTGGATATGCATACGTAGTTCTTCTTGTTTGGTAAGATGCATTTGAGCTGAGAGTCTGGGAACATGCAAGGGCAGTCAATGGGTTTGGACACACATGATAGAGTATCAGGGCATAAGTAGTTATTGCATTCAACTATATGATGAAATAAAAGGCAAAAAAAAGTTAGCAACAGCAATGAAGCGATTGATGGTTAGATATCAGTCAACTTACCGTTATAAAAGTTCCTCTCAGGTGCTGCAGAGCCTCGGTTATTGAACAAGTTCTGAAACATGCCACCAAATTGTGCGGAGACTGGGGATGCTGACAGAATAAAAAACAGGAATAATA
This sequence comes from Magnusiomyces fungicola, assembly GCA_900654225.1. Lineage (NCBI taxonomy): Eukaryota > Fungi > Ascomycota > Dipodascomycetes > Dipodascales > Dipodascaceae > Magnusiomyces > Magnusiomyces fungicola. Next base: position 2,820,984 of record CAACAH010000004.1, read on the forward strand.
GTAAGGATGGCAAAAGGCCGTTATTTTGGTTGTGAGCTTTGCTGAACTGCATTATGAAATGATGAAGAGATGAAGAGGTGTCGTAAATGTTGTAAATGTTAAAGATGAGGATGAAAGGTGTCTGATTTGACCTGAGTGGATAATGTGTCTTGTGAAGAAAGAGGTTTTGGATGCACGAAATGAAGATCGAAAGGTGTATTTAAGAGGTCTTAATGGTTTAAATGAAGATAAATGATGCTAGAAATAATAATTCGTTGTATGCTGTGAAATATGAAGGAAGGAAAAAAGTTGGGGTCAAAGAAAAGTGTAGAACAAAATCACAGCCATCTCCAAAAAAAACGTTGACGTGGTGATATATGGACGTTTGGAGGTTTTGTGCGGTACAGCATAGCATATGTACACTTGGCACAAGTGCTGTAATATTGCTTTATAGCAATTAGTAGGGGGAAGAGACGTATATGTGGTAAGTTCAATCACGTGATTTGCTACAGAACTTCTTCCCTATTTAGGACAGTTGATACACACACACATCATTTAAATGATCTTCATTATCCATAAGTAGAAGATAACTAGAGCGCGAGAATGTATCTTGTTTTACGATTAATAGTAGTAAAACAATGATATCGGTGTATCCTATATCATTTGGTGCCTTAATATCTCGGTTAACAAGAAACAAGATAGATATTCTCAAAACCACATTTACAAATAACAAAAATTGCATTATTACTCCAAAAATCATTTCTCTATTATTAACTAATGAATTTCATTTTTTACTGGGAAGAGTTCAGAGATATGCAAAATAAAATAAAATAAAAGTTTTACTTGGGAGACATGTTTAATGTCTCTTTCGCTTTTTACCTTCCTCCACTGAAAGTTCTTCCAAAAATCGAGGCAAATCATCTCTGGCGACTTCAATAATGGAAGAATCAAAGGCGTCAACTTTGACTGCTGCTTTAACAATATCAGCAACCTTGTTGAAGCGTGAGCTGAATGTGTTGAACTGCAGATAGGCATCGGGTTCTGGCTCCTCGTCACTATCACTGTCATCCTCGTCATCATCATCTAGATCACTCTCGCTTTCAGACTGACTAGATTTGCTTTTGTTTTTACTTGAATCATCATCATGCTCGTCCTCTTCATCGCTCAACCTCCTCTTTTTGCGCTTTCGTTCTTCTTTTGACTTTTTCCTCTTTTTCTTCTTCTCTTTCTTTTGTTCTTCGTCATCTTGTTCTCTGAGCTTTCGAGGGCCCATTCCCAAAACTAGATAGGAGTTGGATGGTGGGTATAGTGAAGCAACGACAAAAGGAAGAGGCTCGTCAGTGGATTCTGCACATGCGTCGCTCAGCCACAATGCCAGTCTAATCAGGGCTAATGGGTTAGCAAAAAATTCCAAATCAGGACCATCTTGAATTACTGCCAGCCGGTATGACTTTAAGTTTTTAATCTGTCGTTTCTCAAATAACTGCGTCGCGGCGACGACAACCATTTGCTGTAATTGCTTGGCCCGATTAATACCTTCTAAAAGTTTATCAACTCTGATAAGTAAGGAAAAAAAAAAAAAAAAAAAAACAGAAACGTTAGTTTAGTAATAAAGTATCAAATAAATCAACACAACTTACTTATCCATAGCATCCCAAGCATTCCAAAAATTACCAACCCAGAATCGCTCTCTAGTTGCTTCATCTTCGGATTCTCCATTTCCAATATTTCCAGTTTCATTTTGGGATTCTATTAACGACGCCGAACTCAATTTTCCATTAGAATTTTGAATGAGATGTCCAATTTGTAAGATAGTTACCAAAGCATCGACACAATCACCCGCAGATACCGATCCTTTGAATCCAAAACGTCGGATAATTCCATCGCGAGTAACATCTTCTATTCCATAAATACTAGCCACATCCTTAATCTTTTCATTTAACGTCTTTTTGACGGTGACATTAGTATGAAGCCATTGCTCCCGGGCGTCATGTAATGAAATTCCCATTTTCGCCAACATCTTTTTCAGTTTTCGTCGACCGTCGTTTGTGTAAAGTTTCAGTTTTGCCGAAATGTAGGAGGAATGCATCATGGATTCGAATAACGACCAGTGTCGTAATAAGAAAAATAAATAATCAGATTCAGGGTATAACGAGTCATCGTCACCAGTTTGGGAAACACTGGATATGGACCACCCGTTTGATGGGGGAACACTACCTCTTTCTGAAGTCCCGCGGGTGCCTAAGCGAAGAACTTCGGATTTCAATGCGGGAAAAAGGATTTTGTATATGTGTGGGTGTCGAGCATCTAACGAAGTTGAGCCAACTGTCGTTAGCCATAATGAGTTGACTGAGGTAACACCAAGATCAGATAATAATTGGTACACCATTGTTGACATGGCTATGGACACATATGAGCCTCGATTGTAGTATCCCATAATGCGCTCTTCGTACTTTTCCAGATCAGCTTCTCGAAGTCGTTGCTTCTTTTTTCTTTCAGCATGCGTCCGTCTTCTGCTGCCATGCTCTTCAACGTCATCATCATCAGATCCCTGTTCTTTATTTCCAACATCCAAGTCATCCTCACTATTTTCGGCTTCTTGGTTTTGATCCTCATAAATTTTCAACAAGCCAATATACGCAGACTTGATTCTTTCGGTATATGACGTCTCATCGGTATCCTCATCATAAAAGCATATCACTTTCTTTGTCGAAAACAGATTTTCCAGGTTCCAAGGCCGGTTATTATCCAGAATATAAAACGTTCTGTCTAGTGACTCATCATTTGGATCAATGCCCAAAAAATCAAGTAAATCAATGGTAGCCCCGCACCCAATCAGCAGCACTGTCGTGATTTCAGAATCCTCGCTTATTTTCTCGTACCCTTTGGCAAGCTCTTCGAACCCGGCCACAGGGATGGTTTGATGAGGAATTAAGTCAGATTTGAACAACTGGGTAAGCATCTTTGCTGCACAAAGCGCATCCACGTCTAGGCAGGACACAAACATGATCAGCTTGACCGTTGTGTGAGATAACGCGTTTTTGCGAATCATCGCAAATTGGTCCACCAGCTGATCCAACGGCACGTACATGGTGGTCGCGTATAATCAAACGTATTAGAATATATGGACAGGTGGAGTAGTCGGATAGTATAATTATACAAGGATGGATGATAATGATGAGGGTGTATAAATTTCAGAACAGAATTTTGTGGAATATCTGTGATGCTTATGATATTGTGATTTATACAGTGCTCAAAGTTCAAAGAGTAAAAAACATAAAAAAGTAAACAAACTTTGAGACTCTAATTACAAGGCTGTAGTATGTGAGAGCTTAGTCATATACATTAACATGATTGGTGAAAATCACGTTATACGCGCGAACGCGAGCAAGGGTTCGTGTACCCACATGTAGCATTGACAAGTCTAACCAACTCTTGGAAATGATTAGTTTTGATTTAGAATTTTAGACAGTTACTTATAATACATCATCTATAGCTTCGTAGATCCACATTTCTTGAGTCAGCGCTGGTAAAACGCTAGCTTTTAAATCATCTTGAAGTATTTGAGAATATTCTTAAAAAAAACGTGTTAGTTAAATCCCAACAGCAAACAAAACAGAGAAAAACATACCTTTTCCTAATTCCTTCTTTTCATCTGAGCTTGCATTGTGATAATGTTCATTCATGTACCGTAGCTGCATTAGACGTTCTTCTCTGTAAATGTCTTCATTCTCAATAGCATTATTGAGCTCTACGGGAGTATGAAAGGCCTGGGAGCTGTACTGGGCAGTAATTTCAGCCATGTCGGGCAAAAAGTCAATGTCTTTTTCTGTGAGAGGCACTGGCTCGGGAACCGGAGTCGTTGGACGACGATTTGGCGGACGCTTGGACTTGGCTGCTTGCGATGAGGGTTTGGATGAGAAAATGGAGTTGGTGAGTGCTCCTTGGTGATGAGAAGAGCGAACAGCACGAGCTGCAGACGCCGTAGTGGGACGAGATAATGAAGACGATGGGCGAGTAGAGTTGACGCCGGTTGCAATAGTAACAGGCTTCTTTTGCGGTGATGGTGCATGTCTCTTCATTGTGAGCTTGTGTGATTGTCAACAACTACTAATAAAATGTGTTTCTTGTCTTCAATTTTGTAAGTTTATTGTAAAAAAAAAAAAAATTACCAGAGTTTATTAGAAACTTACCTGTTATAATAATTGACTGTGACTTGTTAGATTGAAATCTCAATAACTTCAATTCCGACTCCTTGTCAATAGTGGTACAAAGATGAGAGCAGACTTCAACGGTAGCAATCAAGCTCTTACTGATGTCAATAAGATTAGAGCAGTTTTTGTGGTCAATGACGGTTGCTTGTTGTTTCTGGTTATCCGTCTGTGGACCATTAGCTGCCCGACTGAGTAGTAAATATGAGCTCACAGGTGTAGTAAACTTGATGTTTGCCTTGGCAAGAAAGTCGCTAACTTGTTCTGAACCATATGACATTTAAAAGTATCCCGGAATTGGAACTGTGGACTAACGAGAGGATAGCAGCAATCGCGTGGTTCTTGGTCAGAGTCTGTTTCAAGGATGATGTTGTTGGATCTCTGTTTTGGCTGATTGGGGTTGTGCTCAAGGCTACGCTGACGGGACTGTAAAATACGAGTAGATACAGCAAAATTATACATAACATGAAAACAACAATATGTTTCTCATAATCGCTTATAATCTTCTTCTGGGGTATGTTTGCTCTTGTACATGGGGATTTTTTCTCGTTCTTCCTTTGTAAACTGTCTATTGAATATTGATTCGATTTCACTTCTTTACTTACGGTTGTCGCTTATAGCTTGAAAATATTTTCTCATCATTACTTTATAATTTCTTCCACACGTTTGGAATCGTTCAATCCTTTTGTGCTACTATCCAAATGTTTGGGATGCTCTATATTTTCTCATCTCTTGTCATCAAGTTTTAACAAGCATGGAATTTCTCTTTATCTCTGTTTTCACTACATGTGCCCCAGATTTGGAATATATTTGATCATCGCAGCCTATAGTACTGTTGCTTGTTTTTATTTTTGTAAACAGTACAAACTGTTTTTAAAACGAGGAAATAAATGTTGCAAACGTTTACCCGTTTTTGTTCCAATTGTGATCAGTTGGACTGAAACCAAGACATCAGAGAATACAGTGTTGTCCTCATAATTTTGGAGTATTGCATTCAGACTTGGCGGTTGAACAGTGAAGAGAATCATGTACAGCTTTCTGGCAAACATCAAAGTTTGTAAATTGCGCGTAGAGAAGTATTCAAAGGGATTTTTTGAAAACCCCCAACCGTTTGTTTCTTGCTCAGCTTAATTTCAGTCAAGTCAGATTAGATGGTCTAGATTGGAAATGATAATCTAATCTTTTACATCAACTAGAATCAATCACATGTTTCCTCATTAGGTATCAATCCCAGCCAACCATATCTTTGGATTAAGCGTCACCGAGCCGGGACAAAATCTATTTACTATGGAATAATAAAATACCTTTATTATACCTTTTGCAGTACCGCGTTCTTTTAGAGTTATTATGTGTTTCCAGAGACCAAGACCGAGCCAAGTGTGATAACATATAGGAATTTGAAAGGCATAACCTTTTTGGTACCCAGATTCCTTCGTCAGCTCTTTCCTCCTGAGATGCTATATATGTTTTGCAGGACGAGCTATACTGGTGAAAGCTTTGTGATTAAACCTATTACAAAAGGTGTTAAAACTTAGATTCTGGCGCCGGTCAAAATTATCCAAATCTAAGTACTTGAGATAACTGCCAATGAGTTGGCGCATGCTCAGAAAGACGTCCGATATCAGCAATCGTTGTATAATCGTGGAGAGAAATGGAAATTCGCCACAGTCAATTCAGGACCTTGAAGGGTTCTCCGGTGCCATGCTCCACCACTCTATACAGCATACCGATGCTTTACCAATCAGTAGATCAGACAGTCCGGGCTGATGCCGCGGGTGAGTTGTTGTAGTTGGATTATAGACTAAGTTTCCAGCAACAGGATCATTGTTCTTCCTCTTAGTAGTGTGGAGGGGGCTGTACAACATGACAGGGTTTGCTGATCATTGGGTCAATCAGGAGATTTGTTACACACGCTCTCTCTCACTCTTTCACAGATCACCATAAACCAGGTTAGAAAAATGGCCCAACTTGATATTTATCAAAACATGTTGTGAGCATGCCGTGATCAAGTGATGTTCGGCAAAGGACGTCGTGCTAGCCGCAAGATGATGCACCATAGTAATGCCAATATTGTAATGTGTTACGACCCATTTTCCTGACATTGTGGAACAATTAAAAAAAAAGGGAATATATAAATATTCTCTTACTTCCTCTTGGCTTTATACTTTTTTTCCCCTTTCTTTTCACCATCATAATAATCATCTTTGATTTTACAGTACTCATACCTTTGCTACGGTCTTTCATACAGTTATATTTTCACAACTACCCATGTTACTTTCTCGCCCTGCCGCCCAATCCTTCTCTCGTTTCGCTCATAGCGCTGGTCGCAAGCCTGTCTCCAAACACGCCAGTTCGCTGGTTATGTTCTACATTACATTTGGAGTTGTTGCACCGTTTGCTTTGCCTTTGAAGAGCACGATAACTAAGCATCAAAGCACAAGCCATCACAACTCATGTGCTAGCTGATATCTAACCGATCTTTTTCTCTCTTGTATCTTGCAACCAATGCACTGTTAGCAACTGTGGATCAATGTGCTATTGGGTCCTCATGTTATAAACGCATATTAATAATGATTTTCCAGTCTTCTCCCCAATCAATTCATCACTCTTGAAGAGTAGATGACAGTCGGTATTCAGCATTCATCCGATTTTTCTTGACGAAAATCTATTCATTCATCACCTTGGACTCTCTTTATATTTCAATCGACCTGGTTTTACTTTATTTTATTACTGACTATTCTTTAACCTTATTGCATTTGTGTTCCACATTATTTTTTCTTCTCTGATGTGTTTTTTATATATACCGGTCTCTATAATAGATCATAGTGACAAACCAAACCGATCACTCGTAAAGTAGAAGACTTAAACCACCAGCCACATATGATATCATACACTATAGTTGCAAGAAACTGAGCCGAACCTCCCCACTTTGATACTTATTAATACACTCAGCTTTTCTTTATATTCCGTTATAACTTTTTTTCTTCACAATTGGAGCTTGAAATGTCGTAATTCTTCGGCTTTGCTCGCATCTCATCTCTATCTCTCACGTGTTGCACGGCTGGAGAGTCTTTTTCTCCACTAAATCTGGCTGTTAAACCCTTGTCCATGATTACTAAAAGCACCGTTCCTTTGCATATATGAACCACAAGTATATACCGGTGTAATCGAGTCACACAATGTTGGCTGGGATTGCATTACGCGTACGTCCTGTATATTGAGTCAATGTTAGGATTCAATCGCCAACCTTTGAAAATAGTGGAGTGATTGGCGGTTTGTTTCTGCCTAACATGTAACAGCATCCGTTGGGTCTATATCTATCGTCAAAAGGAAGGTTTGTTGCATTTTGTTTGGCACGTTTGTATCGTATCCAAAACGATCGTTTACCGTATTTGCGTCGTTGCTGTGTGATGTGTGTATATATATATCTGTGTTTGCGTGCCTCTAGCCACTCTTGACCATTTCAAGGCAAAAGTTTAAAATAGATAGAATATGGATCCATATTACCAAAATTTTGCGACCATTTATACAACATCATCAGATTGGTGTGGAGTACTTTGTATTATATGTAGCTTGTTATTACTTTGTCGATAGTCTCTTCTTCTTTACCTTTTTCCAAGTGTCATTCTAGTCAGATTTTTGAAAATGGCTTGAATTCGGTATCGCTTAGATCGTAATGTTAATAATCACGTGTTAATCACATGAAATTCTTCTATTACACATGCTGTAACATTACAAGCCAGTCATCTCCAAAGTATGCCAACCTATCGCCCAACTGGCAATAGTTCCAGCAATTGTCGGCATAGCAAACAATTGCTCTTTAAAGTTTTTTTTCTTCATCTTGAAATTTCTTCTTTTGTTTTTTTCTTGCATAATTGTACAATTGAATTTCCCCAACTTTTCGCCATCTACTTTTTGTTTAAACATATCGCCAATCCACATCTATTATAAAAATGACCTCTGAATCAACCGAATCTGGTAGCGCTCAACGGGACGTCTATACCGGTTCACTTCACGACCCCAATGCCCCTAAAGATGATGACTCCTCGCCTCTTCCTGCCAACTTTGCCGCGTCTGAAGCACTTGAAAGCTCCGGTGTCACTTCTTCAGAACCTTCCAACATTCCTGAAACCATTCCTACTCAAATAACAACCGCTACGTACCTCAATTCTTCAGCTGCTGGGTTCAACGCATCCGCTTCAAGTGCTTATCATGGAGGCGGAAACTTCTATGGAGAGGCTCCTGGGGATCAGAGCAAAAAGGAAGATAAATGATGTTATTCTCATCAAATCATTTAGTATGCATTAACTGGTTCTTTTTTTATACAAGCAGAATAATCCTTTGACATATTTCACATGTACATTATGATATAAATATATTCCAATTGACCAAGAAGACATAACGTTCCATTATTATGACATAGTTTGTGAGATTATTGTTTCAGACATAACTAGGAAAGGCTGGCCAAAAGCCAATAATGCTAGGATACGTATATTCAACTGAAATAGAACACATAAGATACACTTGACTTGAAGGCGATTAAACGAAAATCATTATTCATTAAAAGTATATAAAAGGGTCATTAGATAAAAAGTAAAGATAATAAATAAAATGCGAGAAATAGATAAAGCCAAAAGGCTTATATGCAAATGTTGAGACACTATGCAATTTTCAGAACTATTGAAATTGTATCTGAAAATCCCGGGTCTGTTTAGCTCAATGTCAGAACTGGTTAAGAGCAGGGAAGTTGGCCAACTTCAAGATGGGATATGCAAAGTAAATAGACTACCGTCTTAGCATATGTGAGACTATAGGCCACTCGAAAGGGCAAATTGATATAGTCATTGCCAGGGCACCATGTTTATTGGGATTCGGTCTGAGAGATGGAGCTCTTGAGAGGAAGAGCAAATGGAGCAATCATGCCGAAAGCGATATAGAGCATCATGGCAGAGTTGGCCTTGTTGGTAGCCATAGTGGGCTTAGAAGAGCGGACAGCTGATTCGAAAGACTTGGTAAAGACACGAGCGTACATTGTGAAATTGGAAAAATAAGTTTATAAAGTGAGTGATTGAATAGAGTAGGCTGGTTGAAACTGTAAAAGTCGTAAAAGATTGTTTGAATGTGGATTAATTAATGAAAGAAAAGAAAAGAGGAAATAAACCCTAGATGGACAGGGGAAGAGGACTTATTTATAACAAGATGGTCATGTACGGAGATTGTTGATCTTTACGCAATACCGGTGGATGGGTGTATTGGCGGTTCAGCCGTACTTATTTTGGACCACTCAGAGACGGTGTTTTAATAATCAAGAAAGTAATCCGGACTACACGGAGTTCTATTGGACAGATTTCTTAGGTTTGTTAAATTGAACTATATTTCCAGCTATTTCCCAGAAACATGAGGATATTAAAGTAATAGCTCAGATGGAGCGAACAGAAAGCGACAGTGGTTTTATGCCATGTCCAGAAAGCAATTCATTCAACAGTTGCAAACTGGTTCTTGTATTTCCGAAGAGTCAATGCTCCTACCATTGTCCACTTAATTGATCCGTATTTCTTTTTGTTGGTTCGTTCTAACATGGTTCAATTTAGATAGCATGCAGTAATGTATGTATTCAAAGCCAACACGGCTTTTCCGAGGTCATGAGATGTTCTATCCTTAAAATAAAAATAAAAAAATAAAAAAAAATTCATTCCAACTAAATGAGCTCAAACTAGTAATAATCCCAACATATCATCAGCCTAGCAAGCAGAAAGAACATGGCATCTGTGGCTAACCTATCTAAACATAGGTGGCTGGAAAAACCCGGCTCAGGCAAAGTTGCCTCATCCATATCGCGAATCACGGAAGGTTGCCGCTGATATCAACACTTTATCTCAAAACCTTGAATTTAATTATCTGCCCAAGAGATACCTCCAATATACCCGAGTGCTTTACCGTTCGTTTACTCAGCGCGGAACAATTTCATGTGATTCAACGCTAATCAGGTGGCGTTTCATCTTTCACATGACTAAGATTAGTGAGGCTGGTGTCAGCATGAAAATAGTGGTGTTACTTTATTAATGTTGGGGTGGCCGGCCAATCAAAACGCTTCTAAATGTAAGCAGTTTTCCCGGGTTTTCCCTGGTGCGTTTTTTGCTTTCTTTTTTTTCCGACACACCACTTCGTCAAAAATGGCGTGGCTATTCAACATTTTCATGCCACCTCATGATTTCATATATAAACAGCTAGCTTCCTCGAGGTTTTGCTGGTTGTTTTTTTCCTTCCTCGAAAACAAACACAAATACAAGTCTCTTTTCTCACTCAGCTCCTCCTAAAGCATTTCATCCCATCTTTCCAAACACAACATCTTCAAATATGTACGCTCGTGTCTTTACCAAGTCTTTCGAATCAGCTGTCCGCTCTTCTAAGCCCACTATGGCTACCAACAAGGCCAGTTCTGCCATGATGTTCTACATCGCTTTCGGCATGATTGCTCCATTTGCTCTTCCTCTCAAGAGCACCATTTCCCAACACAACACCGAGTCTCATTAAGCATCCGCCGGTTCCAACAACTATTTCATTGACCGCATGTTTTTTCGAGCCATGTTCATACATCTGATGGAGGTTTTGAACCTCCCGTTCTTCTTGAGCGTTTGATTACCACGTTCTTGAATCGAGCAATCAGCCCGGAGAGGCTTTGGCTTGTCTATCTGGACAATCAGCATTCTCCTATCCAATGTATTTTTACTTTTCATGTTTATTGGCATGAGTCCTGATCCTTATCTGGACAACCTTATTTGCATCCATACTATCAGTAATCTGACTTGTATTATTTATATTATTTAATTTTTTAATGTTAATGACCCTGTTTCTTTTCTAAAATTAATCCGTTTTTTTTTTTTTTTTTTTTTTTTTGGTTTTCCCAACCGGTTTTGTTATACATGCTAGTGTAATGCTTAAATCGTAGTTTAATTTCTTTGCATGACTTCAACTGTCTGACCCAATTTCAGTCAATGCTAAACGTACAACTGTTGCTACTTGGGTGATTTTGTGTAGAATGGAGCCTGGCTTCAAATTAACGTGTAGCTAAAGCTGGGAATAACCCAAACCAGGGATGAATTACAAATGTTTCTGATCTCTTTTGCATAAACTTGATCCCAAACTATACTACAAGACAAATAAACTGATGTTATTTCATTAAGCACTGAATCAAAATCAAAATCAAATTACAAAACGTCTTAACGGTAAACATGAAAATCAAACATTCTAAGCCTTGCTCTAAACTCGAATTTATGTCTGTGTGAGCTCTCAACTAACAACAGCAAACTCCACGTGACACTTACATAATCAGGGCTGGCCGTAATTGATTGCACGCCACTGTCCTCCATCTTCTTGTTAACCATCAATCAACAACTACCATCTCGTTCAATGCCGCATAACGTTAGCACCATTGCCTTCTCAGATTTACCGCAAAAATAACACTTCTAGGGACTATAAACACTACAGAGCATCACAGAAACCATGGCACCTCCTTCGGAAAAAGACACCAAGTTTGATCGCCAGCTTCGCTTATGGGGTGCTGATGGCCAAACACTTTTAGAAGAAGCCCATGTCGGATTGGTTGGTGCAACCACCGTTGGGTGCGAGCTATTAAAGGACTTGATTCTTCCTAATATTGGCCAGTTCACCATCATTGACGACCAATTGGTAAAGGAAGAAGATGTGGCTACAAACTTCTTTGTCGAATCTGATAGTCTAAATCAACCAAGAGCGGAAATCACCACGCAGTTGCTTAATGAGCTGAATGAAGATGTGAAAGGTCACTTTGTTACAAAGGTGTGTATTTTTCCATCTCTTTTCTCGTTTATAACCTCAATTGACTAACATTAGCTTACAAAGAGCGTGGACGAACTTGTTGAATCAAAAGACTTTTGGAAACAGTTCACGGTTGTGGTTGCGTCCGACGTCAAGCCATCATCACTCGTCATCCTTTCTTCGACCCTTTATGAATTGAATATCCCACTAGTTATTATCGAGTCCATAAGCTTTTTCGGAAGCCTACTTATCTCTCTTAAAGAGCACACCATCATTGAAAGCCATCCCTCATCATTTGTTGATCTTCGTTTAGACCGACCTTGGAAAGAATTACGCGAATATGCCAATCAAACGGATTTAGAACAACTTGATGATATTGAAATCGCTCATGTTCCTTACATTATTTTGCTTTTAAAATACTTGGATATTTGGAAGTGGAAGCATGATGGGAAGCTACCTAAAACTTCAGCAGAAAAGAGAGAATTCAAGAAACTTATTCAATCTGGAAAACGGCCCGGCGTTGATTGTGAAAACTTTAACGAAGCAGTGTCCTCTTCTTGGAGACTTTTTACAGATTCCAGTGTTCCACATGATATTACATCTATTGTGAATGACAAAAAGGCAACCATTGAGTATTTGAGCCACAATTCCTCTTCTGCATTTTGGATTCTGGTTGCTGCTCTTGGAAAATTCATACAGTTACCTGAATCAAATAATACCCTTCCAGCCACCGGAGTTCTTCCAGATATGACTGCTGATACCACTGGCTTTGTTGGAATGCAACAAGTTTACAGAGAAAAGGCCAAGAAAGATATCGCTACATTTACTACAATTTTACATACAATTTTGCAAAAGATTGGCAAACCTACTGATTCAATCTCGGAAGAACAAATTGCAACATTTTGCAAGAACTCGCGAAATTTGAAAATTGTCCGTGGCCGTTCTTTGGAACAAATTTTCAAAGAAGGAACTAGTATTGGTATGTATTACTTGATTGAGTTTGGATAATATTGGATGTTATTTGTACTAACAGTTGATGATTTAGATGCTGATGCTGAAGGAAATGAATGCTTCTCTGTATTTTTAGGAATTGAGACTGCCAAACATTTCAGGGAAAAGTTTGGCCGATATTTAGGACGTACTAGTGATGCCCAACTTCCCGAAGACTATGAAGCTGCCCGAAAGATTCAAAACGAGATTGTTTCCAAATTTGGAGTCAGTGCTGCTTCAGACGAGACTTTTAAAGTCGTTGAAGAAATTGCAAGAGTCGGAAGCTATGAGCTTCATAACTTGTCGTCACTTCTTGGAGGTATTGGAAGTCAAGAGGTTGTAAAGATTATTACTCACCAGTATACTTTACTAGACAACTTGCTGGCTTATAATGGTGTTTCCAGCAAGGGACAAAGTTGGAAAATTTAAATTTAAATTGAAATATTAAGCTGTGCTAATCATTTATAAATTAAAATGTCCACGGTTAATGAATATGAGATAATAGAATGAACAATGGATCAAAATCTTTAAAGAAGAAAAACACTATCTAAGAGAATTCTCTTTTCACATATTAAAATTTCTACCAGACGTTTTTGATAGTCAGAAGATGTATGGCGAAGATACATTGCAATGAAATTTCCAAGGTATTCAAGATATTCAAGATATTGTGGATAAAAAGGCAGAGTTTTCAGTCAAACGTTACAGATTGTATATTCCCAAAATACAATATCATTAAAAGAATTTGAGGAAACATATTTCGATTTGTTATGGAACTCCTATACTATTAAGCAGTTAAGGAATCTAGTCAATAACAGAGTTACAAAATCGCAAAAGACATCATTAGTCTGCAATTAAAAAAATATATAACGATCTTTGTAAACTTTTTATTATTACTGTAAACCAAACACAGCTGGAATCTTAAATCGGAGGCATTACAATCTCTTACTAAACATATGCCTATAAAATACCCAGTCCGACCCATGAGAATTGTTCTTCTTCCTCCCCTCTCCTCTTCTCAAGTTTTTTCTTAATCGTTTGTTGCACAAAGTGCAGACACCTAATCCGAAAAGTACAGGAGTGGAGCCAGGATAATCACGGGCATATCATACATACTCTAATAGATTCACTTTTCCGCTACATAACTTACGAAATACTTTCTAAGATTCATCTAAAAGACAAAGTCTGAGTCAATTTTGGGGATTGTCATAACAGGGTCATAGCATGATTACTAGTTGGTTCCTAGTACAGTCAGCACGTTAATAGCACCTACTTCTACTGAGCACCATGACTGCAAAGATCATTACCACTGCTGCTGGAACCGTCGAGGTTGAAACACACGGCCACGGTACGCCCGTCATCGTAATTCACGGAAGCCCGGGCGGGATCGACGCCGCTCGTGCGATGAGCCGATTTCTTACGGAAGACAACTTCAAAGTCATATGCGTCTCGCGTCCCGGATATCTTGGGACGCCGCTCGACCCAGTCGACCCGTCAATCGATCGCGAATCAGACCTTCTCGCTGCAGTCCTCGACGAGATTGGTGTTAAATGCGCCGGTGTGTTGGCATGGTCAGGCGGAGGTGCGGCCGCGTACCGTTTTGCCGTTCGGCATCCAAATCGAGTTTCCGCGATCGTTGCAATTGCTGCAGTGAGTTCGCGCTGGATCGCGCCCAAGCCCACGCTTGCACAATGGTTCTTGTTAGGCACACCAGTCGGCGAACGTCTAATCGCGTTCATGTCCAAGCGGGCGCCTGCGCATCTTGTCGAAGGAGTGCTGTCGGGCGAGGGATCGGTTCGTGGCGATGAACTTCGCATACTTACCCAACAGGTATTGGCCGACCCAAAGCAGCTTCAGCTGGTTCTAGAAATTGCATTGACAGTAAACACTGGCGGCAAGCGCCGGGCCGGCTGGCAAAACGATGTTACGAACTTTGCACGCATCGATTCACTCGACCTCGGTCGCGTCCAGTGCCCGGTATTACTTGTACACGGCGATGCTGACACCGACGCATCCATTGAGTACAGCCGCTCCGCACATGCGGAACTACCCAATAGCACCCTTATCGTAATGGATCAAGGCACGCACCTCTCATTCTATGCGCACCCAGAGGCATCGGACGTCCAGGAAAAAGCGCGACGATGGCTACAGTCTATACCTAACCAACGTGTATAGTTTCACTAGGGGCAGAGTAGAATAAAAATGAATATAGAGATTTCTATATAATGCACCGGTAATAGTAATAACAAGACTTAATTAGCAATTGGGATATTCTTCGGGAAGGGGAACGACATGTTCTTTGATAGCAGAGACATTAGCAATAGGAGCGGCACGTTCAATCTAAATTTTAACTTTATATTATTAACCAAAAAAGGTCTAAAAAGAATATATATGTATATATTTTTTACTTGGCATTACTTACTCTGCAATTATCACATTTTTAAGAAGAAGAAAAAGAGGAGGTTGGGGCTGATGATTATAATCATATAGATAATGTAAATAAGCTACATAATATAGAGGTTATAATAGATGAGCGTAAATTAGATACCGAACCAAATGATTTCAAGCGTATATTTTATACTGACAATGAAAATGTCAGCCGTACATCAAAACTATAAGAATACAAAAAAAAAGATGAGAAAAGATGTGTGTGAGATAATGATGATGATTCCCATTATGAATATCTAATCTTTTTAAATAACAAAGCTCAGCCGACAACACGATTTTAGCCCAATTCAACCATGTCCACATCAAAATCCTCACAAAAGCCAGTGGCGAATCAACCGCTCAAATTCAAACCAGTTTTCAAAAACATTCTTGAAAGCCCGTTTGGCCCCGCCGTTTGGGAAGACGTGCCTGCACAATTTGCCAGTTCAATATTTGACATTGTGAATACGTTTATCCAAGAATCGTTTAACAAAAAAGTTGTATCGGAAAAGGCAGAAGGGCAAAAGGAACCAGGAAATGCAAAGATTGAAGTTTCGGAAAATGAAGGAAATGATGGCCAGAGCCAGAGCCAGAACTGGCAGACAAGGTCGGTGGTTGTGGGATTTAACAATGTTACAAAAGCTTTAGAACAACAAGCAAAAGCTCAAAGATTACATTCATACCCCATAAAATCGGCTCTAAACAAATCTAATAAACCTCAAGAGGGATCAAATCCCTTAACCCAAAATCCAGACGATAACATAGTGATGGTTTTCGTTTGCAAGGAAGACATTCGCTCTGAATTGGCTGTTGCTCATTTCCCCACGCTTTGTGGCATCGCCAACGTCCAAAGACTAACTGCACTACCCAAAGGAAGCTCTAATTTATTAACAAAATCGTATCGCCAAGACTCTGACAATGACGTTACATTATCTACCCCCGAATCCAACAAGAAACGAAAGGCTGACGCGATTTCTGACGACAACAATAAATCTAAATCTAAATCAAGAGATATCGAAGTCACAGTCATAGCCTTTCGTAAAAGCGCTTTGGAATTCCCCCTTATCAACAGCTTGCTCACAATGCTGAAAGATAACAACATTGGCACTGTCAAGGTGCCAGAAATTATTGTGAATCTAATGAAAATGGAAGACGAAAGAAACGCACTCCAAATAAAGAAACCTGCCCTTTATAAAAAGACTAATATTGTTTCCTTGAAAACAACGACTCCCATAATAAACAAGAAGCAGGACCTTAAAAAACAAAAAATCAGCACTGGAAGTCAACAGAGCCTTGCCAAAAGTACCAAACCTCAGGAACCGCCAAAGAAAAAGCAAAAGTCAGGAAACTGATTTCGTGGAATCATAATAATTTATATGTACACCTGAAATATATATTTGGTAAACCAATATGAAGACATATACAGCTAATATTGCACCGATGATGCAAAAAGAATAAATAAATAAAAGCAACTTGTAAAGCACACTCCAACTAACCAACCTAAATCTTAATCGCTCTTAAAAACTTGGGCTTGAATAGTCCTACCCGCTTGGCTGCCAGCAACATGGGCGAAATACTTTTAACCTGATAGATTCCTATTCCTGGGCAGAGATGAGGTAGTTTAGAACTAAATGTATGATACTTTCTGACAGACAATACCGACCCATCAACCATCACATCACCATACATCTTTGGGTTTGAAAAAAGAAGAGAATATTTGTACTTGGTATCCAAAAACAGATTTTTCTTAGACACATCACTCTTTTCACTTTCTCCATCACTTGCTGTGATACTCTGCATTGTTTTCATAACAGAATGGTTAATGTATCGAGAAACAGGAACAGGAATCATCCCCCAGCCAACTTTAGGGTAACTAACAAACAACCTCTCTCTAGCTCTTGAAAAGGCAACATAGAGAATCCTTAACTCCTCTCCAATATCTTTAGGGCTGTTGTGAGATTTAACATGCGGATACACATGATCATTAACGCCCATAACAAAAACATTTCTCCATTGTAACCCCTTTGCGGCATGGACTGTGGACAAAACTAACTGGTGTGGCTCTAACTGTTGTTTGATCTTGAGAGCTAGGTTGGTGCTCAAAAGGGTATCAGCAATATTTTTCGTAGAATTCTTTAGCGCCAATGCCTCTATTTTCGACGAGTTTTCAGTCAGGAAAGAAAAAAAGTTCGACATTCTCCTAACTCTTACGTTACTGTACTTTAATGACTTGAAGGTATAATGCTCGTATTTCATGTAATCCAGACAGTATTTCAAAACTTGGATGATGGAATGAACACTTTTGGGGTTCTTTTCCAAAGCGTTTCTGGAAACTTCAATCATGTCAAGAAAAGGTGCAAGTTTACTGGAAACCCCTGGCCTTGCCCATTTTTTATGTTCTAACAGAACATTATATAAACTGGTATTTGTGGACTCTGCCATTTCAATTGCTGTTGTCAAGGCTTTAGGTCCAATAAAAGGGTGGTATTTTCGAATCAGGCCTGTAATGAAAAGGTTTTTACGGGGAAATCTAAGCATTTTTAAAATGGTCATGCACAGCTCAGCTTCAGACGTCTCCAAAACAGTTTTCCCGCCAAACTGAACAACTTTTAATCCATTTGGTTCCAAAATACGCTCAAGTTCCTTCATTAGTGCTTCAGCGCTTCCAGTACTTCTAAGTAGTATTGCTATGTCATTAACAGCCATTCCTTGATCAACCAACGACTTAATCTGATTAGATACCCAAAGTGCTTCCTCTTTGGAGTCTGAAAGACCCACAATTTGAGGCTTGATCGAGTCAAGTGTTGCTGCAACTTCATCATCAAGGATAAGGCGCTTAGAGTGCAGCCGATCTTTGTCCTGTGAAATCAACTCATTAAAAGTATTCAAAATTGGCTGTGAGGAACGGTAATTTCTAGTCAAAACGACAAGTTCAACATCTTTACATGTTTGCCTCATCTCTTCAAAAATCGGTACCATGTCCCCTAGAAATCCATAAATACTCTGATCAGGATCTCCAACAGCAAATAGAGACGATGGTTGTGAAACCAGCCGAATGATATTCCAGAGAGGTGCACTGATATCCTAATAATGAATAATGTGTTAGCTATTACTATCTGTAGAAAAAATTAACACAGCACCTACTTGAAATTCGTCAACCAATACAGAATCGAATTCTTGCGCAATGACTGGTATTGATCTTAAAAGTTGTTCCCCATATATAATAAGATCATCATACTAATTCCAAAATTAAAAATTAAAAAAAAAGTTAGTTTGTTGGTAACACATTTGAGTTGAATCAGATACAAATGCTTCATACGTCCAGAAGATTAGCCTTTCGAATTTGTTCGAGGTATAACCTGTTAAACTCAGATTTATAACCTGGTATTCTATTTGACCGAGCAGTGATACCGTCCTTTGGCCTCAATTTTCTTTCAAACGACTTTGCTTCAAGTCCCTGGGCTTGTATATTTAGTTGAATTTCAACCAGCTAAGAAAAAACAATGTTAGTTGAGAAAATCAAAACAAATAGTTTCTAATAGGAAAACTTCCCACAACCAATGCTTACCTCTTTACATATCTTACGGTCCAGATCAGATGCTATTATAGGTGCTTGGTCCAATCCTATTGCTGGCAAGTTTTTCAAAATGATATCTTGACAATATCCGTGAACAGTAGTGATTTTAAGTACAGAAGCTAATTCAGTTCCAACAATCTTTCGAATTCTGTCACGAAGTTCAGATACTGCACGGTTGGTTAATGTGACAATAAGAAGGCAAGAGGGCTCAACCCCTGACGATAGCAAATAAGCTACTCGATTTGCGATAGTCATTGTTTTTCCTGCAATACACAAATTCCAATGTTAACAAAAAAAAAAACCAATAAAATAATAGACAGCACCCTCCTTATTGATAACGCTAGTCATTTAGAGCCTGTATTGCTCTGAATGCGAGCTTGCATGACATACCCGTTCCTGGACCAGCAATTACTTGAACATTTGAGTCTAATGGCTTTGTAACTGCTTCATATTGCTCATCATTCATTAAAAGGTCAACTTCAATAGTCTGAAACACATCCTCTGAATCAGAAGTTACTGGTTCAGCACTAGTTTGCGTATCCGAATCAAGAAGTGTGTGACTCGTTGAGATATCGTCGGGTGCTGGATCCATAATGCTGACATCCTTGTCCTTTGCACTTTGCAAAAGATTATGATGATCCATTTTCTGCACAATATACTGAAACAAAAAATATCGGGGGTTGGTTGGTTTGAAGATAAGTTGAAATGAGATTAGTGAGATTATTAACAACCAAAAACTACACCCGATATGCGTAACGCATCACGTAATATTCGCGTATAACAAAAATTGGTCAATGACAACCAAAGCTAGTCTCAATCTCAACTTTTAGATAAAATTATATATTATTGCTAAGATAAATAAAATAAGTGGTCATCTAAATTATACACAATTTTACTATTATTATTATAAATTATAATATTCTATTGCTTTTTATCCGACATCTAAAAAGGGACAAAAGCTGTCACAAAATACAATCACTTCCATTTCGATACATTGTTTATTCTTCCATCTCATCTCCATCATCACCTGTAATGGCCTCAATTGCATATTGTTTTGCCTCTTCTAGTAGTTCTTCTGAAATGTATTGGTGAACCCCGTTTGTTGCCGACTTGCTAACCCAACTAATCTCAAGTTCAAACTCCTTGTCTTTTGAGTCTTCGTGTGCCAAATAAATGATCCTTGCGGCCTCCTTAACTGCTTCCTCAGCTGTGAGATTCTCCAAATCAAGTTTTTCAAGTTCAGAAGTTGCGGTTTGACGGCCCTTACCAGCAGCAGCACCTCTGTAACCCCAGAATATTCCACTGGGCTCAATCATGTACAAATGAGGTCCATCAGTATCAACACCGCCAACAATGACGGTAACTCCAAATGGTCGAACAGAGTTGTAAAGGGTATATGCCTGAGCATAACCTCCCATGTAGTTTGCTAAAGTAGGAACGGGAACTGGTGTTTTGTACATATCTTTCCAACTGCGAGCATCGTCTCGACCACGGTTGACAAAATGACGGCCATCTGGCAGTAAACCAGAGTAAGCAACACCGACATGCTTATCGATAGTTTGCAATCGGCGATTAGCTCCAGGAACTAACAATTTAGAGCTAACGATTTTCTCGACAGCAAAGACGACACCATCCTTGAACTTGATACCAATGGAAGTGCCAGCATTTTCGACAGCCTTAGATGCATATTCGACTTGGAAATTTCTACCGTCTAAATCAATTGTTAGAAGCGACCCAATTTTAAGACCTTTACGAAATAGCCAAGATCTGGTATACATAAATCAACAATCAACATACCAGGACTGAAAGTACTGTTGGACAAATCGTAACCAGTTCCAATAGACGTCTAGGAAACAGCATATAAAAGAATTCAATGTTAGAAACTCTGCCCAAATACTTGATATAACAACTGTTTTAATTCATTGTCGATGACTTTGGGTGGCGTTCAAGTTGGATTTGGTATGAAGATAGTCGCCACATCATTGGTTGACCCAAGAACCTCCCGGAGCATTGGAATTAAATAAATAAAAAGGAAACATACCATTTTGTAAAGAAAAAGAAGGTATTATTAATGTAATAAGTGTTTTGAGATAAGAAAACAGAGAATCTTAAAGTGCGGAAGAACTGGGGAGCTGAATAAATCGAGGTTTGGTGGTGATGTGTGGCAGATGTAAGAATCTTGGATGACTAATCACATACATCAACATTAAGTAATGCTAATAGCTCAGTTTGTATGAATAAAAAGAGACTAAAAAGCAGAAAAGGATATTTATATTGAATATTTGTAATTTTTTTTATTAAAATGCGTAATGTTATATATTAATTATATGCCTTGACCGTTTTCAAAATCACCATTTAGCTCCTAGAGCACTAGCGTTTATTTCTTCTGGAGACTTTTTCATTAGATCGTTGGCATCAAGAGCATGGTATTCAACATGTAAAAGAGAATAAGTACTTTCTGATCCTGTAGATTCCTCTTTTGGATCCCATAAAGAGCTGACCCACTCATTTGCTTTGTGTTCAAAAAATGATGTGATATCATTCTTTTCAGATTTCAGTTGTGGAATACTATTGTAAATGTCTTCGAGTTCTTGCCTCCATTGCTTTTGGTTTTTGCCTTCTGGAATACCAATCTGTCCACCGCCATTGACACATCCACCAGGGCACGCCATTACCTCGACATAATCCAACTGAGTTGGATCACTTAGGCTGGCAGAGGAAGGCTCTGAACCTTCATCCACGCCATTTAATTCACCCTCTTCAGTTTTGGCAGCTCTTCTTGCACCAAGACGACTGGATCCAGTTGCTCTAACAGAAGCACGAGAAGCAACTTTGGCACGCATAGCTGAATTTGCACCGCCTTTTACCCCAGTCCTTCCCGCTCTGCTAGCTCTATTTTTGCTATCAGGTTTTAACTTTCTAACAAGATTTTGAATGTTTCTAAAACCATAGATACGAGCAGCCCTGAAGTGAATTTGGTCTTCATTTTCGCTGCTCACCACTTGTAGTTCAACAACATCACTGTTTCGTCCTTGTATTGTTTTGATATGTGTAGGAACTTCAATCTTGCTCTGGATTCCACTTAGTATGTAATCTAAGTAGCCACCCGATGAAGATCCATAATGAGAGAGCCATTGCTCAGAGACTGGCCAGCCCTTGGGTGAATACATATTATGGGTATCTTTATTAATGGTGTCATCCAATGTTTCAAACGGCAGTTGCTTCTCAAGAAGTAAAAGGACTACCTCCTTTGCAGTAATAACACAATCAACATCTCTAAACTCCGGCTGATCTTCACTTTCTTTTTGGCCAAACTCTGGACGTGCAGCTTCAAGCTTCTTGTCAAAGCACGGCATAATGCTCAAATGGTATATCTTGTCTCGAGAAACACCTGTTTGCTTGCTAATCATGTCCTTTAACAATGCACCGGTAATCTGTTGAGGGGACTTGACACTTGATAAATATGGAATAATATGTGGATGTGTTTTTTCGGCGTAACAGGTCCAGCCAGGGCAAACACTGCAAAGAACTGGCTTCTTTGAATCTGATTTCGACCTGCTTTCCCTGACCTCCTTCAGTGACCCGTTTAAAGACATAATTCTACCGATTTCCAATCCTACAACATATTTGAAACCGAGAATGTTGACAAGCAGGTTTTCTAATTTGGCATCGACCTGCTCGATAGAAATGTTGTAAGCAGCAGCTAGCGAAGCTCGAACTTGGTGTGATATTGATGCTACAAAGATCTTTTCTTTGGCATCTTCGTTCGTCAAGCTTGATAGCAACTCATTATGACTCTGAAGAGAGACTAAAACGCTTTCAGCGGACGTGATACATCCACTGCAAGCCAAACAGTCACTTAGAGAGATTTGTGCTTTTTCGAGAGTGTTGAAGTTTCCGGATTCGGTCATTTCAGTTGGAACACCCTCCATAGATATTTGGATCTGTGCGCTGCTAGCATCGCGGGTTTTCGTGGATTCCACAGGCTTAATACAAGCCACGCCAGGACTAATGAAATCGTTGAGATCGTCTGCTGAAAGAATTGCGCTCATTTTAATGTAGAGAAAACGAGAAAAAGGGCGGGTAGTATAGAAAAGGAAAAGAAAGCAAAAAAGAACAAAAACAAGATGAAGGTATTAATAATGATTAGATCGGAGGAAAAGAGAATTAGTCAAATTGATGATTCAGCCCCGCTGAAAAATAAGAACTTTGTGAGTAAGGCCGATCGGCGATAAAGGCGAGTTGCGACGCCACCAATGGATATGGCCGCATTACCAAGCTAAAGCGTGTGTCACATGGTAAAGAGGTTCACATGATATGTTACAAAAATGTTTGTAACATATGTCATGTAACAAGTGTAACGACTTAAAAATCACATGATCCACTATCTGACGCCCATTATCGTGCGTAAATGTGATGTTAACTCCAGTTCCTTGAACCATGAACTCAGAATTTTCTTGCCTGAAGGTTGCTCTTTCCTACTATCCACAAACTTTCTAAAATGTTTCCGCCAACTGCACGGGCTCTTCGTGTATTGGTGCTCAGACAAGTTGCACCTGCCAGGAGACCCTTGATTTTTCCTCAAATAATCAAGCCCTATGCACCCTCTATCACTGGATTGCGATTTAACACCACTCAATCATCCAAAGGGAATAAAGAAGCTCAATCACCGACTGCTGAATCCAAACACTTTATCCATGAAGATTTGGTAAATACAAACACTAAATCTGAAGCCACTGCCGATGAATCTGATAATGCAAAGCCCACAGCAACTCCTGAGGAGCTGATTAAACGAAGCCAAGAAGCTGAGGAGCAGCAAGAACAAGATGATCAGGACAATGTTCAAGAAACTACTGGTGTAATTGAGAAGCGTGCACGAGAAGGAATCATTTATTTTGGTAATCTATATCCAATTGCACCCTTTTCTTCAACATACTTTAGTAGAGCTCTTGCTTTTGCATTTGGTCTTACTGAATCCCGAGTCATTCAAATTCTCACCAACCATGCCATACCTCTAGATTTCCCTATCAAGTTTACCAAGATTATTCCCAGATATAAAGATGGTGGTTCGTTTGCTCGCTTTACTATTGATGAAGACGCACCAAGTATTATCACCGTGAAAGAAGCTGAATCCGTAATGAACCAAACCTTGAAAGCCAATGAATATCGCCCTTTGTTTAATCCTTTAAGAAGAATTAGAAGTTTTTCTGTTCTTGGTGTTCCATGGATTGAAGATTTGCATCGAAGAGTTAGTCGTAAAGTGCGAGTTGTTTTTGAAGGCGGCAGTGAACTTAACCAAGAAACTGTCTACTCAGTTCTTCGTCGTTATGGCCCTATCAAAGATATAACGACCAAGAATGATCCCAAAGATCCAATTAAGAGTGCTGTTGTTGAATATCTTTATGCTCGAGATGCGTCTACTGCTAGAAATTGTGTTAATTCGTTAGTTGTTCAAGGTACTCAAATCCATATCACTTATATCCCAACTGACGGTGGTATTAATGCACTTACAAAAGCTGTAATGGACCATTCACGAATTTCAATTCCTATCATTATTGCATTGCTTGCTGCATTTGCTGTTTTCATCTTTAACCCTATCAGAATCTTTTTCATTGAAAGAAAAGTTACAGATACTACCCTTCCCGGAACCATCGAGCACAATCCTGTTGTCAGATGGCTTCGAGGAATAACTCGGGAAACCATGTCCAACATTAATCGTTATCTTCATCGTGAGGTTGACTCTTTTATCCCCACCTTTGAAAGTCTTTGGATTGAGCGACAACATGTTGTTAGACAGATCCGACAGTGGCTTCAAGAAAATGTAAACACATTTATTGTTGTTAGTGGCCCTCGAGGTAACGGCAAAAAAGACTTGGTTACAAAGTTTGTTTTGAAGGATCGTGAAAATATCCTGACAATTGACTGTGAGCAGCTTTTGAAAGCTCAGAATGATCCTGCCTTTATTCGTGCTGCTGCCGGACAATTGGGTTATTATCCAGTTTTCCCTTGGATGAACAATATTGCGACTTATTTGGATTTAATTATTCAAGGTTTGACTGGTCAAAAGTCTGGCATTGCTGAGAGTACTGAGCAACAGTTTAAGGACATGCTTACAACCTCTATCGCTGCTATTAAAGGTGTGGCTCTTAAGGAATACCATAACGCTGTAAAGGATGAAGGTCACCGAACTGGAGGAGCCAACCCAGTAACTGAACGATTAACTGAGGAGGCCTACTTGCAACTTCATCCGGAAGCTAAACCAGTTGTTGTGATTTCGCATTACCTTAACAGAACTGATCCTAGCAAGCAATATGTGTATAAACTTTTGGCCGATTTTGCGTCTATTTTGGTCCAAACGAATACAGCCCATGTTGTTTTCATCACCAACGATGTTACCTATGAATCATTCTTGACATCTTCTCTTCCTAATAGAATTTTCAAGGTTGCTAGTGTTGGGGATGCCGATTCTAAGGATGCCAAACGATTTGTCTTGAACCAGATTTTGGAGGCTCGTCGTACTGAGGCCCAAGCGAATGCACACGCACGTTACAATAATGGTGAATCTGAAGAAGACAAGAAGGAAGATGACCAGCTTTCCAAATATATAGCCGTAGACAAGGCTGTTGCGGAGAAGAAGGAGGCATTGGAGGTTGCCAAGATGAAGGAAGAACTTAAGCATGAGGGAGATGCTGAGAAGGAAGCACAAGAAGGCAGTTTGGCCACGAGAATTCTCAGCTATACTACAGGCGTGTTTTCTTCTGAGCAAAGTAGTTCCGATGATACCAAGTCGATTAATGAAGATATCGAGGCTTCCGCTGATGTGAATTCAGAAGATGCCGAGTCACTTTCTTTGGAATATCCATATCTTGACTATGCCCTTGTTCCACTTGGTGGCCGATTGACTGATCTTCAATCATTTGCACGAAGGCTGAAATCTGGAGAAAAGCCGCTAGATGCTGCTGAAGACATGGTGAATCAAAGTGCATCTGAGATTTACCAAATGTTTTTACAAAGAAATCAGAGGGTTTTGACTAATTCAGAAACCCCTAGTTCTTCTGCCACTGAATGGACCCAGGAACAGGCTTGGACTATAATCAAGATTCTTGGTTCTCTTTCCACTCATGGGTTCACCAAGGAGCGTCAGATTGCGCTTGCTGATTCCGGATTTGCCCCTGGGTCCGACCGAGGCAAGTCAAAGGTGAATAAATATTCCAACATTAGTCACGACATTAAAGACTCTGAGCCAGAAATTTCGCTGAGCTTTTTCCTGCAAGATCCCAATTTTAAGACCAAGGAGCAGCAGCGGGCGCTTACAGCATTACAGCAAGCCGAGATGATATCGTTGCTCCACGAAGGCGGACGCAGCGTTGCCGTCAAGGCGGGCAAGCCGCTATTCCAAGCAGCCTTCCGCGCGCTTATTGACGACAAGGTGCTGTTTGCCATTCAAGAAACGGCGCTGCTCAATTCCTTTGTCACGGCCGAGAGCAAGAAGATCCAAAAGTATGAAGACGAGCTGTCGACGCTGAGCACAATGCAGCTAAAGTCGTTTGAAATCAAGACCCGCATCGGGTACCTGGAAAAGAAACTGCTGGCGTCGCATGATAAAGTTGCCAAATATGAAGATGAGCTGAAGGGCTTGTCAAACATTATGTCAGGAAAGTGATAAAAATAATTAATATATAATAATCATAATCATAATAATCATAATAAAAGATTTGGAAATGTAAATAAATAAATATATAAACTTGGAAACTTAATTATGTAATAAACAAATATAAATCTAAGGAAAATGGTAATAACCAAAAAAAAATATAAAAAAAAGGTTTGCAACAACTAAAAATTCAAGAATGATTGATGAAGAATTTCATACACCATTCGTTCTCTAATGGTTCGCATATCCTTTTGGGAAAAGGACAGTGGTTTATCACGGGAAAGGACCTCGACCATTTTACAAGTAAACACGCCGCAATCAAAGTCATTCTGCTGCTGGGGGCATGGAATGGTGTCCAGCATTTCGTACGAGTCGTAGCCCAGCTCGTCGGGGTTGGAGTCGGGATAAGTCATGAGCGTTTGCTTGTACATGTAGTCGCGCAGGTTGCTCAGCGTGACGGTGCCGCGGCCATTCATGGAATCATAAAACTCAAAGCGACAGTCCTTGTTGTTGATGACCGCGAGACACCAGTGCACATTGTTGCGGTTCACGGGCACAAAAATGTAGTCAACCTTTGTCACGTCTAGTCCCTTTCGCTTGGCCCAGCGCTTGACGCCGTCAAAGCCAGACTCTTCAAGCTTGGTATAAAAATGAGAAGTAAACACAAAGGACTTGGGTAGTTTGGTCTCATTGGAGCGGGAGCGTTCAGTGACCATGGCCAAATAAAAGTCAATAATATTATCGTTGAGCCAATGCCCATGGCGCAGCGTCCAAATGTCATGGGTAGTAACTTGGATTTTGAACGCGTCGGCAACCGTATGTCGGGGATTAGTGATTGCCCAAATATCATAAACTTCTTCCAGCTCATCTGCATCCAAAGGTCGAATAATGTCAGCAGCAGCAAGTTTTGCATCTTCCTCTTCTTTGATACGGGCAAGGTTGTCTTGTTCTTCACGCAACTTTTCAATCGCAGATTGCTCACGGTCTCGCTGCTCAATGATTCGGAGATATGTCTGCGCATAGATATCGGTGCTGACAGGCTGTTCCGGCAATTCAATCTTGGGGTGCTTATGATACCAAGCATAGCGATAAGTTGTGATGGGTCGTCGCGAGGCAAGCTTTCTTTCATCAAACTTGAACGCTTTCATGACATTTGGTGAGACAAGGATATTGCTAGGGGAAGGTAAGAGGAATCCTCGTTTTTCAATCAAATTGGAGCTGGGGCTGTTGAAAAGCCGTCCGCCATTGATATTGTAGCGGTCAAAAGGGGTAGAAGGAACTTGCTGGGAAAAGATACCGCCACCGCCAACTTTGGTCATTAAAGGAGCACCAGTATTAGGTGAACGTTGTAGGTATGGAGAGGGAAGGTGATATTGATAATTATAATGGGATTTCAGGGGTGTTTGAGGACGATGAATTCCACCTAGTCTGTACTTTCTCATGCCCTCTAAAAATTCATCAATCTCTGCCTTTTTTTCTTTTTCAGAGTTTAGGGACGCGAGCTGGTTGTTTTGGTCATAAGGAACGAGTTGATTAAGTTTAGTTGGATCAGCTGGATTAGAGATTGTTGAAAGAGATTGACTAAAAGGATTGGCATGTGGGTTGGTTCGAATGCTGCTTTTAAAGGTAAATAGGTTGTTTTTACTGGAATCTGGGGCAGATCTAAGTGACTTTGGCTTGAAAGAATCTTTTTCTAATTGTCTGTGTGTGGAGAGGGTATTACTGCTGGGTTTTGTTGGAGTATCTCTATGATACAGCAGATCAGAAACAGCAGAGGAAGAACTAACGAGCTTTTGTGGAGATGCATGAAAGGGAATATGGTGTTTTTCCGAGGTATTTGATTTCAAGATGGGTGAAGGGTACTTTCCGGGTATTTTTGCCCTGGGTGTGAGGTTGCCAATTCGCCTTCGTTTGTTGCGTTGCTCGTTCTTTTGTTCTTTATAAGTTGTGTCAATAAAATTGACAACAGCGCCTACAGAAGAAACGACAGAATCAAAGGCGCTGGTAGCACAGGCCACCAGGGTACGCGCAAAAACGCCAACTTTATCAACAGCCGTTTCAGATTCCTCACTAGACATTTTCAAATCGTCATCGTGATCAATATCTTGGTTTGTGGTATCTAGAGCATTTTGTTTCGAGTTTGGATTCGTTGAATTGCTGGATTCGCGCCTGACAGGATCGTAATAATCAGAGAATCCGCCGGGAATGTGGTTATAAACGTCGGCAGGTTTTGATTCATTTTTGGTCAAAGCGTGGGAGGTGCTGTCAGGCTGATGATCAAATGGATCAAAAGCGTTATTAAAAGATCTCTTTATTCCTTTTCCTTTTGAATCAAGCGGGTCAGCCTGTGGTGTTTGGAAAGGAAGAGATGACATTATTAATGAATGTGTAAATGTTGGAAATGATTTATTTGAATAATATTAATATCAATAATAATGGTAATGATAATGATAAAATACGTGCCCAAGCAAGGCAAATATTTAACAAGAGCAGTAGAAGAGACGAATTTGAAGAGAAATTATAGGTTAATAAAAGAGATTGGGTAAAAGAGGGAAAAAGGCGATTGAACTTTGCGAGGGGCAAAATCAAGTTTAATATGGAGAATATAAGATGCTTGACTTGTTTTAGGTGGTTGGAAAGGAAAAAAATAGAAGAAAGCTTTGAAAGACGCGTGGTTGGCGTTTTCACGTGAGGCTAACGGAAAGCGTGAATGTCACATGATTTGGTAAAGGCCGTGCATTCACTTGCAAGATGCTTGATGCTTGATGCTTGATGCTTGGTGATTGATGATTGATGATTGATTGATCGTTATTAATGTTAGTGAATGGAAATGTAGAAACTCAGAGAAACAGTTGGAACAAAATATCCTCAATGGATAATGTGACTTGGTTTCTATTTTTTAACCAAGAAATTATTCACTAATAGTTGGTCATTACCGAACGCCTTTGACTGGCACTGAGCTGTATGAACAAGAAGTAGTTCGATATTCTTAAAGGCTGAGTATCATATGAGATTCTCAAAATAGAATCCAGGGTGTTGCCAAGGTACGAGGTTCCCAATTTTGACACAGACAACGGTTGTGGATGAGTGAGACTGCTGCTTGAAGATGGATAACTTTAATAGTACACGCGTTGAGTTGAAGGTTTTTTTCTATTGTTTTTATTATGGAAATGACCAAAGAAAAAAAGAAAAAAAAATGGCTATATATTAAATATAGAACTTGGAGAGATTAAACGGTATAATGCAAAGGCAAAAATTAGAATAAGAATAGGAATAATTGAGATATATAGCATCTATATAGTATCCAAGTTCTGGTTGACCAAGGAATCGCTGGGTGTTTGAGTCTTGGTATAGAGCTGGCAGGTTGGGCGAGGTGGGTTAGGGCAGGACATAGTTGAGGATTAGGGTTTGGATCAAGTAACGCTGTGTCACACACACACAGTCATCAAGGAATGACAGCAGGACCATCATTTGTGCATGTCTGACTTGGGCATGTGCTGAGCCAAAAAAGAAAAAGAAGCAAAGTCTAAATGCTACAGAGACAGCCAATAGCGGTGGTTCCGATGACAATCACAGCTCTGGACAGTCAGGTGCCGTTGAGTTGGTTTTCTGGCTAGTATGGAGTGTTCAGTCTAACAGCAATTCGCTCAAAAAAGAAAAAAAAAAAAAAAAAAAAAAAAAAAGAATTTGCAATATGAGAACAAGATGGTTTAGAAACGGTTTAATCTACTGGGGTTTGGGAAAGATATTTCTTGAAACGGCGCACGGGAGTTTTCTGTTGTTTGCTCATTGCTATAGATGTGTGTTTCTTTCTCTGGCTCTAAGAACTGAGAAATAAGAAATAAGAAGTAAGAAGTAAGAACTGAGACCTAAGATCTAAGATCTAAGAACGGTGGCGGTGGCACGAACAGAATTAGAATTAAAACTAAAACTAGAACAACTAGAGCAACTAGAGCTGTCACCAAAATAATTATTATGATTATTATAATTATTATAATTTTATTTAATTTCAACGGCTTGAACGGTGTTTTGGATCATGTTCCTGACCTTTTTTGAAAGCGTTGATATTTTTTTTTTTTTTTTTTTTTTCACACGGCGGTTGGGATATATTATTGAAATCTACCTAATCTTAGAGCAAATGGCATTACCGCCAAAAGCCGTGTGCATAGCATGGCTAGGTATGTATGTTTGGCAGTCCGAGTTATAACTTTGGTGTCAAACACGTGCTGGAGATGAAAACACCACACATGTATATATATAAGATTGTTCTTTTATATTTTATATATTTATATACGTTTCCAAACTGTGCCAATTCAAATCCATACAGATTGAAATAATACAGGTAATTTCTAATTCCAGACAGAGATGAATCAGGTACAGACTTTGTTGCATGAAAGCAAGTCCAAGATTCAGATTAGCTCAAGTAACAAATGACCAGGCTTAATAATAAAAAAGATAAACATGTGGCAGGAATGATCATGGTCATGGTCATGGTCATGGTCAGGCTGCTGCTTGTTACGGCTTTACGATTCAAGCCTTTTGGTGATTTCTGCGTGTTTGTTTGAAATGGAAATAGAAATAGAAATGGAAATGGAAATGGGTGAAGCACGTGAACCCCCATCATGTGATTGTCATGGGATGAGGGTATTTGAGGTACTATTGGAACGAAGTCACATTGCGGGAAAAAAGAATATACGTGCAAATACAGGAATTTTATATTTCATACACTTATTCATATAAACCCCAAAAAAATGTCCAGTCCAAGTGGCTATTTTCTTTTTTATCCGTCTGTGTTCAATGCCATGGAATTGTGTTTGATCTTGGCTTTTCTTGTTATTTCCCGTCCGGCAACCGAGTGCCAAGAAGTTTATCAGGCCAGGAACAACAGGAGCGAAAACTAGTTGGTTAAAGATAATAATAATAACTGAACTGGATCAAATATCAGATATCAGATATCAAGTTGTAGTGTTGTGTTATATTAGTATTAATATAATAATTAATAATGAATAATGAATAACTAATTGTGGGTGTACGCTTACTTGAAACCATCTGAATACTGGCAATTTGACTGGTTGGCAGTCTAGAAAACTAGAAAACTGGTCAAATATTCAATCAGGCTACAACCTAGTATCACCGATGCGATTAATTTGTATATACAACGACACATGTGTATAACTGCGATCATAACAATCATAACAATAACAACAATATAACAACAATAGCAACCAGTTTCCATTTATCACGTTTGCATCACGCCTGTTGTTTGTTTTTGGTGTCTCCAGCATTCCTGCTCAAGGAGAAGGAGCGACTGGTGTAGAACACGACGGGAGCAGTGTGGCAGAGGCTCACGCTGGCCCTGGGGGGTTTGATCTGTCAGTCTAGATTGTCAGTTCAGGGTAACAGGACTTTGTGTGTGGCAGTGGCAGTGGCAGTAACAATAACAATGACTGGGGCATTACATCATTGTGCCTAGCCAGCATTCTTGTGGCTGATAGAGTAGTAGATTACTAGATTACTAGATTAACAGATCAATAGTAATTAACTGTAATTAACTGTAATTAATTGTAATTACTAGCAACTGTAATAACACCACTTTATACCTCTCTATATAAGCTTTGATCATATCCTAGTCACCCCACAGACTCCCGTATTGCAATCGAACCTTGTTTCTGCTATTATTTTTTTGAATTTCCCCAGATTTCCTCTTCCATATAATATTTCTACAGTCTCGAGCCATGGAATATTTGGATATTTGGATATCTGTATATTTGCATACTGAATGCTGGAGATCCCATCTGTTGACAAGTGGAACATACCAGCAAACCACACGACGTATATATCCAGTATTCCTGACTCGTTTCTTTCTCTCCCCCCTCCTCATTTCTCCCTGTTCCAATAACTACAAGTATTTGATTTCCTCATTTTCTAGTTCTGTAGTTTTGTGTGCACTTGACTCTGGTCATGAATCACACCCCGTGAATCTCACAAATAATATAGAAATAATACGGATATGGATATTATATACCATGTAATATAAATATAATAATGATATCTACAACTATTCAGGTCATTTCTACTTTTGCCCCCACACTTGTACTAGGATTCACAAAGCTAAACGACATTGAGCTAGTCTGGACCGGCAACGACATATACATATAATTATTAAATATAAATTATTAAATATAAAATACAAAATCCAGTTACAGATCAGATATTAAAAAATACATGACGCGATTGCAACACTTGTATTCATCGTTATCTTTATCAGCGGTGTCCAGCCGTACCTGGTACAGAAACGCCAACTGAATGGCTGGTCATCCAGTAGTTTGTTATTAGTTTTTTGATTATATTTTAGTTTGGCCGTTTTGTCGATAACTGCCAGCAGAACACAATGGATACGCCAAAAGGAGCCAAAAGGAGCCAAAAGGAACCAGAGAATGAAGAGAATAAAGAAATAAAGAAATAAAGAAAAGGACATAAAACAGCTGAACGAAATCGCTGAAACCAATGACGTCCTAAAAGACCAAGTCAATTCTGTAGAGCCAGTGGAACAAGGCCAGTGTGTGATATCATTATTATTATCATTATTATTATCATTATCGTTATTATCGTTATTATTATCATTATTATTATTATAAATGACCTCATCGTTTCCACACCTCGCTGTTTACAAACCAAACAAACCCGGATAGTCTATACGGGTGCACCTACAAGCCTGCTCTGTTTCGTTTCTTTCTCTTGTTCCAACAACAAAAATGCAGGCTGATCCTAAACCGGCCAAACTAAGCACTGTTCCTACCACGCCTTTTTAACTAATTAGTTATGGGCTTGCCTAATTCGGCCACGCGGGGCTGAACAACCCACCACCTCTGTGCTAGCAATACCGCTACTCATTTTTATTCCACGTCATTATATACAGGTGTTATACAGGTGTATATTCTCTTTCTCCTGATTGTAATGTTTCTTCTGTTTCTTCTGTTTCTCCTGGTTTTTTTTTTTTTTTTTTTTCCATTGCCTTTATGCTGCAATCTAACCATGAATCTTCTTGTTTACAAAACAACCCTTGCTTCTCCAGATCACAAAAAGTAAATATAAAACACACGCACATCTTGAACCAAGCTGCGTAAATTCCAGTCTGCCAGCATATTCTATAATTCTCCAAATCTACATTTCGTCATCCATATCTTCCTCATTCCCTGGTGATCGGGGATTGTTTACTGTTTCTTGTTTCTTGTTTCTTGTTTCTTGTATTGTATTGTATTTGTATTTGTATTTTCTATGACAGTATCGTCTTCCTGGGTAAATCTTCTTGTAACACCCCCTGACTTTTATAAAACAAAGGAGACGGTGACGTTCTCTCGTTTGAATCTTCCTCAAGCGTGTATCAAATCAAACACCGCCAATCTCCCGGCACTTAGCTTTTGCCGTTTGCCGTTTGCCGTTTACCGTTTACCACTGGCCTTTTACAGGCACACAGAGTTGCCCACAGTTACACAGCTACACAGTTTCATGTCCTGTGCTGTGCTGTGCTGCTGTTGCTGTTGCTATTGCTGTTCTATTGCCAACGGCCACATCGGTCGACCACCCAAAACCCAATTTCTTGCTATTTTTCCCAGTTTCCAGTTTCCATTTCTCGCTCCATCTTTCCCAATTTCTCGTTTAGCCCTGGCGGATCGTCTTGAATCGTGTGTAAATGCTCTTTCGCTGTTCATCCTCCGCGCGCCGTTTTTATTTTTTATTTTTATTTATTTATTTTTTATTTTTTTTCACAACCAAATTTTTGCCACTGTTGTCCATTGCTTTACTCGCCTTCTCTCACACATGCGTACATTTCAGTCTTTCCAACGTAACTCGCAGTCTGGTTGTAGATCTGCCACTGTTTGACTTTGACCGTCAAAATGAAAAAATTTCCTACTCGCCACTGGAATTTCTACGGTATATACACACCATCAGGTATATATCTAAAATCTAAAAAGCATGAGAATGACAATAAAATAACATAAAGATAAAATAAAAAGCAAATAAATGAAACAGAAATAAAAAAATAAAAATAAAAACCCCTTTTGCATACAAATAAATCTCAGTTCATTCATTTTGACACCCACCCAACCTGTTCACAATCCTTTCCGTATGTTGCTAACATCGGCTTTAGTTTTAGTTTTTAGTTTTTAGTTTTACAGTTTGTAGATTTTAATATGTTTTATACCTTTTTTTTTTTTTTTTTTTTTTTTTCTTCCGGCGACTGCATTTCTGCTCGACCAAAAGCAGGTCTTGTGAGTGGCCAGTTCTGCTGGCACGCAAATGGCCGATCATGTGACCCGCACCAACGGTTCTACAAAGCATGACCAACAATCGACTATTAATACCAATAACGATCTAATCCATCCAATGGTAATATATAGCAATAATAATATAGTAATAATCGTAATACTCCCTTTTCAATGATTTCAATAGCCCGTGCGTTTCATATCCACCATACAATACATTGGAAGGCTGTTCACCGCCCGCCCATAGTGTTGTCCACCCCGCGTAACCCTTGCCCTTACCCTCGTCCGCTGGTCCCACACCTGCCCTGTGGGCTTTCTTTTTTCTGCCTTTTCTTCTTGCCTTACATAACACACCACAGATTCTAAGCTGATCAATAGCACCAGTAGCGCGCCTCTAGCCCTAGCCCTAGCCCATCATGTCATCTCTGTCATCTCACGCCTGCCCCAACCCTACATAATACCCATCCTTGCCTTGCTCATCTCATCTCGCCTGCCAACCTGCTTATGTCTAATAACATTTTCCAATACACAAAAAATTGACACTACCACTGCTGCTACCAATACTTACTCATTCCCCATGATCCAGCTAGCTTTTTAAACAAATTATTCATATTCTCGTTACTTATACTTATATATATACAGGAGAAAAATAAAAGCAAAAATATAAAAACCCAGAAATGAAAATAAAAGCAAGTAAAAATCATCAAAATCATTACAAGTACACAAAAAGAATAGTAAATAGTTCATCGCATGTGCACATTAATAGAATAGAGCGAGGAGAAAAAAAATATAAAAAGAAGAGTCGTTGGCAGTCATTAAAGGATGCTTATGGGTGTATGTCGATATGAGTGTATATGACTAGTCGCTGCTGAATATACAATCATCATCTTCATCATAGGTCGAGCATGAAGTATTTAATCTACTAACAAGCCCGTCCATGTCGTCGTTATCGTTATAATCGTCCTCATCATCGTCTGACGATGAGCCATAGTATTCATTATCATCCTCTTCGTCTTCGTCGTCCTCCTCTTCTTGACTGATTTGAGAAGAGCTGAAAAAACACTCGCGTTTGCGCAAGACTTGGGGAGGAGGGGTGTGTCGGTGAGCGGCCAGCTTGTTGAAAATGGCCGATCTCGAAGGCTTGGGACACCAAAAACGAATCTGTTGCGCGCCTTGGTTGGACCCCGAGGAAGAGCCCTCGCTGTTGATTATTATCGAATCGCTCTTATCGTTGCCGCTGGGTTGGAACGACACTTGCGCAGCTTGGGCTGGGCATTGAGGAGAGCTGGTTTTGAATAACCTTGTCATTTTGGATGATTTGTGACAAGCGACAAAAGAACAGGCGTCAGCCAATGGTTTACGATCAAAGGCGTGTGATGATATTGACGACGATGATACGACGGATGATTCGTGACCAGGAGAAACGTTTGATTTGGAGACTCCTGAAGAAGCGTGGATGGGGGCAATTGTAACTGGCATTTCAAAGAATAATAAAAATCTCAAGGATTTAGATGTATAGTCGTAATTTGGAGAGTAGCAAAAAAATTTATAGAAATAATCAACTTGTTAAAGAGACACACAGTCAACAATTGTTGTCACTTCTAATGGCGAATAAGCTTTAAAAAGAGCAAAAGAGCAGAAGAGCAGAAGAGCAGATGGGTTGGGTGGGTTTTTTAAAAAAAAAAGGACGAGCTGGGTTTTACAGTTGAACAGACATTTTGAACCGTGTATATAGTTGAAATTATTAAAAAAAAAAACAAGAAGAAAAAAAAGGGATATTAATCCTTTCTAAAGATGTTAATAAAAGTAACGGAAAAAAGAGTTTGATTTGTTGTTGACTGTCAAGAGAAAGAAAGAAGAAAAAGAGAAGAAAAAAAGAGGGAAATTTAAAGGAGGAAGGGCCTGGTTTATAAGACTGAGGAAAAAAAATGGGAAAAAAAAGAAAAACTTTTGGACTAGTGGATTACACTGAGTTACTCTGGATTGCACATTACCTCATCACCAGTTCCACTGGGGAGAGGTTCTACACTTGCTCGTTCTACCCGGCGTCATTTTTGTCTGGCATGGCCAAGTTCTACTTTGTAATACACCCGCGGTCTACTTTGGACAGCTTTAGGGTTAGGGCTCTGCTACTCTTGTGTGACATTATATCTGTCGTTGATAATAATTATTATTATTACCGTAAATTATATATATAACCACAACTATAAAACTAAAATAATACTGGTGCTCTTGTTTCTTTAGTGTAGTCACCTGAGTCCTGCTATGGTGACTGGCTGCTACCGGTTGAGCTCATTCATTAAGAGGGGGGCGTTTCGTAATTCTCCCACGATCCTTCTGACAACATTGCAGGTTCAAACAATCATCCATTAGGCTCAAGACTTCCTTTACAATAGCAGCTTCCTCTTCCACTTTCTGTTTAACCGCTGATTTTTTCTTTCCACTCCCTCATTTGCCCATTTAACCTACAGCTACACGTCCCGTTACTGGACTAACCCCAACAACGTCATAGAGTTTGCTTCTCCACAACCTTTTGTTCTTTTATAATGTCGTGCTGGAGTGATGCTATTTTTGGTCGGTAGAGTCCAATTCCACACTAAACTAGCCCAAAGCCTTTTTGAACGCTATACTTCAATCTTTGAAGCTTTATGTAAACCGTTATCAAATGCCATGGATATACACTCAAGATTTGCACAAGGTTTGGCTGCACATCTGATTTCGGTCTGTTGGAAATAATCAGCTGGGCGTAGCCGTGCCTTCAGCCGTGCTTGACACCATACTGTACACGTTTCTGATTTTAAATAAATATTACGTAACGCTGAATATCGGCCAATAATGTTTCATCGCGATATGCTTGTTAGCCGGCAGTAATAGTAAATACCAATGTAATAATACCATATGATTTTAAAAAAAATTTAAAAATAATAATAATAAATCGATTCTGATTCATCTTCCAATAAAGCCTAAATCGTATAACATAATAGATACTAATGTATCAATCCTATCAGTTTCTATTAGCTTTTCTATTAGCTTTTCTTCATGTCCTGATATCCATGTCTGCAAACAGTCCCCCTCATCGGTTGATCAACATTATCATGACTAGATCCTTTTGGGTCCAGTTTCTTTTTAGCTTTGAATAAACAAAAAGATTGCACCAAGAGCAAACTACCTAGGGGTTTGGGAATTACTCGGGCTTTTTTTTTTGGTTGCATAAGCATTGACATTGGCATGAACCATTACGACTTGCTCTAGTCACATAGAACTGATCATAGCCACAAATACTTGCTTTAGTAATGGTCGCACGATAATTAACCGAGCCTGTGGACACTAGAAATCACAACTGTTGAACCATGCTCATTTGAAAATTGTGTTTCCTGAATTGTCATGTCATTATCAATGCCTATATACCCAGAAAAATTCATGGATAAATCTATGCTGCGTTAAGTATAGTACATATACCTTCATCTTGGCTTTTACAAACTGCTAAAGCTACTAAAGCTACTATACCCATATATATACCAACAAACAACGCAGCACACCCCTGAATCAAAAGTCTTGGTCGTTTTGAATTGGCTTGGCTCAAAAAATATTTTTTTTTTAAAAAAAGACGTTTGACGTTTTTATTATTATCAAGATTTATTATTAATACCTAGAAATGTACACTATTCCTCTTAATTTTTTTTTTTTTTTTTTTTTCATTTTCACATTTCCTCTACCAATTCATCTTAGTTTGATCTAGTCCTAGATCTTGCTCTGTAATCAAAATCTTCCCTAGCAGATTCCATAGATTGTATATCGACCCCTCCCTCTCTCGACGATTCTCAAGCTTAAACTCGACGAGCATGTTAATCGCTATAAAATACTCTTAGAAGCAATTGGTGTGGAGAAAGCAAAGAGACTTTTTGTCGGTACCGTTGTTCATGCCAATCCTTGTTAATGCTCACAAACATTCAATTCATCTTTTGTTTCCTTTCTGCCATACTCACATTAATCACGCTTTGGTATATACACAAAAGTTCCAGTCAATGTAAATGTCTGTTCTACCCATTTTGCATGAGCCTGGCTATCTAGCTTATCCCCTCATCCCAAAGAGATCAAAAACTCATCTGGAAAAGCAGCAAATAAAAAAATTTGCTTATGAACAATTGTTCCACAGTTTTGAAATAGAAACTGGAAACCCGTAAAAGAAGGTTACTTGATCATAGCTTGTCTCATTGATCCTTCATCTCATCAATATGCTTGACCTAGATACCGAGGAAGTTATATTTCCCTCTTAACTTTACTCATTTCCTTTTTTTGTCTTCTTAGCCGTTAAAGTTATTACGTTAAGTAGACATTTTTCATCCATTCCTCTCTCTCTCTCTCTCTCTCTCTCTCTCTTTCATGTGGTTGGATTTTACAACTTTTTGAATATTGGCAACGGTAGCCGAAAAAAAAGCATATGCACAATTTATACCCCAGCCCCAGTTTTTTTTGTTAATGCCAACATGACTAAACAAGATTACCAAAAAAAACTTGTAGAGCATTGTTTTTTTTTTGGTTGTTTTGGTTTTTCTATTCGGAAGTCCGACTTTTAGATTTGGTATCTTTCTTTCAACATGATTAACAATTGAAGCACCTCTAACCTTTCAAGCATGCCAAGATTGTGGTCATTGGCATTTACTGTTTGAGAAATTGAATAGGCTTTTCAAACCTATTTTGAAAATGTCTGTATATGTATTTCTTTTTCATGAAACATTGATAACACTGCCATCTCATCTGATCCACTGCTAGCCAATGGCATATCATCAACGACTGAAATTGGCAAGCCCAAAAAACTGTCGAAAAAATAACCAATCCTAGACCAATCTCATCTAGAAACACTATTATCAGATTTAATTTTAAGATTGTAGATTATCATGGCCCATTTTTTGGGGTTTCTTTTTTTTTGCAGAAATTTTTAATCCGTTCCCTAATTGAAAAGGATCCATTTTGAAACACAAAGAGCATTCACACGGTTTTAGTTTTTATTCTCAGCTTCTGTGACTTCCATGCTCACAGTTCTGGTGCCATTCAAATGTAGTCACCATAACGCTGAAACTCTTTTTCGAATCAACAAGTGCTGTAAAATTAAAACTGCTCACGACAATATCACATATTCAATCTTTTATAAACACTTTTAGAAAATGTCTCAGTCCAGCTGTCAAAAAAAAGGGGGGCCAAGACTACTTTCACAGGCATGAGATTAATCTGGAATCACCATCCTTTTTTGAGACGATTATGGGGTTATGAAACGGTTCATTACAAAGTAGCAAATGAAAAAGTTGGCTGGTATTATTTTGATTCTATGAAATTAACCATATCTAGAACCGAACAAAAAAGGTGACTTTTGATAAATAGGACCATTTATTTCCAAACGGAAATTCTTAAAAAATTGGTAATAAGAATAGCATAATCTGTAGTTAACTATAATTATACAAGAAAAAATAACAGTAATAATGAATGGTAATACCGAGTCTTATCAATAACTAGCTTAATTTTCAAGTCGTTATCTCTCATGGGTAATTTCTCAATTAATGCTTTTTTAAAGTCTCTTGGTTTCAATATCTTTCGACAAAAGCCAAAAGTCAAAAGCCAAAAACTTTCATTTCGTAGCTTTACTGGTATAGTTGCCTGGGTATCCAACTTGAAAATAGTGGCATGCTTTTCCATTACACATTGAAAATTAGAGGATTGAGAATGATACTAGTATTAATTTTCATATTTGTTAATGGTATCCCCATGGTTTATTTCCATTTCTCAAATCGAGATATTCAATAAAAAATATCATGTCAACGGGTATTAGCATAAACCTCGTTATCACCGAGTTTCTTCGATATGGCTGACAAAAGGATAGCAGCCAAAAGATATTACTATGGACTCCAAACAGGTCAATAGTACTAATAGTACTAATAGTTCTCGTGAGATTCATGTATGATATATGACAGCAAAAAGGGATTATCAACAGATGGTTGAGTCAAACAACAAGGTAAAAGCCATAGAAATGATATGATAATCAGAGATGTTTCAAATGACATTCGTTTTCACATGTTGGTAAAGGTGTTCTGGATCATTCCACGCACGTGTAAATGATTCAAATCATCACTCTGTAAAAGAAGGAAAAGCAACATTATCATGAAATAGTTGTTCGAAGAGCTTTTGTTTCACCGTAAAGGCGGTGAGTACCTCTAAAAAAAAAATCACTCACATGTTATGTCAGGTAGTGTAACAATGCCATTGATCTATTGGTTCTAAAAGCCGTGCGGGATCAATTTTCGCATATTACTACTAGGCAGGAATACATACCTCAAAATTATAAATTATAAATTGTAATATGATTAACCCAAATGTGTTTTATTATCATTAAATATATATGACTGATGTGTACTGTATTACTCTTTTGCATTCTTTTTATACATGTGAAACCAAGAAACAATTGTCGAGATCTCGTTCACTCTTCTGGCATCAACTTCTTCCAACAGCTGGTTTAAGAACCGAGGGTCTCTTTCTACCAGCGAGCCGACAAACTCAACCTTTTCTTCTTGAGGGTTTTCTAAAGAATTAATAATCGATAGCAGGGGACGAAACAAAGTTCCGGGAACTCCGCCGCCAGAGACGCTACCGCCTAGTCTAGACACCGACGCGTTGCTGGTCGTCCTGCCGCCATCTTCGTCGTCGTCGTCTTCCTCTTCTTCATCGTCTACCACTGCACTTGTGTCGTGTTCGTTGGGATTATTGTTCGCACTGAGGACCAAAGTATTAGACGGAACGTTGTGGTTTTGTGAGTAAGGATTATGTGTATTATTTCGTTGCTGCTGAGCTTGGTTGAGGGTGGCAGGATTTTGCACAGATTGATGGTGCTGGGAGTTTCTATTGATTGCTTGTGTGACCGCTCTGGTTGCCTCTTCCGCGGCCGCTATTTCGAAATCATCAAAGCCTTCGGGTAATAAAATGCTTCTCAGAGTGTTCAGCGACGAAGCGTGCGGCACGTTGGGGTCCAACTCGGTGCCTGTGGCATCTGTGGGAGCGGATACCGTGTTGTGAGCTGAAGAGTTGGCGTTAGCGGAT
This sequence comes from Magnusiomyces fungicola, assembly GCA_900654225.1. Taxonomy (NCBI): domain Eukaryota; kingdom Fungi; phylum Ascomycota; class Dipodascomycetes; order Dipodascales; family Dipodascaceae; genus Magnusiomyces; species Magnusiomyces fungicola. The sequence goes on from CAACAH010000004.1 coordinate 2,862,966, forward strand.
GCTGACTTGTCTGATTGGTTTGATAGCGCTGGTGGTACAGGGACAATAAAAGGTAGCTGTGCTGTTGAGGGTCCAGAAGATACTCCAGTATTTTGTTGATTCCGGTGCTGTTGTTGTTGCTGCTGCTGAGGCTGTGACTGATGATGTTGATGCTGAAGTTGATGTTGTTGCTGCTGCTGTTGTTGTTGTTGTTGTTGTTGTTGTTGTTGCTGCTGCTGTTGTTGTTGTTGTTGTTGTTTTTGAGGTTGGGCTTGTACTTGAGATATCCTGAATCTCATCTGTTGGCCAACATTAGGGTCCATATCACTTGGAGAACCAACTGCTGGCAAAGACGGGGTATTCCCAGTGTCCGAACGCGCCCGAATGCTTCGGTCTCTTTTGCCGCGTTCGGTTCTTGCCTCGAGCAAATCAAACAAGTCTTTGTAAGGAAACTTGCCGCTTTTTTGAAACGCCATGCGGCCTTGGGGATACTCAGCGATATATGCCTTGATTTGCTCCGGATGGCCCACAATCTTTTCGTTAATCCATTGGAACCCGTAGCTCTGCGCATTCAGCGCCAGCTGGATTTTCTTGTACACGAGTCGATTATGGAAAAACCAGTTCTTTAACGCGTCGAGGCCGCCATAATCATCGCGTCCGCACTCTCGGTGAATCTCTATCCATTTGTTCAGCGACTTGGTCCAAAACGTGTGATCAAACTGCTTGTTGTCTCCATACAATTGAACCATGTAGGCTAGAATATCGCGTCCAGCTGTGACGGGAAGAGGGTCGCGTTTACTTCGTTTGGTCACCTTGTGAGACTCTAGATTCCGCGGGCCAAGGCCGTCAGCCTGAAAGCTCTGCGGCGAGGAGGTTTGCTGGAGCATGGTTTTGTATATATAGGTGTCTGTGTGTGTGTTTGTTTATGTACGGTTTTTGGATCCGTTAATGTTGCAGGCCCGGGTGTGAAAAGTCTTGTTGATACTTATAATTGGATAGTGCCGTAGCTTCTAAACCTGTTTGTGAAGATAAATAAAAATATAAAAAAAAACTAGCATTGGCAAATGGCAAATGAAGCAGGCGTTTTCCGGTTATATATTTTTTTTCTTTTGGTCACAAATCTCAAACTCGCGGCAAAAAGAGACGAACTGGTTTGGTGTTTGGATCTCGACAATCCTCGTATAGAAAGATGAGAGCCTTTCCACGTTCAGGAAATTCTTTCTGTTACAGCAGGTTACACTGTAAGACCGTTTCAGGGAAGGAATTGAAGGAGACGAGGCGCAGACATGGCGCGGTTTAAAGGTCGAAGCCTAATAGCGGAGAGCGAGATGTTTAGTGTATGTAATGCGGTTACAATCTTACATGATAATCACGTGCAGGCATAACAAGGAAACAGGAAATATAAAATAAAAATAATATAATAAAAATAATAATGATAAAAATAAAAGAATATAATAATATAACAATTATATAAAAGAAACAAATCATCTAACAAAACTAAGCAGAAAACAAAAGATAAACAACAATTAAGGCCATATGCTTCGAAAATAAAAGGAAATTAGGTCTGCAAACATATCAATAAGGGCAAATAATAAAAACATGAATGAAATAACCAGTATACAGAACTTTTTTTTTTTTTTACATCTCCAGCAATAACTCTCTCTCTCTCTTTTATTTCCAAATAAACCACGCAAATCTTTCTGATACTTTACTTATTCCAAATAATAATCATGATTGTTAAACTGAAACAGTGGGAAAACTCACACCAACATTGGAGCTTCTTCCAGAGACATCGCCATTACCAAAGGCATAGTCACCACTGGGATTAGGAGATCCAACGTTTGATCGCAATGCCTCTGCATCCGTCTTCAACTTGGCCTCAAGCTCCTTGAGTTCGCGCTCTCTAGCCAAAAGTTCTTGTCTCTTCTGTAAAATCTCCTGCTGTACCTTGCTTTCAACTAATCTGAGCTTGATTTCAGACGCACGGAGCTGCTCTTCACGGGCCAAAAGAGCATTGTCGTTGGTCTCAGAAGTGCCAGCTGTGGTGCTGTCTCGCGAGGTCATGGAAATCACAGACTCAGATGCAACAGAGGCGGAAGTGTATGGTGGAGAGAATGGGAATTGCTGGTTGTACTTGAACGCAGAAAGATGATCGACTTTGGTGCTGGTGGAGTCGGCAGATTCTGGGACAGGCGTAGCGGGAATAGAGCTTGGAAGTCCAGAAGACAACTTTCTTGTTCGGTAGTTTTCGTAAAGAATAAAATGTGTAGTTTCCTTAAGATCTTGTAAGTGGGTTCGAGTAATGATATCACGGAGCAGCTCAACGTCGGAATAGTCGGGGTTGTTGACATCTAAAACGCCCCATGGGTATCTTCTGGCCTGAATCTGATTGGCAGTGCCAGCATCAATAATCTCATTGGCGCCAATGACAGCAAATGGAAGCTTGGTGCGGATATACGAGTTGAGCTCGTTGAATTCTTCGTCAATAATACTGGAAGTCTCAGCATCGCTGTCAGCCTTTTGTTCGTCCTCAGAGTCGTATAAGAAGCCATCTCCACCAGGGAAGCCGTAAATAGCAAGCTGGTAATGACGAATATCTTCCATGATCAAGCTTTTGTTAAGCGCCAATTCCTCAGGGGTCAAAGAGTCTGACTTGGCAATGACAGGAAGAATGTTGACCTTTGGTGCCATCATTCTCATAAACTCGACATCAGGCTCGGTCAGCCCGTGGGAGGTGGGGTTGATAAAATAGATCAAAGCGTGGACTCTATTATCGGCAAATCTAGGATTACGCTTGACTCTGGATTCTTCTGCAAGCACATCGTCAAATTGGCGATCAATGTAGTTTGAAATTTCATTGAAACTTGAAAAAATATATGCAAATAAAATGATGCAAAACAAGTTAGTTTTCAAAAGGGGCTCACGTTGGGGGGAAAATACCAAAAAAAGGGGTTGGAAATCAGGTTTGTAACACCAGAATGTAATACAAACCTCCGTTTTCAATTGTGTACAACTGTAAGAAATTTAGATACAGCGGAAGAAGCAGTAACATACCTTGCCATATTATCCATGTTGTCACCAAAACCAGGGGTATCGATGAACTTTAAGGAGAGGATTCCATTGCCTTCATCAGGAAGCTCTGTAAAATAAAAATAAGAATAAAAATAAAAATAACGACAGTCAGTAAAGTAGCCAAAACAACATTCTATTTTATTGCTTGATTCAAAACTCCAATATTGGTTCAAGCGTCTTCAATGTAGAAATCAATGGGGTCAAACTGCAGGGCTGCGGGGTGTGTGCTTAGTAGCATCTGTAGCGTTTAAAACCTAGTTTGTGTACCTTTATGCCATGTCATATAAAGGGTCACTGGCCCCTCCTGAACAGTTGGATTCAATGTGTTTTTTCTGGGAAAAAAAGGGGGTATCCAAGTCTCAATAGTTGATATTTGTGTAATTCAACACCGTATAAGCAAGGAAGATACTTACCAACAGTTAAATCTTTCAATGTGATTCCTGGATCCTGATGGGCAATTTCAGCCCTGGGAATGTTTCTGTTCAAGTCGCTATATGCGATGACTTGTTGCTGGCACAGTGTGTTGATAAAGGTGGATTTACCGGAACCGCCAGAGCCACAGAGCATCACGGTAAATTTGATACCCTTCTTTTGGGTTTTACGCTGTCGCAGCTATAAAATATAAAATAAAACAGTGTTGCTGGTTAGTTGCAAAGCTGTGGGTAGATTGTGTAAAGTTGCAGAAATCATGCTGAACGAATAATATATTATTCAAGCTGATCAGTTGTGCGTAGACTGGTATTGAAACTGAAGGTATCATGAATGCTGAAATAGAATGTGATTCATGACACGAGATGTTTAGAAATGCTTCAAAAAGTCAGATCATTGGCAAGGGTTTGTTATGTTTGGTAGCTTAAAGCTAGCATGCTAACAAACTGAATGATGAAAGATGAGATTAAAACTGAAATTGAAAAGAATTGTAATTGAATCCAAAAGGTTTTGATTTATTTGCTTTAAGCGAGAGCTTGTTGGTATATTCAAGATCATACATCTTTGGAATGTATTACTTGTCATGATTCAATAAGGGTGAATAGATGCGTTTCGTTGAATATGAATTTCTCTGCCGATTCAAACAGGTATTATTCTCATGATTTCAATTGCAAATCCAGTCAACTGGATTATAGTCAAGAAGAAGATGGCCAAAAAAAGACAGCACATACCATAGCTGGAGTAGGAACACCATTAGAAACCATTTTGTACAATATGATTCAAAAACTGACAGTTGTAGGGGATGAAGGTTACAGAAGAGCAAGACCAGTCAATGATTTGAAGAAAGCTGGAGATGGGATAAAGAAGCAACGGCCGGAGTGAACTGAGAGAACAGAGAATTCCAACCAGATCCGTGACAGGGAATTTGGTCAATGGGGAAGAAAGAAAGGGAAATCCAGGAGTCAAAGGGAAAAAAAGGACAGTCGGTAAGCGGTAAGCAGGCAGGCACCGCTCTCCACGCTCGGCAACAGCCTAAAAAGGAGGTCTGGGCCAGCCGCAGGTAAACACAGCAGCCCTAGCCCTGGAATATTGGTGCTCACGTGAAATGGCTGGCCCAAACAGGAAGGTGCCTAACCTTCTCGATCATGGTGCATAACCATGCGGCTGGGCTGGTTTGGCCAGGGCTTGTTAGCAACTAGCAGGACTTTCTAGATAGTATTATATTGGTAAGTAGCAGTTTATGAAAATGTTTATAAGCCTTTGGTTGTTCTTTTTTTTTTGTTTTCTTTCTAGCTATCAGTCATCTCCTTTTTTATCATGAACCTTGCTGATTTGCCCTAAGACAATCATGTCATCCTCAGTCGATACTTGGTAACGCTTTTGCAAACTAATCAAGCGCTCCGCTCCGTTTACTTGGAAATTTCATGGCGAGAGTGTGGCGTTTTTGATTCCCGCGTTAACCTGGTTGACCAAAACAGTAATTGTTCTATTAGGGCTAGTCCCATTTCGCTTACTTTGTCTGTGCGTCTGTTGAGAGTCAACTCATGGTTCCGTCCCCAGTACATTCGCATGCGGCAGGTTTATTTCAAAGAATATGGTTCACTACAGGACGGTTACAAGTGTAATGCAAGCCTGTTTGCCCATAACCCTGTTTTCAAACTTGTACAGAGCGCTTGCTGTTTTTCCTCTTGAAGTTTAAACTGTCCAGCTGTTCAAGTTTCAGCGAGAATTTTGAAATCCCAAAGGAAGCTGTTTGATAATATTGGATACCTGTCAGTTGGAAGTCACTGCATGGTCCAGTGTTAACCCGCGATTGGGCCAAATACTTTGGAACGGAATCTTAGAAAATCCAATACCACTGGTTACTGCTTGCAAGAGTTCAAATCTATTCCCACTCTTATAACATTAAAATCAACACTTGACTCTGCCTACGGTAGTTACTATGATTAATTGAATCATTTAGAAGGTGGATCTCTCAAGCCAGAAATCAGATCATTGCATTATAGATATAAAGCCGGAGTGAATTGTAGCATAAAGGCATTGGTTTGATGACCTTAGATTTTACTAATCTCTTTCGTTACTTGTACGTTCCAAATCTTTCTTAATTGGTTCTCGGTCCCCAGGGTTGACGGCTTGAGCATGCATCCATTTTCCACCTGTGACATCCTAGTTAATGGTAGTTTGGAAAGAGCATTTCAATTGGATAATGTCAAGAGGCTATGCATGGACGCCAGGCTTGAAACGTATGGTCCAGGGATTATTTACAATTTTGCCATTGTTTAGCATTATTTAGCATTGATAACAATCTGGAAAACTTTGAGGTTGAGCTCCCTTTTTTGGGTTATTAGCTATTGTTTTCAGAAACCCTGATGATGTTCCTTTGGTTCCTTTGGTCGCTAACGACTTTCTTGACTTTAATGGCACCGACGCTAAGCCTCTTGAACTTGCAAAGGCCAATATGGCCGTGGTAGTCAATAGGAAGTCCCTTTCCGATAAGCTTAAGCCTGAAAACGTGATTGGTTATAAATTGGGTTCTATGGAATTGATCGAGGACCTTGTAAGGATTTTGCCGGCTATATTAGTGGGAGGCTTTACGGCGAAAGGATCATAAATTGTGAGCATACATTTGGGCTCAGATTAGCCGCATTGAGAGACGGTTTGAGATGAGCTTTGAGTGTCTTTTAGGAGGTTTTCCTTGTGTTTGAGACTAGACTGCGTTGATAGCTAAATTGTTGAATGTAGGTATTTACTTGTACATGTCAGATTACGGTGATTGGGTATGCATGGAGCTGAGTAGATAAACATGGCTGATAGAGATGTACAGAGTCAAGCAGATAAAGCATATTATATACACGTGTGTTGGTTGATGTTGGTTGATAGTGGTTGATATTGGTTGATAGTGGTTGGGCATGTCGGAACATTGTACATGCAGCCCGCTCGTATGTTTCTATCGGGCTATTGTCACGTGAGTCGACTCAAGTAGGGCTCTGGGACACCAAAATATTGTAGCGTGTCGTACAACGGCAACGAGCCAGGGCTTTAGAGCCATCCTTATCACGATTGTCGCCATTCCGACCTCATTGTTGCCACCTCCATATACGCTACTAGGATGCTCGTGGCAAGTATTAAATGCCTCATGGATCGGAGTACGAACCAGGTCCTTGGAAGCAAGCAAGCATCGCACCCCGTTGTGTTTCCAAACCATAATTCCCAATGTCTTAATGTTCCGCGCTCGCAAGAATGGCTTTAGCCTCTTTTAAGTAATCTGCGACAGAGCTGGATAGGCGCTGATAAGTCGGGACTGTCACTTATTCAGCAATCTTGAGCGACGGTTTATTATAAATATGTTTCCAGTTCCCTGCTTGTTCATCCATATAGCAAAGCATCACTACGGTTCTGGCTCTTGTAACCTAAGCACGGCACTACATCCCGTCTGTTGTTGTCCTATCTTTACGTTTGCTGCTTTTGGACTAAGATTCCGTCTCATTATTTTTTTATATTTTTTTTTTTCCTTCTTTCTCCTGATCCTTACTTTTTTCTCTAAAAAAAATATACATTTATCCATACTCGCCTCCATCCTTCCCAACTCTTCGTTTCGTTGGGGTGTTGTTGCTTTGTTTTTTTCTTAGTCTACTCCACATTGCTGCGTATTGTCCCTTTCTCGTGCTATTGTAACGTTAATCTATAGCTTAGTTTAATTACTACCGCGGAAGCATTCCTATACCACTCTTCCACACCAACAATGGCAAATAGCACTTCAGGCTCGGCTGAAGTCTTGACGGCAGTCGGCGACGATTTGATCTCCCATACCGTTTACCATGAAACCGATTCGTTGCTTCGGCCAGACAAGTTCCACCAGCACCACCAGCACCATCAGAAGCAGCAGAACAACCCTAGCAGCCATCCTCACAAATCCAACTACAAGTCCACCTCTGCTGATGGCGCTAACGCTTCCTCCATGACCCCAGTAGTCTCCGACGACAATGGGTCTGACTCAGAGAGCGAGGACGAGGATGAACATTCCTCCGGTGAACAAATATACGACGCAGACGGCCACAAGTACCCCAAGGAGCTCCGCCTGGAGTTTCTCAAACTTCCCAAATGGCAGCGCCCCAACTACAAGCTGTTGCTATTCGGCCTGGCAATCACTATTGCTGGCGTGTCTTCGGCCGCCACCTCCATCCTGGACACCATTGTTTACTTGGTGTGCCTGCAGGACTTTCCTATCGACAGTGCTGGCGGCTCTGGCCCAACCAGCCCGCTGCCCATCTCATCATTGGCAAACAGCGTCACCACCGGCTTTAATGACCCTAGATGCTTTAACCCACAAATCTCGGCTGCTGCTGGTCTGTTCCAGTCTTATATGACCACGGCTGGTGCCATCTTTTCTGCCATCTCGATTCCCTTCCTCGCGTCTCTCAGTGATCGAATTGGCAGAAGGCCTGTTTTGATGATAGCTGTCAGCGCCAGCTTGATTTACTACATAATCCTTTTGGCGTGCATCTCTTTTCCCGGGGCTTTGTCATACAAGTTTATCTTGTTTGGCTCGATGATCAATGGTCTTGGAGGAAGTGAACTACTCATAATGGTATTGATCGCGTCGTATATTTCCGATTCTATCCGCGAAGCTTACAGGGCTCCTATTTTGTCCATTGCCGATGCCCTCATTTATGGAGGTCTTGCAATTGGCCCCACGCTTGGTAGTATCTTTTTGAACCTTACTAACCACTCGCTTCCTGGGTTGTTCATATCCTCCATCTGTGCCCAATTTGGCTTCTTGGTCATGATTTTCTTTTTTCTGTCCGAGTCGCGCTCCGACAAGGCTAGACGCAAGTCGGTTATCCAGTTTAACAAATTCTCTAGTAGCAGAAAGAACAGTATGGCCACTACTCGTTCTTCGTTACGCACTAGTTTCAGCTCGCCGTTGCATAACATTAACGAAGAGGCCTTTGAAGAGGAAAGAGACGTCACATTCTACCAATCGATGGTGATTACCGTTTCTGGGATGCTTAGCAGCGTCAAGGACGGTATTCTACACCCTATGGAAGGATTCCAGCTAAAGCACATTCCCCGCAGATACTCCCGTCTTCGTCTCAATGTGTACATCCTCATGGCCACTCTTTCGATTATCATGGAAATTGCTGTTTCGGTGATTCCATTAATCTTTCTCTACGCCAAGATTCAATTCCAGTGGACGTCTGTCGAGAATGGATATTTCATTTCGTTGCTTTCTTCCACCCGTTTTATTGTTCTTGCCCTCTTCCTGCCTTATATCCTTACCTGGTTCCATACTCACTATGATCACTCCAAGTACTATGTCGACAAGTCTGACAAGTTTTTCCTTTGTTTTGGTCTCCTGGCATCCAGTATTGGATACTTTCTTCTTTCGCGTGCTCCCAACGGTACTGTTTTCTTACTCACCACACTCTTTTTTGGGTTTTCCTCGTGCGAGAACCCTGTTCTCAAAAACACGCTGATCAAGCATGCTTCGCAAGGAAATGTTGCAGAACTGTTGGGTCTGTCTCAATTCATTTCCCGTGTGTTTTCGATTTTTGTTCCAGCTCTGTTTGCCTATATTTTCAACAAGACTGTCAGCTATAGACCTCAGATTGTGATTGAGATGACTGTGGGTCTCTTTCTGCTTCTTCTTATTTTGGTCAACTTTCTTTATGTGGGACCTCCAGAGGGAGTTGCAGATGATGAACGAGTTATTCCAGATGTAGAAGTTGATGGTGTTGAGGTTCGATAGTGATGATATTATTTGGTGAAAAAAAAAAAAAAAAAAAAAAAAAAAATATTTTTTATATATGATGGGTTTGATTTCTTTTTCTTTTTCTTTTTCTTTATGATTATGTTTGTATTTTGTATATTTAATATTTAATATTTAATGAGTAGATTATCAGTTGTAAATGCCTAGTTTTGACCTTGTTACGGAAGAAAAGAAAAAACTTTCAATCAGCAAATTGACCAGTAGTATACGGTGTAGTATACGGGGCTGTACATGCTGTATATAGTTGTAGTTGGGTGAATTTGTGTGTAGTTGGTACAGATGTTGTATTTATGAAGGTGTCCTTATATTTAGATCTGAATCATATTGCGAAAAGTTTGTAGCAGGTAGTACTAGCTTTGGTATCATTGACTGTTAGAAACGTGGCATAGTTTCAAGACTGGAAAGTCCAAGTCAAGAGCATGATTGTTTTTTCAGACATTCTTTTAAAACAGTAATAGTAAATAAAAATAAATATAAATATAAATATAAATATAAATGCTTGTACTTGATGGATATCTATGTCTGAATCCCAAACCTGGGTTGCAAAGCTTGATGAGGAAACGTACTGAGAGGGTGATAAAGTTGCATGAAAAAGAGTTTGAGTGGGAATCATGATCCAGGTAGTGTTGGTATTATTAGCCTTGCCCAAGGGTATAGTTTAGAGTCTGTTTCATGGATTGATAAATGGATTGATAGCTTGGTAGCTTGAATAGTAGTTTTATTATAGTTTTATAATACATGGGACATTGACAATCAACCAAGCCAGGTTTATGGTTATGGGAGATAAATGTTGAGCACAGGTCACACGCGGCATTAGATAGGAATGGGACTTGGGCCTCTAGGCGTAAAGCACAAGTGTGGAGTCTAAAAATAGGTCAGAGGGATTGAGCTCTAGTCACGTGAGATTCAGTGCTGCAGCTGGCACGCACATGGCACAATAGCGTGATAAGAGTGTGACATGACATGTCACTGGTTATGGCTGCCTTTTACCCGTGTACACACACCCTCACAGACAGACACAGACACAGACACACGTTCCTTATCAGAGATTGCTGGAAGTGAACAAAGAAACTCTTGGATCGTGGTGCCTGTTTCTTGAGACGGAAGATCAAAAGCAGTGTGGAACGGCAGCGCTCTGGCCCTCCGACCAAGGTGCCTGTTGGCCAGGAAACTGGAGCAGCAGGCAAGCCGTCTCTCGATAAGGCCATCCATCACACAAGCTATTGTGCTGGAGTATGTAAGTGGTGCATGGTCGTATGAGAGACCAGCTCGTTTAGATCAAACGGCTGCTTTGACTGGGTACAACTGGGAGAGCCAAACCAAGCGCTATGACGACGGGCAGTGACAGGTTGATTTAGATCTGAGCAGTCAGTAGCCAGTAGTCAGTAGCCAGTAGCCAGTAGCCAGTAGTCAGTAGTCAGTTGTCGGTCTCAATTGGGGTGTGGCCTACATACAAGCTAGCTCAACACATGTCCTTTGTGTGCTACGCTTTTGGAGGCATTTACAACCAAATGCAGACGGCACATCACGCACCCACACAATTGAGTTTGGTTTGTTATTGTGTCGGTGAAATTTTCCAGTGAAAAATGGCGATTTGCGCTGGAAAAGTGGAGAGCTGCAGGTGATCTCGTTTTTGACAAGGCAGACTACGCGATTAGCAAATTGACGAGAAACAAAAATAATAATAATAATAATAATAATAATAATAAAATAAATTCAAATAAATTCAAATAAATTCATTTTCAATCCTCCGAATTAACTAGCTCTTGCAGTAAAATTCCAAGGCCAAGCCCATTGTTGCTAGGCTTATCAAACCTTTTTTATATACACATTTTTATTATTAACTCTTAAAATTCCGCTTTTTTTTTTTTGTTCTCAGCCTCCACAACCTAATAACCTAATAACCTAATAACCCAGCTAACCTAACCTCTCCACCTCTCTTTCTTTCTTCCCCCCCCTTTTCGCTTTCTCTCGTCCTTCTCCAGCTTTTAGCCTTTTAACCTTTATATCACCCTCCATCTCTGATCTGCTGCCTGCTCATCCTAAGACCGTCAATAAGCCCAATCTCGTGTATTTCCTTCTATAATCTCCCTCTGCTACTGCCGTCTACGTATTTCTAAATGACCTAGAGTTTCCATTGCTTTATTTCAAATCATCTTTAACGCGTTTTTTCCCACTCTCGAAATCAACCTTCTCTTGATGAAACCGTTGGTTTATGCTCTTGAAATCCCTTGTTTCCTCTAATCTAATTCCTTCTCGTGATTTCAACGTACTCGTGCTTCTGTTTTATTGCCCTGCTTCGGCCTCTTGCTTCCCTTTTTATTACTGTCTCTATCTTTCAAATCGCTTTATTTCCATAATAAGATCATTAACAACAAAAACAAAAACATCATCAACAACATCAACAACACCTTCATCTGCCTTTGCCTACCGTCTCCTTTCACATTTGACTGCTTCTTTTCCCGCTCCTGCCAGCGTTTTATTTCCCATTCCCTTCAAATTTCCCATTATACGATATGTCCTCTTCAGTCTCGTTGGATCCCCCGCTTATCACCAAACTTAACTTTCCACCTGATTTTGATTCTGGCCTATCAGACTCTACTATCCCACGTACACCTCACATGTCTTCCGCTTCGTCCAACACCAGCAACTCCTCCTCGTCGCCGCCGTCGTCGTCGTCTTCTGTCCCAATGTCCGTACCCAAACAAACACTGTTCTCGTCCCCTTCAAATAAAAGCAACGCGTTTGATTCTCAGATCAGTGGGAAGAAACTCCTCATTTCCTCTTTACCAGCACACTCGAACAAAGATTCTGATTCACTGCTACGGCTTGAAACAACCGGCCAGACAACCGCTCCAAATCTTCATCTCGCTGATAATAACATTGCCAATTCACAGGATAATGGCATTGATGCAGATCAGCAAGATAAAGACAAGATTGTCGACCACCAAACTACGGCTGGCAAATCTGGGGACAACGCGTCATCCAGTCTTTTAGATTTGCACAACTCTACAACCAGCCTTGATCCCAATAAAGACCTGGCCATTGATCCTGCTCAAAATAATGCCAACGCCGACATTACTACTCAAGGTAATGAAACTTCAACAGAATCTTTTAAAACACCGTTACCAGCACCGTCACCTCCTAAAATTGCAGGAATTAGCTTGCTATATCCAGATACTGCTCCCCTGGAGACTTGGAGACCCCAAGTCAACCCTTGGATGAAACGACATCATTTGTCGCAAATGCGAGACATTGCCCGATGTGCTAGCCCGCCACCAGTTTACGCGTCTCTAGACGACCACTGGTCCTCGGAATGCACCAAAGCTCACCAAAATATCGAGCTTGACAAAATCAAGGCCGAATCGGAAGCTTTGTTGTGGCACTACCGACAACCCGATCCAAGCTTTGAAAGCCAGTCATTCATGTCAGGATCTAGATTAAGCCGACGTGCTGTTTCATGGTCCTCTGATCTTCGCTCATCTGCAGCATTCTCTTCACAATACTCATCAATGCCTGGAGATGAACTTGACGATGCTAGTGCTAATTCCAATGCTGCCAAAAACAAGTCTGGGGTTCATGCGAGCGCTTCCACCAAAAAGAATGGCAAGCGATTTGCCGATTTGTCAAATCTTGCTAATGAGCACCAGCCGCAGCTGCATCACCACGGCCGTTTCCTGAACGGCATTCCTGAACATGCCGTCGTTGATGATGACGACGACGAAGAAGAAGAAGAGGAAGAAGAAGCCAGTGTGTGGGTTACCACCAAATCTAACCGCTCGTTATCGCAGGGCTCATGGAAACGACGCAGAAAGGATTCGAACAATTCGTCGTTACCCCCCATTAGTAACTTGCCTACTCCTAACAGCCATTCAAGGGCTTCGTCCGGCTCTACTTCTCGACGGAGATCCAGCAGCGGTGCCCTTGGCTCATTGATGTCTGCGCGGGATGCTCCATACGGCCGCAACTCGTTCAACTATGGTAACCAACCCCATGTTCATTTATCAGCTTTCAACTCTGGACTTGCTAGCAGTCCTTCCATGATTTCAAATGACGTTGCGCCTGCCCCACCTAACGAGCAGCGCTATGTCCCTAGTCGCGTCGTATCACCCGGCGAGCAGACATTTATCAGCTCAAATGGTTCGTACAATAACCAGAGACTGTCCTCGTTGCCCACTACACAGACAAATGGCAATGGCCAAATTGTCCTTCAGCCTCCGTCCCCTCCCACGTCGCCCGGCTCGCTTGGAAAGAAGCCCAATGCCCATCCAAACAGTAACAATCACGGCAACAATGGGCAATCTCGCAATTTGGCACCTTTGAACCCCGGTGGTTCCACTATCACATTCCATTCTAAGCGTCGTTGTATATCCTGTGGATCTGACCAATCGCCGTGCTGGCGGCCCTCGTGGTCAGCCGCTGCTGGTCAGCTATGCAATTCGTGTGGTCTGCGATACAAGAAAACCAACGCACGCTGCCTCAACAAGAGTTGTGGACGGGTGCCTGCTAAAGGAGAATGGCTGACAATCAAGAATGCTGCTGTTAAGGGTCCTGATGGCCGAATGCATTATCAATGCTTTTACTGTGGTGGAGAAATTGAGCTGAAAAAAACCACTTAGGATTATGACCAAAACCTGTATGCCATGATCCGTCGTTTTTTTTTTTTTTTTTTTTCTTCTTTTCTTCTTGACTTTTTATTTTATTAACTGCTTACGATTGTTATGACTTATGCCTGTTTTTATTTTATTCCTTTTCTATCACGATGATGATAACCGACACACGTATATTACCAAGGACACCTTGATTCACATAAGATACCACACACCCCGCCTACCCTGACGTTTGTTCTCTCCCTAAAGCTTTCCGTTATTATTGAATTTGCTCATGCTGTCTCTAAAGGGATGGCTGTGGGATGGAACAACGCCAGTAGTTTGTCTTTCTCAACGTTGTCGTGGCACTGACCAGACGCATGCCATTTGATTTGGACGTTGTGTTTTTCACAAGTATTTTTAGTTTTATGTTTCAAAATACAAGTTTAACATGATTGATTTTCTTTTATTATCTTATTATTTTCTTCTTTTTAAATTTTTTGTTTATAAATTTGCGACATCAACTTGAGATGCAGTTATCCAAATTTCCAACATTCATTTTGCTGAATGTTTAACCAGGAGCTCAGCCAACTTTGCTGTTGCTTATATTTTGCTTTTATTTGAAATTATTTTTTAAATGTACTTTCTAATTACAATAATAATATAGTATATTCTTCTTTCTGTATCCGGGATGTATAACTAGATGTATAACCTTGTTAGGCTTGAGTATTAAGGTCTTGAACAATTGAACACAGCTCAATCACTCATGATCCAAAAGACATTGAAATTGCCTCGTATTGTTACAATTATTACAAGTTTTTTTTTACAAGTACAATCAACAAATATACATATCTGCATTTTGTTATAGAAGAAAGCCTTTTCGTATTGTTCTCTACCCCGCTATTAATACCGCACTTGACGAGACGAATGAAGAGGTTGAACAAGCAGACGCATTCCAACAGCCCATCTATGAATAAAATGTTCTTTATTATTCCCTATGAGGAATAAAAACAACAACAATAATAGACCATAAATCGAAATGAACACATCGCCAACCCCATTCTCTCTTCCCAAACCACTCGCTCTTGTGTCTCTGATCCAAAGAACTTTGGTTCCTTGCCCACCAAACCAGGATTCGATTCCGACACCGGCAGCCGCGTCTCCATGACATAATCGACGACCGTGATGCGTAGAAAAGCACGGTAAATACATAATATAATATACTGGCAGCTGAATATATAAAAGAAAAAAAAGGAAAGAAAAGTAAAAGTTGTAAATTACATTACATCAGACATATATATGTGACTGAGTGAGTGAGTGAGTGAGTGTGTGTGTGTGTGTGATTGTGGGGATCTTATCGTGACAACCCGTCTGGAAGAACTGGACCAGATTTGAGCAACAAGAGCTCAGAAAGAACTCTACATTGCTGTCGATCGTTACATTGGATTTCCCTTGATACACCGCCTGGATCCTAACGCCTCTGATGGCGAGAGCAGAATCCCAGTCGAGTCGTTTGTTTCATTGGCTGCCGCTGCTCTTGGTTCGCTGGTCGCCTTGTAAAAGCCGAGGCACCGTTAAAGTGATGGTAAGTGTCCGTTGTAACTGTAATGTAACAAACAACACACACACACACACACACACACACAAAACTCACAACTCAAATATCTCACCTTTTTCTCTTCCCTTCTTTTCCCCTCTTAACATACCTTTTTTTTTATTTTCCCTTGTTTTATCCAAGCTATCTGTTTTATTTGTTACGCAATCTATGGTTTTTTGACGTTCAATTTGGAATGATCTATTGACCATTTGTATATCGTTATTAGTTTTTCTTTAAAAAATTTACTTTTGCTACAAAAGAATCGCAACAAAGAAGACAACCCGTATCACCAGGCATAATTGCACAGACCTCTGAATAGACTTCACCAGAAGAACCAACAAAGCGTCAATACCAAGTGTTGAAAACATCACTCATCTTTCTGCATCTTCAACCATGGCTCCTTCCAATGTGGATTCAGCAACCGCAATCCTCCCTACAGCCGGAGCTCCATTGTTAAGCGGCCACCATGAGACCCCAGGGCCAGCATCGCCAGCATCGCCAGCATCGCCACAGTCCCATTACTCGCCAACTCCCGATACCAAGCCTGCCAAATCCACCAAGGGCAACGGAAGCATCAAAAGCAACGGCATTGCCGCCAAAAATGGGGTCAAAAAGGACACCAAAGCCCAAGAAAACGGGTCCTCCACCGAGAATAAGACTAACGGCCATGCAAATGGTGTAAGCAACCAAGAGGGTAAATCCTCAGGGAAGGACAAGAAGATCCAGCCACTGAAATCCTTGACTAATGGAACTGCTCATGGCAACAATACCTCGCCAAAAGAAGCGGCGGTAGAACCAACAAATGAATCGCATCTTGGCCATGCACCGCAATTAGAAAAACAATCAAATGGAAAGGAAGCACAGCCTGAGCAGATATCCGCTATACCTGAGCAATTATCACCTGTAGATCCCATTGCCCTCAAAGAAGAGGGATCGCCAAAAGAATTTTCTGACCCGAATGATACAACTACCCCAATAGTGCCACAGACTCCATCCAAAAATTCGGAAATCCAAAGCGATAAAGTGCCGGTGGTTGAACAAATTGTGTCACCTGACGTTACCCAGCCCAAGGAAAAGCCCAAGGAAAAGCTCAAGCAACCGCCTAAAAACCAGACTTGGTCTCAAAAGTACGAGTATCTCCTGTTAAGTAATGCCGGCCGGCTGGCCAACCTCGAATCGTCTGTCCGAAACCTTTCGTATCTTGCTACTGGTCAAATGCAAGATGTCGAGCTGGTAACTGAGACTCTATACTCTGTGCTGCAGTTGTTAAGCCTGTATCATGACAAGATTATCAATAACGCCATCCAAAAGCTTGCCAAAGATAATGGATACGCTGCCAAGGACCCTGAAACTGCGAATGAAGGAAAAGGGAATCCCAAGGGTGCTAAAACTTCACTACTAGGAGATCCTCAGGCGATCAGACCTTCAATGCACAACCGATATACGCAATGGGCCGTTACCAGGAGCAAGATTTATCGGTATTTGGCAATTATTCTCACGCTTCTTAAAAACACTGAGCTAGTCTGGGAAATGTTTGGTAAAAGAGGGTTTTCTATTAGTCTGTTTGGCAAGCAAATATCTCTAGGCTTATCTCGTAATTCCACATCAGCCAAAGAATCTCCCGAAAAGAGCCGGTGGAGAGCTATTCTTTACCTCGAAGGAACCAAAGCATTATTACGACTTGGACTTTTAGCCACTACACAGGGCCGTACTGTATTGGGCACACCTATACCTGAGCGAGATGTCGATCCCCAACGAATTGTCAGAGACCGCCGTGGAAACTTTAAGATTCTGGATGAGGATGAGGTTGAGGAGTATCATCGCCTAGAACAACAGCGTGAGCTTCTACGACTTGCAGGTGAATTAGAGGATTCTGACGCTGAGGATGATGGAACCAACAAGCATTCAACAAGCCAACCTCATTCTAATGGAAGCCGGCTGTCCTCTTGGTGGAGAATGCCTCGACGAGGTCTTGGATTACCCCAAAACCCAAACAATGTAGACATTGAAGCGTTCCTTTCAAGAAAGGTGTTGTCTGTTGAGGATGTTAGGTCTCCAGACGGGCTAGTTCACAGACTAAGCAAGACTGGGCTTGCGGCAGAAGTTGTATACATTATACGTCCGTTGGTGTATGCTTCTTTGGTGGCTCTTTATAGCACTAGACGCCGTCAAGCATTGAGATCGACTGGATCCGGTACCAAGGACAAGAGGTTTATATACGGCAGCTGGACGCCATGGCTGGTGGGAGTTGCCATGGAATTTGGTGCCCGACAGCTTGCTCTCAAGTCGCAACAAGAACACCTTGCTGGCGGCTTGCGATCGCTGACGAAGCTGGAAGCTGATGAATACAAAGAAAGGGCTACCAACCTTGGATGGTGGATGCTTCGTGGCGCAATGTACGAGAACTGGACTCGACCGTTATTGGGACGGGTCACTCATAAGATTGAAAAGATACCTTTGGTCAACATTGTCGCATTACTTTTTGATGATTATCTTTACTTGTTTGATAACTATCACTTTACTGGTACGTATTATGGAGGTGTTATTTCCGAGTTTTACGGATGGCTACTAACCTTTTATTATTTTATTTACTTTAGCATCCACATTATAAATACTGTTTGATAGCGGTGTTATTGACTCGAATGGTTGATGATTTTATGATTTCATGATTTCATGCCCGTTGCGATGTAATGCATCAAGCAGTGGAATGGTTCTAGTAATTTTTTTTGGGAAAAGATTACTGGTGTCATAAATGTGAATTCATTAGATGAAGCAAATCAACACCCCTTTAAAATCAACAAGTTTTGTTTGAAATCCGTGTAAATTATAGGTTTAATTAACTTGGTTCTGGAGAGTTGATCTCAATTCTACATTAAAAAAAAATACACTGGCATTTCATTGGCTAATCGAGAGCCATAGCCTATAACAATACGCAGGTTTGCTATTTGGCGAGATCACCAGGTATTTGAGAGCTCATTAAATAAAGTTAGAAAGAGGTTGTTGTACACTTGGACAGCTACAGTGCTAGCCACTCGATTATGTGCATGTTGTCGTTGGTGATTGCTACAGTGCCTGGGCTGGGGTACGGGTTGGGGGAACTTTGAGCAGCGCTACAGTGTTCCAGTGTTCCAGTGTTCCAGTGCTACAGTGCTACACAGTTACAGCGGCTACAGTGCTACAGTGATACAGTGCTACAGCATGTGACATGACATTCTTTGTCATTACAGCTTGCCAGTGCAGATTGAGAGATAACACCTTGCAAATAGGCGTGGGCCCTCCTCACGCATGTATTATTCCTCCACTAGCTCTTCTTTTTCTTCGCTCTCACCACCACCACCACCCCAATTCCTCTCAACTAAAGATATATCACCGCTTTAGGCGTGCTCTGGTTTCATTAGTCACTTACGTTGGACTATATCCCTCCTTTTTCTCCCCCCTCTCTCTCTCTTTCTCTCTTTCTCTATCTTTTCCTCCATTCACTTGTTTCCTTTTCAATTGTTTCTTCTCGGCCAATTCTTGTTGTTCTCCTTCTCCGCGTTGCCGCCCCGCCCCGCCCAAATTACGCCTACTACTATCTCTCTGCCTCTTTTAAAACCCTGTTGTTTTTAGTCGGCTAGAGTGTCGATTAATCTGTACCAGTTTCAATTGTTTAAAAACATTGCTACAGCCCCAATTGGCTTTTCAATAACCCAATGACATCTCAGAATCCTGGCATTTCTGACGCTTCTGCAGCCGCCTCGTCTGGCGTTGCTCATCATGGTCAGCAGCAGCAGCAGCAGCAACAACAACAAGCCGCTTCTGGCGCTCAATTAAGTTCTGCTACTTCTGACACTCACGGTGCTCAAGCTACTGGAGCTTCTAC
The DNA here is from genome assembly GCA_900654225.1 of Magnusiomyces fungicola. Taxonomy (NCBI): domain Eukaryota; kingdom Fungi; phylum Ascomycota; class Dipodascomycetes; order Dipodascales; family Dipodascaceae; genus Magnusiomyces; species Magnusiomyces fungicola. The sequence continues at coordinate 2,882,264 of CAACAH010000004.1, forward strand.
TGCTGCTGCTGGATACCCCAGTGACGCATATCCCCAGCAACCACAAACTCAGCAACATGCTGTCCCATCACAGCAACAGCACCACCAACAACAACAACAACAACAAGTCGCTCAACAGCCAAGCCAAACTGGTGTTTCTGGCTCTCTTCCCCGTCGCTCAACTGTCTCCAAGGGCAAATACACTCTGACCGATTTCCAAATTTTGCGTACTTTGGGTACTGGATCTTTTGGTAGAGTTCATTTGGTCCGTTCTGTCCACAACACCAGATACTATGCTATCAAGGTCCTAAAGAAGGTTCAGATTGTTCGCATGCGTCAAGTCGAGCATACGAACGATGAGCGACGGATGCTTAAGCTTGTTGAACATCCCTTTTTGGTTCGAATGTGGGGAACGTTTCAAGACTCTCGCAACTTGTTCATGGTCATGGACTACATTGAAGGTGGTGAATTGTTCTCTTTGCTCCGAAAATCTCAGCGATTCCCCAATCCTGTTGCAAAGTTTTATGCTGCTGAGGTTACTTTGGCTTTGGAATATCTTCACTCACATAATATCATTTACAGAGATCTCAAGCCTGAAAACATTTTGCTCGATAAGAATGGACACATTAAGATTACAGATTTTGGATTTGCCAAGGAGGTTCCAGACGTTACTTGGACTCTTTGTGGTACCCCGGATTATATTGCGCCCGAAGTGGTGACAACCAAGGCTTACAACAAGTCGGTTGATTGGTGGAGTCTTGGTATCTTGATTTACGAAATGTTGACTGGTTATACTCCATTTTATGATCAGACTCCAATGAAGACATATGAGAACATTTTGTTGGGCCATGTGCGATACCCCTCGTACCTGAACCCTGATGCCATTGATCTTTTGCAGCATTTGATTACAAAGGATTTGACTCGTCGTTTGGGTAACTTGAAGGGCGGTTCACAGGATGTCAAGAACCACCCTTGGTTTGCCGAGGTTATTTGGGAGAAGCTTCTTTCCAAGGATATCGAGACTCCTTATGAGCCACCTATTCAATCTGGTATCGGTGACACTTCATTGTTTGACAAATACCCAGAAGAGGAGCTGGATTACGGTGCTACTAGCAACGATCCTTATGCCGACTTGTTTACAGACTTTTAAGGGGTATATATACATATGAACAATTGGGGTTGATTTTGGAATGGATTGGAAAAGGAAGAAGGAGAAGGGTGATTCAATGGATTAGTTTATATACGTGACGGCCTTTTTTTTTTACATTTATATATTTTATTATTATTATTATTATTATTATTATTATATTAAGATTGGGTGACAATTGACTTTTTATTAGCTCATTATAAAACTCTTATATTACCATACTTTATATATATTGTTATTATATTTTCAAATTTCTTTATTTGCTACACACGCCTTATCCTAGTACAATTGGAGTATTGTTCTTTTGTGGATGTGACGAAGAGAAGAAGAGGAATGTGCTTAATCTATATATAGAGCCGATGATAAGACCATGTATAAGATGAGCTAGATGGTAGGAGCCTTAAAAAAATAAATAAATAAAAAGAATTCAAAAGAGACAATCATCTTGCAAATGGGTTTATTTACTTTTATTTATTATTTGTTATTTTTTTGTAAGAAGGACTAGTTATATCCTAGGGATCAAGACCATGCAAAAACAACAACAACAACAACGACAACAATGGATACGAACGAGTTGGAATTGGAATTGGAATTGGAATTAAAATCGGGATTGGAATTCAAATGGGTCGGCACGAGTGAGCGAGAATGTACAAAAGTATGTATGTGTGTATGTGTGTATGTATGTATGTATGTATGTATGTATGTGGTTAAGTAATTTACCAAAAAAAAATGTCTCATGTCAAAAAAAAAAAAAAATTAAAGACAAAAAAATGCATCACGTGGTTGCAGCCACGGGGCCAAGGTTCACAGTATTACTCATACTTACTAACGGCTTACTCATCCACACTTTGGCAGAGATGAAACAACCGGCCGAGGACAACACATGACAACACATGACAATACATGACAACACATGACATGTATATGACCAAACACACTAGCCACTGGACTGAACACTGAACACTAAACACTGAACGCATTCGACCGTCACATGAAGGTCACGACGCCCGGCAGCAACACAACCCATGTAAACCTAAACTGAGCTAGGCTTTTTTTTTTTTTTTTAGTAATTCTTTAGTTTTGTAGTTTTTTTAATTTTTTTAATTTTTTTAATTTTTTTTGTGCCTCCGCTCTAGTCACCCAAAAACGTCACTTGTTTATAAACTGACTACACATGGGCTGCTACCTGCTACCTGCTACCTGCTACTGCTGGGAAGTATATAAGCACCCACGCCCAGCGTCTGTATACATACATACATACCGTATACAAAAGCTCTAGCTTGAGAATCCACCAAATCAAAAGCCAGGTAGTCCAGGCTATTGGGTCTGTTAGACTGTTAGGTCTATAGTCTATTAGGTCTACTGGAAACACCTGCTACTAATGACCACTTGTAGTATAATATTGTATATACACGTTATCTATACACCTTTTTTTTTTTTTTATTACTCATTTATTTATTTTCTTGTAAAAAAGCAAAAAAAAACAAAACAAAATCAATACAAGCAAAAAAAAAAAATATTAAAAAAAAAAAATATATATATATATATTAGTAGCCTCGTTCGCCAGCATTACACAAGTGTATGCTTCTGCCCCATTCCGAATTCAAAATCTGTTTTCCCGTGATTCGTCTCGAAGGTATTGGGTCAAGAATCGAGTAAATGACGTTTCTACATCGCGCTCGTCGGAGGGCCTCAATCGGCTCAAACCCATTCTTTTGTTTGCGTCCAAGCAGGTATTTGGCATACAGCGAATCCTCGTCAATGTTGGCCACCTGCCACAAATACGAACCGGTGCGCATCACCATGTAAATCACTCCCGTGGCCCAGATGTCCACCGCTCTAGGATCAAACTCCCGGTCTTTAAATTGCTCGGGTGCAATGTAGGGCCGTGATCCACATATTCCTGATGACAAATGGACTTCCGTTTCCCATGCCATTTGGAAGCATTCCGCATTGCCAAAGTCACTGATTTTTAACGACCCATTGCACGTTAATAACAGATTCTCTGGCTTCAAATCACAATGCGCAACGCCCATAGAATGCATGTAGACAACTCCTCTAACCAGCTGCTTAAAGAAACAGTCTGCTTCAGCCTGCTTCAGTCCTCCTTCAGAGGCAAGAATCATCGAGTAGAGATCTCCTCCGTCGCAGTACTCCATAACCTGACAGTACTCTCCACGCCCATCCTTCATCAAATCAAGCGTGTGAATGATATTGTTATCGTGAAGCGATGAGGAAATGCAGTACTCTGATGTCAGTCTCTTGGAAAAATGCCCATCCGATTCGTTAGATCTCCTCTTGAATTCCTTGACGGCATACAACGTCTCTCGATTCGAACCCTTGTCAAACTTGTGCGCAACGCGTACAATACCGTAGGTGCCTTTACCAACAACCTCTTGACATTTACCATATTTTTGTAGTAATGACTGAGGAATGTTAGTTGACGACGTTGACGCTATTGGGTGGGCTCCTGGCGTAAGGTTTAGTTCAATGTTGCTCAGCTGATTGGCTCCGTCTACTCCCTTGACTACAGAATTCACATCACGTTCACCGCGCTCAATCTGGGCAATAAGACCTGAGAGTAGTGACAAATTTCCACGCTTGCTGGCATTGTTCCCACCAGCACCCTTAGACTGAGAGTTTTGGCCGTCATCGATAGCACTGCTCAGCTGTGAGGGATCCAATCCAAGATCAGGCAATGCAGACATGGCATCATCCCGAACCTTTTTGCCAGCTCCCACCATTTCTCGTAGCATGCCACCAAGTTTTTCTAACCTCCTGGCACTTCGTAGATAGTGTAGGTGGTGCCCCAACTGGCTGATTTCCAGAGGCTTTCTTGCGTTTGCGTGGGACAATGCGCCATTTGGGGCGGCCGAGTTGGCAGTACTGAGACTTGAAACAGAGGCATTAGAATCAGACGCCAAGCTGGAATCATCAGTCAAGCCATCAAGAAGAACAAATCTGGACGATTTGAGTTGCTGAACAACAGATTTAGGAAACACAGCCCAGTTAGAATGAACTAAAAGACATGTATTTGCATGGCATTCTGTTACACGACCAGGAATAGCGGGTTGAAATATTCCGGCAACTATCGAAGCTGTGTCAGTCGCAGTGAGTATATTGCTAGTAGAAGCTATTGTAGACGAAGGAGTGAGTGTAGTCGAAACGGATGCGCTGTCTGCAGTCAAGTTTGAGACTGGATTCTTTGATCCTGAGGCTGAAGCAACAGGTATCGTCGATGATGATTGTAAAGACGACTTGGCTGATGTGACTGGAGTGCTGCGATGCTTACTTGTTACAGAAGAAGCTGCCAGAAGAGTAGCTCTTCGTTGGATAGTGGCAGCAGTGGATGGCGATGAGGTGGAGGAGGAGGGTGGATTTCGAGCAGAAGTGGAACGACCCACTGAAACATGATATGGATCTACTGTGGTTGTAGGGGATGAACCAACTGATTTAGGAACAGCAGAGTGTCTGACATCGGTGCTGCTTGCAGGCACCGGAGACACAGGCGACCTGCTGGAGCCGGAAGACGAAGATGACGACGATGAAGAAAATGAAGAAGAAGTTGAGACCCGGCTTGCAGGTGCATGCTGCTGCTGCTGTTGCTGCGCCATTTGTGATAATGGAACCGAATGAGGACGAGATTTATACGATGCAGATGACGACGAGTCGGTAGTAGCACCAGGCTGACCCGCATGGTCCTGATGCTGGCCGTTGTTGCCAAACATAGACTTTAGTTTATTGCCAATGGACATTCTGTGGGAAGATTTTTGCTGTTTTGTAGGTGAGTTAAATGCTTGGGCGTTGGAACTGCTTCTGCGGGCCCTAGAAAGACTTGCAGGTATAGCGGATGGCGCTGAAGGCACCGAGGCAATAGGTAGGGCTTGTTGGGAATGAAAAGAAATTAAAACAGAGTGTGGTCGGGTGGTGGAGGAAGAAGAAGAAGAGGAAGAGGAAGAGGAAGAAGTCTGCGGTAGAGCAGATGTAGACTGGGTGGCCATCTTTGCTTTACTAATCCGGTGGTGGTGCACTGAGCGTGGGTCGAGTCGATATTAGCCAGAAGGACAAGCGAGATCGCAAATGACCAGTCGAATGTAGATATATATATGTAGAGTAAAGAGATGAGATGCGAACAGAACCACCCGCTGGTCTTTTCATCTGCTGAATTTCATTTTCATCGACCTGGACGTCACCCGGACTAAGCCAGAACCAATTTCTCTCGTCATGCATCCGGTCCCGTGACACAACTCACGTGCCGCGTCCCGGTGACACAGGATGGAATATTCCGTTCTGTTCTGTTGTTTCGGCGGTAGTGCATTGCCTTGGGTTCAAACCAGGACATCGTCCAATGCTCTCTGGCGGTGCTTTGCCACAAAAACCAATCACCGGGCCCCGGAGCCTGCGCCCGCGCCATGTTGTGAAAACCCCACCAAAATAATAATAATAATTTTTTTTTTTGTTCCCATTATAATCCAGCCGCGCGTTAGTTAATCATCATTAGTCATCAACCTATTTTTTTTTTTCTCCAGCCTTGCCTTTCTAAAATTTTTCACATAGTGACTATCTTCACACATCAAGCACATACTCACAATGGCAAGAAAATTTGTAAGTTCCGCGTTTTTGCCCTTCCAGCGCCTTAATTCTCTTTTCTAATGCGTTTGTTTTCTAGAGACCTGGCCGCGGAACCAATTGGGAATCCGCCAAGAAAGAAAACGCCAAATGGGAAGAGTACTACAAGTCTCAGCCAAACATCGTCCCGGAGGCTGAGTGGGAAGCTTTCAATGAATCCTGTAAGCAGGCTTTGCCTTTGACTTTCCGTGTCACCGGCGGTTCTTCTTCTGCCGGTCCTGAAATCAAGGAGCTCATTGAAAACGACTACGTCAAGCACACCCAAAACATTGTTTTCCAAGGCGAGAACATCGCGCCCCCCAAAGCTCTTCCATTCTACCCCCAGCAGGGCATGGGATGGCAGCTCGACCTGGGCAAGTCCGTCATCCGTCGCTCAAAGGAGTTTGCCAGACTCCAACGTTTCCTTGTTGTCGAGACCGAGGCCGGAAACATCTACCGCCAGGAGGCTGTTTCTATGATTCCTCCCCTTTTCTTGAACGTTGAGCCCCACCATTCCGTCATTGATATGTGCGCTGCTCCAGGCTCTAAGACTGCACAGCTTGTCGAGGCTTTGCACAAGGACGGACCTGCCTCTGTCCCTACTGGCTTTGTCTTGGCTAACGATTCCGATTACAAGAGAGCTCACATGTTGATTCATCAGGTCAAGCGCCTCAACTCTCCCAACTTGATTGTCACCAATCACGATGCCCAAATGTTCCCCAGAATGAAGTCTGCTACTGGCGAAACTGTCAAGTTTGACCGTGTTTTGTGTGATGTTCCTTGCTCTGGTGATGGTACCATGCGTAAGAACATCAATGTTTGGACCGATTGGAAGGTTGGAAATGGTAACGGTTTACATTCTACTCAGCTCAATATCCTTCTTAGAGGTATTCAACTCTTGAAGGCCGGTGGAAGACTTGTTTACTCTACCTGCTCTCTTAACCCTATCGAGAATGAAGCTGTTGTTGCCGAGGCATTGAGACGTTCTGGTGCCTCTATTCATCTTGTTGATGTCACTGATATGATCCCTAATCTTGTTAGAAGAAAGGGTATCAGCACCTGGAAGGTGGCAAACAAACAAGGCGAATGGGTTGACTCTGCTGCTACAGAAGCTGCTCCCGAACCAGTTGAGGAAGGCAAGAGAAAGAACCAGGCACCCAAGCCTTTGGCCGCTTCCTTGTTCCCCCCTACTGAAGAAGAAGCAAAAACCTTTAACCTTGAACACTGTGTTCGAGTATACCCTCACTTACAGAATACCGGTGGTTTCTTCATCGCCGTTCTCGAAAAGGCTCATACCAAGAAGCGCACTTCTGATGACGCTGATGTTACCGAAAAGGAAGAGAGTAAGAAGCCCAAGGTTGAAGAGACTAAAACTGAAGAGGCTTCTGAAAACAAAACTGAACCCGAGTCCAAGGAGACAATTCCTATTTCTACCAACCCCAACGACGAAGTTTTCCGCTTCCTTTCTTCTGAATACCCCGATATTCTCAGTATTTTCAAGTTCTACGGCATTTCTGAAGAATCTTTCCCTGGTGCCCGTTCCACATTATTAGTTCGTAATGCCACTGGTATCCCATCCCGTGCCATCTACTACGTTTCTCCTTCAGTCAAGCCAATCATCGAGTTGAACGACCACAAAGTCAAGTTTGTTCATGCTGGTCTCCGCATCTTCTCCATGCAAAAGTCTGAATCTGAATGCCCATGGAGAGTTCATGCTGAGGCAATTAACATTGTTGCTCCACATGCTAACAAGGTGAAGCAAGAAGGCGAAAACAAGGTTGGCCGCCGATACTTTGTTGCTAAAGGAATTGAAACCTTGAAGCATCTCATTGAAGACGAGTTCCCCAGCATTGAGTCCATTAAGACTGTGGACGAAGATCTTTACAACGAGATCAAAGAAATTGGCCAAGGTGCCTTTATTTTGGAATTCCCTCGCAAGCACGCTTCCCCAGTGGAACCAAAGGAGGACGACGACAAGGATGCTTATAAGCCCTCAGAAGCCATTCTTTCTACCCCATTACTCTATCCTGTTTGGCGTGGTATCAAGTCTGTCAACTTGATGCTTTCTAAACAAGATTTGGCTGAGCTTGTTCACAGAGTCTTTGGACAAGAAAACATCAAGGCCCGCAAGACTAACAACAATGGTGGAGGAAAGCCCAAGAACAACAATGGAAGAAAGGAAACCAATGCTGAACCCAAGAGTGAGGCTGTTGAGGAAGTCAATGTTGAAGCTACCGAAGTAGCCAATGGTGAAAATTCCGAGGAAACCACCAGTGTCGTTGTCGAGGAACTCAAGGAGGAAGTTGTGACTGAAGCTAATGGTGAAGTCGCTGAAGTCGCTGAAGTTACTGTTGATGTTGAATCTAGTGAAGTCAAGGTTGACGAGGCTTAGTCAAGTGTTGTATTTATATCTTGCATAAATGACGAAAAACAATGAATGATGAATCAATGAAGAAATTGAAAAAAGTAATAAAAATGGATGTTGAATTACGATTGATATTTATGTTATTAAAACCTGTGATATTTGCCTGTATTCTACTTATTATTGTTCATATTAGAGAATAAAATGATTATTTAAATTGGAGACATGAAACTTTTTAACACATTATTGAGCTTGGTTTGTAATCACTACAGAAAAACTAGCAGACTGGGTTTTCCTAACTTTTTAGTTTGTCATTATGGAGCTTCGTAAAGATTATTTCAGCTAGTTATTCTCTTGGGGGTTTCAAGTTTGGGATTCAGGTTTAGGGCCAGTTATCACAACGCACGGCTGAATAAAAAAACACTCGTTTGATCCACTTACACAACTATGCTTTTCAATGAATGTTTCTTCTTCAATCCACAACTTTTCAACCATCAACTTTTCACTATTCTTTGACAGCATAAATACATCACTTAATTCCCCTTGTTTTATTTCATCATGTTTACCTCACGAGTCAAATTGTTTTCCAAGGTTCCGTGTCCTGAGCTAGCTCAAAACAGAACGTGCCAACTCCAGTTTTGCCCTTTCTCACATGAACCACTGTTCAACAAAAGTACCAAAAGTACCAAACGAGCTTTAGAAACTAAAGAAACTGAAATAGAAACAAGCCGTTTACCTACGAAGAAACAGAAGATTGATCCCAAGTTATCTTTAACCAAGATGGGTGCCGATACTTTGAAACTTACGACCACCCAACCAGAGCAAACAAAAACTGAGGTGAAAATTAATACACCACCGAAACGACTAACAGATGTCAAGACATCTATCCCATCATCCACTGAAAGAAATACTTCTGTAAAAAAGTCTGACGTACCTAGTAGTACTTCTAGGCTCGGCAACGCTGAATCAAACAAGCCAGATGCTGTGTCACTAGCGCCAGTACCAGTAACACCATTCCCTCCAGCGGCCCATCAACAGCGCCATAGTTTTATCAAGATGATTTACGCCGAGCTTGTAAAGCGAAAGGTGAATAGACCAAAGGCAGAAGCAGTAAAGTTGGAATATGAAATAGCCAAGAAAAGCAGCAAGGTAACATATGGAAAAATTATAAAGGACCTTATCGCCAAACTGATGAAAGGACTTCCATATGGCGACGAAGCTTTAAAACAAGCTGCTCAAGAAAAGCATGAACAAAAGGAAAAACAATTGGATTCTAAGCTAAAAGAGTTGGTCATTCCAAAAGCAGTTTTATCAAGTCAAGATTTCGTCGTGGGTGAGGTTACCTCAAAGTCAATTGATGCAAAATTCTTAATTGAATGTGCTAGATGTTCTTCTCACAAATTCCATCCAAATGATTTATTGACATCTGGTATCTGCATTTACCATTGGGGCAAAATGATACATAGTTGTAAGTAAATTCTAACCAGCCATATCCATATATCCATTCATATGTGATTTTGACAAGAACTAGATGCGTGCATTGAAGCCACACTTGTTTTTGAGTAGTTTTCAATGGAAACTAACACATTTATATAGCATCATCTCGCAAAACACGACACTATTCTTGTTGCGGTGAATCTTTAGGGGAGAGCAAAGGGTGTACCAGATGCGACACCCATGTATTCAGACTAACAGACAAATCGATACTAGCAGGATACATTCCTTACATCAGGACTCCAGTACAGACTAATGAAAAGACTCTGTTTGCTGCAGGAATTGATTGTGAGATGGGATATACTACGCATGGTTATGAAATGATACGTCTTACGGTGGTTGATTGGACGTCGGGAAAGACTGTTTTGGATCGGACAGTGACACCTTATGGAAAAGTGGTTGATTTAAATACCAGATTCAGTGGAGTCAAATCTTTGGAAGATGGAACTACAGTGGACGGTATACATTACCCGACTATATCTTTCAAACAGGCAAGAGATGCAATGTTTGAATACGTTTCACAGTCTACCATAATCATTGGTCATGGACTAGACAACGATCTTGATGTTCTAAGACTTATTCATACAAATATTGTTGACACTTCTCTCATTTATCCACAGTTTAACCCTCAACGAAGATCAGCACTAAAAGATTTGACTCAAATGTATTTAAGCAGGAAGATCCAGGGGGGTGAACATGACAGTGCTGAGGATGCAATTGCTGCCATGGATATTGTTAAATATCATTTAAAAAAGTCAATTATCTGAATATAAATGAATCTCTTGTTTTGGAAACATATTGGAATTATTGTATACAACTAGTTATCCGAGATAGTTTCAAAAAGACTAGTTTTTTGAAGGCAACATCTCTATAGTTGCCAATTGCAAATTTTAATGCTACCATATTCTTTTAAAAAGACCACATTATTTTTTTATTCGTTCCCTTCTTACTAACTAAAACATTGCACATTCATACATTTATCATTATCTCATATACCCACAAAACCATTTACATTGCTTATACTATATGACCGCATTGGGTGCTCCTAACTTGACTCAACTGCCTGTCGAACTTCTTCGCATATCTTCTTGTTACTTGAATTACAGCCATCTTTTTACACTCTCAAAATGCACTGTTAATTTTCAGCAAGTATTTTCTCCTATCATATACCGAACAATTGTTCTTGTCGCAGACTGCCACTCAACGACTATCAGTTGCGATTTTCAATGCCCAATAACTTCGTTTGAAACGTTCTTTTCTGCAAAAAAATATGGTCCCGTCTTCAGAATGAATGTTGCACAAGTTATGATTCCATGGACAAGAGACAATATACCTGATATCCTTCACATCCACCGAAATATTGATATTGTTCTTGGCCTTTACCCTAAACTGAAAAAAATTGTAGTATTTGGGGATGAGAGTTGGAAAATTCTAACCAGCCATGGGTTTCATGCAACTAGCGGGTATTATCCCTTTAACACACTTTTGGATTGGGAGTCGGGAAAGGTTACCAAGTCAATAATTGAATATCCAAATCACGAAGCCTACATGTACGCGAGTAACCTGTATCTGAACATATCAGTATTTGGATCGTTTGATGAAGGTGCGTGGTTTGAAAACCTAACAACAGTCACTCTTGATCCACCAGAGCCTTGTTCACTAGAGCTTCACACTAGTGTTTATAAATCCCTTAAAAAGATTCCAACGTTGAAAAAGTTGGTAACAGCGCACGACTGCAAAAGTCTTCAATCTCTCATACACATTCCGTTAACTCTCGACTACTGCGAGTTGCATGTTTATTTAGATAGACCCAGTATTGATTCAAACCCTACATCCCTTCGACCTATTAGCGTCTCTCAAGTAACAACGCTCATTGCATACAGAAGAGAGCATGTTGACCATCCAATCAGTCTATTTCAAAAAGTGCAGTTTTCAAATCTTAAATATGTCAACTTTTTGACTGTAAATGACATATTTGTAGGACGAGACAATTTTTTATTGAATTCAACAGATCTATCACACATACGCTTCTTATGCTTGTCAATCAATAGGCCAGTCGACTTGTTGAGGTTTATTAAATCTCTTCCAAACTATCCAAATTTAAGGCAGCTGGATTTATTTAATTGTGACACACTGCAACTTCAGCATGCACAATCATTGAATATTGATGGGCTGTTCATGGAGATTGAGAACTTTATGGAGAATCATAAACTGAATATCTTTTCGGCCAAAATATACGACTTTAATTACTTTCAGTCAAACACAGTTAGTGACGCTAGGGTGGTAAAATATATCACATCACTGGTAGTTGAACCTATGAAAATGGTGGACTCTCTTTATCAAAAATTGACTGAAGGGGAATCTTATTACGACTTGGTAAACATATCTAAGATGGATATGGAAATCATGTTGTATTATAAAATCACGTTTGAGGCCCTGTGTTTCCAGCTGACAAAGCTGCAACAATTGAAAACAGTTCGGCTTAAAAGATGCCTTCAACTTGACCTGTCTTCCATATGGCTTTACCGGCTATCAGTCATTCTTCAACAGTTTAAAAAGTTTGCCTTTGTGTTTGATACTCAAGAATTGCACGAGTCATTTGTGCTATCTAAATTTCCCAACATGAACCCAAAGGTCTCTTGTTACGTGCACATTGTTGAGCATATGGACTCATGGCATTCAATGACTGTCAACAAGCTCTGCAGCGTTTCAAATCATATCGTATTGAACTCAGAAGCACTGAGAATGGGGTATGCGGAGGAATTGTGTAAGAACAGATTGGTATATGACTATGGGGCTTGGAGGACAATTACGCCCGATGGTATTGAAAACGGAGGACCTCGTCACTTTTATTTGGGAACTATGAATAGTGAGTTCAATCAGTTGGATGGGGTAAGATCAGAACGCAATCGGCATCTTGAAGTTCAGTTTAGGGAATAAATTAAAAAAAAAAAAAAATAGCCATGTAGCGCCACCAAAATAATGTAATAAATAGACCTGGTCAACAAAACTGAGAATAATCAATCATTCTGTGGGTGTTGTCAAAATAACTGGCATCAACAGCGGGCTTTTTACCTTTGGATATGTGCAAGGTGTAAGCCTCGGTTGGAAATACTCGGTAGTTTAAATTTCACGTGATGCGGGTATTCAGATGGGAGAGCTTCGGTAACTGTTCATGTGACCGCACTGGTATTAGTGGGGGGAAAGTCTGGAAAAAGAGCGTGCAAGCGCCAATCAACCTCGCTTCTTCCCGCTTTTTTCCCTTTCTCTTCCCCACCACTTACTAAACCTTTAAATAGCTGGTCACATCAGGATTTTTCCACCTGGTTACTGATTTCTTTCTCCATTTTTAGGTTTGATCCATTCCGGACCTTGCAAAGCACAAGGTCGACAAGTACCCACATATCCAACTGATAATCTTGCTTGATATCCAAGACCCTGGCCTTGAATAACCCTCAAACAACAGAGAACCACCGGCGTTACTACCCTAATATCCGCGATGGTTGAGCTACGAGAAGAGCTGATCAACTCAGCCATTACATTTTTGAAGGATCCCCAGGTCGCAAACTCGCCTCTAGCGAAGAAGATTGAATTTTTAGAGAGCAAACAGCTTACGAATGAAGAAATCCAAGAAGCTTTAAGGCGATCTGACTCGGCATCATCGGCTACTACTACAACTACTACCAGTACACCGGTTCATTCCTCATACCCACAGCAAGCTCCTGGAGCTCCAGTTGTGCCTCCCCCATATGCTTACGCCACTTATAATGCACCACCACCGGTCCCTCAGCGTGACTGGCGTGATTATTTCGTCATGGCCACAGTGACTGCAGGTGTTGGATATGGATTATACGAATTAGCTCGTAGATACGTTTTACCGTTAATAGTCCCACCAACCCCTACAGCTCTTGAGGCCGATAAGCAGGCCCTGGATGCCGAGTTTGCACGTGCGCAGGCCATTCTAGAGCAGCTCCAGAAGGACAATGAACTACTCAAGGCGAGTGAAGAAGCCCGAACCGAGAAGGTTGATGAAGCACTGAAAGAACTTGAATCAGTTGTTTCTGATGTCAAGACTCAGGTAGAAAGGCGTGATGAGGACATGAAGCTGATCAAGTCCCAAGTTGAAAACATTAAGAATGAGCTCCCTAGGGCTCTCGAAAAGAATGCTGAAAGCCAGGAGTCTGCTCTTAATGATTTGATCGCTGAGCTGAAGTCACTTAAGCAGCTAGTTTCTGTTCGAATCAAGGCTCAAACCTCTATCCCACCACCTCCTTTGCCTTCTTCAGCCTCCAAGGGAAAGACAGCTACAGCTACACCTATCCCCACACCCCACACGCCTCCTAACGTTTACAGCAACCCAGTTGTTGGAAACTCACCTCCTAACCCAGCATCTTCTGCCACCTTGCCTGTTCAAACTTCTATTCCCACACCCTCTGTTGCCATTCCCCACACCAATCCACCACCTTCTGCTTTCTACACCATGTCAACTGCTGGACCTGCTACTTCCACTACAGCCGTTGCTGGATCATCATCCTCAATCGCCTCCTCACCAGCTGTTGCCGTTACCAACACTGCCAACACATCGTCTACTGAAGGTTCCTCCGGTTCAACTGCAATTCCTGTCGTCATTTCTTCTTCTGCTCCTACTACCCCTAATCCTGCAACTGCTTCCAGTTCCAATCCCAGCGCTAGTGCTTCAGGCAGCAATAATGCACCAGCCTCTGATATCTTCAGTTCGATGCCAGGTCTTAACCTTTCTTCAAGAGGTGGAATCCCTGCTTGGCAGCTTGCTAGCAGAAAGGCTGCTGGCGCCGATGCTTCCTCATCTTCTTCCGCTTCTGCTTCTGAAGCCCCTGCCACCACCACTGAGTAAACAGAAAATAATTAATGGTAGAATTAAGAGAATAAGATTTTGTTTTGTGTATAAAAGTTGTAGATTGAAATTTAGATGCAATATTTTTTTTGGGATGGTATAATTTCTGAATTCTGAATAAGATTCATATTGATTACTTTAGTATTGATACAAAACTTGACTTTTGCGCATTACCAGAAGGAATATTGAAACACTTTGAAAACAAGAGAGTATCTTTAAAATAAAATTAACTTAAGATTTAATATATGAAAATGCCAAAATATAGTAAAATATAGATTATATAAAAATAATAAAATAAAAAGATCCAAAATATAACAAAAAAAAAATTATATAAAAGCAGACGAAAAAAGAAGGTTGATGAAGTAAAAAATATAAATGTGAGTATATATATATGTAATTGTATGAATTTAATAAAGGGCAAAAAAAAAAAAAAAAAAAAAAAAAGAAAGAAAAAGAGATATTTAAAAAAATTAATAATAATAATATGTTTTCCTTAGTTCCAGTGTTCCTTTATCCCCAAACAGAAGCGGCAGCATTATTTCCCCAAACTTTAGACCAACCCAACATGTTGTTGGTGTTGCCTCCATTATTACCACTGCCGCTGTTATTGCTGTTGTTGTTATTAGTACTATTATTGTTATTGTTGTTGGTATTGTTATTGCCAATATCAGAATGCGCACCAACCTCATTACCATTGTTTCCAGCCTCACTGTTGTCGTTGCCACTGTTATAATACCCAAGATTCTGATGGGATGAGTTCAACGAGGTAAAGCTGCTATCAGCAAGAGATGTGGCAGCTCCACCGTGGAGTGTTGTGGACCCGCTTCCTACTGAGGTTAACGACTCAAATGAGGTTTCACCATAATCATAGTCATTCTTCTCAACTCGTCTCAAATTATCTGTGTTTTCGTCCGACTGTTGTTGGTGATGGTGTTGTTGATAGTGACTTTGAGGCTGCATCTGTTGAATAGGCTGATGCTGCGAGATCTGCTGAAGTCCTTGGCTAGAGTATCCCTGACCATTCAACACATTCCCATACAATCTTTGCGATCCATTACCGATTGGTACCCCAGACGAAACAAAGGGGTAATGGCGAGAGCTAGTGGCAGATAATGAGACAGAACGAGACATTCCGTGTCCCAAGCCTCCAGATCCCAACCTGGCTTTGTTGAAAAGGATATTGCTATTGCTATTGTTATTGTTACTTCCAGGGGCATTGCCAAAAGGGCTAAATGTCGAAACACTCCTGTATCCATTCTTAGATCCAATAGGTGCAAACGTCTGCTGATGAAATTGCTGAGCCTGCTGTTGTTGGTGCTGCTGAGACTGGTGCGACAAGTCTGTCAAATTAGTGTGACTTGAAGTGGGTGTGATCATATTCATAGAGTTGACATTATCAGGAAACTCAGGAAGATCATTACACTCATCGTCAGATTCAAAAGCAGACATTTTGCTGCGCGACTTTGTAGGAGACAACGAAACAGATCGTTTGAGGATATTGGTGTTCGAATCGCCAACTGTATTATTAGAAACCGAAGGAAAAGATGAATCACAAGTCAAAGAAGTTAATGAACTGTTGTTATCCAATGCGCTATTAAAGTTGTTACTTTCTAATATTCCAGTGCTGTATGAATTATTCCCATTTGATTGATTGTTATCGTATAATAAATTTCCAGGATGATGCCCGCTAAAAGATGTTAAAGAAGTTCCAGTCAAGTTATTGTTATTGCTGTTAAAATTGGTATTGCTTGTTGTTGCTTGGGTATTTACTGGAGGTGGTTCGTTGTAAAAACCCGAAAACGAAGACATCCTGTTACCCGTTTTCCCAAATATTTTTTTGTTTTCATCGTTATATCCACTGGTATCCATGTTTTCATTGGTATTACTATTGTTATTTCCAAAAGCACTGCTAAATCCTACTGTGGTTCTCATAGTATTATTGTTGTTGTTAGGCTTCATCCCATCAAACGATGTCATTGTGGAAACAGACAAAGGAGAAGACGTGTTTGACCCATAACCGGTTGCAACATTATGTGGCTGGCCATTAGAATGCATTGAAGGTGATGGACTGGGAGTGTGAGCAACCGGTGGCGGCAAAGATACAAATGAAGAAGTGGAGTTGTTCAAGTTTGTAAACGCACCAGATCCAAATATCTTTGAAGAGTCAAAGGGCGAATGCACTGGAGAGATTTCGGTCCCAATGCTTGCAGTCGATGCAGATGCTTGTGCAACTAGCGAACCAGACGGGTTTCCGCCGTTAAAAAAGCTAGAGCCTTGCTTAGAGTCAGTCAATGACAAGGAAGAAAGTGACAGATCGCTGGGATTCGCAACAGAAGACTGAGCTCCCGAACCGGAAGATATAGAGCTAGACATTGACGAAGGCATTCCACTGCTCGAAAAGCTTGTTGCAGAATCAGGACGAAGATGGGGCGACGAGATTCTGGAGCGAATGGAAGTGTACTGCAGGTCTGGATATGACTGAGTAGCCAGATGTAGATGCTTCTTACCGGCATGCTGGTTGTCAGGCCCATTTAGACTCGAGGTACTGTTGTTGTTGTTATACATGTACTTTTGGTGAGAAAAGGAGTCCACCGTCACCACTCTTTTTTGGTGACCCAAGTCCTGAGGAGGGCCGTTCTCAAACGACGGATTGAAACGACCAAACTGGTTATGGGCATTATTACTACTACCGTTACCAGCATTATACCCCATTCGGTTATTATTACCAAAATGCCGACCGTCTAGAAAACAAGCCAATAATGATTAGTCATCAATCGTGCCAACAAGACAAGCCAAACTTGGGGAAGGAATCAGCACAGAGTTTGGAAGCTTTTCGTGAGTCTTCAATTAAAAAAAAAAAAAAGAGAAAAACAGAGTCTTCTTTTCCAAAAATGAACCAACATTCTTCGTTTACAATTTTGGGTTAAACAAAGGGTCCATGTACTGCGCTGGTACCACTACCGAAAAACGAGCCCCAAATTTGCATGCCAACAAAACAAACATTATTCATATACATACCAAAGTTCAAAGACACGCGACGGTTAGGACCATTAGGATTGTTGTTGTAGTAGTTGTTGCTGTTGTTGTTGTTGTTGTTGTTGTTGTTGAATCTTGGATCGTCTTGTATGTTGCTGTTGCTAGAGAAGTTTCTGTTATTGTTGTGAATATGAGACCGATGATGATGATGGGTTTGATCGCCACGTTTATAAGAGTTGAAGGCACCGGCCTTTACAAGTTGGTCATAGGATCTATCGATAACTAAACCAAAAAACAAGTGAATAAAAGTTAGTCAAAGTCGGATAAAACAAATCTCAGTTAGTTTCGGAAACTGGGTTGTTGATTCTCTTAAAGTACAGCCAAAAAGCCAATATTAAACATTAAGCTTTCTTTGGGATCACTTAAAGTTTAGACTACAATATTTGATTTTCAGACAGACAAAAAGGGATTAGACTAACTTACTATTGATCTGATTGTAAAACGGGACTGTTTTTTCAACTGGGGGCTGGATTTTTCTGTTTCTGTTATACTGTTGCTGCTGAGTGTTGTTGACAGAATCTGGCGAGTGGTTTTGGTAGTTATTAGAGTTGTTGACAGAGCCAGAGCTGGAGGTGGTGTTCTTAGACTGGCGATACATTTGCGGTTGAAAAGATCGTTTTCCAGCCTGCTGATGAGGGGGAGGAAGAGGCAGAGACGGGTTTGCTGGGTTCATTGTCTGAGGACCCATTCTACCATACTCGGGGAGGCCCTGGCTGCTATTATCGTTTCTATTGTTGAAGTTGTACTGCTGATTAGGAATAATAGGCAAAGGATGATGGTGATTCCACATGCCTTGTTGCTGGTGATGATGTTGGGGTTGGTACGGGAGATTTGCGACAACAGGACCCTGATCTGGGATCAAGCCCGAATCAATACCGTAGGGAACAGTTGAAGACATTACCGGCAGCTTTACATGCACAGGAGGGTTAGGATCATAGACGGAAGATGACACATGTCGCGAGGATTGACGAAAGACCGAGCCGTTGTTAGCGGAGGAATCCATCAAGAAAAAAGGCCGCTGGAATAGGGGAGAGGTACTGGCTAAATCTGAAGACCAGCAAGTAGGGAGCTAAAAATGAGTGAATGAGACAAGGATGGCAGAGTAAAGAAATAAACGAGATGTAAACGAAGGACTAGAAAAACAACACGAAATGAAGGAAAAGGAACATATGCAAAACGAAAAAAAGAGAATTAAATGTAAACAGCTCTACGAATTTTGTCAAAAAACCCGTAAAAATAAGGAGCGATGGAAAGAAAAAGGGAATAGTGGCCGAAAATTTTGAGAAGAGAGCCGTGACTGGCTCACTGAGGTGTATGTATGTGGAGATGCCTGTGTATGCCGGTCACATGGCGGGGGTATGCGCCGTAACGTGACTGGGCACATGACAAACACATGTATATGTTTCTTGTGTGTGTGCACAGCGTTTTTCTTCCTTCACCCCATTTCCTACTATCGCTAAGTGCCCTTCTGGAGCTGACTGACCCCGAAAGTCTTGAAAAAATACCCATTCGTTGCCACCATTATCCGGAAACTGAGCGGTTGACTTGAGTCAGTGTTACACTCGGTACCTCCCCTATATCCATAGAGCTGTTTATTTATTTATTATAACCCCATAATCCAGGTTGTGTTGGACTTTAAACAGCAGGGCAAAAAATTTGCAAAAGCGAAAAGATTTGACAAGTCGTGTTTTTGTTTTAAGCACATACCACAAGGCTCGAAAGAACCAGACACAAACTAGAATACAATTAACACATACCTTTCAAGATGTCCCTTTTTGGATCGTCCAACACCGGTGCGGCCTCGGCGCTCACATCGGCAAGCACAGATGCAGGATTGGCTAACGACACCGTTCTGTCTAATCCACCCGAAGATTCCATTTCCGACATTAGTTTCTCGTCGCAGGCAGATTTCCTCAGTGTCGCATCGTGGGATAACAAGGTTCGCATTTACGAGGTTACTCCTCAGGGTCAATCAGAAGGCAGGGCTATGTTTGAGCACCAGGGCCCTGTTTTGAGTACAAGATGGTCTCCGGACGGAACCAAGGTGATCAGCGCAGGCTGTGACAATGCTGCTAGATTATACGATTTACAAACACAGACTCCCTCTCAGGTTGCTCAACATGACCAGCCCATTCAATCCGTCCGATTTGTTGACATTCCTAATGCCAACGCCCCCATGGTTGCTACCGCTTCCTGGGACAAAACGTTGAAATACTGGGACTTACGCCAGCAACAGCCCGTCAGCACAGTCCAGTTACCGGAACGAGCGTACACTATGGACACAGCAAAGAGTCTACTGGTTGTTGGAACTGCCGAACGCCATGTTTGCATCATCAACTTGAACAACCCTGGTGCCATTTTCCGCACCGGCACGTCGCCACTTAAATGGCAAACCCGTACCATTGCTTGCCACCCCAACGGTGACGGCTACTCTGTAGGCTCCATCGAAGGCAGATGCGGTATCCAGTACGTTGACCCGACCGTCAACCAAAACCTTTGCTTTTCGTTCAAGTGCCACCGCAAGACTGTGGTATCCCCACGAAACGAGACTCTTGTATATGCCCTCACTAGCATGTGCTACCACCCCATCTATGGCACCCTTTGCACGGCAGGCGCCGACGGAAGCTTCCATTACTGGGACACGGAATCCAAGCACCGTCTGAAAAACTTTCAGGACGCGGGAGGAATCATCACATCCACTGCTTTCAACAAGACGGGTAACATTTTTGCCTACGCGCTGTCCTACGACTGGAGCAAGGGCTACGAAAACAACAACCCACAGACCCCCTCCATTGTCAAATTCCATGCTACAAATGAAGACGATGTTAAACCAAAAGCAAAAAACCAACAACGAAAGTAGTACCACATATAACTGTATAATACAAATTTGATATGAGTGAAGAAGCTTGATAGACTCGAAGGATAACTAAACATTTGGCTAGTAACTATAATGAGTCGTTGCAAATGTTAAATAATATATACTTTCTTGAATAAATTTCGCTTTGCTAAATGTAAAATTCGAAAAAAAAATATACAACCATAACGTAGTATACTATAGAACAACATCTACATAAATATAGTAATTTAAAAATAATTAAAGCTTTCATATATTTTTTTAAATAAATAAAAAAGAAACATCAAAGGAAAATAAGCAGAAAAAATGGGAGAAAATAAAAGAAACATAAAAATAATAACAGTACATAGGCTAGGATCAATATAAAAAACGTATAAAAAGGATTCCATACCACTCAATTTTCTCAAATCGCAACTCGCGTAAATGCTGTTGTGTGTTGCTGCTGCCCCAAAGCGTATTATTCCTTCCATATGATATTTGAACCAACAACCCTGGGTCTACCAACCCCTAAAGGTATAACCTTCTTCCAACAAATGCAAAATATATTTCTAAAGATCCAACAGTCACGCTAGATCAAATTCTCAGTCTGATTGGGCTCTTCGTCCAATTTGGTAGCGTCTTCATCCTTAATCAAATCGTCATTACACGTTTCTTGGGTTAAAGTGCTAGGCTCTCTGACTGTTGCAGTGATTGGAGCCGGGTCTCTATTGGAAGATGAAAGAGAAGGATCGCCTGGCTGTAATGAGACTGGGGTGGCATGTGGAGATCTAGGAGGTCTGACTGTAGATATGGGAATAGGAGGCGAGGAAGATAAGGGCGATGATGCGCTACTGCTGCTATACGCGACAGAAGAAAAGGAACCTTTTGGAGGAGAACCTGTTATCACTGATCCAGTGTTACTGATTTTCTGTTGTAATATATTCAAGGGAAATCCAGGAGTTGTGCCACTCGGCGATCTGGACAAAAGACCGGTGGGGCTTCCTATGGCACTGTTGTTACTGCTAGTGTTTCCGCTCAAGTTGGGAATTGGGATTCCATTAGGTGATGTGGATGGGGCAGTGAAACTTCCAGCTGGGCTCCCGCAAGTACTTCCACTATTGCTGCCGCCGCTGCTTCCTTCTGAAAAGCTACCAGTATGGTGAGGAACGTCTCCAGGATCAGCATGTCTTTTAGCCACAATATCGACGTCAATGTTGCCACCAGCGGCATCCGTATCGCGACCAGCTTGGGAAAGGGCATAATCACCACTATCGAAAAACTTGCGGTCACCTCCCTTTAATTTCTTCTTTAAAAGAAGCTCGCTGCGGGTAGGAAGCTTACCATATAGCTTATAAAGGCGCTGTTCTTGAAGAGAAAGATTCTATAAGTTCGAGTTAGCAAAGGTATCAAAAAATGTCAAATATTGGCACATCATAATAATCGTTCTAGATATCAACCCATCAACTTGCTTTGAAAAAGCTCCCTGCACATGTATAGTGACTTATTCCCAGACAAACAGCACATTTAACATAATCAGCGCATTATCCATTATAACCACATTGATGGACAAAAGCCCCAAAACTAGAAAGAGAAACCCTCATATGGATATCGCTTCTTGAGGCAGACCAAGTTTAGTTACGATTCCCATGTGTCCACCAAGCAATGCCATGTTGGATCCAGTAACTATTCTCAAATCAAGTCAAAAATTCCTGTCCTGCGCCCAAATTTGTCCTTCTAGTAAATATTGTGGGCATATTCTCACCTCCCGTGACGAAAAGCGGTAATACAAGGTATCGGTGAAAATTTATTGCCAATAAACATTTGATGCATTAACAAGCCCACATAACTCAAGGGGAAATGTGGTTAGAGAGTGAATAAACGTTGAGAGGTGTAATAGAAATCAACAAGCCAAAACACTCGGGACAAGAATGTATGTTTTCTGGTCAAGCTTTTGGGAATTCGCATCATCTCTATTTACGTTAAGCGCAAAAACATGTCTTTTTCTGTTAGGTTGTGTCAGATGGGAATGGTAGGATTTGAGATTGGCAAGAAGGTTTGCGCAGATAATGTGAACCTTGTCCGCCCGGAGAAGCCAACAATGCTTTGAAATCAGCACATGCTTGCAACTAACCAAAGCATCGATAACAGTGACATGTTTTTTGTGATTCAGTGGCAAAAGAAAAGAGGGAAAAAAGGTTATCAAGTGTGACGGTCAAGAGGTTTGCAGGATACAAGACGTGGTGGGTAATCGGAGGATGGCGATCTGACATGTCTAACGTGGGAACAGACTCAAACAGTAAAGAGGAGAAAGAGGGTTGGAGGTAAATGCCGAGATCAAAACAGGGAATCATCTTTAAGCAAATTGCCAGCAGTCTATGAGCAGGATATATATGTGAAGAAGGAATACCAGTCGTTCAACGGGATACAAGAAAAAACTCAATGGGTATTATCTAAAACCGCTTGTGCCAAAGTTTGTTTTAAAAAAAAATCAAAATCAAAGTAAAAAAGAGACAAAACTATACATACACTAGCATCCATTTTTGATTGAGAGTGAGGAGAAGGAGAAGGAGAAGAAGGATTTGAAGGTGGTGAGGACATTTTCAGGTGAGTAGCGAACAAGTATAGAATGGGGAATAGGAATAAGAGAGGAAGAGAAAGAGGTGGGAAAACAAAAGGGTAGTGGGAGGGAGTATTTGGGTTTACATGTAGTAGCAAGAGCCAAGGTTTGGGCTTATTTGCACACCAATATTGCGCAACAACAACAACACCAGCGTTGAACCACGACAGCTATTTGTTTTATTATACTTGTTATTTACGAGCATGAGATGCTTCTTTGGATTCATAGTTTATGTCATTAACATGTATCTAGTAGTATCTAGTAGTATATAGGAACCTGGTCATACAGAGCTTGTGAAGATGGCTGATGCGGAACTTTTCAGAAACAACTCACATTTTACGCGTTGGATTACTAGTAAAGGAATGCGATTTTGATTTTGATTGTACTTGTGCTTGTACCGTAGTCAAAGGAACTGTTCTGCATAGTCTCTGTTTACAGCGGCATATACTAGTCTTTCTCTTTCCCGGTTTGTTACGCTTGGTCAAGGGAAAGTCCCAGCTAGTCATCTCGAGGACGACTTTGTATGCAAAGTAGCGGCTAACACAACAGCAGCAGCGCCAGCTCACACCACTCAGACGGGGCCTTTACCTTCTGTATAGATCATCCTCGGCAGCATCTCGCGACTACCTACGACCTGCTCCAAAGCCCTTTCTGGCACGTGGTGAAGAGGTGGCCGGAGCTAAACTGGATTCTCACGCAACCCATCAGGTGCTCGAGTTGCATCTCGTATTGTGGGAACACGTCATGGTAGATGAGCCAAGACCAGGCATTAACGGTACGTCGTTGTTGCTGCTCTGCTGCCCTTTGATCAGACAAGGTTTTGCCTGTTTTTGAGTTGGAATTAAAGCAAGTTGGCCAGTTGGCCACGTTGTGAGTTGTTACGACTGTGTTACAACTACGTTGCAGTTACATTACAACTATGTCATCGCAATGTTACATTTCTGACGGGTCACATGCACGACCGGGCTGAAAGCTACGCATGCCGTACCGGTGTCTACGCAGATGACAGAGGCTTGTTAACAATCTCATGACCGCGACAAGACAGCCCAAGTTGCTTCTCTCTTCAATCCCCGACAACTAGTCAGATCCAGCTACTTGGATTGCGTCAGGGTGGCTAGAGGGCTTGCTTTGCTCTTGCTGTTTCTCCAAAGATAGGTTGCATGTTGCGTTGCTCTGATGTCAGGCGAAAATCACGGAATTCATAAGATACGCTTGGGATATACCATGGATACCTCTAATGGAAATCATACCCGAACAACACGCCAGAAGATGCCATGCTGGCGTGAATGAATGACGGCTAGCCCATAGCACGTTGATAGGCCCGGTCATCTGATTTCGGTCAGAACATGGAACATGGAACATGGATTTTGCTACCACATGTGACAATACCAAGGTACCGTGACCACTAGATGGAATAGAACAGTGGCGTTTTGTTAGTGTTGAAGACGTGATATTCTAATGCCCTTTTATTGCTTGGTGTTACTCATAAACCAAACAAATGAAACACTAATCGCACTCTTAATTGTGTAGCGCTTGATTATTCTGGTGATCCTGTGCATACTCTAAATACAATAAATACAACCTTGGAACCCAAAACAGCTGGTGAAAAGCGACTAGTTGCATGGAGGTTGCCAAGTTCAAGGGTTTACTGTGCTGGTTAGACGTGGTATTTTCTCCAGCTGTAGACCCTTGCTAGTCGTGGAGGATGAAAAGAGTATAGCACGGAATGGAGCAGGTTATCAGTTGGTTACTTGCTGAACAAAAAATACGAGATACCCGACAGCAGGTTATTATGTTAGATACAGAAATATACCCAGTGTTCTAGCGAGAGAGGAGCAGATGCAACGCTGCGAAAAACGACCAGGGTGTTGATAAAATAAAATAAAAAATAAAATAAAAAAAATAAAAGGCGTGGAATGGGCAAGGGTCGAGACCAAGAGGCCGGGCCCTTTGTAAGCCAATGGTCAATGGCGATAATACCCTTGACAAAACGCTCACAACTGATACGATTGGCAGTGTGTCAGCGTTTTGGCGTGCTTGGACCATTTCCGAGGAAGCAGAGCTGTTGGCAGGTGTCCCTTAGTGAGACATTACTAATAACCTAAACGAGGACGCCAACTGGTAACAGCTGAAACGATATAATGAAGACTTACATAATCGGCAGTGCGCTAAGCCAGCTAAACAGACCGGGGGTTCTCGGTGAGGTTGTAAACTGTGCATAATTAAATAATCAGTTGGGTGGCCCTGGCTTCTAGGGCGCTTGTGTGAGCATTCGATCGACCGGGGTGGTAGTGTTGGAGAGACTATTGGGGGGACTGGGCTTGGACTGCTGATAGCGGCCTTGCCAGGTGAAGCGACACCATTCTCGTATTGCACTGCAATGTCAATTGCAGAACAGAGATCAAAGATTAGAGATTAAAGATTAGAGATTAAAGATTAGAGATTAAAGATTAGAGATTAAAGATTAAAGACCGCAAGGAAGATGCGAATGCAAATATTAGCCGAAGATGTGTCAAAATGCACAAGCAAAAGCTACCGAGAAAGGCTAAACCGAGACACACGAAGCGAACTCGGCAACCGCCAACTTTAACAAAATCAGTTAAACAAAGTGGAGCTAGCGATAACTGAGTGCCTCATAAACAGCTGCTGTCGTTTCTTTTTGTTGAAACCTCGCTTGTTGGAGCTTGTTGAATCGCTCGTCAAACACGAGCTGGAAAATAATTCGACATATCCACGCCTGTTGCTTGGATTTAATAGCCCTGCGCTATTGCTTTGGCTTCCCTTGTTTTTTTTGTATGCCTTAGCTTGTATGCCACACTGCAGTCATAGAACCTCAACTCAATTGCGCTTGTGAAACGACTTTGTTTAAATATCTTGGTCTGTCCTTTTATTTGTATTATTTTTTTTTTCTTTCTTCTTTTTCTTTTCTTCTTCTTTTCATTTTCTTTTCATTTTCTTTTCTAACTTCCTTCTCTATCTTCCTTCTTCATCATGAGTAACTACTCCCACACTCAAGACTTTCTCGTGCTGTACGTCTCTTTATCCACCTTGTTTCGCACCCTATTTCATCTTTGACTAACCTCTTTATAGTCACGAAGACGCTTCCAGCTCACATGTCTCTCGTCTACACAAGTTCAAATCCTCCATCATCCAAGCCCCTCAGCAGGTCGACCTCCTAACTCCATTGACTCCAATGGCCTCAGACCTAGGCTCCTATAGCTCCACCCCTACAACTCCTAGAATTAGAAAGTCTTCCAAATGGCTTAAAAAAGTCTCGTCGAATGCAAATCTCAACGGCTCCTCTCAATCCACAAACTCTTCATCACCAAGAAAGGTGTCAAGTAGCACAATGGCCTCTTTATCAAAATCTTCAAAATCTCATCTCCAGGGAACCATCAGCAATCCGTATCTCATTTCCCCATTATCCCCAGCCACTCCTTACACCTCCTCAGCTTCAAACAAACCTCCCACAACCCCTCTCTATTCTCACCCTGCCAATTCGTCTGCCTCATTCTTGAGCAGTAAAAACACTTCCAAGAAGTATGCTCAAGCTCTGAAACAACAACAGAGTTTTCAACTTCAGAGACCTCCCAGATTCGCTGCCACTCCCCCTACTCCTCCTCAGGAACAGCATTTGCATCACACTGGAGATGACAACGGGGAGCAGCCTGATGTCCCCCCTCCAGTAACGCCTTATACCCTCACAAACCGACGGGACAAGAGTTTGGAAGACAAGCTGTGCTGTGTTTGTGAAGAAAGAATTGAATATACCTTTGACGGAGAACGCATTATCGTTCTTGAGTGCAGCCATGTATGCCATGTTGCTTGCTTAGATGCCTTCTACGTTGAGACCCTGTACATGACCCGTGACCAAATTGAAGCTCTGAAAAAAGCATTGAGCTCAAACACTCTTCAAGACTCTGATACAATGGTTCCGGAATGCCCTACTTGTGGTGAGCCAGCAATTCCCATCAACAGATCGATTCTAGATGAATTTGGCAAACCTTTTGGCTCTGACTCTGATGACGACATTGATGACATTATTACCGTGCCTCTGGATTCTACCTCTCTTGGGTCGTTTGACATGTCAAATGTGACTCTCATTAACGGACAATATACGACCCCGTTGCTTTCTGGTCATTCCACTGCCTCAGCTGCTGAGGAATCTCTCCTCAACTATTTGAATAGCACTATCCCAATCACTGCCATTCCAGAACCTAGTCCTTATGATAAAGAGACGCAAAATGCTCTCAATTCTCCAGTTGCACCTTTTGCCGACTGTTTCAGACTTTACAAGCAATCTACATCCATTCAATCTGCCATTTCACCTTGGGATTTTGAACCCCACACCCCAAATCAGCCAAACAATGACTTTTGCTTGATAGAAGAACAAGCACTTGATATACCAGCATTGACACCTTCAAAGCTGTCTCCAACTGCAAAGACATTTGCATCACCTGCACGCTCTTCTTCATTCTCTATTCACAGACCCCCGTCTAGATTAAAACTTATCCATTCATCCACAGATCCCACTACTGGCTCATTTTCTTCTGTTTCTACCATTCAGGATATTCCCCATGCTAACAGAACTTACTCTCTATCTCACACTACCCAAAAGAATAACAAGCACCACATTACTTTCGGCAGCTACGGCACTAATGATCTTGGTTCTCCTACTTCTGCCGGTGTAGAGATGTCTGAGGGTATCCCCGATAATATTCTAAAAACCCGGCTGAAGCGCTACAAGCCTCTGTCAATTGACCTGGTAACTGAAACAAAGACTGTTCATGTGGCCGAGGGTGACACTAAAGACATCTTTGTTACCAGCCTTATATCTGTCAAAGTTCCTCCTCGACCCCAGCCCAATGATGATCCATATCTAAATCAGCCGGAAGAGGTTGATTCCAAGGTTCGTGCTCAGCTTACTGCTCATGTTAAACAATCTATTAGTGACTGGAAAGAGAAAAAACTTGAAGTTTCTCAATTTGGAAATCTTCGTCTTCATGACCGATTTTTCGTCTCTATGGATCAACAAAAGTGGCAACTTTTGGATTGTTATCTTTTCGACACAATTCTTATTTTTGTTCGAACCTTTCCAAATAATTCACTTTCTCCTCGCCGAGATCCAGTTCTGAAAGGATCTGTAGCAATCCGAAGTCACCTTATTAGCATCACACTTCCTCCCTCTTCTTACCCTCCAATCATTCCGGGTTCTTCCAACGCCGGTCCACAAATTCTTGAACACTTTATGACTTTGAATCTTTCTACTGAGCGATTGCCAACCTTGTTTCTCAAGTCTCAAGATCCCATTTCAATTGAGAATTGGTACACTGCTTTGATGAATTGGGACCACAAATTTTCTCTCACACGTCTTGTGTCTGCTGATGATTATGCTGGCCAATCTATTGCTTCCCAAATGTACTCTGAAGAGTCTGCTCCTGACTCGTTTAGAGCACCCATTTCTTCTCATATCCCTGCTGATGTTGTTATACTTGTCCCAATGTCTGGATCTCCTCAAGGTGCAAAATTCCCAGCTATCAAAGAAGCTCTCAAGGTCATTTTGACAAAGATGCAGCTTTTTGATCGTATCGCACTTGTTCCCTATGGTGGCCTTGGAGTTCATAATCACAATCACCACCACCACCACCTTTCTTCAATTTCTAGTGCTTCAGGCTCTACCTCTTCCTCCTTCTCTTCAAAAACTGGAAATCTTTACGGATTGGCTTCTAGTGATTGGGAGCCTTGGATCTCAATTATTGAATCATTAAAGGCCACTGGATCTAGAGGATCCCGCTCTGAGATGATTGAAGGCCTCCATCAAGCCCTCAATATTCTCCAAGACCGGAGGACTTTGAACCCAGTTGCTTCCATTTTTGTCATCTCTGATTCTGCTGCGGGCAGCACAAGTTTTGGCACTGGTCTTGAGCCCATCATCAGCGACGAAGATGGGTACCATCAACCCCCAGTTTCTCCCACTTATCAATCTGACATTAAATCTATTGTGCGTCGTGCTACCTCTGAAAATATCACTATTCATTCTATTGGTGTTACCATGAACCATCTTGCTGATGATTTGGATGTTCTTTCAACCAAAACTAGCGGTAGTTATCACTACTTGCGCGGCTGGAACGAGCTTTGTGATGTCATTGTTGGAACCTTTGCATCTTCTCAGTCACTATCTTATTCTGATGTTTCGTTAAGCATTGGTACTACTAGCCTTTTTGGTATTGACGAAGAGGTGTCTCTAGATACCAATATAAATGACGATATCATTATTGCGGAAATTTCTGGTCACAATCACATTCGCGTTCCCATTTCTCAATCCGAGCCTTTGCAATCTCCACTCTCTCCTTCCCCATCTTATATAGAAACTCTTCCTCCTCAACAATGCGTTCAAGAACACTTGGTTGAGCTTGGTGATATGTCTGAAAACCAGGAACGAACTTTTCTTGTACAAGTTCGGGTCAGGCCTGAGGCAATTATGGCCAAGCTTCAGCTCCAACAGCAACAGCAAGTTGACTACGACGACTCCTCTTCCATTGAAAGCAGTGAGCAGGAGCAGTTGGAGCTTTTCCATGCATCATTGTCATACAAGGGATTCGCCACTAACCCTTATTCTACCGGAAATGTTTACATGCTACCAGTTGGCGGTGCACTTATTCCAGTCGAGTCCTGTGAAGCAGACCTTGCATTCCCCATTATGGATGAGTTTTTCAATTCCCATGGAGGATTTCATAATGACAGAGCATCATTTATGTCGCGTGTTTCATCCTACTACAAGTACAGGCTTGGAGGTTCGACCAGTGCATCTCGCAACAGCTGTTCAAGCAGTATTTATTCGCTCTACAATTCTGGGCAAGCTTCCAGCATTCCCAGTTTATCAGAATCTGCCAACGCATTGGATTTGGCATATCCCCCGTCTTCTTCTGTAGCTTCCTCTTTCTATCCCCCGAACAGCAGCAGCAGCAGCAGCAACAAAAACACTGTGAACGAGACAATTGCTTTGGGTACGTCCCAAGCTACTCGCAAAAATTCATGGTACATGTCGTTACGCCGTAGCAACGCTGAAGGTTATCCCGAATTCCCTGGGAAGCCCTCCATCCTCTTTGGTGACTTGGTTCCTCGTCCTCGAAAGGAACCACTGGCCGATTCCAAAAGCTTTCGCAATAGCACACCCACATATCTTGCCCTCGAGCTTTACGATGTTCGGGTTGTTCTTCGTCGAATAGAGCTGACTACTGTTAATCTGTTCCAGTACATTGTCCGTGCCGACCTTGACAATTCTCTTGATGATGAGGGCTCAGCCCAATCATTTATGAGCAGAAATGTTTATAAGAACATTTCAGAAGCGCGGGCACTTATCCAAGGATTATACGCCTGCTCTGTGGCAATGAAGAGGGACGCTACGTCTGGCAAGAAGAAGCCTCTTCGCATCATTTCTGATGAATGGCAAGCCGAGGCACAGAAGTTTACTCAGAAAAAGAATGCCAGCAACGAGACGCTTACCTCTTTAAACAAGAAGAAGCTCTCGAGCCGGGAAAAGGAAGAAGAAGAAAGCCTTGAAGAGTTTCAGGAAATGTGTGCTGCTGTTGCCAAAACTAAGGCCCTTGTCGCGGCCATTGAAAAAGTCCTTGACATTGTTTGTGAGCACTTGGAAAAGTCAAACTTGTACGTTCTCCAGCAGGATTTTAGAAAAGTCTTGTTACAGTATATTGGCGTGCTCAGGAACCAAAAGGCATACACCAAAAGAAGCCAAATTGAACAGCTTTATTATCTGGGTGTTTAAGTTTTGCATGTATATATTTATAATTATTACTGTTTTTTGTTATGTTTTTTTTATTAATGATTAATGACTTTGTTATATTTATGTTTTTTTTTTTCTTATTTTGCACATAACCATTTTTGAAACGTTTCAGTTTTATTTATTTATTATTATTCTTGTTCTTGTACTTGTTCTTGTCATATATATGTTTATTTACAATTATAGTAAAAAGGGGTTTATTTTTTTATTTTTTTTATTTTTTTAAATAAGACCTCTTAGAGACAAATCATACACGACTTGTTCAGCATTCTTGACATCATATTTCAGGGTATCCATGTGTCTTCTCAAGCCATCGTTTTTGAAATCGAGAGACAAAAACCCAGACTGGAGCTGTTTAAGAAATGAAACAATAATGACGGGGAAAAAGTATGGTGACGGACGGTGGACTGAGGCTTTTTCTGGCGAATTGTTTTCAGCTTTAGTGTCTTTGGATTTATGAAACAATTCATCATCTGCGTGTTCCTGTTCCTGTTCTTGTTCTTGTTCGTCGCCTTCTCTTGCCCCATTCTTTTTTGGAAACTGCTTTTCATTACTTTGCTGCTTTACGCTTTTCGCCCCGTCTATTCCAGTCTCTTCCAGCAGGGTTTCCAATTGCGACACGGTTGTCACGCAGTTGAACGACAGCCGGCTTAACTCTGCGCCCAGGGAAATAACAGCGTGCAAGTAATTGGGCACAGAAATGTGGAAAAGAATTGCATCTTTCAACGCCGCGTTGTTTTCTAAAGGCGAAGGCTCGGATTTTTCCTTTTTGAACTTGTTACTACCGCCGCCAGTACTTTTGGCCTTTTTCAAATCCTTGGAATCGGGTACGCCTGTTGTTTCGTCTTTTTTAAGGGCAGCTTCGTCGTCAACAACTTTGGATATGTATTCCGTATACACGTATGAAAATGGGACCCCCAGGATTTCAGCCACCTGCTCTGGTGTTGCCAGTAAAGATGACAGCGTTGCCTGATCTAATTTTACCAAGGGCACTGTCAATGGAGTATACTGGTCGTCGGGCTTATCCAAATACAAAGGCTCCAAAGCACTGGTTACGGAGGAAAGAAAATGTTGGAGTAAAACAACGGTAATGGATCGCTGAACGACATCGCTCCATATGCTTTGGTATTTGTGGTACGCGACAGAGTACGGAATTTCTTCCTTGCGGTTATTGTCATCATTCAAATCTTCAGAATCTTCAAACTCCTTTGACTCCTTTGACTCTTTTGACTCTTTGGGGTCTGTTATCACAGACTTGGCAGTCAAATCACCCAACTCGCCATCCTTTTCCAATTCCAACTCTACCAATTTCCTCAGCGCATTCTTCAACTCTTTTAGATCCAATTGCGATTGAGCAATGCTTTTCATATACTCAAACCCTCCAACATTTTCTTCTTCTTCTTCTTCTTCTCCTTCTTCTTCCCCTTTTCCTTTTCCTTTTCCTTCTCCTGTCTTGTTGCAAATTACTGGAACAGGATAAGGCACGGCAGAATGAAGCAGCGACGTGCTCAAAGTTAATGGCCGTAACGCGGCATTGATATCTTGCACCCGTTTCTCAATTTCAGTGCGAGCTAGCTGCTCCTTGTTGAATGACCCAAGTAGGTCGGAAAAAACGGAATCAATCTTCTTTTGAAAAGGCATGTCTGTGTTGGTTATGCTACTGAAAATATTGGGTGCATATGTGCATGGATTGAGAAATAGATTGGGAAAGGTTTTCGTTTTCTTTACAAGTTTTTGTTAGAAACAAAAAAAAATAGTGATTGTGATGAGTCAGCTTTGTAAAAATGTTAGTAATTACAGCCGCACGTCTTTCGATACAATTCAATTCATATTTTAATTTAATACGGCTTGGACTGAAAAGTATTTCGATTAGGAGGTACTTATTTATATATTCAAGTGTTCATTCAAGCAAAAATAAAAGGATTCAAGTGTAGTTATAATAGTAAAATAAACATCAAAATCATTCACTGTACATCATTAATTGTAAGGATAATAATAATTCTTTCTTTTTTTTTTTTTTTGTCAGTTCATTAGCATCAAATATCAAGCTTAGTTCAAAGGAACAGGCTCAATGTTCCAGATAGTCTCAGCGTATTCCTGGATAGCACGGTCGGAAGAAAAGAAGCCCATGTTGGCAACAGCAGAAATGGTCTTCTTAGTCCATTCAATCTGGTTCTTAAAGGCAATATCAATCTTGTCCTGAGTCTCAAGGTAAGAGTTAAAGTCGTCAGAAACAAGGTAGTGATCAGAACCGTGGCCACCAATGGCATTGATAAGGTCTTGGTAAATGTTAGCATCACCAAACAATCCGCTCTCAATGGTATCAAAGACCTTGACAAGATCCTTGTTGAGGTTGGGGTTGCCAAACTGGTGTGAGTATCGAAGACCGTCAACATCCTCAGCAAGATTACCAAACAAAAAGATGTTTTCCTGGCCAATCTCACGGGCAATCTCAATGTTGGCACCGTCAACAGTACCAATAATCAAACCACCGTTCAAAACAAACTTCATGTTGGAGGTACCAGAAGCTTCGGTACCAGCAGTAGAAATGTGCTCCGAAATGTCAGAAGCGGGAATAATAACCTCAGCCTTGGAAACATTATAGTCCTCGACAAAGACAACCTTCAACTTGTCACCAATGTCCTTGTCATTGTTAACAACCTGGCCAACAGCATTGATGAGCTTGATAATGGTCTTGGCAGCATAGTAGCCGGGAGCAGACTTACCACCAAAGATAGAAACACGAGGCAAGACCTTTGCACGCTCAGCGGGAGAAAGTGACTTGAGTCTCAAATATCTGTGAATGACACCAAAAATGTTCATCTGCTGACGCTTGTACTCGTGGATACGCTTAACTTGGATATCGAACAAGGCATCAAGGTTGAGCTCGATACCAGTCTGGGACTTGACGAGGGCAGCCAACTTGGCCTTGTTGGCACGCTTCGTAGCAGCCCACTTCTTTTGGAATGCCTTGTCATCCTTGTACTTGAGCAAGCCCTCGAGCTTGTCCAAGTTGCTAAGGTATGAGTAGCCACCAAGCTTTCCGGCAATGAGATCAGAAAGCTCAGGGTTAGCCTGGTGTAACCAACGTCTAGGAGTAATACCATTGGTGACATTGGCGAATTTGTCGGGGCCAAAAACCTTGACAAAGCTCTTGAAAATGGTGGTTCGAATCAACTCAGAGTGAAGCTCAGCAACACCATTAACCTTGTGGGAGCCAATAATGGCAAGGTAAGCCATGCGAACATTACGGTCGTTACCTTCCTCAATGATGGAGACATCGCGAAGCAAGTCATTGTCGTCGGGGAATTTTTTGGAAACCTCTTGGAGGAAGAACAAGTTGATGTCGTAAATAATCTCCAAGTGACGGGGAAGAAGGTTACCAAGGAGGGAAACAGGCCACTTTTCAAGGGCTTCCTGCATGACAGTGTGGTTGGTGTAGCCAAAGGTCTTGGTGACAAGTCCCCAGGCTTCATCCCAGTCGAGGCCTTCACGGTCAACAAGGATTCGCTGAAGTTCGGCAACAGCCAATGTAGGGTGGGTATCATTAAGCTGGATGGCAATCTGCTCGGGGAATTCTCTCCAAGGACGGCTGGTCTTTTTGAAACGACGAACAATGTCAGAAAGGGAAGCAGCAACCCAAAAGTACTGCTGCTTCAAGCGAAGCTCCTTACCAGAGTAAAAGTTGTCATTGGGGTAAAGAACGGCAGAAATGGTCTCAGCCTGTTGCTGATCGCGAACAGCTTGTTCGTAAGCACCTTCGTTAAACTTGGCAAAATCAAACTCGCGGTTAGGCTTGGAAGACCAAAGACGGAGGTTGTTAACATTTTCAGTAGCATAACCAGGAACGGGGAAATCGTAAGCAACAGCCTTGACAAGGTCACCACCTTCCCAGACCTTCTTTTGCTTGCCTTCGTCGTCAGTAACCTGGCGAACATAACCGTAGAACATAATGTCGACGGCGATTTCGGTACGGGGGATTTCCCATGGATTATCAAAAGACAACCAGTAATCGGGTTGCTCGACTTGGTAGCCATTGACAATCTTCTGCTTGAAAATACCGTACTGGTATCTGAGACCGTAACCCCAACCAGGGTAGTTAAGGGTAGAAAGGGAGTCGACAAAGCAGGCAGCAAGGCGACCAAGACCACCGTTACCCAAAGCAGCGTCCTGTTCCTGTTCAATCAAGTCCTCGATTCTGAAACCAAATTCATTGAGGCCCTCCTTGGTGACGGGCTTGATATCCAGGTTGAGCAGGGCGTTATCAAGGGCTCTACCCATAAGGAACTCCAAAGAAAGGTAGTAAACACGTTTAGAATCAACACTGGTGTGCTTTTGTTGGGTCTTGTTCCAGGCAACTATCAAACGATCTCTGATAGCCTGGGAAGTGGCCTGGTAAGCAGCCAGCTCATCACAGTTGAAGAGAGAGTGAGCCAGGGTGGTTTCAACGTGACGAACGAATTCAGACTGGAAGTCACCCTTGGAGGTGAATTCGCCAATGGCGTACTTTTTCCAAGTATTACGGCATTCTATTGGGATGGTAGAGTCAATGACCTTCAATTCCTTAGGAGTGAAGCCAGTGAAAGTACGCTTGTGGTGGCGACGAGGGGGTTGGTAGTCTTCGTCGTCGACCGGAATTGGGCTGCTGAAGCCTTTGAAAGACATTTTTTGGAAAGAAGGAAAGAAGGAAAGAAGGAGGGGTGTGAAAGGGGGGGAGGGATGAGGTGGGATCAAGATGGGAAAAGGAAAGAAAAGAAGAGGAAGAAAAAGTGAGAGCAACGTGAGGGAATGGGTTTATTTATATATGCTTGAGAGAAATAGGCTGATGTAAAGACCGAAAGCCACGCTATAGAGCATATTAGGCCGCACTACTCACGACCGGTTGACACCAAAATGGAAAAGGCGGAATAAGATGATTTACGGGATATTTTGGTGATCTTCTCGAGAGATTTCACGAAAGAGCTTGAGGACTTGTCCAATTGATTCCTGCTACAGGGCTTTTTACAAGAGGAATTGTGGATAGAGCTGTGCTGCTGCGTGGGATTGCGGCAGCCAAATTTGCCTCTACGTTGGTTGCATCGAGCTAGTCAACGCAGATAAAGAAGATGCAGTTAAATTAACAGAGCAGTCTGTAGGTTAAAATAATCCAGATAAAGAGCCTTGGAACGCGAACAAGCAATTGACTCTTGGGAAGACGAAAAGCGCTTGACAATTGAGGGTTTTCGCCAACATAAGATTTACGTCCTGATGGTTTGGACCGGGAAACTTTAAAAGTCTAGTCCTTTCAAAAAATTTTCCGAAGCCATTGGCGTTGATCTTGGGCGATTCGCGAGGGAAAAAAAAAGCCACAGGACAAATCGATAGCACAGAAGAAGCTGGCAGAGCTGCTGGAGGGATTTACGGGAGGGAAATGGCATGTTTCTTTGTCAATTGTGCTGTGTATGGCTTGCGGGCGATTGAGTGTATTGAGGGAGTCGAGTTGGTGCTAGGCAAGGAGGGTAACCAATCAGGCATGCAGCCAGGCCTAACCCAAGTTGGGAGGACAATGGTCCACGTGATGCGCGTGGCCACGGAACAATTGGGTTTTGTTTCTAGAATCTTTGAGGAATGGATGGGGAGTGCTGATGAGGAGTGGACGAGGAGTGGATGCGGATTGAATAGTATTGTACTGTATTGTACGAAAGCAAAGTGCTTGGAATTGAACTGGATTTAAACGGGTCTTGGTGTCATTAGTATAACAATCGTGGCTATTGTTTCCATCTAATTGACGCTGTTAATCCTCGGTTTTGGTTTTGGCTTTTCGTCCCGTTCTGAGCTGCAACTCTAAACAGGCTGGTAACAACAACCCCCGCCGTTTCCAGTGAGGAGAAACAGAACCAAAGACGGGGTCAGCAGAGGTTGTCAACAGAGGCTGGAAGCCGTTCTTGGGTTGGTCTCAGGTCTTTCTGCTCACACCCGTGCCGCTCCATCTCCTGGTCGGAAAAACATTTGGTGCATTTTCCAGCAGTGCACTGTAACAGACCTCCAAGCGCTCCTAGCGGACTACGGTGGCGGCCAGTAACACAATAGCATGTGCCGGTTTCCTCGCGGATCACTTTGTTTGGAACACAAGTATAACTAAAATAATAATCCGAAATCAAACCCTCATCCTCCTCCTCCTCGTCCTGGTCCGGTCCCCTCTATTCCCCACAGTTTTCTTGTGCTTCTTGCGCAAAAGCAAATACGTGGTAGTTGCCCACATTGTCATTTCTGAATCTGTTCCTGCCTCCGCTTTTATTGCATGGGCTCGTTCCTATTGTTTCTCAGCAGCATTACATTGTTGTTGTTGTTGTTGTTGTTGTCGTTCCTGTTGTCCTGGTGTCGGATTGCATTCCTCCAGCGCCTTGTCTCGGCCACACGGCTGTGATGCGCTGTGTTGTGTGCAATCAGCTGACACTCACGTGAAATGACTAGCCGCTTGTTGTTTAGCCATGGTGCTGCGTTTTCTTTGTTCGGTTGCTCATGTCATGTGATTACAAATAATGACACGCTCTTGGTTCGATCCCCACCGATGCTCTCTTTTTTTTTTTTCTTTTTTTTTTTTAGATTGTCAAAATGGCCGCTACTTGCTGCGTTGGCCAATTTGTTTACCAAAGCTTTCTTCTTCTTTCTCTTCTTTCTCTTCTTTCTCTTCTTCTTTTGGTTCTTCTTCTGTTATCCAACTCACAGAATTCAATTAGCACGATAAAAACAGCAAGTACCCTGCCCAAGCTCTTGTTTTGCAACTGTACACCAACCATTTGGAAATACCAAGTCATACTCACTGAACCTCCTATGGGCTGTTTTATCTATAGATTATATTACCAATTACCAATATACCCAACTCTATTTTAGAAATCAACAAACAGATACCCAAAATATGACGCAGCTCTGGCCAGATTACAAAAACAAGTAATGTGCGCACCTAGTTGCTGGAAAATATACCAAGCATGTAACATGAATATGAGAATTGATCGTGTACATGAATCTACCAGGGTCTTTTTGCTTCAAGTCCTCTAGCTACATAGCACAAGATTGCAACATTTTTGTCATTCGTTATATCTGAAATAATCACAACTCCTGGATAAAACTAGCTTCTTTAGTTGTTGTGTTCAAGAGCAGGGATTTCAAAGTAACATTGGCATTTGGCCTGTCCATTTTCCCCAATATATGAAGAATTGAAACTTACGATATACACAACAGTATTGGTTAAATACGCTTGAACTTTTAAGATGATCTTCCTCTTGGATTCCTCGATTCTTGGGTTTTGTTTTTGAATAATCCATAAAATGATAAACCAGGATTATGATTCAGCACCAGCTAGTTATATGTATTGCGGATAACTTACATATCATTCTGAGCAAATAAATCTATACCCACCTTGACAACTATTATCAAGGGTAAAAATTACAAAAAGAAGCGCATGAGATTCGCATAATTCAACTATTGCAGGTGACTATAAAAGCTGTGCTGAATTCATAGAAACCTAATATACCCAACTCTTTCAAGAAATGGAACATTATTCATATTATTCACATTGGATTCAATCAAATCAACAAACCATAGCACATATCTA
The DNA here is from genome assembly GCA_900654225.1 of Magnusiomyces fungicola. Classification (NCBI taxonomy): domain Eukaryota; kingdom Fungi; phylum Ascomycota; class Dipodascomycetes; order Dipodascales; family Dipodascaceae; genus Magnusiomyces; species Magnusiomyces fungicola. The sequence goes on from CAACAH010000004.1 coordinate 2,920,608, forward strand.
TTCTCTCCATCCTTATTTCCATTTCCAATTACTTTGAACACATTGGTGATGGTGCTTCTTTCATATTCGACCAGCCAACTCTGTGTTGTGTAAAGAGGCACGGCTGTGCTGATGTGCGCTTGGACAAGTAGTGGGGGATATTTCCTAATTAGGCCTGAACAATCAAGAGCTCGTTGAACCCTTGTCACACCTGTTTGAGACCAAACAATCTCCACCTTGATATCACCTCCCAACCCAACGAAGAAATGAACAACTCGCCTTTTCTTTTCATAATTCCGCTCTATTTTTTTTTGTTTATATCCTCTTTTATCTTATTTATCAATCTTCTTATGCACTAGTTACGTAGCCTAATAGCCTGATCGCTGTGCTGGGCAGACAGGCATCCCTCTCAATGTGGTATTCCAAAAGCAAGTGATCTTTAACTCTGTTTTCTTTTTGCTTTTTCTTTCTTTCTTGTGATACTTAAAGTGTTGCAAATTAACTAATTCATTTTATATATATATCTCCCTTCTTCTTCTTTCTCCAACTTTTTTTTTCCTTCCTTCCTTCCTCATCTCAACTCCTCAGCCCATTCTTATCCAACAATGTCTGGCCTTTCCTCCACCATATCGCCGGACTCTCCGACGTTTTATTACGATCTTCTTAATCAAAACCTCACCATCATTACTATCAATGGCCCTTCTGAAGTTCCCTTTTCAGCTATTGACGCGTACTACAAGTACAAGATTCTATTAGCTACTTTCTTTGGCATCCGAGTCAGCAGTTGTGCAGTCATCGCTGTTATGCTTCTCCTAATCATCAAAGAACGAACCCGTCCCATCTATATCTGCAATCTGGTCTCCTTATTTCTTCTCTTTATGCAATCTGCTCTCTATCTTCAATATCTCTCGACATCTTATAGTCAAATCTCCACCAATTTTACCGGCTCCTTTGCCAGCGTTTCCCAAAACGACATCAACATCTCTGTTGTAGACTCTGTGTGTCAGTTCATGTTGGTTACATCCATCCAGTTTTCACTCTTTTTCCAAGTTCGAACTGTTTTCCCAGAACGTACTGTTTACCGTAAAATCGCTGCTGGTGTTACGGGGGCTGTAGCCATCATCTGCATCGTCTTTAATTTCTTGTTCATCATCACTCGTTGTGCCTCTGCTGTGAACCCAAATAAGACCATTTTCAACTCAAACAGTAGATTCTCTCTTGTGCTTCCAAGTATTTCACAGTACACACTTCTTGCATCTATTGTCATTGCATGCATGGTTCTTGTTGGCAAACTCCTTTTTGCCATTCGCGTGCGCAAAATCTTGGGCTGCAGACAGTTTGGACCCTTGGAAATTATCACCATTATGAGCACCCAATCCATGATAATTCCTGTCATTCTGTATGTTCTTAACAATACCACTTCAGCTGGAACCAGCACCGCCCATCAAAGTTATGTTTCTGGTATCGCCGCAATTGCTCCTCTTGCCGTCGTCATCTCATTGCCAATGTCCGCCATGTGGGCAGCTTCTGCCAATACGAGCCCTTACTCCAACCGTGAACTCAAGTTTTCAAATTACCGTGCTTCTGACATTTGCATCTGTGGCCGACCCAAGGGCTTTGACGGCGATTTTGATGCCAGATCATACAGCAACTCTATCTTTAACAAGTATGGAAACCAACAGCTGATTCCTGCTGATACCTTTGGTCAAAAGGTTAAAAAGCTTTTGATCCGCATTGACTACTTGATTTTCCACGGCGCCGTGTATTCTGCCAAAGAGTCTCAAATTCAGAGATCACAGGCTCGAAACTATCAGCACGACCCTCGTCATTCCCGCGACATTGAATCTCTGGCCGAAGAAAAGCTTGATGCTACTACTCAACTTTCCATTTCCAACATTGGAACTCCTCGCTCTAAAGCTCTTCCTGGTAATCTTGTAATTGGCGGCGTATCTCCCTCTGTTGCAAACTTTACTTTCACCGCTCAAGGTGTCGCTCAAACTCCAACAACGCCTTATTCCAAATATTCCTTTGAAAAGGGTGTTATCCCTTTGTCTTCCAAAGATGCCACCAGCATCTCGGTGCACAGAACCTTCACTGGATCTGATATTAACGACGCCGAGTATGCAAATGGCCTCTATCAAACCTCTGGCGGCGTGATTATCCATCGCAACGACAATCCCCAATCGCCTACTGACACCATTGTGACCCAAACCCAGCTTTTCAAGGAAATTGGAACTGCCCAAACCAGTCTTGAAGTTATATCGCCAACAACTCTTCATAACCAAGGTGTCCAGGAAGAAGAAAGTGATAGTGCTAGCCAAACTGCTTCCAACTATCGACAAGAGCTTGGCAGGAACACAGTTGTCTCTTTTATTAATCCTGATCTATTGTCTATTAATGATTCTGAAGAAAGTGAAGAAGAGTATTACAATAGAATGAAGTATAATTATGGTAGAAAGTAGCATTTCCAGTTACATTTGCTATTGTTGAATTCTTGTGTTTTATATATTTTGTAGTTCTCTCGACTTGCTGTTTTACTTAATTTGTGCATTTATGTATTTATGTATTTATAATAAAGAGGTTTTAATTGAATGTATTTTGTTTACACTTGTTGGTCTCTACGACTGCCAACGTATGGTAATCTCATCAATACAAAACAATTGGAATATTTTGCCTTGATCCGGTTGAGCGTTTCATGGGGCACATAAACAGCCACAGGTTTCAAAACAAAAAAAGCATACACTCTTGAGGTTTATTTTAATTTAATTTAATCTGATTATGATTCAAAGTTCTCCGGCGTGTATTATTCAAACTCACACCATATGGGACCTATTTATACAACATCTGTTTTGTTTCCTGTTGACGTCAATATGCGTCCACCTTTTGAGTTTTATTAAATGCCTAGTTTTTTAAAAGCCTTTATTATTAAAGGTATATTAATACAGTAACTCATTTGTACGTCGCTTTGAAACAATAGCTGGTGAAGGAGAAGAGAAACGGTTGAGATGGTGCTGGGTAATGACTAAACAAGAATAGTCAGTCATGTGTAATGTTCAGGGAAAATGATATATAGACTTGCCCATGATCCTGGATTTAGGAGCTATTAGCTAGTAAATACCTTAGTCCAGACATCTTCCAAAGAAACCCACAAAAGTACTTTACTTTGACTTGGCCGCATTTGTACATTTGCACATTTGCACATTTGCACATTTGCACATTTGCACATTTGTAGAGAGATGTTTGTGATTTTGTCTTCTACTAAACCTATCATGCGGCTGTATCAGGCCTATATATTCAACCACTGCGAATCTTTCATCACGAAAATTTTTTTTATTTCAAGCCTTGCACTTTTTAACGTTCCGACTTTTGATTTTTGATTTTTGATTTCGTCAAGTCCCCAACGATACTCGTGTCACAACCGTCATCTATTTTAAAATCAAAAAATGGGAAAAGCTAATAAAAAGAAAACCGGATCCAAATCAGCACGATCCAACCCAATCTCCCGACCTAATGGTGCCGGCAATGGGTCCCTTAGTGCCAAAGATCAGCAATTTCTTGCCAACAAAATCAAGCCATTATTAGAAACCCTCAGTTCCGAAGAAATAGAGCCTCGAGCTGCTGCTCTTTCTGAAATCACTTTATTATGCGAAGACACTGTTCACCGCACACTGTTTTTAAAAGAAAAACTTTTAAAGATTGTTCTCTCTTTAGTTCAAAATGAAAACAACCTCGATGTCTTGAAGGAAGCTTACGGGTTACTTAGAAATGTGGCAATTGAAGAAGGCAATGGCTCAACCATATTCTTATGGAGACAAGGAATTTTGGATCTCGTTGCTCCTAAGCTTACTTTGGAAACAGCCGACTCTACACCAAATGCATCTGCTTCTACTTACGACGAATTGTTGGAAAACATTGTGTCATTACTTACATCAATGGCTTCTTCTGATTCCGACATCTTTGACGGAATTCAATCAAAAATTGGAACCAATTTGGCATCTTTTCTTTCTTCCGTGGTTACCAGTTTTGCATCCAAAAAGGTTTCGGCTTCTTTATTCTCCGTTGCATGTGAAGCCCTTTACATTTTCAGTGAAGACAATGCTCCTTTCCTTGAACAAGTCTCAAGTCTTCCATTAAATATCATCCTCAGCGAAGCTGCCAAATACCCTCCATTAGGAATTGTTTATCTTAATGGTTTGAAGTACCACTCTATTTACATTGAGCTTGAAAAGCCTAGTGCTGCATCCAATGGCCAAGACCTTAATTCATTGGCCCCACACATTTTTGAAATTGTTCAAACTCTCAACTCATTTATTATCAACATTAATATTGAAGAAGTTTTACAGGATCTCAAGCCAAAAACTACCAACCTAGGGGATTCTGAAGGCGAAACTGATCCTAACAAGACAATTGCCGCCGTCTACAAAAAGGTCATGAAGAGTAAATCTTTGGCTGAGGGATTACAAATTTCCATTGAAATCCTGACTGCAATTGCTGAAACCATCTCTCTTGACCCCAAAAAACAACAGGCATTGACTGAAGCCGAAGATGAACAAATGAAGGACGCTTCTAATGCTGAAGATGATGACATGGATTTAATTATCAGAAAAACTGCTGCACAGCCAGCTGAAGACAATATTGACAACGAGCGAGATCTACTATTCGACAGCAATACTTCCTTGGAGCCAACGTTTAAGTTTTTACAAAGTGATGTTCTCCCTACTCTTGTCAAACTTTTGGCATACAACGACTATGTTTCTCGAAGCTTGGCTGCACTCAACAATGTTGCCTGGGCTATGGACGCTTACCCCCAATACGCAGGCGAGTTATGGAAGTCTCAAAGCAAAGAGCTTTGGACCAACTTGTTACCCCGTGTCACTAGCACCGAAACAGAGGGCCACTTTGTTGAAATTGAAAGCATAAACTCAGCTATCGGTGTCTTGTGGGCCATCTCCAGTTTTTACAGCGGAGACGTTCCAATCACACTCCCACAACTCAACTTTTTGATTTCCCAGTCAGAAACCGTTTCCCAGTTATACCCAAGCGAAGAGGCCACTCAGCACTACATTAAGCTTATTGGCTTCTTTTCGTGTCTTGCCAAATTCCAAGACCGATTTGAAATTACTGAGCGTGTTGCAGAGTACTATTTATCCATTTTGAATGTTATTGCTACCGGCCCCAAGCCAGTGAACGGAATCACTGAAGCTGTAGGCATTGATACAGTTTATGCCATTTTTAACGTCTTTGGCGACGGCGAATACGCTTACGACCAAAAGATTTATGTTCAGGGTGGTTTGAATGCTAAGCTCAAGGTACTCTTGCCTCAGCTTAGAAATAAGTTTAAGAGAATTAGCAAGGTTACAAACTACATTTTGAGAGAAAAGGCTACTGAAGCAGTAATAAACCTGGCTAACTTTATTGACTATAAAGCTTCTGAGGGTAAATAAATGTGTTTTTAAAAAGTTTGTGTTTTTTTCTTTATTTTTGTATTTTTGCTTGAAATTGATAGAATAATATAAATCAAGTAACGTTTAGGTTGTAACTTATTTATTATCTAAATCATTGACTATACAATACTTTACTATTTACATTCCAAAAATTGAAATTATCGAGCAAATTCCAATATCCACAATAATATGCTGAATAATAATCCACGCAGCAGCATACAACAGCTTGGGCGAAAAAACTGTCCAAATAAACAAATGATCCTTCAACACAATACACGCTCCCAAAACTCCAACCAATTCACCAGAAAAGAAAACTTGAGAAATGATAATACGAAGTGTGATCATATCCTGTGAGCTAACAGAAAGCTTGCTCTCTGTATTAGTGACCTCAACGACAGAAGACTCCGCTACAGCTTCCTTTCCCTTTGGTTTGCCCTTTTCCTTGCTTGGTTTAATTTTAGCACTGTCACCAGTAGTCTCATTACTAGAACTACTAAAATATTCAGCGTATGCCTTCATCAGTTCTGGTCTCACATTATCTTCCATTAAAACAGAAACAACGGTTGTAGACCAATATAAAGGACCTGCCCAATTACCAATAAACGTCAAAATCCCCACAAAAAGAATATTGTAGTCCTTCAATCCATTATACGCATTGGATAAATCTATCGACGCCAATGAATTGGAATTGCCCATGGCAAAAAACGAGACGTGCTGTACAAAAAGAATCGTAATAGAAAGGGCTGAAATTACACGGATGATTCCAACCTCTGAAGAATTTGTTTTATTCTTCTGTTTGGGATCCTGAGTAAATCTGTAAAAACTTCGACTCGTTGTCTTGACAAGAAACGTGCGAAGCATGTTAAAGCAAATATAGAGAGGGATATTCTTGGGTCTCGTTTGCATCACAAGAAACAATTCAATAAAAGTGGACATATTTGTAATGTGCTTGGAATGAGAAACTTTTGTCTCTCGTCCCTTGCGTAGTCGGGGATCTTCATCCATCAAAATCCAATTTGACAATTCATACAATATTCCCACTCCAATGATGATTAAACTGAGTCTTGCAAGGCTAACTAGCTTGGTAGGATCATCCTCTATTAGCGATGCATCGAAATTGACAAGTGTTTTGAACAATTGTGGAACATTATCGCCAGAGTGGCATGCCATGTTAATCTTAAAAACAAGTGACGACGCACAAGTGGCAAAAGATAAAATAAATCCAGTAAACCCGTTAACATGAACAAATGCACCACTCCATAGCCTCTCGAATAAGGAGCAATAGTTGATAAGAATCAAAAGCCAAAGCCAGCCAGAATGCTCTTCTAAAGACAAGTAAGAAGCAATATCTGGTCCACCAGCATATTTCTGACCAGTTTGATTCCAACTTCTGATAATTCGCACAATAACCAAACTGATAACCCAGTCAAATCCATCAGTAAACTTGTGTCTGGCTGTCAAAATGTAAAGCCAAGAAACCCATCCAGTAGCACCCCAATACCAGAAATGATGCTCTTCCTCTACCAGTGAGGATCCAAACATTGAAGCAGTATACATACCAGTAATTCCCATCAATACTGCCCACACTAACCAAGATGATTGCAATAAAAACCATGAAATTACAGCTGCTAAACAAAATGATAATACGGCAAAAGCTAATCCCAAATTCATTTCTGTAAGCTTATAATTGCTTGACGCTTTAGAAAGAATTGATTGAACCCGATCCAAATAATCATACATTAGTTGTTCAAGTGACTCAAAATCAGCGTACTCGGAGGGAGATCTGCTTTGTTCCTTTGAAATTTCATCAATCTTCCACCACAAGCATTTCAATCGCTCTATTTCTTCAAGGTTATCAAAATCGTACTGTGATTCACAAAACATTTCATCTTTGGCCTCAATTTTGGCAAATCCTGGGTAACTTTTGTCAAGGATATTTGTGATTTGGTATGCGTTTTGTTTCAAAACTTTCCACTTGTCAGAGTTTGATGGCCAGAGTTCTAAAGTTTCCCTCAAAACAATGCCCAAGGAATTCAATGGGATGGGGAAATTGAGAAGCGATGCAAAAGTAGGAACGATATCAGACTGAGAAATTTTTCTGTAATAAGAGTAGTCAGGATCGACAGGCAACGGGGCGTTTGTAGAAGAGATGGAGCTTTTGGAGATGCTTTTAAACTTTTCAGAGAAAAAAATCGTAGCGGCAGAAGTTTCACCTGAGGAAGAACCACCATGGTTACCTGCTTCATTCATTCCGTGATCACCAACAACAACAAGTAATGTATCAGAGTACATGGTATTATAAAGTTTTTCAATTATTGAATTCATTTCTCTCTGTTTTCCTGGCATGTATACACTGTTTGGCCCACCCTTGTGCCCAATATGATCCAACCCAAGGTAATGCAAAATAAGAACATCCCATTCGGCCTGAGCATCGGCAACTGATTCCCCTGTGAACTTTGAAAGCTGAGTGTCTATATGTCTGGTGACATTATTATCGACTTCTGTGAAATCTGAAACAAAGAAGGACGCTGTGCCATCTGTCGCGCTGAATATGCCCGGGAATAACTTGATCCAAGTATCGTCGCCAAACATATTGATCTTTTTTCCATTTGATACTAATTGGGCAAGCCAGCTATCCTGTCCTGCTAACGTTGAAGATGTATCTCCCTCTGCAATATTCAAAATGGCATCAAGGAAATTTGGAGTTGAGCCTGTAGTCAGGCCCTTGATTCGAGGCAAAGTAACAGTTGGAGGCGATGAAAATGCAGTAAATCCGAGAGCAGTTTGATTTCGAATCGACGAATGAATAAACGGCATTGATGATGAGGTTGAAAACGCAAAGTCGGATCGAAAAGCATCAATCACCACAAATATCAGATTTTTGAACGGAGGATCGGGAAAACCTTCCGATGGATCAGGCACAAATGTTCCCTGACCACTCAGAATGATCTTTTTAGGGAAAAATCCTTGACCAAAGAATACAAGTCCCGCAATCTGAAGCGACAGAACTAGCAAAATTCCAGCCCATCTTAGCAATAATGACATGATGTAAATATGTATTGGCGGGGGGAGGGGTGGGGTAGAAAATCTTGGACTAAATATCAATCAATTGTGTGATAAAGGAACCCAAAACATGCAATAGGTAGCTAAGCACGTTAGAAATAAATAAATAAATAAGCTGCCCTCAATGAGGGAAATTCAACAACAAAAATAGTTTAATGGAAAGAGAGATGTGAAAAAGTGGGATGGAGAGGAATAACCCTATTTTTGTTGGCTGTCGATGGGCTAGCCAAAAGGCCCTAACCCTCATCCGCCGTTGCGGAAATATATTATGGGATTGTCAAGTGCTACACCAGTGTGGCTTACTATCACAACTATGCTTGTACTCGCTGGAACATTGATGAAAAGAATAAGATTAGTTAGATCGAGTTGAATTTCATTGTGATTGAGAAAGCTAGGATTATTCTTTCTTAAGCATTTATATACCCTCCACTTTTGGAAACCCTCGCATTACACTAGAAACACCAATATCATTTATTAGTATACCTGTCTGTCATCATGAGCGGTAAAGCGTTAGGTGAGACGCTAGAGCTTAACACCCGGCCTAGAGCTTATTCCAACTCTTCATCTTCCTCTTCTTCAGTTGCTTCTCCAATATCTTCAACTGCTCCATGGACGACGTCTCCTGTCGGCCAATCTAATACCATGCCTCAAAGCAGGCGCCCCAGTATCGGTTCCGTCATTAATTCAAATGAAACAGCATCAGGGTCCTCTGCCCGAAAAGGTCACAGCGGTCCTGGGTCCCCGGCATTACACGCTACTTCTTTTCGTTCTGCTCATTCTACTCCTCGTGATAGCAAATCAAGAACTTCCGGGTCTGGAAATTCCCATTCTAATAGCAATCCCAACATCTCGACGTCTCCACCGCTGCTCCCATCTCAAATATTGAACGACACCAAAGTTATTCAGTTCACGTCTGCTGGGTACTATAAGCCACCGCCACCAACGCCGTCAGCAGCCAGTGCGGCTGCTTATGCCGTAAAACCCAAAGAAAGCGCATTAAGCAAAGCTAAAATGTTTGCTTTGCAAGCAACAAAACCTCATAGCAGCTCACAATCTAAATCCAGCAACAGTTCTACAAAGAAAAAGACTGACTTGACAGTACAGACAATGTCTTCATTACCCCCTGGTCGTACTTCGATTTCTGAAAGATCGCCCTTGAGTAGGCCTTCTAGAGAACTGGAGCGAATTGCATCAATTGGCTCTCAAAACGTGGCAACCCCAATAACTACTGCGTCGGGATATACCTATTCAGAATTATCCGGTGCTACCTCTAGTAATGGTGGTGGTGGTAAACACAAACCGCATTATCATATATCGTTCCGCCCAGGCAAGAATGCACACGGAAGCACAGTACTTTCTTCCAGTTCATCAAATTCTAAGCTTGTATCTGAGCAGGGGTCAATATACTCGTTTCATCCAAGTAGTCCAGGAGCAATTCATAAAAGTTTATCGGCATTGGAGCTTAAAAATGCAGGGAAAGATTTTGATAGAGATCAGATTGCAGAAGAGTCTTGGGCGCTGCTGAGATCTCGTGTTCTTCCGTTATATCAAGGTGAAGGCTTAAGAGTTCCGGTAGAAGATTTAAATGACTTGTTGGTCATGCATTTAAACATTCGAATCAATTGTGGTACACATCCTGTTGAAATCATCAATGAGTTCGAGGATCTCACAAAGCTGGGAATGCAACAGCTTAATTCAGCGTTACAAAAGGTACACTCGACACCGTCAAAATTCTTACCACGGCTTGTTGAAATGTGGCAGTTTTTCTTTTCACAGGTTTTACCATACTGGGAGGCTGTATTTTTACCACTTCAACTGGGATTTGAAGGCTCTGGCCAAATTCTTACACCTCAGTCAGCCAAAGAATACTGGGGTAACGTTCTTGGATATTCACGGGAGACTTTGAGCATAAGGAGAATGACGTTGATAGGCTTCCGGGACGGGGTTATAATACCAGTAGCTTCCAAACTAGAGCAGTTGATTGAGCAAAGTTTAGAAGACGATTCCTTCATGGGGGAAAATGGCGGTTCTAATGGGGCGGCGGCAACTGGAATCGGTGTCAACACATCAACCAACAGGACGGTGATCGATGCCGCGGTAAGGCTCTTCCAATGCACCAGCATTCTGGCTTCTATCCATTCGGAGGACGATAATCAACGAATAATAGAACGTCTTGTTAAGGCAATTAAGAATGGCTGGCTAAACAAGTCTCGTACTTCAAGAAAATAAGCGCTTGATGTCAATACAATAGTATTAGCTTTATGAATTTGTATATTAGTCACGAATATATTATTTATTCAGTTCTTGTCATTACATATGCATTATATCATCATGTTTGTGTCGTAAAAATTTCATCGTCTAAAAGCATGCAACCTGTTTGAATGTATTTCAAACAAAACGTCTGGTATGTATATTCACATATCACTTTATAAACTAAAGTTACTAATATCATCCAGTTGCTTCAACAGTTCTTGGTTTGCCTCTTTGGTTTTGATGACATGTTCCTTCTTTCTTTCCTTCTGAATCTCCTTGATGTTTAAACTTGTATGTAAAACCTGCAAGAAGCTGGAATCGGTGCTGGCATCTACAGCTGTCTGTAGCACGCTGTCTTTATGTTTCTGGGTTTTTCTCTTGGACTTGGGGACCGAAGATCCTAGACGTTTTCCAGAGCCCGAAAACTTTGAAATGCCGCCGCTCCCACTTGTTAGTTTGGTGGTTCCTCGAGTCTTGGTGGTGCTTTTGGTGGACTTGCTTGCGTTTTTGGACTGCGCAGCAAATGAAACGGACTTTTTGGTCTTTGATATGGTAGGAGTCATTTTGTATTTATTCAATATCTTTTCTGGTTGTAGGTAAATGCAGTTTGGAGTTATAGCTATATTGATAAAAGCTAGTTTTGATGATGGTGTGTAATGTCAAGGTGTGTAGAAAAAGAACTGGGTATACCCAATTTTTTTTTTTCTCCCACCGTAAGCCGCACTGTTATGTATTAGGGTTTTAAATTTTATTTTCACACCAAAAAATTTTTGCTCTTAATCATTTTGATCATTTGCTTTCAGTGTTAGCATATTCATACTCTTGAAATATAACTTAATACCACCACGGAACTTTTGAATTTTTGCTTATTTGCCTGAGACGACTACAAAACTCTTGCGGATACCTGTTTGTTTCATTTATCAGTCAGTTAGCACAGCAAGCTAGATACATATATAAGATGCCTTCAAATCACGAGAAAGATAAGCCTTGGGACGACGGTACTGTCGACAAATGGCAGGTTGATCCTTTCACTGAGGAGGACAACAAGGGCGGTTCCTTTGCAGAAGAGAGTAATTTCGTTACTTTATTTCCCAAATACCGAGAAAATTATATTCAGCAAATATGGCCAGAGGTTGAAAAGGAACTTAATAAGATTGTATGTAGCGAAATTCATGATTATGATTTTTTTGCAAGTCTAACGAAACATGTCTAACTTTTAATTATTTTTGGTATAGGGTATTGCCTGTGAACTTGATTTGATGGAAGGTCAGATGCTTGTCAAGACTACCCGTAAGACTTACGATCCATCCTCTATTTTAAGCGCGCGAGATTTGATCAAGTTGCTTGCCCGAAGTGTTCCATTTGAACAAGCCAAGAAGATTTTGGATGATGATATTGCTTGTGACGTTATCAAGATTAACGGTTTTGTTTCCAATAAAGACCGATTTGCCAAGCGAAGACAGCGTTTAGTTGGCCCTGAAGGAAGTACACAAAAGGCTTTGGAGCTATTAACCAACTGTTATGTCTTGGTGCAAGGTAACACTGTTGCTGTGATGGGTCCTTACAAGGGTTTGAAAGAAGTCCGACGAGTTGTTGAAGATTGTATGAAAAACATTCACCCCATCTATCATATTAAAGAGTTAATGATTAAGAGAAAGTTGGCACAAAAACCAGAGCTTGCTAATGAGGATTGGAGCCGATTCTTACCACAGTTTAAGAAGAGAAACGTTGCCCGAAAGAAGCCCAAGAATGTCAAGGAGAAGAAGCCATACACACCATTCCCACCTGCTCCTATGCCACGTAAGGTCGATTTGGAGATTGAGTCTGGTGAATATTTCCTGTCCAATGCTGAGAAGCAAAAGAAGAAGATGGCAGAAAAGAAGGCTGGCAGTCAAAAGAAGAAGGAAGATAAGGAAAAGGAAAAGGCTAAGGACTTTGTTCCACCAGTAGAGCCCGAATATAAGAAAAAGTCAAGCAAACGAAGTCATGATGATGAAGAAAAGTCATCGAAAAAGAAGGTCAAGGCATAAAGTTGATGCTATTAGAATAATTAATAATAATAATAATAAATAACTTTGCATATTTGGTTTTATATATTTATATTGTCTTGTTTTATTACAATATACCAGAGAACACTAATGGAGCGTCTTTACATTTTAGTTTAATAAGATTTCTTTGAAATAAATTGTCTAGTCTGATATTAACATATATTCAAATTTCAATAAATAACAGCAAATGATCATTTATGGAAGCTGGCACCATTCTCTTCCAGTACTTCTCTGATAAGAGCATAGAGAAGGTTCTAACCACAAGCTGATGAGTCCAGCACATACTATACCAGCAGAATCGCTAATACCGACTGCACCCATGGAAAACTCACGGTCCTGAAGTGTGCTGGACTCGGCAACCTTCATAAAGGTGTTAACATATGCGCCGCCGCCTAGCAGTCCCTCGTAAAACACCAAAATCATAACCAAGTATACATTGGGAATGATCATGTACATGGATTGATAAATGAATAACCCTAGATTTACGAGTTGGAGAATTGACGGAATATAAATATTACGGATGCGAATGAATGGGGATGAAGAGCGTGAGATAAATACACCCACTGAGAAAGGACAACAGGTTAGTTATGACTCAAAAAGTGAATGGTCTGAAGAAAATAAAAATAAAATACTCACATTGATACAAGGTACCATATGTCACATAGGCATCTCTGTATTTTTGAAATGGCATTTCCTCAATAGGGAAAAGAAGTGTAGGCGATATGCCTTGGTTGATGATATACTCTGCAACATAGACCAAGAACAGGGGCATCATATATGGCACAACCAAAGGCTTTAAGCGTTGAATAGTTGCAAATATTGAGCCGAGTTTTGGCTTCCTTACTTGAATAGTACTGTTTTGGCTAGGCAATCCATACTCCAAGTGTTCATCATTTGGTTCACTAAGAAGCTCTTCTTGAGACTCGTCAGAGTTGTCATCTTTATCATAGCCATGTAGTGCTGACAACCCTGCTACTTCAGACGCGGGAGGAAGAATTGAATAGAATGCAAGCCAGAATGTCGTAGGAGCAATACTGAAGATCAAGAGTGTGGTCTTGACAGGAATTCCCAGCCAGGTAGTCAAAGCAAGGTACACAAAGCTTCCAACTAGCCCTGCTCCTCCGGTTCCCGAACTGAATCCTGAAATAGACACATCGCCGTAAAAATGCGTCAAGGACAGGAAGGAGATTTCCCCAAGTCCTGATGACAATGAAGCAACTGCTATACCAAAAAGCTTAAACAAGATGTGATCAGATAGTGCAACAGTGACCATGCCGCAGAACGATAGCGCCACAAGCAAGGTGATTCTGACCTTGTAAGGAACAACGTGGATAAAAAACGGAGCAACAAGCTTAATGAAGAATGAAGGGACTACGTCGGGCAACAAAACCATACTCTTTGGAAGCGTTGTTCCAACCAAGTCAATTGCTGCTGATAACAGAACCACATATAGCACATTGTTAACTAGTCCGAATAGCCAAAACGCCGTAAAGATGCGGCCATTTGTAGAGAGTTTAAAGGACATTGTGTTGTAATCAACGAGAGAATATGATGATGGTTAAGACGTGAAATAGGCCGAGATCTCTAGAAAGGAAATATAAAAAAACGATATATATATATATATATATATATATATAGGTGAAATAGAATATAATTATAAAGATAAGGAAAATATATATATATGAGATCACACTAAAGTTTAGACCTAGCCCTGAAGAAAACAATCCAAAATATCTGGACTCAGGGCAAGGTTGTTACGAAAGGGGTAATTTGAGATTTCAAGGCAGTGGCATGTCGCGGCCTGCAAGGAAAGGTGACGGCTCAAAGGGAAAGAAAGACCAAGAAGAGAATTACAAGAAATAAGAATGGGAATTAAGAAATCAAATGGCGGAGGTGGTGAGAAATGGTAGGCATGTTATGTATAGTCTTGAAATGTATGTAATGGTAGTCACGTTGAATTCACGTGATGATTTATTCTTGGTAATACAAATTGGCTGGATATTTTTTTTTTTTTTTTTTTTTCCCTTCCAAATCATCAAAAAGGCTGTTGGATAAAAAAATTTCTAAAGCAACACCCAGCGTCCACCATACCTAATACTTTGCTCATATTGGCAATTGATAATACCTAGAAATAAAATAACATATTTTAAAAGGCGCATTCGATACCAATAGATTTCAAAATTACATTGGTTTTGCCATTCGTTTCTTTGGAATACACATACATATTATTACCATTCGTAATTGATTACTCGTTCTATACCATTTCATCATGAGCCAAGATTCCGAACCAACGTCTGAGAGCACAGGCTCTCTGCCGCCAACCATCTTTTGCATCGGTATGGCAGGATCCGGTAAGACTACGTTTATGCAACGGCTCAATGCCCATATTCATAGTGAGGGCAATCGGCCCTATGTGATCAACCTCGACCCGGCAGTTCTCAAAGTCCCGTTTGGCACCAACATTGATATCCGAGACTCTGTCAACTACCGGAAAGTCATGGAGCAGTACAATCTTGGTCCCAACGGCGCGATTATGACGTCGCTGAATCTGTTCGCCACCAAGATTGACCAGGTCTTGGGCATTGCCGAAAAGCGTGCTGGTGCCGGTACCATTAGCAACATCATTGTTGATACCCCTGGCCAAATCGAATGTTTCATTTGGTCTGCGTCCGGAGCAATTGTCACCGATGCTTTTGCCTCGGCCTTTCCGACAATGATCGCCTATATAGTCGACACGCCCCGATGTGCATCGCCCACAACGTTTATGTCAAACATGCTCTACGCCTGCTCTATTTTATACAAAACAAAGCTACCCATGATTATAGTCTTCAACAAGACCGATGCTAAAGACGCGTCTTTTGCAAAGGAATGGATGACCAACTTTGAGGCTTTCCAGGCCGCTCTGCGAGACGACGACTACTTGAACGGGGAAGAAAGCGGTGGCGGTAGCGGATACATGGCATCGCTGATGAACAGCATGTCGTTGGTGCTCGAGGAGTTCTACAACCACTTGGAAATGGTTCCAGTGTCGTCATACACTGGCGACGGGTTTGATGAGTTTATGGAAGCGGTTGACCGCAAGGTTTTAGAATACAACAAGGACTACAAGGCCGAGCGAGACCAAATGTTGAAGCAGCGCGAGATATCAGCAAAGGAGCGTAAAGCCGCCGACTTGACAAGACTGTTAAACGACATGGAGCTGGACAAGCAAAACAAAAAGAGCGCTGCTGCTGGTGGTGCTGCCGGTAAAGATAAAGGCAAAGCCGACAAAACCGTGGCAGATTCCATTTCCGACATTGAAGACGACGACGACGACGACGAGGATCCCGACGATTATGAAGACGACGTTTCCAGCAAGTTTAAGGAAAGCCCGCATGGCGTGGATGCCGGTGCCGGCGTGCAGAACGAGTTCTTTGCCGGAAGAGACTATGGCTACGGAAACAGGCAGGGCGAGATCAATGACCAGACTGACCAAGGTATCCAGGCAAGGTATCAGGACTCCTTAAAGGCAACAGCAAGAAGTAACGATGAAGAAAGAATCGAAAGAATGTTGAAAGAATTGAGCAAGTCTAGTTAAATATATAATATAATAATGTATTTTTTTGTTTCTACCATTTATATAATGAATTATTAATATTAATATTATTAATTTTTTTTCGTTCTTGGTAATAGTCATCAAAAATAAATGAATCATAACATTGTTCCACAAAAAATAAGACCGTTTGGTTTATTCAAAAGAAACCCAAATCAATTGGATTTGTATCAGCATCAATTTAGTTTGTATATCTTCAAAAACTAGTCATT
The DNA here is from genome assembly GCA_900654225.1 of Magnusiomyces fungicola. Classification (NCBI taxonomy): domain Eukaryota; kingdom Fungi; phylum Ascomycota; class Dipodascomycetes; order Dipodascales; family Dipodascaceae; genus Magnusiomyces; species Magnusiomyces fungicola. The sequence goes on from CAACAH010000004.1 coordinate 2,937,199, forward strand.
CTGTTTCTGTGTCGTTTTTTACATTTCTTCCTTGGCTCGTCGCGCTCTTTACTTTGTTGCAGTTGCATCAGCTTCACCAGCTTCTTTTGTTTCTTCAACAGCAGGTGTATCAGTAGCATCTTGTGAAATCACATCCTTTTTAACTTTGGGGGGAATGGGGGCATCGCCTTCAACAGATTCGGGCAATTCACCTGCCTCGTTAGCAGTACCTTTAGAAGTGCTTCCACCTCCAATAATGTATGGAGATGCATTCTTGCCAAATAACAAGTGTGGCTTTCTTTCAGCCAGATCCAAAATAGTCTTTGCAAACTCAGAGTTACACCAAGCAAACCAAGAACGAGTAAAGGAATGGGGGAGATCGACATTCACACTCTCGTGCATAAGACCCAAGCCTGCTGTAGATCCTTTGACCAAATTCAAACGTCGGGCAATTTCATCATCATCATCAGTGGTTCTCATGGCCACAAGATGACTCATGGGCCAAGCAAATCGAGTTCCAATATGAGGGCCACCAATGCCCTCAAAGAACTGGCCCTTAAGGTAGTATGGATTTCCTTCCTTGGACAAGATCATTCTGCGGGTATTCAGGTAGGTTTCGTCATTAGCCTCAACAAAGCCCATGTCAGGAAGAGAAAGCAAAGATGGCGTATTAGCATCATCCATAATAGAAACACTGCCAAATCCGTCAACTTCATAGGCAAAGACCTTGCCAAAAACAGGGTGGTTATAAGTTCCATGTTGGTAAATTCCTCTTGAGATATCCTCACCCAAAGTCCTGAGTTGTGCGGCAAGGTTGTTGTGGTTCAACTTTTCCAAAAGCGTTGCAGTTCGTCTAAGCTCAACAGACATGAAAGCATTACCGGGAATGAAAAACTGGTATATAGTAGCATCATCAGATGGTCTAAATGCGGAACGAATAAGCGAGGTATTACCATTGACTGGGTTGCCAGCGCCCTCCAAGTTGAGGGTCTCAGTTCCTGTGTTGGTGTTACGACGGAACAAGTAGTAGTTGGGAAGCTTGTGGCCGCTAGTGGAGTAAGTAGGAATAGCCTGTTCCGTCAAAACACGAAGAAGACGCGAAAGAGCATTCAGCCATGAGGGCGTGACAAATGAAGAGTCGCCGGTATCCTTGTAATAGACATTACCAATGGCGAGGAAAGACGCCAAACTGTCAATCTCGTACTTGCACTCAAAAACGATATTCAAGTTGACACGGGGGAATATAGCGTCATTTTCAGCATTATAGTTGAAAGCGATACCGGATTGGGGAGGTGGTTGAAAGGCGTTGCAGTAAGGATGGGAAAGAACATAGTCACTTTGAGTGTTGATGAGGCCAAGAATAAGCTTCTGGATTGCAGGGTCAGATTTGGCCAAGGGCGAGTAAATTTGGACCTGTTTGTGAGCATCTCGCAACCATAGCGCGTTAATATCGCCAGTGACAATGAAGGATTGTGGATCGGAGCCGTTGTGGTGCCAGCGGACGGTTGTATCCAAGGTATTAGGAAAGGTGTTTTCAAACAAACGGGCGAGATCAGGGTCAGTGATGAGGCCATTCATGTCGTCAATGACCTTTTCAACCGAGTTTGAAGAAAAGGTTCTACATTCTTGGACGGGACGCTGGAAGGGAAGCGAGAGAGAGCCTTTACTCAAGGGAGGGTGGATGGCGGATGAATAGTGGGTGTAATCAGGACACGGCGACCGTTTTAAGCCCTTGGCGTCGTCGAGATGCTTTCGGCCTTTTTTGGCCTTTTCCAGCGACAAGAGGGCTTCGAGCTCCTTTTCGCCAAGTCTATCAGACCCGCCACTGAATTTGTTTCCACCTACCAGGCTATCCTTAGCCGCGTTGAGGTGCGGAAGGCTGTTGGCCAAGGCCAGTCGCTCATAGTCGAGTTCAGAAGGGGAGGACTTTGCAAAGGCGGTTTTGTAAAAGATGATGAGCAGGATGATGCCAAGGACAAGGGCCAATTGGCGGTTGTTCTGGATGCGACGGACAAAATAAGAGACTGAAGGAAACGAGCTAGGTCGTGGGCGATTTGAGTTAGGTGCGGGCAACATGACGAAGATAAGAAGGGATCTAAAACCAAGGGGAGAGAAGGGGGGAGAAAGGAGAGTGGAAGAGTCTAAGTGGATGGGATTAGCGACTCACAGGAAGAAGAAACCCAAAAAGACTTGTTTTGGTGAAGATCTTGGTTGTGAGGATCGTGGATGGTAAGATGGTGAAGGAAGTAGCAGGGAGAGGATCCGGTTGAGTGGTTCAGGGTTAGGGGGCACGGCGGTAGTGGTAGAAATGATAGAATGAAAAGATGAAAAGATGAAAAGATGAGTATATAAGGAAAAGTATATTAGTATATTAGTACATTAGTATATTAATATAATTAATATGTGAGATATGTAGTTTCAGTCCTGTTACAGCCAGATAACTTTAATAAGAGTCGATCAAAGCCAGACAGTGGGTTCTATATTGTTAAAGGTGCTGAAAGAATAGAAAAGCACTGACTGGAATTCTCTTTTGCATATCGAGATAGGTATGTAGCATACAGTTACAAGGGTAATCAAATATCACAGGCAAACTTTGGGAAATACAGCGAGTTTTGGAGAGAAATGGATGGGTTTTGCTAGCTGGAAACTACCTGGTTTTTTGCCATGTAGAAGCACATCTGCTCAGTAACGAGCGCACAAGGAAATTGGCAACATGAAAGTTTAATCAAACAGAAGACTAGGCAAGGAACGGCCATGACGTAACGTAGCATAGGTGGGGTTGGGGTTGTTGGTGTCAGGTGATGTCATGTGACTTTCATGTGACTTGGATATGCTGCGAATTGAAATGAAACGAATTGGCCAGCGCCGCAGTGTCCATTGATTGGACGAAGATGAAGATTGCCAGCACGAATATACCCTTATCGTCTGCATTCCTGCTCTACAGACTGAACCAAAACAAACCACGGTACGCCTCTGCTTTTCGTGCTGGACACAATAAACCCGATACTTCCGCTTGCTCGCAAACGAGAATGGGCTGCTTAGTCATTTTGCAGATATTAGTCAGAACTGAGAGATTACTAAGCGTTGTGTTTGGCTGCGATTATCGTGGCAAAAGGAAAAAGAACAGGGTAATTAATAAAATTGACGCTAGGGAAAGATAAGTTAAGTCAACCTCCATTTCTCCATGTCCTCGGAATGGGAACTGGATATGCAGAGTTGGTGGCTTGATTATTTGGTTGTTTGTCCTAGGATGTTCCGTTTGGTTATTATAATAGGCTTGGAATTGGAATTGAAATTGGAATTGGTTCTTTGCCAGGTGTCTTTTTTTGTTTGCTGCCAGTAAAGAGCAGGTCATGTGCATGGTTTGTGCGAGTCACGAGGAACCTTGTAATTACGCGTATAGGCACATTGATTGACAAAATACAGCAGCTGTTTAAACAAAACAAGTCTTTCAGCCGTGTGTGCGAGGAAAAGGAAGCCAAGTTGCCACCAGCCGCACCGCGTGTTTCCTGTTTCGCACGTTTCTTGCCGGGGACAGCAGCACCGTGCGGCTGGCGGACGCGATCACGCCCTGATGTGATGAAAAAGTGTGATTTCGCTGATATCATTCGTGTTATTATTATTAATGTCATACCATCGTCATGATTGATAAATATCGGCTAGAATGAGAATGAGAATGAGCTCAGTTGTGTTTTATTAGTTGGCAGCATCACACCACCTCGGATCAGGAACAGCATTGAGTCATGACGTATCAAAATAACAGACAAACTCAATCATGCTGATTAAAAAAAAAAAAAAAAAGAAAATAAAAAAAAAAAAAAAAAAAAAAGATTTGATTATCGGCAGCTGCTGGTGATGGTTGACGTCGGTGGGAGAAAGAGAATGCCAGTCTTTGACCCACATGTTGCAACAGCCGATGCCGCCGACGCCTATCAGTTGGGTCTCAGGTCGTTGGACACCAGCTGGATCAATGACTCAATGGGGTTGTTGTCCAACATCAGCAAACCTTCGGCAGCGCATTGTCCATGTGATGACTGAATGTGCAAGAAAAAGAAGAAAAAAAAAAAAAAAAAAAAAAAAAAAAAAAAAAAAGTTTCAATCAGGAAGAAAACAGCCACGCTACCAGAGCATGAACCGATCGGGCTCTGAAGCTCTAAAGCAATGACGCTCTGACGCTCTGACGCTCTGAAGCTGTGTGTTGGCATAAAAATTTCAACTTGTGACAGCTTCTGTAATCAGGGTAACGCTTTGCCAGCCGCTGTAATATTTACTATCGACCATGGATGAACCTTTTGTGCTACATTTGGGTACCAAGAAGCACTATAAGTGAGATTGAGTAGAATAGAGTAGAATAGAGTAGAATTGAATATAATTGAATTGAATTGAATTGAATTGAATTGAAACAAACCGAATGGGCTCATCTAATGACACCGCCAGACCTCGGCCACAGGCTCTAGTTCCGAAGACTAAGGCACCGTCCTAACCCTGGCGAAAACCAGGCTCAGCCACAGTGCCTAGGTCTTTGCCTGCCAATTAGCTAATCGTCCACAACCACACACGATTCAAAACGGCAACGCAATCTGCTGCTGATAAAAACACGCGACCCCGGAGTTTTAAATCTGGGGTACAACATATAGCCAGTTATCGTGCGCCCATGTATGTAACCGCGACCAAAAGGAAGAAACATCCGATTTCTGTGCGTGACTCTTTTGCTTGCTTTTCTCCGGACTACCTGCTTACATACACGCACCCACCGTTTGTGGGGTCTGCCACACCGCCAATTTTCCAGTCCCGTATAAATATCTCTTCATTTCCATCCCTTGAAACCTCTCTCTCTTTTTTCTTTCTATATCATTCTATATTCTTTCTATATTCATTCTACATTCTTCCACTTTATCTAACATCACTTTAATCAAATCACACCACACATCTACTCTACCCATCTTAACAATGCAAAAATCCGCCGTTTCCCAACTCTTCAAGGCTACCACCCGTGCCGCTTCCACCGCTTCCTCCCAAGCTTCTGCCAATGTCGCTGCCGCCTCCATGAACCCCAATGCCTGGAGAGCCACCGCCGGAAAGCCCTTGATGCGCATGAGAATCCGCGTAAACTGCGCCGGCATTGTCCAGACCAGCGAGCTCTCTTCCGTCAAGTACCTCCACACCGCCAGAAGCTATCTCCACACAAAGTCGACCGAGCCTGCCTCGGAGCTACAGCACTCTAGTCGAAGTGACTACTTTGCTCCTCAGGTTGTTCACTCTCAACACGACGTTTTTGTCGCCGGCTCTAATGCCACTTACGAGTCTTTGACTGCTTCTCCAAGATCAAGACAATTCGAAGCAGACCACGACGTTTATGGACCCACCAACACTGTCTTTTCAAAATCCCACGACTTTGAGTAAACATTTTATGTTTCCTCAGTTGTCGTTTTATGAATCTTTTTCATTACCTTGCATTTTGTCTTGATTGTTTTTTTTTTTTAAATCTGTTTGCATTTCACAAAAGACGTGACATTTGATATGTCACTGTCGTTGCCTTTTTATTATTATTCCATTTATGAATTTATGACTTTATTTTTTTATTTTTTTAACTATGATTTGAATCATGTGTTTATAGTAACTGTTTGACTATTCAATTGAAAATTTAAATTATTTAAACTATTTAAAATACTCTACCATTTCTAGTAACTCCATGGCATGTCTAAAATGAAAAGACGGATTGTTCCTTTGATCCTCTGATCTCAGAAACATGGCTCGGAAAAATCAAACCTAATCTTTCATTAGCCTTTTCTACATGCCAGTATATACACCTTCTTCACATGACCGCTGCTGTTTGCCGCTATTGTATATACTACTCGAATAAGATTAGCCATTGTGTGCCGGCCACTATACAGAATCTCAGCACTTTAATTGTTCCTGTTCATGTTCATGTTCATGCTCCTGTTCCTGTTCCTGGCCCGGTGGTCGGGTTTCAGATAACGTGAGCGGCACGTGCCAATCACATGAGCATATTGACTTTTTCACTGCATTATTTTTTTCCATCTTGTACCACCCATTGCTTCAGCCCGTTTTCACTTTTCCCGGCCGTATGTATGTGTATATGTGTTTTATTTCATTGTCTTTCATTTTAGCAAAAACAAGAGCTACAAAAAAAAACGGCTCAAGGATAGCTGATACCCGTTCTCATATGACTTGCCAAAAAAAAAAAAAAGAGAGAAAATTCCACGCATACATACATGCGCTGTTGTTTTTTCTTTTGCTTTTGCTTTTGCTTTTGCTAGGGGGATTGGAGCCGAACCGAGGATTGTAATTTTGTTCAAGAAGGGAAAGCTACAAAATACAAAATACAAAATACATAATACCGATTACAAATTACAAATTACGGATCTGGCCGGGAGAAGACCACTTGGTGAAGAAATAAAAACACAGACAAAAAGCATTATTAATATTGTTAATTATTAATATTAATAAATACCAAGTGTACCTTGAATTTGAATTTGAACTTCAATTTGAATTTCAATTTGAATGCCCATGGTTTGATACCCGTCTTTCCGTCTTTCTCTTTTCTTACCCCGGAAAAACCCTTTTTTAATTACTATTACCACTACTATTATCGTTTTATTTTTAAATTCTTCTTGTCGCCGCATCACTGCTGCTGCTTCATCCGTCATCCGATTCAAATACTTGCCGACTGCTGTCAGAATCGTTTCGGCAATTATATTATATTATATACCTTGCACCTTGTACCTTATGACTTATACCCACATACCCCATATCTTATATCTTATATCCTATATCTTATATCCTATACCCTACATCCAAACAATATGAATGACATAATACAAACAGTACCAGCTTCTCTGTATCCCTTTCTATTCCTTTCCATTCCTTTTAAACACAAAACAGTGGCCTACTCAAAAGTATTACATGCTATCATAATTAATTAACGAACCCACTTGGCTCTCAAATATCAAATTTTTATAAAATTATATCTGGATATATATATATAATACAGTTTAAAGAAAAAATTAAAATATACACAACAGCAGTAATGTCAGCAAATAAACGACCAAAAAATAATAATAATAACAAACACAAGTAAAAAGTAAAGTAATAAAATAATAAAATAAAATAAAAACTCATCAACCATTTTTTTTTAATTATTTTTTTTTTAATTATAATCCTAAGGGGTAGATGAAAGAGGCCATGACTTTGTAGCTTTACGTGCAGGTGTCGATGTAGATATCGGTTTTTGGCTACCAAATGTCATATTCCCACCAATGCTACCTTGGATTTTCATTCCGTGCGCCGAGGGAACTGAGGCCGACTTGGTCGCTTTGGACGCTTTGGCCGCCATTGCAGCTGCTGCTGATCCCACCGACAAACCTGAAGGAGATGATGACGACGACGTGGCTGCCGGCATCTTGCTACTGGAAAACCCAGGAAGCGAGTTTCTGGCCCTGGCCGGCGTCGCCAATGGGGAATCCGTAGGAGACGATGATGAGATGGGCGGCGGTATTGGCTGATCAAACGTAGAACCATTGCCACCAGACTTCCGAGACTGTCGTCGTGATAACGACCCCTTGGAATTGGCCCCCGAACTTATGCTACTACTGCTTAGTTGCTGAAGAGTCGGAGCCGGTGGCTTTTGAGCAGGGCTTTCTAAACTATTAAACAAACCATCTTTCGCAAGCTTCTCCTCATACTGTGTAATCGATTGGATATAATTCTCGTGTTCCAACTTTCTCGCTTCTCGCTCCTTCTCAAACTTGTCCTTCATGTTTCGGTATCTATACTCCCACACCTTCATTGCAATTTCGCCACCAACTGCCTCAATTGCATGCTTGTCCAGTGTATGGTATTCTTGTGAAATCTTCTTCACCAACGCTGCATTGTCAATGTTCCTATTGTGACTTGATTCAATCTGGTCGGGCCGAGCATTCACTAATTCCACTTCCAAAGACTCAAGCTGTTGTCGGTGCTTCAATTCTTGTTGCTCCAACTCATTATCCTTTTCCTCATTCAAACGTTCCAAATTCTTCAATTCAGATTCCAGTTTTTGAGTCTCAGAATTTAATCTTTGTTCCTTATTTTTCAAAGCTTCTGCCATTGACTTGTACTTTCGTTTCTTGGTATCCAATTTCTTAATACCTTCATTGATCAAAGCACCAATCTTTGAAAAGTTTTCGGCAGAGTACGTGGAATATCCAGTGGCAGCATTCTGCGTTTGGTGAATCACCTCTGTCATTCGAGCATCCCACTCATCACCAGAAATATGACTCATCAAACTAATAATCTCTCGCAAGGCTATCAAAAACTCTCGGCTTCGCTTGTCATACTTCTCCTTGTTATGCTTGAGATCTTCTTCAAGACTTTTGACCTTTTCGCGAGAGCTCTTGACTTCAACCTCAAGCTCAATCATACGACGATAGGCCTGCTCTTTGAATTTAGAACCAACGCTTCCCCCGTTGCTAGATCCGCCAGATCCCTGTGTATTAGTACCAACCTGCAACACATTAGAGAGCTGTGATTCCAGAGATAAAATCTTGTTGCTCTGTTCCTCATAATTCTGAGTTAGCTGATCATATTCACGAGAAAGCAATGTCTTTTCACGAGTGATATTCCCAAGTGACTGAACCTTAGACTGCATTTCAGAATACAAAGCCTCATACTTGTCTTGAAGATCCGAAAGCTGAGCTTCATATTTGGCATTTTGCTTGTGGCATTCATTATTGGTGTTTCGCAGGGTTTCAAGTTGTATTTCAAGCTGCTCTTTTTCTCGAGAAATTTTGCTGACTCCATCTTTAGATTGCTGTTCAAGGTGCTCGAGTTCCTGAACTCTGTCAACCATACGCTCAAAGTCTTCATGAAGCTGCTCATACTCCTCGTTTGGAACAACACCACCATCTTCAAAGTTTTTATTTTCTCTAAGCGCCTTTTCCAAATCGCTGTGTAACGAATCCAACTCTTCGCGGAGAATTTGTTCCTCATTTTGTTGTTCTTCAAGCTGTGCTTTAAGATCATTAATCTCATTGATCAATCTCTCCTCAGAGAAACGGGTATTTTGCTGCGAGTGTTGTCGGAGTCTGAGAATTTCCTGGTCCCGAGCAGATATATCAGATTTCAAAGACTCAATCTTCTCGCCGAGTTTAGTTGCCAAATGATCCTTTTCTTCCAATAAACGAACCAACTCTTCAACTTGCTCGGTAGCTTCAAAGAGTTGGGAAGAGATAACTTGAGTATGTTTGTACTCTTTAAGAATGGATTCCAAGTTACCAATTAATGACTCAAGTGTTGTTTGACCAAATCCATTGACAGACTTGACTTTCTCAACAATATCGGATACAAGTGAATGTGTTGCATCAGTGCCCACAGATAAAGAGGATATATCGCTGGTTAAACTGTTCATAGATTGTTCATGCTCCTTAGCTTTCAGTGCCTTGATGGCAGCATGAAGCCTTTTAACTTCCGCTGCCCTTTTCTTCACGTCTTCTTTAGAATTAGAATAGGCCAACCTGAGCTCCTCCAGTTCCTTATCCTTGGCATCAAACTTGGTTTGGATTGCATCAATGTCTTTAGTAAGAGCTTGTAATTCATCTTGTAGTTCGAGGTATTGGTTTTCCAAATCTGCATGCGCGTCTTCTTTCTCCTGAAACCTTGATTTCAACTCAAGAATTGAATTGTTGCCTTGCTCAATCTCTTCAATCTCTTGCTTGACTCTTTCCATTTCCTCGTTCATTTCGTTAATATATTCTTGACTATTCATGAGTTCACGGTCTCTTGTGGCTAAAGTCTGCATCAACTGTTCAATCTTCTCATTACCAGCTGCACTCAACTCCTCATTAGTTCTTCGTTGATCATTTAGAGCTGTTACGAATTGATTCAATCGTGCTCTCAACGTCTCATTCTCAGCCATACTATCTCGATACCTTTGTGAGACATCTAGTGCAGCTGCATGTATTTGAGCAAGCATACTGGAAAAGACTGGATTTTCTTCTGCGCTACCCAGCTCATCAAACGAAGTATCAGCTAAAGCACTTAGTCTACTATTAGCACGAGATGGGGTTGTCGTAGATAGAATTGAACCGCCAGATAGAGCCAAAGCCTTTTTAATAGTATTGAACTGATCAGTTACCCCGAGACCGTTGCGTGAAGCACCAGGTGTAGCCATACGTCTATGTAGACTGTCGTTTTGAGACTGGTAATTTGTCATGAGAGATCCTAGATTCGTGAGGCCTCTAGACTGTTCAAAAGATCTAAACTCATTTTCTAGCGTCTCATTTTTAACAATCAATTCAGATATATTCTTCTTGTAGTTTTCAATTGACGCTTCATGACTTGTTACAAGCTCTTCTGTTTGAACCAGCTGATCGTGCAAAACTTGGACTTCTTCTTGTGCTTCCTCATAGTAAGTACGATAAGTTTCCAAATCTTCTTGCAGCTCATAAAGTTCCTGACCCTTTTCCTCTTGGATCTTGTGTAAATCGTCCTCATGAGATTCTTTGATAGAGTCCAGGGTCTTCCTAAGCTTTTCATTCTCGTGTTTCATAGCAATTCGAGCTGCTTGACATATCGAGAGCTGTTTCTTCAATTCTGCCACACCTGCTTCAGAGTTCTTAAAAGATTGATCTTCCATAACAACAATTCGGAGTTTGAGCTGGAAATTTTCTTGCTGCAGAGCATCAATAGTTTGCTTTTCTTCCTTTAGTCCCATGGATTTATTACCGCCTTCTGATTTGTCCGATTTAGAATCAAACTCGGATTGAGCAGTGAATTTAAAAGTTGATGCCTTGTGAAGAATATGCCGAGTTTGATCATGGATGTTGTCATCTAACAGCGAGCTCATATCAGATAGATCGTCCATACTCTCAATGTCGTTTACTCCGTCAATGCTGTTTTCCATACTTTGATTATTGGCGTCGACTGCTGGCTCGGCCAAGAGCTGAGACTCTGGGATTGCTGATCCAGCTGGATGTAGCGACGTCGCGTTGTTGCTTAATGAGCGATCAGAATTCTGAATATCATTGGCGTCACCTTTGAGAACTGATGAATTGAAATGGTTTTCTTTGAATGCTTCAGAACTGGCCTCATCTTGGTCAAAAAACTCGTTCTTTCGAATAGGGTTGGAGTTGTGCTTCTCATCAATTTCAGTCCTCTGAACTTGATTAGTACGCGACTGCAAAAAGCTGCCTCGAGATGAAAGAGATCTCCAAGAAGACGCCCGACTGGATTTCACAGGTGTGTTATAATTCGCAGAAAAATCCTCCCCAAGAATGTCATTAGGAAGAATTGAAGTCGAGGTTTGAGATTTTTCCTGAGATGTAGATATATCACCCTTTGAGTCGGCGACTTCATCCATATGAGAAGGCTCTTGGTCTGACGATGGGAATTCTGGGTTTGTTTCCAATGTGTCGGCTGGCGGCGGTGCCTCTTCCTTTTCTTCAATGTCTTGAGTTGAAGCACTAATATTTGATTCCGACTCAATATTGGCGTCCTTTCCATTTACAAATTCCCCTTCAATTTGGCTGTTTTCTTGGTCATTAAGGTTATTCTGATTTTCATAATATTCAAATTCGCTGGTATATTCGTCATAATCGTAACCGTCACCAAGTTTGTTATTATCGTCTTCATCATCGCTAATTTCGCTGTCATCCAATTGCTGCTCTGGGTCAATTTCTTCATCATTCTGACTTGACGCTGAAATACTGGGCGACCTACTTTTTAGATCAACTTGGCTTGGAATTGAGCTGTTGGAGATATCTGGAATAGGTGATGGTGAGCTAGTGACCGAAGAAAATGAACCACTGTCACCAGTTCTGTTACCTTCACCGCTGTCGAGTCCTGTATGTAGACTACGCGCACTTCGAAGTCGAGGTGGGGTGGTGGAATTCTGAGTATCTTTTTCAGTATCAGCTCGGCTTGCTGACTGCCTAGTCTCAAGCTTTTCTGGACTGTTAAAATCAGGAGCTGCCGTTTGCAATGTTGGCAAAGCATCTTTTGATCTTTCTTGTGGTGCTGGGCTAGAAGTCTCGGATATAGGCGTCATTTCGAGGACTTTAAACTTATGTTCAAGATCCTCGAACTCCTGACTTTCGTTGAATAAAGAACCATCAATAGAAGATTGGGTTTGTGAGCTAGGGGTATCTTGAATCTGGTTTGGGAAAAGGCTATTATTACGTGTTTCAACATCTGCGTCGTGGTTTGCATTCGTATCTTGTAAGGGATTGTGCAGATCTTCAAAGGAGGACGGCGGATCTTTCTGAAGCTCGCTTTCAAAAGATATGTTTTGATCACTTGTAGAATTCATATTGTCTTCCAAATCATTGTCGTGGGTTGTGTGTGATTGTGTAGAGCCAAATGAGTCTGAAGAATGCTGCTCATTGACCATTTGTTTATATGGAGATTCTATGCCCTTTCTACCCCTGTACGACAGAAAATGAAAGCCTGCGTCTTCTTCTGCCTGAGTTGAAGGTGACTGATGAGACTCTGCCGGTGGTAAAGGAGGGGACAGTTCTAATTTTTGATGTAGTGGTGATGAGGTTTGTGAGTGGGTGGAAAAGCTTGGTGAAGGTGAGGATGGCGTCTGACTTTCCAGCGTAATCTTGCCAGTATTAGTGTTGGCGTTAAGCGATGAACCATCAGTCAAACTATCTTCAACAGTCATCTGATGGACCTAGTACCAATATCGAATAGAGATATTTTCCGTGTAATATATGTCTGTTGAGTTTTTTTTCTTTTCAGTCTAACCTAATTCTTTGGACAACGCGCTACCACTTTGTATTAGTTATGGAACATGGCAGACGCATCAAGCTCAATGTTGGGTCTAATAGTTTATCTTACAGAAATAAATATTATACAGGCGATGCTACATTGACTCGGTAGACGCGTTACCGGTATTTTGAGCCAATCGGTCAATGGTGAACCCGGGTGTAGAAATTTCAGTCGAGTGTTGTTGCTGGTGGTAATAAGAAGGTTTATTTGTTTGTGTTTTGATTTGGAAACCACATCCACCAGCCACATATGTCACCCATAGTTTTCTCAAAGATGGTGTATGACCCTATTCTTTTTAACGTATACTACTGGAAGTGTCTGAATCATTGTTATATAACGAGTGCTATTTCATAAAATACTTGTGGTAATGATCTGGCCCTTATACTACTCCAGCACGGAAAGCAAAGCATCTACAGTGACTCATAGCGTAGCATGATCAATAACAATTCATACTCGTTCAAGATCTATCAACTTTTGAACAATAGTCTATTTTAAAAATTAAATTTTCATTAAATATTCATTCCAACAAGACTTTTTTTTAAATTAAGTTTGTACATTTTCATTGCTTCTTATATTAGGGCTATAAGAGAACGCTTAGATCTTCTGCATGGCAGCAACGTCAGTGGACTGGACGTAGTCCTCAAACTCCTGGATGGTCTCCTGGAGGTCATCGAGAGAGACCTTGTCATCCTCGATAACACAGTTGATCTGGAGCTTCTTGATACCGTAACCAATAGGGATCCACTGGGAAGCACCCCAGAGGAGACCGTCCATCTCAACAGACTTGACAGACTTGAGGAGCTCATCAAGATCAGTCTCGTCATCCCAAGGCTTAACATCAAGGGTGACCATGGACTTGGCAGCAGCCTTAGGCTTGTTGGCCTTCTTCTTGTTGTATTCAGCGATACGCTCAGCCTTGACTCTCTCGGCCTCAGCATCGTCTTCATCATCAGAGCCAAAGAGGTCGACATCGTCGTCATCCTCCTCCTCAGCAGCAGCAGGAGCAGCACCGCCAGAAACAGAAGAGGCAGTAGCGTTCTTGTCACCAGGGAGAGTGGAGAATTCAGGAACGTAAGAAGCAATGTGCTTGAACCAACGAGCAATGTTGGGGTACTTCTCGGCACTAGGAGCGATCTCAGAGAAGACAGCAACGTCAGCCTGGGAAGGCTCGTTGCCCTCAACGTAGCTCTTGTCAACAAGGTGCTTCTCGAGAGACTCGAGACCTGAATAAGATTGTTAGTTTTAGCTTTAAATTTAAAATTTCACCAATTGAGAAAATGAATAGAAACGGTAATAATAGTGTGTTTTGTTCTTTATGGTTATTTTAACCCTCGATTATTCCTTTGCAAAATGTCTCCCTCACAAATTGTCTTCTCCAGGATTCATTCCCTGATGTCCAAAGGTTTTGAACCCTAGCTTGAAACGCATTCATAATAGGAACAATGCTGAAAATCAAATCAACTACAACCAATCTATCCAAAAATCAGGCAAGAAAACATAGATACATACCGGCAGGAGTGGAGAGATTAGCGAAACCCATTTTTAATATTGTTGTTGTTGTGATATAGGAATTGGACCTGCGAAGTTATCGGTGGTTAGAGAGGAAAAGAAAGAAAGGGAAGAAAAGCCAGGCGAAAATTTTTTTTATCTGTATGTGTGGATGTGCAACCAAGAAAAGAACAGCAAACAGGGTGGTTGAAGGTAGGGTAACTGCTCTACCAGCCAGCTTTAATTTCATCACGTGTTTCACGCTTCGCCCTTCTGAATTTCAATTTGCCATTCCAGTCTTCATTCAGCCTTGTTCTTATTACTTTGCAAGAATATTCAAGCATGTCAATTGAAATCAATTGGGACCGTCTGACTGAAGAAGGTGGCGACCAGCTTTCTGAGAGCATCCGCCGATTCCTTGACCAGAGGTTCAAGGAAATGACCCTACCCTCATACCTAAAATCAATTTCTGTTACTTCATTCGATTTAGGCGAGATTGCCCCAGACATTGTCATTCAAAGAATATCTGACCCGTTTCCAGAGTTTTATGCTGACGACGACGACGATGATGACTCGAGCATAGTTCCAGTGCCTGGATCTTCAAATGATGTCGCAAACATAGCCACTCCTCCACCTGCGTATGATCCAGCTACAGGCCATGCCGTTTACCCCAGTCAAAATCAACCAAGTAATAATGATACCAATGGATCAGATCATGATGGAATAGGTAGTCCGCAACAGATCAATATGGGGTTATATTCTCCTACCAATTTACAATATTTTCCTTCTCCTCTTCAACCGAATATTCTTCCTGGTCTTCGGTCTCCATTATATAGCACTGTGAATATGCAATCAATTCTTTCAGCGTCGTTATCACGAACAAATTCACCAATATCGGCGGCGAGCCCCAGTGCCAGTCAAGATCCAGCGGCGAGTTCAAATCGTCCTGTATCCATGTCTCCATCGCTGTCATCTAGCATACATTCTGAAACCAACAGCAACAGCAGTGGCTCCAATGGGATCAATCGTAGTAGTAGCAATATGACCAACAACGGCAGCAATTCTAATGTAAACCATTCACCGAATCCAAATGCCTCTGAAAAAGACCTTCAGCTTTATTTGCATATTATGTATAAGGGGGATATTAAGGTTGGTATTGAAACTACGTTACTGTTAAACTACCCTTCTCCAAAATTTGTTTCTCTTCCGTTGAAACTTAACATGAGTGGCCTAGAGATCAATTCCATTGCAGCATTGGCGTACATTGATCGTCGAATTCATTTCAGTTTTATCTGTGATGCTGACGCCAATGGTGACCCGGCTACTTTGTCTGGTAAGGATAGAGTTGAGATTATTAAAGATATAAAAATTGAGTCGGAGATTGGTGATAGAGAAGGAAATGGGCCAGTGTTAAGGAATGTAGGAAAAATTGAGCGGTTTCTACTGGAACGACTAAGGCATCTTGCTAGAGATGAACTGGCATGGCCAGGGTGGATCACGATAGAAATATGATTTATTTATTTAACATGTAAAATATAAAATTATTGAATAGATTAATTTTTTGTTTAAAAAAAGACCAAAAAAAGAGTTTGCTTAGTCTAAGTATTGAAAATATTAGACCTTTTAAGCACTCCACACGGGACTCGAACCCGCAGTCTTCTGCTTAGGAGGCAGATGCCTTACCTTTTGGCCAATGGAGCTTCGTAAAAATGTTGGAGGAAATGCTTATTTCAATTAATATCACATAATTGTGAATTCGATTATTCTGCAATTTTTTTTAATTCCCTTGAGTAAGAGTTGCACATATATACATACCTACAATCTCACTCTAAATTACAGTTAAATAATGATAATCATATCAGCTTGTTTAAAGGCTTGTGACGGAAGCCACAGAGCACTACGTCATTGACTGAAGGGCATCCACTAATTTGTCAAACGTCTTTACTGACATCTGTTTAAATTAAATGACGGTGGAACAAAAGTATCTTCCTTTTTGAGAAGTTTAGCCCCCTTTCCTAATGCTCAAATGTAGCATCTGCTCAGTACACGGTGTATTGGCTGTCTTCTAACCCTAATCTTCGACTTCAAAAGTATGCGCTGGCTAGTGTTGCTGCAGCCGTGCAAAGCCTCTTCATTCTCTAGCCACACAGCTAGAACCCAGCCCCTAGTCCCAAGATTTTTTTTCATGCTCTACACCTTCTAGCTCAGCACAGTATTTGCTTTGGGATAGTTTTTGGTCACTATAGGCACCATAGTCACGATTTGTTAATGTTATGAGCCAGCATACAATCTGTATTTAATTTACGCTTAACTTCACTATTTCAAATCTCAGCTGTGCCGGTGTTTCTCATAATTGCTCTTCATCACTTATTGTCGATAAATTAGGCAAGCGCTATCTGTTCATTCGACATATATACCTACATCTCTGTCAGATCACACTATCATGAACAACCAGTACAGAGAGAGAGCTGCGAGCAGCACATTTTCGCTAAATTCTGCTGCCAACAATTCGGGATGGAAAAGAGTATATCAAGATGCCAAAATGGCTGCCCAAACACTCACGGCGAAAGGATGGAAGTTTTACTTTAGCTTATCGACTGCCAAGCGTGTTGTCCTAGTCATGATTTCCCTTTTACTTTTTATCGCTGTTATCATGTTTATCATTTTCCGAGAAAAGGTATTCGAACTGTTGCTTGGCTTTGCAGAGGCTTGGAAATCTCTCGAAAGCGGGCCTTACATTATGTTTTTGTTGATCACCATCGTCTCATTCCCGCCACTGATCGGGTACTCCACTCTTGGTAGTCTCTGTGGTATGATGTACGGCTTTCCTGGAGGATGGCCAATTCTTGCTTCTGCGACATTGTTTGGTTCAACGTGTTCATTTCTCACTTTCAGATACTTGCTGTCAGGGTTTGCTGCAAGGTTGGCTCAGTCTAATAAAAAGTTTGCTGCGTTAACAAAAGCTCTTGAGCATGATAACTTTACTTTACTTTCAATGATTAGGCTATGTCCATTACCATATTCGTTGTCAAACGGTGGGCTGGCTTCAATCTCAACCGTTTCAGTCAAGTCATTCTTTCTCGCAACAGTAGTTACGAGTCCAAAACTCTTCATTCATGTCTTTGTGGGAGATAGACTTGCCAAACTAGGCAAGGAAAAGGATACCGCTACTAAGATCGTCGACATTATTTCTATTTTGGCGACTAGTGTGTTTTCAGTTGTTACAGCATACACAATTTACACTAGAACTATTGACATGGCGGAGCGATTAGATGTTGTTGCATTTAATGATGTTGAGATGGCTATTGACACTTTGTCTGATTCTGATGATGACGAATTTGCTGACGAAGATCAACTTACTTTGCACTCAGACTTGGACGGTCAGTACGATGGATCTAGAAGAAACCTTTAAGATGGGTATTTAGATGGCCACTCTAATTATTGTTGGATTATGATTTTTTGTTTCTCTTTCTCTTTTCATTGGTACATGTTGGTTTATTTATAATTGAATTACTACTTTTTTTTTTGTTTCTTCTATATGCTCAGTAGTACGTACTACTAGGTATCATAGTGCTCTCTATCTTTAACAGTTATGGAAGCAATAATGTGAACAACTAACATGTTTATAAATTGCTACCAACAACATCAGACCATTTCTTTCCTTCGAGGCCCTTCAAGATTCCATCCTTGACCTGGCATACAACACCAGGGCCTTGGTATACCAAAGAGGTGTATAACTGAACAAAGTCAGCACCTGCTTTTGCAAATTCCAAAGCATCTTCGCCATTAGAAATACCACCACATCCAATAATTGTAATGTCCTTCCCGAGCTCCTTTCTCAAAGTTGAAAGGGCTTTTAAAGAAAACGGCTTAACGGGAGCACCTGACAAACCTCCAACTTGCTTGGTAAGTTCATCAGAAGATCTGAGGGTTTTGGGTCGCTCAATCGTAGTGTTTGAAACAATGACACCGTCAACCTTGCTTGCCTTGACAGCAGATGCTATACTCTCAATTTCAGGTTCAGTCAAGTCAGGAGCAATCTTGACTACAACAGGAGGAAGGGATTCTAAAGGTAAGCCATCTCTTCTGGCAACAACAGTCTTTAACAAAGAAGTAAGTTTTTCCTCGCTTTGAAGATCACGCAGACCAGGGGTATTGGGACTAGACACGTTAACAACCAAGACATCTGCATGAGCACCAAAGGCATCAACACCTTTTATGTAATCTTCAATTTCATCTCCAGTCTTGTTTTTCCCCAGGTTGACTGCAAGAGCTCTCTTTTCCAGGCCAGCAAAGTTTGATGCTGTCTCTGGTAATTGCGTTTCTCTCATAGCCAATCGACCCAAGACAGCGAGGTGGCCATCTGAGTTGAATCCATATCGGTTGATAACAGCTCTGTCCTTTTCTAATCTGAAAACTCTGGGCTTGGGGTTACCAGGCTGTGGTAATGGAGTGATTGATCCGACCTCGACATATGAGAATCCAAGGTTGAAAAGTGTATCAATTGCTTCACCATGCTTGTCAAATCCTGCTGCGATTCCTACTGGGTTTTGCAAGACCAATGGCTTAACTTTAGGGTTTGAGCAATTCTTAAACAATGTGACCTCAAGAGCCTGTGATGGATCATGAGTCTTGTCCCAGTTTGAGGGAGCTTTGGGAGCAATGCTGGGGTACTTGAAAACTTCAACTGCAAACTTGTGGGCGCTTTCTCCATCCAAAATAGCACGAGTAGCTGGACCAGCAATGTACTGAGTGGCACCTGTTCGGCAGTCGCGATCTGTCAAAAGGTACAACGAAACACCACCAGCAGTCAAAAAAGTTGTGGCATTGAAAGCTCTTCTAGCTATTCTGAGCATTGTTTAGATTGGCACTGGTATGAATATATGAATATGGGGTATAAACTTCAATGAGATTTGGAATATTTATCGTAAATTTTACACTCGAAAGTTGTAACAATTCCAGATATTTAATCAGTCTGTGACTGGCACAAAATAGTAAAATAAAAAACGCAACTGTTCTAACAGTTGAAACCAAGTCTCCTGAAAAATTGTGTGCGAAAATTACGGCTAACGGATTGGATGAAATGTCCATAGGCAAAAAAATTGGCTGGTTGTAATAGTTCAGTATCACGTGTACTATTAACAAACAACGAGGCAGGCTTTAGAGGAGCTATTTCAGATCTTTATATGATAATGAAATTTATGTATGCATTTTTAAAGGGATTTCGCCATGTGATCCTTGAAGTATACCATGAACCAAACAATCATCGTGTATAGTGCTTTCAACAGATGTAATGAATACTATGTAATGACGATAAGACCGAATTGCAAAATGTTTGCGAATCTAAATATGAAGAGGAAGGGTTTGTGTTCTGCAAATAGACTCAAGGGGTAATTGACCAAGAGCCAGTAGTTGTTACAAATAGCTTGTGACACAAGTGTGTAACAAGTGTGTGTAGCCATGCGTCGCGTCTTCTTCAAACGCGTCGTTTAAACAACAAGGAGCAGGGCGCGTCATCAAGACCTTAACCTATTGCACCTTCCGGAAAACCCACCAAATATATTTCATCAAGAGCAGCCAACGACGAGCAAAGGAGTTTCCCAAATATAAACGCGTTCTAGTTCTTCAACCTGTTTTCTGTTCTTGGAAAAGTAGTCACCAGGAAAAGTTAGGTCAGTGAACAACTAGCAAAGTGGATATATTTATGTACTTGACTATTTCTCCCCACTAAACCAGCTGCGATATATATAATAGGATGAGACCTAAATCATCTCATCACAATTCGTATGTAACGTTGAGCTAGTCTGGCAAAGAGTCGATTGTAAATTAAATATATCTTTAGACTGTCGTGCTCAACCTGTAATCTTTCTGAGAGAGGTTGAATAATATAAATGTAATATCAATATAATATCAAAGATAATTATTATCCCTTGGTTCCAAAAAAAAAAAAAAAAACATTATTTAGATTAGACTCGTTACCTTGGCCGAAACCGAAACCAGGGTTCTATTCTTGAAGATCAAATCACTAAACAATATACTTGCTTCTTTATTTGACAAAAAAGTTAAATCGCTCCCTTCCAATTGGGACTTGCAACGGATCCAAACTAAAACACTAAACTATACCGACCAAAAAATGCCTGTCGTATCACCTCCTTGATACTAACAGGCCTTTATCCCCAGGAACATAGAGTTGAATTTACCCGTGCGTACCAAACTGGCTTTGAATAATCCCAGTGAATTAAGTCCTCAAAGACATTTATATAATTGATAATATGAATCACAGCTTACAGCAAAGTTGATGAGGCACTTCAACTTATTGATGTTGGATGAATGTTATCGACTATCACATACTTCTGCTTTTGATGCTACTACTCAAGTTGGGCTACCTAGTTAGAATTTGAGCTTTGTGGTAATAGACTGGCAACATTATTGGGGATACCACCATTTAATATATGAAATGACAGGCGCTTTTTAAGCTATAATATGTTTATGATCGATTTGTAAATCCAGCCTAACTGAGAAAGCTCAGTTCCATGAATCAGAATGACAGTTAGACATAACTAGTACATGAATCAGTCTACTGTATAGTTTGATTACAGCGACAGGTGTTGGTTTAGTAGACAATATTCATAAGTGAGAGTCTTGACAGGTCGGTTTGATGACTTATTGAGGAAGCGAGTTGCCTGCAAATCACTGGATTATATATATATATTATTACCGAAAAGATGCAGATTTTTTTTTCCATCTTTCTACAAAACAAAATCGATTGTAATCCAGCCATAGTACGTCTAGCACCCAACCGTTGGCCGTGCTTATTTGTTTTTGAGGGCCAATGTAGTTAACTACCAAAAACCAGCCATGTCTTAGGAACCGACCAAAGAACGGTGCACCTTCTCGGCTGGGTGTTTCAAATCATTGTACGGGAGATGGCAATATATAAACTATATTTTCAACCCAACCCACAGCTCGTCAAACTTTATTAATGTTGCTAACAATAGATCCAACATCTACTGAGAAAGGCTGGGCTTTATAAAAAAAAAGGAATCTGAAAAGAAAGTGAGGATTTTGTGAAAGCAATCAGAATAAAGCATTGAAGGGATACATGTGGTTTCAAACTAGTTTAGGACCAGACCCCAGGTTTCGTCGTTGTAAAGCGTCAATAGAGCCACTAACAAGTAGTCTTTGATGCCAGATATCGAGGTTATTTCGATCCGAGAAAGAACTATTTGCTAATTCTTTGTGGCGGATCTATGAGACTAACCTACTAACAAAAAACTCCCAGCATGATTATTCACTTGAACGTTTTGCTTGTAAAAATCAACCAAATGATTGACGTGAATGAACTCTTAAAATTTCAAATACCCAAATCGACTGATTTTTAACATTTAAGGGAACAATCGAAAAACTGCGCTAGTGTAAGTCACACATATGTTTTCCATAACAAGACTAGTTAACAAGGCTCTGTTCTCCTTAACGTGAATCCGTCGTTGCTACAGCGTGAGTATTTGTATTCCTGGAGTAGAGCTAGGCCAAAGCCTGCTACAGCTAGCAGGTTCCTGTAATATGTTGTGAAAGGACTGAACATAGTAAAACCTGGTTTAGACCTGGCTTCTGATCCATATTTAGCTCAGCGACAAGTGCTAGATGACTCCATCACTGGGGTGCATTTCCTTGTAGTTATCAGTTCATTGTATATTTGAAGCACTGTGCTCCTTAACATCAACTTGATGTAATCTTTGCTTCCAGCACGCTGCTAGCCACTTCATATTTCCTTTAGCCAAGTCATGCTAACAGAAAGTCAGGGTGATATAAACCCAAGTTAAAACTTTTCCATCAGGTTACTGGCATCATTTTCGAGGCGAATGCAGTGTGCTATCAGGGAGAAGATCTCCCACAGTAGTGGAATGATTATGGTGACAACCAATCACTCGGAACAATTTCGAAATTTCAGTTACAACTGAACATGGAAGACATATTCGGTTTACAGACACATGCGGCAATATTGTAAGACGTAATCTTAAGAACAGGAGAAGTCCAGATTGGGCTTGATCCATCATTATCATCTTCAATATATTTATTATCAGATACGTATATAGCTGTAACTTTCAAAGCATCCCAAGCTATACAACCAGCTATAAGCGCTCATTATATAACCCTCAGGAAACAAAAACAACTATTGCCTGTGGCTTCTCTTATCTGCTAAATCCAAACAAATTGTTTCCAGGATGAGTTACAGGCCCTCACATGCCTACATCGACATGGCAGGCGAATCCGTACAAATATCCATTCCCATGTCATGTGTATAAAAAAAGGGGATATGAACATTTACAAACATCTTGAAATATGGGGGAATAGGAATGCTCTTAGTATATGCTATACATCCTATACATAGATAGTCTTTAGCTCTTGTCATCTCAGAATTTCGTGTCGGTTAGGAAATACAGACGAGAGTTGCTATCTCTCTTGCGCTCGAGCGAATTATAGCCAACCTGTCTTCCTAAGCATTGTATTGATCGATAAAGAAGAATACTATATAACAAAAACAACCTTATCAATCTCTATTCCAGCTTCGGACAAGCAGTCTCTTCTAAATATTATATATACATAATCTCATATACACATATTTGATATAAAATAACAATGACTAGACAGGTCCTCTAAATTTTAATAAAAGTCAGGTAATCGATGTATTATCCAGTTACACAAAATGTTCCAAGTAACGACGACGTTGAAAGCATATTACAGTCGACTAATTGGGATGCTCTGCTATGAAGAATTTCCGTTTTTAGACTCACAATGCCGACCGCCATACACTGATTATAGCCAGCATATTCGTGGTTAATAAATCCAACATGGCGTAAATCAACCAAGGCATTTCATATAAATACAAAAAATATAAAAAATGAATAAACAAACATTGATCCAAAGAGATTCCAAGACAAACAGCGGGTCGAGAAGAAGCTGGACAAAACGCAACATGGCGAATGTTGTTATTTTTGGTGTGGGCAGACCGACAACTGCAAATATGGAGAGCCGGACGCAGCGGGCAGGGTTATATCCAGATGCCCCCTATTCCTTTTCATAGAGCCCAGCTATAGCGGTTCCCATTGGCCTTTTTCTTTTACTTTTACTTTTTCTTTTTTTTTCTTGCCCGTCCTTTTTTTTTTTCCTTTTCCCTTTTCCCCTTCTTCTTCTTCTTCTTCTTCTTCTTTTTCCTCCTTTTCTTTCCCACCTCCAATCCGCACACCATCATCCACAACTCACCATGGCGTCGAAACCTGAATCCGTCCGCTCCCTATCACTGGCAAACCAGTCAGCAGCATGGCGAAACTTGGATCATGCCTTCCCCCCTTTTATTCCGGGTCTTCCTTCAGTTTCGGTTTATGAGCGCGCTGGCTTTGGCGTGAACCGTGATGCCGACTCTGACTCCATGTCGATTCGCTCACGAACATCCTCAAAGTCCAGAACCCGGAGCCGTAGCAAGAGCCGGTCTCGAAGCAAGTCTGTGTCGGGCCAGACTCCTAACCCCGAATCCCTTCCTCCAATGCCCTTTCAACTGCTGGCGTCTCTTAAAGACCAGCAGCCCCAATCAATCCCCTCTGAACCATCAACACCACAAATCCCTTCACAGTCTTCTAAACGAAATTTACCAACTCTTGATGTCTCTAATCAGCAGTCACAGCCTTCAAACTCAACCGGTTCAGCGCTGTTAAAGGCCCCAACTCCATTTAAGCCTTCACCCTTATCTCGTTCCGTGTCTCCAGAGTCGGACTCCTCTTCTGACCGCACCCTTAAACCCCAACCACATCAAGAAGACTATCAACTTCAACAGCCACAAACACCTTTACAATCCAACTATCAATATGGCTCCTCAGCACCTGAACCATTGTCTATATCTGAAAATCTTCAACCTCCAGTCCAAAAGTCCACTGCTGAGTTCCCACCTTCTCCTATAAGCCCTATAAGTCCAAGCGCCTTTGCCCCTCTATATCAACAAACCCCCGACAACTTGTTTGAGATTCCTCAAACCTCACCAACACATGGCACCAGCTTGGCGCCTCCTCATCAATTAGACAATGACAAACCAAATACTAACAATCGCTTGTCTGCAGCCTCCTCAGTCTATTCTACTGGCGATGATCCTCTTCAAGATGACTCACCAAAATATGACCGTACCAGATCACTACTTCCATATCAAAAAGTTCGCATGGAGCAAGATCATGAACAAGATGCTTCCCCTGCTCACACCAATCCAATTGCCCCAATAATGTCCGACGCGTCTCCTAAATTCGAACTGGACCAGGATGTCCAGGAGCAAGTTAGACTACAAGAGCAGCTGCTTGGCGAAGTCGAGCAACAGTTGGATTATGCATCCCGACTTTCCCAAGTCTCATCCATTGATCCTTTACACGTTGCTCCTTTCAGCACTAGTAACACATCATCCACCAGAAACACTAAACCTCCCAGCTTGTTACAAACTAGCAAGCGAACCCTTTCACCCACGTTCGAAGACCGTGAAACTGAGGACTTTTCCCTTGCATCCCCTCAGGAATCTACAATGTCTTCTGTTTCTACCAACTCATCCATTTCCTCAGCTTCCAGTGGCTCCAAATACCAGTCCTTTTCCTACCCTTCTCGTCAAAACAGTAACGTTTCTGCTACTTCGTCCGCTGGCCGTTCCAATAGCAGCAGTGGTGACTACAATTCTGCTTCTAGATCATCATCACGTACTTCATCTCTATTTTCCTCTGGGGTCGCTTCTCAGTTTTCCTCTTCATCTACTATTGAGTCTAACTCGGCACTCGCATCTCCCATCAATTCATCACCCTCTCCTCGATTTCCTACTCCTACACCTGGTTCAGGCTCTGTTTCTCCAACATCCTCTGACTTTAATTCTCCTACTCCCCAAGCCAAATCGTCATCTAAAAAGGGTCCTTGCCGGGGTTGTGGAAAGCCCATCACTGGCAAGAGCGTTGCTTCACGGGATGGAAAGTTGACTGGCCGTTGGCATAGAGCATGCTTTTGCTGTGTAGGCTGCGGAGTCACTGATTTCAGCGAACGCCCAGCCGGCATTCCTCGAGGAAAGCCTTCGGAATTTTATATTTTCAATAACCAGCCAATGTGTTATGCCTGCTACCACATGACCAACAACTCCTTTTGCAAGATTTGCGGATTAGGAATTGAGGGCCGTTGCTTGGATGATGGCTACGTGAGATACCATGACCATTGTGCAGTGTGCACTGCTTGCGAAGTGCCGCTGACACATCCAGAAGATGGATTTGAAGATGCTCATCAATCTGAAGGCCATCTCTATCACCAGCAACATTCTAACGAAGCCCCATTGGTATTTGTCTTCAACGGTGAGTTGTATTGTTCCACGCATGCAAAGGAGATTGAGGCTGGTGGGGATTCTACATCCAAAGTTGAACGACGATATACTCGCCAAATATTAATGTAATGAATGGCACACGAACGTGTTTATCCGATTGGAGACTTGAAACTTTAAGTTTATTGCAACATTAATTTGTCGAAATAAAGTTTAAACGGTTTCAACTCGACAATACAAAGTCGTGATCTCGCTTTTCATTTTTCTATGTGGTCCACGGGCGGAATCTGCAATTCCAAAGCCTGAGTATGTTGAATTTTTTCCTTGAGAAGAAAGAAAACCAATTGGTTGCAATATGAAGAATTCAGAGTTTAGACTTCCGAATCACAACATTGAGTGTGTAGTGCCTATGGCTACACACAGTTTATTTAAACAACATTTTGGTTTGAATAATGGGGATTCTTTTCAACTCACAGCGTTCCATGGTAACGACCAACTGCTCGTACGATCTTTGAAGTTGAGAGCAAGCATTCAATATTTGGGAAACTTCTTATTTTTGTTTAATAATCACTGCCACTGGGATATCCAACAAGAGCACGAGCAAGAGCATTTTGGAGAACGCTTCCAAATATGATCATGTTGTTTTTGCTTTTATTCTTGCTGGATTATGGCTATATATCTATGTTTTTTTATATTATCTTTCTTTTATTGACCATGTTTTATTATTATTTTGTTTAGACCTGTTTTGATTTCATTTGTACAACGCCTTTTTTTCCCTCTTTTTTGATAAATCCATTTGTTGGTAACGAATAATTTATAATTTATAATAGAATACAATTGTGTATACCTAACTAATCCTTCAACCTTGAGACAAGAAAAAAGAGGACGACCATACAGTTCATTCTTTCACCACGAAATGTACGACTACTAGTTCATTCTTTCACGAGGTTTGATAGCTATAAAATTAATATGCTCAGTGACTGAAGAGTTTAGCCCATTGCTCTAGACCATTAATATGTATTCATCATGTATATATAGACCAGCACCTAAGCCTAAGCGTATAGATTATCAGATCAGATTCTTTCTGTGACGTATCAGAGTATGTACGGTCTAAGTACCAAGTCAACAAGGCCGTATTTTTTCAATAAGTTTCTGCACAATGAATTGCAAAGAATGACAAGCTAAAAATACAAAAATAAAAATGGAAGAATAAAAGGACATTAATCAACTGCTGCCTTCACGCCATTTGGGCTATACGACACGGGTCCCGGCCCTCAGGAAATGAAAAATAACACTTAAAAAGAATAAAAAAAAGCATTACTGAACAAGTGAACAAGTGAAAAGTTCTATTGGCTTTATTTGATACACCAGCTCGACAATACAAGCCTGTTGGCGGCAGGCATCCACGTGACAGAGCCTACGGACAAGTCTGGTCCAAAGAAATGAAAGAATTTGTATCCAACAAGCCATTGTATTTCAAATGTAATATACAAGAAAATACACCTTGTTCAATGTTTTTTTTTTACACTCCGGTTACATTGGAATTCTGAAAGATTTAGTACCGTCACACGCACAATGCCGCATTAACTGCCGTTTAACAGATAACCAGGATCGCACGGCTGTAGCAGCACAAGTGCAATTGCACTTGCAGTTCCAACTTGTGGGATATAGAATATGGAATATGGACGTCGCTCTCATTCCTGGTCACGACAACGTCCTGGCCTTGGTATTCTTGGCCCAGAGAATCCAAGCTTGTTTGAGCGAGTATTCCGTACTATTAGTCTATAGTGTCTTTTTGAAAATAATACAAGATAACGAATGGTGAATCATTTTCGAGTGTCTCTTTCTCGATTCCGTTATGCTATTCAACCGTAATTAGACATTTGCAAAAAATATAAAAAAAAATTCGGTTTCAATCATAAATATCGACTTGTTACCAAAATATTATTCACCATATTTGTAATTGTTTCTTTACCTTTCAATCCAACCTTTGCTCAACAATGTTATTGATTTGCTGGCTCATTCTGTGCGTATATATATTTAATATAAGGTAACTAGCAGGTAAAGAATGGAGCAAGAAAATACTTGACTAAAATTTAAACCGCTTACTGGTCAATGCCTCGATGGTTTCAAGCCAATTGCAAACCAAGTCGTCTCATCCAAGTTGCCACATGCCAGTCCACCTAACACGACTGCCAGTGGGTAAGGGACCCGTTACATATGCAGTCCCGACACGAAGAAGAATAAGAAATAATAACCAACAAGTCTCATTTTCTTCTTGGCTGTTAAGCCTAAAGAATGGCATTTTCTACTCAAATGGCTGCTTGGTGTCTGTTTCGCTTAACTGCTCTAAGGTACCATATCTTCGCTGACCAGCTCTGGAAATTGGAAATACCAGCAAGTATACTCGTGTACTATCAATCACATCAAAACTCGATTCCATCAGATAAGCCCAATTCCAAAACAAGTACACTTTCCAACCAAAAAAAGGAGCTCTACAATCATGTATATTGTTCAATGCCGTTACACACCAAGACTATTTTTGGATTTCCTTTCGCTTTTTTAAAGTTATGATTTCGTGCTTTGACCTTTACCAAGCATTGGCCCTTTTTGTCTCTGATTCCTGTATTCTGTTGCCCTGTTCAAACATCCCAGCGCAGCAAGACCCATGCCAACTTTATTTCTGTTGTAAATTTTTTTTCCCAGCCAAAGCTGAGCAATTAAACAGGCCCTTCTAGTAAATAGCTCGCGCTGTAGTAAGTGTGACAAATTGTGAATTCTTGGTATAGTCCTTCACATCAGACCTTTTGGATCATGACAAATAACATCCTGCTTACATCTTGTAACTGCCAGTCCCAGACATAGATATATTGCTAATGTATAAAGAAACCTGGCTAAATCACACCACGAATACGTAGAACAGAAAACCTCTAATTTTATTTCACCCAATATACACGTTCTCCTCCTTTTCCTTGATCAAATGCCTTTTTCACACTCGTCATAACGCACGGCTGATGGATTGTAAAGTACCTCCTCCTCTCCTTCCCAATACCAAATAGTGTGACGTAATTTTTGTTCTTCATTCATCTATCCACGTTTTTTTTTTCTTTCTGTTCATAACACTGGACTACCTACTATTCGCATATGTCGTCATTATCTTCAATGAAATCGCCGGTTCCCCTTTAAAAATGTATAGGATATAGATGACGTTGACAGACAATAATAAATGTCAAGTTGTTGCCTCTTGACAATTTAACATTGACATGTTATGCCAGAGGAGCCGTTGAAACATTCAATATTAAATTGAAATATATATATTAGATTCATATCAAATAGATATCGACCATAAAAATAAATTCAATTATGGGAGTTTATATTTTTGTCATTAATTATTGATTGTAATCATTTGGATTGAAAAAAAAAAATATCAAAGGAAATAAAACAAAAACAAAATTGTTTATAAATATAAAATCGATCATTCACTTCTCACGGAGAACCAAATGACCTTCATGCAACTTGGCAACCTTCTTTACAAATGTTTTAAGACGGGTAAGATTCTCTGGTCGCTTCTTAATACGATGCTTAAGTTCTGCAAGAAGTTCTTTGGCTGTAAGCCGGTTGCTGCGAATAATGTTAGCAACCTCTTCTTCTTGAAGTAAATCAGCGACATCAGTTGTAGTCGCATCCGAACCGGTGCTTCCAGCTTTAGAGGCTGAAGGAGATACGGATCGTGCCTTGGTAGATTCAGTGCCGGGTTCTGTCTTAATAACAGGCTCAGGTTTAACAGCAACTGGAGCAGGTACAGCAGCTTTCGCAACAGGAACAGCAGTACCATTCTCAGAAAGAGCAGAAGTAGTGGTTTCATCTTTGGAAACCTTTATTTTAATCTTTTTGGCCTTGGGCCCGCGGCTGTCTTGACCAGCCTCATCACTCTCAGATTCAGCACGACGACGCTTAAGGCCGGGGTTCCACGAGTTTTCAGGGAATTGAGAAAGACGAGATGAAGGAAGATTCAAGATAACCATACCACGGGGGAGATCATGATGCTTCTTAGCATTCTTCTTCTTCTTTTCCTTCTTAAGCTTCTTGTCTTTGAGTTTCCTATCCTTTTTGTCACCGGCTTGACCTGCAGCTGATGGGTCTTCATTGTCATTCTCGGTCCCTGGCTCCTTTTTAATATCCGGGTCCTTACCATCATTAGCGCCATTTCCAAGACCAGTAGCATTGTCCAACTCTTCATAATCACTACTTTCGTCTGATGCGTAAGGGTTAGAGTCATCGTCATCAGAATAGTTAATGTTCTTTTCAAGAGAACGCAGTGATTTAATAATATTACGACCCTGCTTGTCAACCTTTTGCGCCTCTTCATCTTCTTCGTCATTGTCTTCATCAAACAAATTGGTAAATTTGGCGGCTTGGTGTTCTTTTTTAATCTTTCTTTCAACCTCCTTGACATCTTCTTCAGCACCATCCATAATAGGTGCCTCCTCATCGTCAGCAAATTCATCGTCAAAATCGATTTCGTTACCATCATCATCTCTTCTAATACCATTATCTTCTTGAGAAACATCAGTTGCACGGAATCGTCTGCGAGCATTTAAAGGTCTCTTCCTGCCTTCTTCACCTTCTTCGTTTCCAAAGTATTTCATAACCCAACGATCTGGCTGATCACGGCTATCCATATGTTTCTCAACTTCTTCGAGAGTAAGAGTAGCATACTTATTTCTTGGTGTCATCTTGTACCATCTTTCAGCTGGAACCATCTTAAATCCATCCTTATCAAACACAAATAAGACATACTGACCCATTTGACCAGCCTCATAGTTTCCAACCCAAGTATTTTGACCGTCAAAATCTTCCATAACCCAGGGATAAAATTCTTCATATCTGATTCTTCGAGCTGATGGATCGCCAACCATCACTTGACGAGTTTTCTTCTGAAAAAGATTTTGTTTATTACGCCGAGCACCACCATCAGGAGCAATCAAAGACATGTCCGCTTCTTCTGGAGCAACCTTTCCCTTCTTTGCACTTTCTTCCTTTGAGCCTCCATTAGCGGCATTTCCATTGGATTCTTCAACAGTCTCCTTAATGTCATCAACAGGTTCTTCGCTTTCCTCTTCTTCAGCGGCCTTGGCCTCAGCAAGTGCAGCTTCTTGAAGTATGTGCTTGGGGATAGCTGTTGTGATTCCCAGTCGTCTGTTACGCTCTTCCAGTTCGGAAAGCGTAAGTTGGTTTTGCATATTTCGTGGATCTTTTCGATGTAAGCGGATAGGCTTAGTAAAATCTTTAACTGGATCGACAGGTTTTTTAGATGGGGTATGGAATCGCATCAAATGGTATCTAAGATCTTTGATATCTTCTCCATTACACGCATGTAACTTGTATTCGGCTGCAATCTGATTAGCCGGAACCGTGGGTTTCTTTGCTCCATTGAGAAGGGATTTGCTGGCAGCTAATGAACTGCCTGCTCCTGGTTGATTTGTACTATTCAATGTGCCAGGCTTCCGTACTTGTCTTGCAGGTCGCCTCAGAGGATTTGCACCTCTTTGTATAGCTCGCTTGGGTTTTACCAAAGGATTTGACATGGCTGAAATTGAACGTTAAAATATTGGTGGAAAGTTGAAGAAATACACTGCAAGGATAGAAACAAGATCTTGGCCGTTTTTAAATATATTCTCAAAAGTTCAAAAAGCTAATAGGTTGAACAGATTATAAAATGCAAATTATTGCTCTGAGTTTAGGCCAAAAGATACCGGTATTTGGCAATAATGTAGATGCTGATTGATAAGAATGAAATGTGGCGAATCTCGGTCAAGGTACTAAGTCAAATGAACAGTATCGAGAAAGTCACTGTTTCATTAGGAACAATAAACGTCAAAAAATAAATTAAAGATGGGTATATAACGAAATGAACACCTAAGTTAGAATCAAGTAGTCCAAGTACAAAAAGAAGACTGGTGGTAGAAAGGCTTTAAAACTTTTAAACCGCTCAAAAGATGGCGCGTTAATCTTTTTAACAGGATTCGAGCTACAGACTTTTGAATTAAATAAACAGACGAATAAATAAAACAAAATCGACTATTAAAAATTTTCAAGCCAAACTATAGGTGGTAGCAAATGCGATGATCGTGTAAAATCTTGATTATTGAATGAACACGAAACCAACAAGCAACACACGCGCGCACAAACAAGAAGAATGATAAGAAAGATGAGTAACTCTAGAATGAACTAGAAAAACGTCGTAGAAGTAGGAACAAGAAAATCTATCAAAGGTATTAGGAAAAGTACCTAAATTAGTATGCACAAGCTTTATGGAATCCTAAGACACGACGGATCGAGGTTATGGTAAGCCGGATGGTGATACAGATTTTTTAAGTGGCGGTGATGTTAAATTTGTGGCAGATTTTCAAACCCTAACCCTAGCAATATTTTCAATTTCCACGCTCATGTCTGTATGTGCCGTGTTCGTAACTAGTAACATTACAATGAGTTTAATTAATCAGTTGATAAGGGCACTATGATATTTACCCAGAACACCACAAACTATGCGTTCTCAGAGATTAGACAGCCGAATTATCCACATGATTAAATTGGAATTACTTAACAAAATAATAAAGTATATTAGTATAATCTAAACATAGAAATCACTACTTTCCACATGAACTGCACTGGGATGGCGCCTTTCTTTTTACAGAAACAGTCTGATTTACCGCATTTTTTTCACTCCCCTGCTCCACTTGATCGTGAGTTCGCTTCGGCAGGGACAGTCTTGGTAAAGGGATGGAAGGCTCTTGAGATGGGGCGAGAGTTGGTGTACTTTTACAAAGACCGGCTCTCCAGAATGGATGTACCTCTTCCAAGAGAATAGGTTCTTTCTTCTCCAACCAAGTAGCAATTCGATGTGAACAAGGCAGGCCCATTGCTCTTGAAAATACATCTGTACAAGGAGGCAAGGGTGCAGTATCTGTAGCGCATCTTGCTTTTGAGGCCTGTTCATCGATCAGTCGAATTGAATAGCAAGAGGTCTTAGTCGCAATATTATCATAAAATGGGTTAAAGGCTAATGTTGGCCTTGTTATCCGGTCTCTGCTCAAGTCATACCTAAGCTTAACGTGTTGGTTTGACAAAGCATTTGACATAGTTTTAATATCAATCAGCGAATCTCTAGACGAGGAACCCATATTCATTTTCAAAAAAGCACGCGATCTTTCAACTCGAGACGTTGCTGAATTGCCTAAATGTAGGCATTGCCGTGTCCAAGCTACCACGAACCTTTCCTTATGAATTAGTAGTACTTCTTTAAGATACTGCAGGGCAGATGGGTAATTTTGATATCTTTCCTCTAGCTCAAATAGACCCAAGTTATAGCCTTCCTCTGTAGCTACATACATTAGCTTATTCCAAGCCTTTAAAAAACCCTTAAACTCGTCAGCAGTTGTGAAACACTTCTTTGTGCCGGATGTGAAATGCTTATTGATATTCCATATGCAAAATAAATGAGGGCTTTCTGGACAGACAACACTTACAGCAGATACCAATGGTAGGTCTAGATCTGAACAAAAAACTGGATGAGACTGGAGAGGATTAAGAAGAGAAAAAAGGGACTTCAAGGCATAAATATAGCTCTCCTCTTGATTATCCCGAATAAAGCAAAATGCAACGGTAAATGTTGTATTGGATGAAGAGACTCCAACAATATGCAGCAGAGGCATACCGAACTGATTCGTCTTTGTGGCACAGTCTAGGACAAATACGCTATTATACATGTTAGCGAATCTGATCGATTCTGGATGAGCAAACATAAACGAGACAAAATTTCCTTCTTCGTCCCGCTTAATATCATATTCCCACGATTTTCCGCCAGTGTTTTCAGCAATAGTTCAAGGGGTCTATTGCCAATAAGCTTTTGTCTGCGCGATGCCAGAATGTTATAAATATCTCTAGAAATAACATGGGTATTAGGAGCCTCCGCCTTGAGCAGAGCTATAATGTCGCGGGGACTCGATCCCATTTCTGAGAGATCTAAAACCTTTTGATGCTGCTCCTCAGTAAGATGACGCGCAGACGGATGATTGGATATATTCTCATCAGCCAAATGATTAAATGATTGTGATCTGGATTTTGAATTTTTAGCTGCCATTTATCATCAGGAAGGCCCTTGCAATAAAGTTTGAATGGACAACCTATCCGTCGTGAGCTTCTTGATCGGCGTTTCGACCCTTCTGGCGCGTTCACATTATTTTTATACACTCCACCCCGATCACTGCCAAGTATTATATTTTTTTTCCAGATGATGCTGAGATAACAATGACATAAGCCTTAGAAATAGCATGCTCACGAACAAAGGTAAGTAGATGCTCTCTTGAGTCGAAAATCTGTTCAGCGGGAGGTTCCATTGTGATATTTTGTTCAGAATAGTAGTTGTAGAGAAGAAAACAAACAATTCGGAAACGCGTTGTGTTACAGTTACGTGTCGTAAATTACACAATTTCGTCACGTATTTGCTTAACTAACTAACATTTGCGTAACGGTGATATAAATATTGCTATAGTAAGTACCATAAGTCACATGACAACAGATTACCTAAGGTATGATTACATAATGCCTGTCAATCACTGGTTTTATTGTACCTCATTCACTCATGGGCTTTGCTTTGGATCTTGGACCGCCAACTTTTCAAATTCCATATTAACGCCAACAGTCAACATGTCTAGAATCCAGGAGCTTATACGAAACAAAATCTTGTAAGACCTTTGGCTTGACTTTTTAAACATGTGTATTAGGAATCTAACAGTCTTATTTTATTTTTTCTAGTATGGGATGGTTTGTAGTTACCTTTGGTGGTATCGGGGTTTTCCTTGCTTCCAAGTCGTAAGTTGCTTATGCTTTTTGCGGTTATACAGTGTGAATGGCGCCCTGACATGCTTTTTTTTAAATTAGATACATGAATCAGGTAAAGCTTTCAAAGTTTGGAGAACGTAAGTGTTAAGATGTTGCGTATTTTCTATAAGATTATTTTCTGAGCTTGACAAACTAACAGTCCTTATAGTTGATGATACTGATTACAAGGCCGGTGCCTATGAAGGCCCTCCAACTGCCGATAGAGTTAGTAAATATGAAGGCGGAGGTGGAAGTAAAATGGTAAGTGAAATACTACATTGTATTCATTCAACGAAATGTTTTCTTGTCTGTGTGGCTAATATTGATTTCATTTTAGAGCCGAGTACGAGGTGACGTCCTTCCATTATTTGGAATGTTCAGTTCATATGGAGCAAAAGCAAAATCATCAAGCGATGACAAGTCTCAGTAAGGACTGACGGCTTTCTCTGGTTTGTTCAGGGCATCTTGAATAATAACTCCATTACATAACCTATCTTGCTCGTTAGCACTCTTTGAGCCTTGAGCCCTCCCTGCCTTGTATATAATTTACCAACTATTGGACTTTAATATTTTTATAAACTCTTCAATACCTACATATTTGGAAAATTTTCATATTGAAAGTGTAAACTGTTTAAACGAAAGATATTCATAATCTTTATTGAGTTATCTTTTCAAACCAAAACTATGGTGTGCGATTTTTAAAGCAAATAAAACAAAATATGGATTCCCAAAGTATAGTCAATCCATTCAATCCAAACTAAATATCTAAATGCTAATTTTTTTTTATCCCTGTAAGAACTTTTTACTTCTGCTAAAAAATCCCTTAGCAGCACTTGATGACTTCTCACCCACCTTATTAATATGCAATCTGTTTGCCAAACCTTGAGTTTTATTGGAAACTTCACTTAAAGCAGATGTCATCATACGGGGTGTCATTGTCATTGTTGGTGTCTTTAAGAATGGGCCAGGCTTCTTGTTAGCTGCACCCTGCGACGAAGCACTTTTACCAAGTGACTTTAAATCATGGTCTGCAGAAAATTGAACAAGCCATGTTTGTAGTCCAGAATCGTATTCTACTTGAGCTTGACGGGCCGCATCAAATGCAGCCTTACGATCCACACTCTTCGCTCTAGATAAAATACCATGGAAATCTATGACTGGTGGTCTATTGATGCGAGTACTAAGTGATGTAGCAGCCCGAGAAATACTTTGGTTTCGACCAATAAGTGATTTTGTTACACTAAGACTTAACAGGCTGGAACGTCGATTAGCAACATTTTCAAGTGAGGATTTGGTACGAACTGACTGTACAGGAGAAAGTTGGGGCGATAATATCAAAGAACGAACAACAGCACTAGAAGATCGAGAGTGGGTTTTGGATTTAGAGGGTGATACAGCTCCATCTAAACTCTTTCCTTCGTCAAAATCGGATGTAATACTAATTGAAGGCGATAAAGCGAGATCGTGGCTTGGTGAACCTGGCTGATCCTTTTCCTCATTTTCAGCTGAATTTGTTTTACCTTCTTCATTATCTTTCTCTGATAAGGTAGCAAGATTTGAAAACACAGATGCCCCAGCTGTTGTCTCGTCAACAGATGTTCGTGTTCTAGTTGGAGAAAGAGGTCGTGTAGTGGGTATCATAGATTCAGGATCGAGAAGCTGGCTTATTGGTCTATGAAGCAATTGAGACTGATCACGGTATAATGCAGCAATTTCTGGATCTGGCTCCATTGGAGTCATTGGATCAGAAAACATATGAACTCTATTATCACCGCTGTTTGGCTTGGCTTGGTCAAAATTTAGAGCAGCCGGCTTATGAGGTGCTGATGAATCTGAAGCAGAGTTCCCAGGTCGAAGTTTGGCAACTTCGATAGAAGAAGGGCCATTGTCAGGGGAAGACGTAATGGTTCTGTCAATGTTTGCACTCGCCTTTGCCAGCGGTGTTGCTGACCTTGAAGTTTCAGACCCCTTTCGAGAAGTTGTAAAAAGATCGTTGATTTCGCGCTCCAATGCTTTCTGTTGAGATGCGACAGGTGTGTCCTTATTATCGGAATCGTTATTATAATCAGACAATCCTGTAGTATTAAGATTTATGTTATCGTTGCCAAGGTCTCTGTCATCTTGAGCAGTTCCTGAATTGACTCGTAGTGGGGTGTTGGATTCACCAAAGTCCACATATGTAGAAAATGAGGGTAAGCGATGCGTTTCGTTAATTCTCAAATTTGATAACGCGTTTGGAGCCACGTTTGAAGGTGTAGTTAGGTCTGAAGAGGATCCATTTCTCTCAGAGTCCAATTCGATACCAGGAATCGGTGCTGGCGAGTTGGGGCCGTTTGTTCCTACAACTGCCTGGACGCTAGTAGAAGGCGAATTCGTAAAGTCTTCAGGTTCAGAAATGTAGTCAAGACCAGGGCTCTTCCATTTTCCAATCTTAGAAGATGGCGATGTAGGACCTGGAATTTCCTTTTTTATTTGATCCAAAGTTGGAGGATCGGTATGCAATTCAGAGCTAATGCTATCGCTATTAGAAATGCTTGGTCGATGAGAATCGTGTGCTCCAGATCTAGAACTATTGACACTGGAAACGTTTGGTTGAGTACGGAAATCATAAGATTCTCTATTGGAATGAATAAAGCTTTGAGGTGAGATGCGACCTGTCGACAACGATGCAGTATCATCAGTTTCGTTTCCACCAAAAGACGCTAGTGAATCCGAAGCTGTAGAAAATCTCCCACCACCAAATCTACTGTTTGGCATTGGCAAGGGCTTATATGAATCATTCAACTCTCCAGATGCACCAGAACCATGGTAGTTTGGAGTATTTTGGAGTGAGTCTGCTTCATATGCCAATTTGGGAGTAGAGGGTACAGGTAGCTCACTAGGATCAGAAACTTGAAGAGCAGGGGAAGCAGAAAGTGAGTTTCCAATGCTAGATAGATCTAAGTTTGAGTTTGTAGCAGTCATCCATAATGCTTCTTTTGGCGCACGTTTAGCTTTGGAGGCTGAGGCGGGTGCAGTGTCGACAATTTGCACCTCGTCATCGCTGTCCGAAGTATGTATTTCATTTTCATCATGATCCGATAGATTTGATGGCTTAATTACGGTATCGACTGTACTAGTAGAGACATGTCTATCGCTAGGGGTGAAATTATCTTGTGCCAAGGAGTTATTAGAAATGTCGCCGTACATACCATGAATTTGGTCGTCATTAGAGTTATGGTGTAAGATGTTTGCATTCGAGTGAAAGCTATCTTGGTTGTGTGAGCCCAAATTTGAATCAGCATCTTCGTCGTCATCGTTGTAATAATCATCAAGATACGAAGTAAGTGAGAAATCACGCTTGTGGAGAGTCTCTGGTTTATTTTCTGACGCTGACGCCTCAGCACTATCCGGGTGTAATGAGTTTGAGGTTTCAACGTGTTGAGCTTCAGGTATAGCCTCCGAAACAGGTTGAGCCTGTTCCGCTTCTTGTTCTTGTTGAATAGGCTCACTAATCTCAGGCACTTTTTCCGATTCTACTTCATCCTGTTCTAAGCCTTGCTTATGCTTTCCATCGTCCATATGTATCTCTTGGATCGTATCATCAAAATCTTCCACGTAATCCTCGTTATAGTCATCATCATCGTCGTCATAGCTAGGAAAAGTATCTTTTCTTGCCCAATAGTGACTAGAATCGCTGCTTGTGGGAGCAGGAGCTGTAGAGTGAGTCAAATCTGCTGGAGTTTGAGCAATTGATGAAGCGTTAGCAGACGTTGTACTTTTTGCAATAGGCTGGGAAAACTCAAGAGAAGCAAATTCTGCAGAAATTGACTTTGCAAGCTCATCTACAGTAACTTCATTGTTTGCAGGGTTATGCGGCTCTTTAAAGGTAGAACCTAGCTTTGGCGTTGAAGACCGAGGTTCACTAGAAAAGCTCCGTTCATTAGAAACCTGTAAAGTGGTAGTACTATCTGAAGATAAAGCCTCTTGAGAAAGAGTGGAGTCATTTCCAAAGGACGAGTTTTGGGGCTCTGGAGTACTTGAGCTTAGTGGCTTTTGTGAGTCAATTGAAGGAGTTCCACTCAAATCCCGGCGTACCGTATTAATATTGGGTGTCGCAAAAACACTTGTTGATGCTGGAAGTTTTGGAGCAAATGTTGAATTTCCAGCAGGCTTGTTATCAACTGGCTGGCTGGGTGTGGCAAACTTTTCAAGGGTCTGGGACAAGTCTTCATCCTTATCTTCAGAGGTGATGGGTGGTAGACCGCTGTATCGCTCATTAAGGTTCTCATAAGAAGGCTGTTCGTAAGCTGTAACAAAGCTGTTAGTACTTTGACGCAAAGGATCCTCTTCACGGTCGTCACGCTGAAATGTAGAATCATCTGATTTTCCCTTTTGTGCGTGTCGTTTGTGTTGACTTGGGAGAAATAGTGACGGTACAGGCTTTGCAGATGATACCGTTGATGCAGATGCAGAAGTGTTTGAAGCATACGGGTTGATAGACGAGCTGGAAGCTATAGAAACAGGAGGCGATGAGTGAATTTGGGAATCGGTACCCACTGATGATCCTGAAGGCATTCTTCTGTAAGAAGATGCATCGTGTTCCTTACGCTGGTGTCCAACATTAAACGCTGCAACAGAATTGCGCGCGTTGTCGGGGTAAAAACTGTGTCTACCAGGATTTCCAGAAAATTCATTACCATCACTCAAAGCATATCTTTGGACTTTATCAGAAGAGGTATTTGAAGTGGGAATCTGTGAAGAAGCGGGTGGTGCTTGGAATTCTGTGGGAATAGCCGGAACCGAAGGAACATCCTCATCATCAGAGTAGCTATCATCATCATCATCATCCCTATAATTGAGAAAGACATCGCATGTTTGTTAACTCCATACAATCTAAGAGAAAATCAGTTCTGTGCCGAAAATACATACCATTCATAATCGTCGTCGTCATAGTCGTTTCCGCGACGGTTAGATTTCTTGACCCAACGTTCAGACTTTTTACGGCCTACTATTGCCGTATAATCCGACAAGCTACATTTACAAAAGAAAAAGAAAAACTGTTAGCTACTGTTCGTTCCATTTCTAATGAAAAGACAAAATAAAAGGACAGAGCTGTGCCAAAAATCATGATAAAACTCAAAAGGGGAGCTAGTTTCAAGCTAAACCCCTGGGATCAACGCGAGTTTTTCAAATCATTTTGACTGTAGGGAAATAACGAAAATTAAACAACATCAAAGCACACAAATTGATACTAACTTGTCGTCTTTAGGTGGTGACATTTTCTAGTTGAAGAAGAAATTTATAGCAACCAAGAGTCGCAGTATGGGGAAGGAAAAAACAAACAAAAAGAAAACAAGCTGGTGGTAGGATTAAGTTATTATGGTCAAGTGGTTAAATTTAAATATAAGCCATGTCACGTGGAATCTTGCCGCTCCGTAGCAAAGCAGTATGAAAATGACAATGATGTCACTTCTCCAGTATCTGTACGCTTTCATATTTTACCAAAGTGTATTTTACAGTCATTGTGGCAACAATTGTATATATCGTTTATATTCTGTCAATGGTATTCTTATAAGAAAAAAGTGTTCTCAAGTCATAAGTTGGATGACCCTGAAAGTCAATCCAAATCAAGCAAGATTCTAGAATCAAAGATCACCGATATTCTAATTAACAGAACAAGTTCTATTCTTCAGTAGTAAATTCATTATTTAAGATATCATTCATTTATTCCAATGAAATAGTCTTAGATTTCCGGCTAGAGCCATGACTTCGGACCTCAGCATCCATCATACCTCTGATCGACTCACATCCAGAGATACAAGTTGCAATAGCAGCCTCCAAACGATCAAGTGACATTTTATTTTCCAGCTTGAGCAGCGATAGTTCTTCAGAGTTCTTTCCAATAACACCAGTTGTGACAAATGAGACTTCTAATTCTTCAGCATGACAAGGATCTAACAATGGGCTGTCTCCATACATGGCAGCTGAGCATCCGGAAACGTAGTCTGTCATTGGGATGCCGGCATCAACTAAAGCCAAGGTTGCAGCATTGATACAAGCAGGTAGCATTCCTCCGTCTTCAGCAACCACATACAAACTAATATCCACGACAGTTCTGGGGTATAAATGCGTTAAAACAGCTTCCTTGAATAATCGCTGTAAGCAAATGGCCATCTCTTGAGACACTCGGCTATTTCGTGGTCGTCTCTTGCGCTGGGCTGTGCTAAATGGTGCAATTGTGATTTCAACATTTAAGTAAACACCTTCGGTGTTGGTCCGACTTCGTCCATCTGGCTCATGTGGTCCTTGAACAGTGCAGAGAACTTTGGTAAGACCTTGTTCAACATAAGACGAGCCATCTGCTGATGTAGGATGTGTATTTATTTTGCAATTGAAATATCGTAACTCGTTCCATCGTCGACCATCTTTAATCAAGATTGTGGTTAGTTGTGATCCAAAAAAAAAAAAAAAATAATTGATGAAAGGCTTGAACATACCAACTCTTAGTCCTTCTGGGGAATATATTTCATTTCGTGACTAATAAACGTTCAAAAAATACAGGTATTAGTATTTTGTTCTGAAAAATAAATGAACACCTTTAACACAGCGTACCATCTTGAAGACCGGTTTGGTATGTATATAGATAGGAATCACGTCTCAAGCGATAATTGGTATTAGACCCAAGCTGTAAATCAAAATTTGGAGACTAGCGGGATATTGCTTGTAAAAATTTGACGGTAAAATAGTCAGGTAAATCGTCGACGTGATTCAGCAGCAGCAGTAGCAGCGACAGCTCTATGAGAAACCTGAAAACTTGTTTTGGGTTCGGTGAAGAAATTTCAACAACACGTGATCTGGGCAAGGTTTTGAATTGCCAACCCAAGAATTTTTGTGAATGGTTTTCATAAGGCTGGCAGTTGCGATACATATACGTCTCAATTTTGATCAGATCAGTAACATTTGAGTTTGGGTTTTTATTTCAACACATTCGACTTGAATTGCTGATTGTATTAGTCCTGGGATTTTATTACGACTCTTGTTCAAACTATAGTCATTTCAGCTTCTGAATAGTAGCATTACCATCTTATCTAACACATATACAACACATCAACACCACAACCAGCAACCAGCAACCGAAGAATTACAATGGCAACATCCGAGCCTCTTGATATCGCATACTGCGGCGTATGCTCTTTCCCACCCGAGTACTGCGAGTTTGGTGGCGCTGCCAAGCGTTGCCGGGACTGGCTTGAGAAGAGCCATCCCTCGTTATTCCGCCAGTTATACGGAGACGTGATCGAGGGCGCAGATGGTGTGACTACAGGAATGTCCTCATTGTCTCTTGAGAAGCAAGAAGAACTTGACCGCAAGTTACAGAAAGCACAGGCCAAGGACGAGGCCAAGGCTGAGCGTGCTCTTCAAAGGAAATTGGCATCTAAGATTACCATCAACAGAATTCCTCGATCCAAGCGTAAGCACGTTATTGCCATTCAAGGACTCGAAGTCTTTGACATAGATATGAAGAAACTTTCCAAGACATTTGCATCAAGGTTTGCCACAGGTGCTTCGGTAACTAAGTCTGCAGATGGGAAAGATGAGATTGTTATCCAGGGTGACGTTGGCGATGAAGTGGAACAATATTTGTCAGATTTGTTACAGGAGCAGGGTCTCAATGAGGTCAAGTTGGAACGAATTGATGAAAAGGGAAAGAAGAAGAAACAATAAGAATGACAAGTTGACGTTTAATATTGAATGAAATGCTTTTATTTTATGTAATATGAAATAAAGCATATTGAAAATCCAACTTCTTGTTTAGAAACATGTATTTTGCATCTTATGCTACAAAGGCCAATATTAATAAAATAAAAAATTGGTATTATTTCTATTTCTATACTCATACCCTTATGCATTTGAGATGTTTCAATCAAACACCATGAAATCATTATATTCGGTCAATACCGTACTAGACTTTTTTGGTCAAATTAATGATTAGCTGCTTATTAAATGAGAAATAAACAAGTCGATTAGAGCCGTAATTTAAGTAAAGAACGTAACAGGGAAAAAAATCGACCGTCTTGATTTGGGGAGACAAGAAGAAGGCGAGTCTGTGAAACTGAACACAGGACCAGTTGGAAATCTTTGGTTCTCTTTTGTTTCGTTTGACCAAAATTTTTTTATTTTTTATAGAAGGTATATAATTTTTTTTATTTTTTAAAAAGGTATAGCTGGTCAAGGTTTTTCTAATATATAAATAAAATCTCTCTCTCACAATATTATCCAACAAGCTAAGCAATAATCCATACAACAAAAAGTACAATAAACTGGAACAAAGTCCAACAATCAGACCAGTTCGAAAAAAAAAAATTGACAGAGAGAAAGAGAGAGGACGATAAGATCGTTAAGTCACACGTATTGACATTGAACCTTTTAACCCAGTGGCTCTAGTTACTTTCGTCCTCACTAGCACTAGGTGGAGAAGGGTGGTAATTCTCATAAAGTTCAGTTAATCGATTAGGTGTGTATATATCATAAGGACCAAAGATAGCATTGCCGCCATCCTGATCGTCCTGGCCATCTCTGTCGTTAACAGGGACAGCGCTAGTGGGAATATCAATTGGAGCTGACGATGCATGCAAAGAAATCAAAGATTCCTGTTCGCGTTCCCCAGAAACAACAAAAGACTGGCCAGAACTATAGTTGGAAGACTCATTAGTCTCTCGGCCGGATTGGGAAGTTTGCAAATGGCGAGGCTGAAATCTTCTGTTAGATCTAGGACCCGGCTGATTGTTAGAAGAAACAAGACCGTTGGTGACTACAGATCCTTCATCAGTT
This sequence comes from Magnusiomyces fungicola, assembly GCA_900654225.1. NCBI lineage: Eukaryota > Fungi > Ascomycota > Dipodascomycetes > Dipodascales > Dipodascaceae > Magnusiomyces > Magnusiomyces fungicola. Next base: position 2,980,460 of record CAACAH010000004.1, read on the forward strand.
GAAGAATTATAAGGAAAAGTATCAAATTCATCTGTCGATCCATCACGCCCCTCAGTATGATTACCGTGAATACCAAAAGCATTATCATTATTGAGGTTTTCACCTGCATTGACATTTGTGTGGTTATTCTCAGAAGATGAGTCAGCATTACCGTTATGAACAGATTGGTAAGTACCAATATCAGCAGGAATATTATTCTCAGAAGCCACAGAATTGGTCAAACCAGTTGAAATATTTGACTGAAGAAACAAGGAAGTAGTTGAGGCCGGAGTTTCAGAGTGAATAAGAGAGGGAGCAATCGTATCGTTTGGGACTGTACCTCCCAAATCAGGTGGAATGGGCAACAACTGCACATCCTCATCATCATTGGGAGATAAGAGAGAAGAATCGTTGGTAAAGTGGGACATGTTAAAAGAAAGCTTGGAGAAATGCGGAAGATGTTGAGGGTAGAGATCGAAAGAAAATCCATCAACTTTCAGACAATTCCCAGTTTATATAAATTTTCAAGTTGGTAAAGTCATTGTAAATATGATTTGATTTTAGAATAAAACCATATCAATCTTGATAAGATTTTTTGATAAAACATATCTTGTATCCTGCTGGTTGAGTATGGTATAATCGCTTTTTTCCATAATACACATTTGCAAACTATTCTTACGATATCACATCACCAAAAACAAACAATATGATTTGATTGAACTTTTGAACTTTCAAGGTTTGGTTTTTTATTTAATTTGAGTTTTAGGCTAAACATAAGTTGTATCTATTTTGTTGAGTATAGGCAATATATATTTTGGGTAATATACGTTTGGCAGCTACTCAATACATTATAATCACCAAAAGTACAAACAGAGGGGTTAAATGCCATTTAATAAGTAAACATGGTATCGCATAGTATCATAAACTAAATTTGCTTGATGAAAAACTGTAGTAATGCTATTTGAGATGGCTATAAGCACTTCGCCTCCATATCTCTTTCTGCAGAAGAATGGTTATTTCGACCCCTATGACTGGTATTAAGATACTGTTGAGAGCCACCCCCTTTAACAGCAGTGCACTCATTATTGTAATAATTATTAACAGTGTTTCCAAAGAATAATCACTTAATCTTAAGATGCCAAAGTCCTTCCTATAGATTCTTCTTCGACCGCTATACTTGCAACTATTCCTGTTCCTTTGGCATCATCGGTACCCTAGTTTACTTGTGAACCTTAATCTTCTACCGGAGTCGGTCTTTGTGATATATATTTCCAGAGTAAACATATGCCTCTTTGTCATTTTCAGTTGTCATGACTTCCTGAATACCAAGGGCTTCAAGCCTGTTATTATTTTGGTCTTCCTTTTGAAATAAATCCCACTCATCGTTTAATAATGTCCTCTGCAAAATCAAGTTGGTAACATAACAATTGTTACATTTTAAGCCAATGGCCTGTTGTTTCCGTCCACTTTTACATTGTTCCAACTGCAAACGACTTTTCCTACCAGTATAGATGGTAATAATTCACGAATCTTGATAAGATTATTTGGCTTTAGCAGCAATTGAAGTACACTCATTTTAGTTGATGAAGGTTTGATAAAAAACACTCAACTCTTCTTTCTGGTTTGAATAAGTCTCCGTGCTTCAGACTATTGTCCAATGTTATCTGAAGCACTGCTACTTATTAACCCATTTTAAATAATATGTTCTGGAGCAACATTTCTGTCAAATTTAGTCTCAACGTGGAATGCATTAGACTGTTATCACTCTCATTAGATCTTTTCCCAGACTAAAATACATTAAAAGTTTTGTGACGTTTCGGAGCCAAAAAGTTCTGCCAGAGCACACGACTTGTATCCCAATGAATATTCTTGCATTCTGATTAGTTTTTATAATTTTAATTCAGCAGGAGTTTGGAACCAATTGAAATGATTATAACTGACAGATACAGTGGGACTTTCAGGATGTGGCCACAAACATTGGTGTAGCAGACTGATTAAGGATCTGATGAGATGTCAATTTATTCTACTGCAAGGTTGAAACGACACAGTTTTGCGGGACCACAGTTTTGTATAAAAATAGTCACCACCAATTACCAAGCGTTTAACATTGTTCTGACAATAATTGGACATTTTATGACTCTCTTAATTGTATTGAGGAAAATAGTTCAATTTTCAATCTTGAGTTACATCAATATCTGATTCTGAGTTAACTTGGTTGCTTCAAAAAGGCAGCATATATCTGCATGTTTAAATTTGTTGTTTCGATAATCAATGAGAAGAAATAATTATAGTCAATATGATGCGTCACTCTGATCAGACACATTTACTGACTGTTTTCTTTAATAGATCGCCAAAGCTAGAATCCATAAACCAAACCAGCCAATCCTCATGGGTTAGGCCAATTTTCTCAAAAAAATAATACATGCTCAGATTATATCATAGCTCAAGGCATATAAGGAATGCAATTGCAATGTGTTTTGTGATTTATGGACACGATCCGTTGAGAATCTGATAAATCTGATTGAGAATGCACAATGTCGTAAAGACATTGATATCCGGAACATAATCAGGTAACACCTGCTATTTCTGAACAATTTAATTACTAAACTTGGCATCAACGTTTGTGAGTATTAATCTCCGGACTGGAAGTGGCATAAAACTGTCAAGCCGTCATAATTGTGATCCAAAAGCTAGCCAAACTCTGACTAACAATACGCGTAAATAATAATAAGAATGATGCAATGTCTATTATGAGTTGAAGGATAGTTAAATAAATAAAGAATGAAATATAAATAATGTAAATGTCTATACGTGAAAGTCTAATAAAACGTCTTTCCAAGGATTCCGTGATAGGAAAGCACTAAGGAATAGAGACACATGTGCCCCGTTAACGGAGTGTCATGCGTGATGACAAGAGATCAAAAGATCTAATTTCATTTAACAAGTGACCTGGCAAAGTCACAAATCAAATAGGGTCTGATGAAGGGATATGCTGGAAACAATAACAACTGAGTAATGCAAAATGAAAGTCAAAGTTCCAGACAACCAGTCAAAAGCCAGTGGCCTTTTGCTGCAACTTTCAATCATTCAAAAAACAATGGTAGCTCTGTTTTTTGGCAGATCGGCCGGTGAAAGCAAAATAGTAATACTGGGTATCCACATATAATCAAATCAAACAAGCGTCGAGTCTGAAAAGATTTTAGAATTAATCCAAAGCTTTAAATCATATTATGAACAGCCCCCTTTAACTTTTCGTACGTAACAAAGATGATGGCACTTGAAGGCGCTGCTCGCGCAATTGTGATTCCACATCCTCTGTAAAGACCTTTAATCCCACTAATCTTGTAGATCTTCTTACCGATTTCCAAAAATCCTTGCTGGGGCTGCTTAGTATCTGATCCACCGTTGATCAAGGCTTCCGTCTGCATTCTTGATTTGATAGTATCGGCAGGGAAAAGAGACAAGTTGAACATGACACCGGCACAGGCACCAGCCAACATGTTTTCAAATATGGTATTAGTATCGCGATTGTTCATTTTACGGAAACGAGCATTGACATATTCATAAGAACCGAACCAAGCCGCAGAACCGCCCGCTTCTCGTAACAGTGTGCCAGTTTGGCCACGCCAGAACGCGGCTAGACCTTCCTTGCGGTATACATCCACAACCAACTCCAGGGGACCAGGCTGGTGGCGAAGAGGAAACAAGCCGCTGTTAGTGTGAATATTGCGAGCTGAAATACGTGCTGCTGATGTAGATGATGCGTGTGTGTTTGCTGCGCTGGGTGTTGGGTGAGAAGGGTATAGAGTTTGGACCTGCATTCGACATTTGACGAGCTCAATAGGCGTTAATAGGAATGAGGTTACGACACCAGAAAACGAGCCGCAAAGAAGAAGAGTGGAGAAGGGAAGTTCAAAGTCGGTTCCATCGGGGTGGTGATACCAGTTTTTTGCGATGAACCCTCGGGCAGCGTTGTAAGTAAGGAAAAGAGAAGCGTTTTCAAGCGCCGCACCGACGATTGGAGAGGAGATTCCACGATAGAAGCCAGAAAACCCTTCACTTTGAAAGGTTTGACGAAAGCAGTCGAGAGGGCCTTTAAACTGAGGAGGCAAGTGGTCAGGCTGAGACTGTAGCCGAACCTTGACGGTATCGAAAGGGTATTCAATAAGTTTTCCAGCTGATCCGGCGGCAGAACCGCAAAGAACGTCGATCAGATTGTCCAAAGCCAAGTTTCTCTTCTTTTTAGCAGGGTCCGAAGAAATTTCAGTCAAGTTGGTGGCGGTTTCATCTTGAAAAAGCGGTGCTGGGATCGTGTGTTCGGCCATTATGGGAATAGTGTACAGAAAAGGGTGGAGGAACAAGTTTTAGTGCAGAACCGTTGAGAAACGCCAGAGACTGGAGTGAGTATTTTTCCGTGTAGTTGATAGTGCAGATTCAAATTTTTTAGAGTGTGCCTGTGAAGAATTTTCCATGAAGCGCTTGCAAAGAAGAAAAAGAGGAAAGAGGAAAAGAAAATGGGATTTGATTTATTTAATAGTAAAAGCGAGAAGCAGGAAAAAGCCTTTCTTTAAAATTTTATGCGTGAATAGTTATAAACCCGTTACCTATAACATAAGCCATTATTATGGCACCAAAAAAACAACGACCAGGTTTCCTTTAACCTTGCGAACATTCACGAGATTCAGCGAAAACTGTATTTTCATATATAATAATCACGTAGAAAGCAAAGTATAAAGCAAATATAAGCAGATTTAGCTTTCCCGAGCATGTATATCTCAGCTAGGGCCAGTGGTATTGAAATCTATACGTCGGTATTAGCGGGACGGCCACTGCGTACACTTTTTGCACCACAGATGAACAATTTACAAGCGTCCAATACATTTGAATCAAAAGGCACCGTGAACTAGCTGACTCTCTTTCGAGTCTGCCGTATTTCTTTCAAAAGAAAAAAAAAAAAAAAAAAAAAAAAAGTCTGTGGCAATTCGACGTTTCTTCCAGTGTTACGTAATGGATATATTGCATATTACTAATTGAAAAGATCTGGATCATGTGAAAATCCAATCTATTTCTTTTTATGAAGTGTTCTTCTTCCAACATGTTGATTATCGAGCGCTTTTTTCTCTGGAATTCTGTTGTTTGAATTTGGCTTGAGCTGACTTGGTTTGCTGTTTCGTAGCTTTGCCAGTGCATCTGACTGGCACTTCTTGGGTATATAGCCTAGTTGTGATCTATTCCCAGCCTTGTGGGTATCGCCGAATAATGGCACTGTAGCAATGTGTTTTGCTCAGGGTCTTTGATGTTTCGGTTAGGGTCTCCTGTAACTGTGATAGAAAAGTCGTCAATACCTGCAATGTACCGGCGTCTATAGCCTGAGTTCTATATTATCGCCATGTGCATTGAGAAGATGGAAATTAGAGAGATGTTAGAAAGAGCTTTGTGATATGCTATTGCTCTTTTCATATTAATTTTTACAGTAAGATGGTATATACAAAGATGCTCATATAGACGCCATCGTAAGCTTTTCGAGTATAAACACGACGACTGGAATGATTAGTTATGTCGGTTTAGCCAGTCTGTTACTGGATTCGATTCCCAGCTCTGTCTAACCATCGTGCTCTAAGATATTTCTGCTTGTTATTCCACGCACCTTTTCAGCAATACCTCATACCTCATCCCATTCTTCCATCTTTCATTCATCCGCCAGATTGTTCCGTGTGGGAAACTTGCACCTTCAGTCAGCCAAGCTACAACCTCTGTCCCGTCATGCATCTCAGGGTTAGGGTTCGGGTTAGGGTCAACTCTCTTATTCCATATCCCTCGTTCGAACCCTCGTAAACACCCACCCTAGCCCCTTTTCCCACCCTTTGTTTACTTTTTGCCAAATCTGGCGCAGCTCCTCCAGGCAACCATCGTCAATCTGCTTTTTTGGCGGCATTCCAACTTTCAACTTTGTGGTTAACAAGCACAATTATTTTGCAAAATGAACCCCAACCCATGTGGTCGTGCGTCTTCGGATGCATCTTCATCTGATTCTGCTCACCATTTGTCAACAATTCCTCCCTCGTCCGTCTCTTTTCAATTTTCTTCTCCCCGCCAAAATACGTCAAATATTGACCCTACCCATCCTTCTAACCCTCCTCACCAATACCAGATCTTCGCGCCAACCTCGTCTTACTCGGATACCGTCTCCAAATTAAGAGCTCCTCCTCAACGTAAACAGTCCTCACGTCTCTCTATAGCTTCAGAATTGGCTGTCAACCTGTCAACTCTAACAATGATGTCTCCAATGCGCCCAACAACAACAACACCAGCAACAACACCCATGTCGACACTTCGTAACAAACAATCCAAGTCTGGATTCCTTGCACCTCCGAGAACTCCATCACCCGAGAAACAATCCTCACAATCTTACAAATCGTCCACTTCAGCAGTTCACAGCAATGTACCATCTCTTCATACACCTCAGAATAAGCACTCGAACAGCCCTATAAGATGCTCTATGACAGTTCCCAGTAAGAAAACTGCGAGTTTCACAACTCCTACCAACAAAACCACGGCTCAAGTGTTACAGGAAATGAACGAACGTGCTCAAAGTAAGTGTTATGCCCTAAATATATATCTGCTAAAGAAAGAGTAACCTAGTTGCCCCACCTGAATCCCCTCCTTTCTATTATAAGCTTTTTTTTTTTTTTTTCGTGTCATTTCTTTTTCTAAACTAGAAAACTAACCAAGTCATTCCATTTGTTTTAGGTCTTCTCAACTCGTCCAATGTGATTGAATTTACTCCACCAAATAGCAGTACTACACCAGACAGAATCTCGGCTTCAGCCCCAAGGCCTTCTCCTTCAGCGCTTGCTTCTGCTTCCGCAAGAAAATCAGGTCGTTTCAGTGGCCAAAAGATCAAGGGGCATTACCGACGCTTCTCTAACATTCACAATCGCGTGTTTTCAAAAATGGATAGCATTGATACCCATTATGCTGCAATCAAATCGGGAGAGCAGCACTCAGCTTCTAAACAAATTATCTCTCCAAACTCGAGAACTATTCAAATGGAAGAACGCTTGACAAGTTCACAGACTGATGACGATGATGTGAGCATGATGAACACAACAATGAACCTAAGCATGAACAATACCAGTGTTGATATGAATATGAGCATAGACATGAGCATGTCTGGTGGTAGTATTTTCGACGATGCAAGACATGCTCCTCCTACTTCCCTCTCTAACCAACAACCAGCTAATGATACCCCAGATCTTTTAAAAACCCCACAAAACGATACCGTTTTCTTGAAAGATCAAGGATCGTCTAAACGTCTAGCTAATACAATTCCATCTTCAGCTTCCAAGCGTCGTAAGACTACTATTCAAGGTGACATGTTGGAAGTACAAGCTAAAAAGAATGATCCTGATCCAAAGGCTACTGGATCCCCTGTTAGATCTACACACCACCATGTTCCTCAAACTCCACCAATCAATGGGCCTATTCCAGTATCCTTAAACGAAAGGCCAAAGCAGCTACAACAAACACCACCTCAGCGACCAATTCTCACTCCAAAACTTAGACGTACCGGCCATTTGCCTAGCAGAGATGCCAGCATTGAATCTAAAGCCAATCACAAAGAAAAGAATGATAAACAGATACGAACCCCACTAAACCATAAATCCTCTGTTCCAACCTTTGGAAGTAGGTCTACACCACGTATAGCGAGACCTGTAACTAGCCCTTTTGCTCAAACACAAAGTGTTCCTATGCAAAATCATACTACGCCACAGTCTGTTCCTCGTCCCGTTTTGAAAAAGGCTATTAGTGTTTCCGGAAACCTTCGTACCAACTATAGCAACAGCAGCGTTACTTCTCTAGGGCGTGATGCACCAGAATTTAACGGACTTAAGATGTTGGCTTCCAAGCGTTCGGCTCAGAACTTGCAACGTTCGCGTATTCCGTCTTCTTCTTCATCGTTGTCCCTGAAAAGCGAGACACAAGCTTTTAAACACCGAGGTCCTTCGCAACACAGATCTGTCACAACACCTATTATCCCATCTCAGTCTAGTAATAATAACAAGGAACATATAATCAGACGATCAGCTTCTATCAACACCCTTCTTCCATCATCGTCATCGTCATCTTCACTCCATACTCTGGCATCATCAGTATCAGCTATGCCGTCACGAATTCCAAGAGCTGTCTCCATCAATGGATCTGGTATTCTGGCAGGCAACTCGGGCTCTCCTAACGGCTCTAATACCCAATCTCCAACTCTGTCGTCTAGAGTTTCGCGATCTGATTTACGACGCAGAGATATGAGCCGACGTCATTGAACTAGGATATAATATATTTTTTTTTTTTTATGAATTTTTGGGAATGTATTTTCTTTTTGAATATTCTATATCTGTATTTTTTATGTGTTTTTTATTATCCTTTATTGATTCCAACTTTTGTTAATTATACTGAATAACTTACTTTTAATGTCATAACTTTTAAAGGACTTCAACAATCTCATCATCAGAGTCTTCATCCTCCTTTTCATTTCCATTGTCACCACCTGGGATATGCTCAGGGTCTTCAATATCAGGATCATCATCTCTCATGAGAACTTGAACCAATCTGTCACAAGCTGTTGAAACGTCTTCATCAGTGGTAGTAGCGTGTAAAATCTTGATAATTGTGTATACCGACTTATCTCTCAAGTATTGTCTGATCTCCTTTGTTGATGATAACAGCAGTAAGCACTCGACATATGTGGCCAAAATGCTGGCTTCAGACTCGCGCTTCTTGGTATCGGGTAATAGTTGCAACTCTTCAGGCAAATCAAACATCTCGTCTTCGGGAATCTCTTCATTTCCAGTCAAGGGCAACAAAATATAAGGAAGAATGTTGATTGATGGATTTTCGAGTAATGTCTTGTGAACCTTGATGTCGAACAAACAGTTTTTGATAGTAGATGCAACACCTTCACGTCTGATCTTAGATGGACTTTCAGAGAAAACCAATAGTTTAGTAATAGGATAGACTTCCTCACCAGTCTGTGTAGAAGCAGCCTCCTTTTCAGAGTACTCGGGCTTCTCAACTCTAGGAGTAACAAAGTGGTCACGTCCCTTGGTGAATCTAGACAAATCCGAAAAGAAGTATGCAAGATAGTCGTAGTCTGCATACTTGTTAAGCTTTCTGTTATATCCCTTGACAAAACAATCTAATAAACAGTCGATCAGGTCTCGGTATCCTGGTGGGCCAAACACTTTGGTGGCTGCCGCTTCACGGTTGTCTCTTCCCTTTTGGATTCGTTCCAACTCTTTCTTTAGCACGGCAACAGCTTGTTCTCCGGCAGCTTCAGCAGCAGCAACTGAAGCAGGGTCATTGACGGCATTCAATTTTGTGTTAAGAGCTTTACGCTTAAAGTCAAAGATAGAAACGATGGTATCTCTCTTGGCAAGGTTGGCCAACAACATGCAAAACAGGTCGGTATAAGGGTGCGAGACATCTAAAATTGAGGTTCCCACGAACTCAACAAATGATGGATCAGAACTGAGAAGTTCCAAAATATTGTTGTCTTCACACAAATTGATCAAAATTGTAAGAGCGTCTTTAACAATCTCAGCCTATTTGTATTTGTAATCACACATCTGGTTAATTAAATTTCACAAAGCTTGATAATAGTATGCTTGAAAAATGAAATGTCATATACTCACAGATCGCTGGTTCTTGACCAAATTCTTCAAATCCTTGACCGGTTCATAGTCGTTTGTGTTGAAAATATGGCTATAAATGCCATTGGAGTATCCAACGAGGTTTCCCAAGGCAATCTCGCGGACATTAGGCTGAGGGGCGTGGAGAAAACCCACCAACTATTATGAAACAGAATGATTAGTACCGATATGCAAGATTCCTAAAGATTGGAACATACCTCGATAAGTTCAGAAGACATGATAGTGGCGATAGTGTGCGAGTTGAATAATGTGGAATCAGATGAAAACTGATCATGAAAGGCTGAACATAAAAAAATTTGGTGAAAAATTCAAGTCACGCTTTTTTGTTCACGTGATACATAACGTCTACTTGGGCACTTTTATTGTTCACGTGCTGTGCATGGCATTGTTATGTATTTTAAAGTGAAATGAAGCCTTTTGGAGCTGATAATAATCTCCCTGAGTTTGGATCTTTTATTTTATTTTTTGCTTTGATGTTTTCCATTTATATTAAACACTTCAAAGCCTCAGCTTGAGCTAACAGTATCATCATGTGATGTAGCACAACCACATCACATGACAAGAAACATGTCACTGTGAAACCCCTACGACTAGGTTCAGATAATAATATACGACTTCAATACAAAATACTATCTCTTTTCAATATACAAGTGAGTTGTAAGACTAAATTACCTGCTGTATAATCTCGAGTTAGCACGTTGGCAGCGTTTCTCGAAACCATGTACAGATATTACGTAATAATTACGTAGCCATACATACTACACCATAAGCAATATGTTTTCTAATTGTTGGCGATTTGACTATTTCCCTAGTTCTCCTGGAATCCCAATCCCTGTTCCTACCATTTCCCAGCAGCACTTAGTTTTGGATTATTACCCAAACTGAAATATTTATTAACTTTGGTTGCTTAACCCTAATCAAAGTCAAATGGCATCGGTATGCTAACTTTCACTCATGTCTTATTAAATCAGTTTAACTAACAATCCTCTAGAGAAAAGTTGCCAAAGTCCAACAGCATTTAGGCGAGCTTGACGCCGCTAGGGCCGACTCCAGATGGGACCTCATCCCCGAGTATGCTAGAAAAGTCATCAAGCACTCACCAGAAGACGCTGGTATGTTTTTGTTTTTCGTGGTGTTCTGTAATTCATGTTTGCTTAGTTGAATATTAACCCTTCATTGATTGCTCTTAGGATTTGCAAACGTTGCTATCATTGAGGCTGAAATTCAAAGAGGTTTATATGCCAATGGTACCGATTTCCTTACGCCTACTACTATTCCTTTCCAGCGGCATCTTTCTTCATACGAACAACAGCTCCGACAGATCGCAGCTACTCAGGCTAGCATCCCAGAAGTTTCTTTCACAACCAATACCATTCTGTGTCATGTTCTTCTTCTCTCTAACAAGAATCAAGAGGTGATTGATCTTGCTAAATCACTTTCCGCCATTGCCCAAGATGGTAAATACTCATTCAAATACTCATATATTATAACCATCAAATACCGGGCAATTTTGGGAACTGCTTATGAGTCTGTCGGTATGTTCGATGCAGCTTTGGAAGTGTATGAATCTGCTGCAAAGATGATCAACGACTCCATCGCTGCATCGTCAGAAGCTCTTGTGTGGGCAGAGCAGTTTTATTACCGTTTCAGTCTACTTGCAACTTCGTACAAATGGGACAATTCTCGAATAAACCTAGCAGCTCTACGAGGATACCAAAGAATTTCAGAACTGCTGTCAAAATCACCAGATATGAAAAAATATTACAGCAATGCAAGTGGTCTTCAACGCAGGATCAACATCCTGAATATCCACTTTGCTTATGCCTCTGCCCTTGTTCAAAATAATTCAAAAGAGGATGTGGACCCAGTCACCAGGCAAGAAGTCAAGAACATGGCAGATCAGTTTGAACAGATGTTATTTGAATCATCAGAAGCTTCCAAGTCAACAGACTCAAACCAGCCAATAGAGCAGTTTATTGAGACCATTATGACAAATTGGCGAAAAACTGTCACTTTCTCCAAGCATTTGGGCTTGGTGGTCAAGCCAGCTGACGTGGCTGAAACGAAACGGTTGTTATTACTTTTGAGAAGAGCAACTATTAAAACCTTCCATTCATGTTCCATAGCAAGACACTTGGTCTTTATTTTAGCCGCACTTGGTCAGTTCGACGAGGCTCTTTTGGCGTTTGAAGTATACACAGACTACCAGGAGAAGGCACGCATTCAACAAGCCAAAGCTGTGGCCTCGGCTGGTCCTAATGCTCAAATTTTAGAAAACGAAGCCCTAGCTCATGGTGATGATGATAAGTCTGTTGTTAGGGTGTTTATCAAGGCCATTGATATTTTGGATCAGGTTAAGGGGGATGGACTGAAGGCCAAGGAAACTGCTGATAAATTAAGAGGATGGCTTAGCAACGATGATGACTTTGATGCTGCAGATACCAGTGAATCACAGATACATTCAAGAGAAAAGAGTGGATTTAGTTTGGTGAGTGCTGACACTTCAGGCGGACTAGCTACTGTATGGGCATATATTGCAAGAGCTTACTGTTTGTTTGGATTTCAAGCATTCACTCAATCTGAGCGTGACCACGCTTTTCTGTTGGCTACTAATGCCTTTGAGACATGTGTTTCTTATACCCCGACCGATGCTCAAGTATATGCTGATTATGGTCTGTTTTTAGCCAGAACTTCCAAAATACCCCAATCGCTTGCAGTTGTGAAGCAAGGGCTTATTGTTGAAGGTACTAGTTACTCTTGTTGGCACTTGATGTCATTATTACTTGCATCAATGGGAGAGTACGAAAAAGCCCTTCAAGCTATCACTAATGCAATTGCTATGATGAGCAAAAATCAAGATTCTATGACTTCAAAAGAACGTGCCAGCTTTTTACAAGCCAAGTTATCTCAAATTGCAATTGTTGAAGCTATTAACGGAACTGAACGGGCATTAGAACTTATTCCTGAAGCATTTATACTATTTGGTGAACTGTTCCCTGATTCTCCAGAAAAGTCTAGCAAATCTATATCTGCCCCAGTTACTATTGCCCTGTCATCTCTCAAAACTTCGTCAACATCGGACCGTGAGTCGCTAAAGCCTGTCCAATCTCGAATGAGTATTAGAAGACTTGCTCCTGGTAGTCATTTCTTGAACCGCAGCAAATCTACACATGTTTCATCAACACAAAAAAGAACTTCTTTGCCACCACTTCCTACTTCCGCACCCAATGCTCCTACTAACCTCAAGAGGTCTGCTACAAAAAAGGGTACACAAGGGTTGAAAGCAAATAATGCTTTCCAGAAAAAGGAGCTTAGTAGCTTGTGGTTATGGGCTGCCGGCCTTTATCGGCGAGCAGGGTTATTCCATGAGTGTGAGGAATCAATTCTTGAATCTGAAAATCTTACTGGTCCAACAACTTTGTCTCATGTGGAGCTTGGTTTATTGATCAGTAAAAGACGTCCACTCCACTCTATGCATGAGTTTGAAACAGCCCTTGAACTTGATTCTAATAACTTGGAGGCGATTGTTGCCTTGGGCCAATTGGTTCTTGAACACTCGGAGAATGGTAAGATCTTGAAGGCTAAGCAACGTCGTTTGAAAGAGCACATTAGGAATAAAGCAGCGCGTGAAATGTTGTTAGATTCTCCAAAAGATTCCCAGGTCTTTAAAAACCCATTTGGTACCAATTCTGAGGCAAGGCCTAGTGAAAAAATTGTTCAGTACTATGAAAGTGAAGATGAAATTGATTCGTTAGACGAAGACGAAGATAATGACTTTGAACCAACACATAACATACCTCTCACTTCCCGTTTTGTATCCAAGACTAAATCAAGTGGTGAGACAAGCTCTAGCTCTAAAGAAAAGCACCACAATGGAAAGGCATACACACATACTGATGACAAGGCTCCTGGGACTGAAGTTGTCTTAAATTCCTATGGAAGGGCTCGCGACATTCTTTTTATCAGTGATGCTGATGAGCGGGCAGCAATTGCTAGAGTTACACAACTACTTCAAGCGAATGTTCAAAGCGGATCTGGGTTCAATTCTTCAGAGGCTTGGTTTACTCTTTCTCAGTTTTTGGAGCTGAATGAGGACAAAGAAAATGCCATCCAGGCTTTGTGGAAGAGTGTTGGACTGGAGGAAACAAGAAGTGTGAGAAGATGGACGGTCTCCAAATGGAACATATAGTTTATGTTAGATCTTGTGGTGTTTTCAATGTTTGTAAAGCTTGAACTCTTTTGTCAGTTGATGAGCCATTTATTGAACTGCAATCATAATGTTTGTTTAAAATATACTTTTTGAAAATACTAAGTTTTATTAATATGTAATATTTCATCAATATCAAGCTTCTCTTGGAAATGAGTTGCTTTTAACTATGTTTAATTGTATTAGATTTTAGAGAAGCAGTCAACCTGGCTATTTGGCTCTTTAAAAGCAAGTGTTGAATGCAGCACAACTGATTCGTATAGCTGTGATACATAGTCAATAGTCATTTAATTGGTTTTGTACATTTCAGACCTTGTGGGATTGTATTATCTCCAGGAGACGTCTCTCAATATTAGATATATGAATTGTAAGCTAAATATCGTAAGACCAAGGTTCAAAATAGGCATGAAGCTTTCCCAGATCACAAGCCTTTGGTATTTCTAAAGTCTGATATCTCGTATAGATTCGTGTAATTATCTTTTATTCGTTAAATCATTTAGCTATTCATCTAACATAACGCCTTTTTTTTAAAAAAAACCCCCTTTATACTTCAAAGCATATATCCATTATCTGCACCTTTCTTCCATCTCATTATGCTGATACTAGTCCATAGAAAAGCGCCCACATAAACACATAACTCATAAGACCACCAAACACCTCCGACAACCAAATGTCACTTAATGGTTTAATAAAGTATTTGACTGGATTACCACCAACTAGGAAAACGTGAATAAGCAAGGAAACGACTGCTGTAGCCACAAAGTAGAAAAGGAAACCTGTCAGGGACTCAAGTTGAACAATGCCAGCACAGATTCCAAACGTTAGTGATGTAATGTTTCTAATATGCGTAATTGCCTAAAATAATCGGTGTTAGACTGAAGAACAGTGGAAACGACAGAGCTCATGAGCACCAAGAGTAGTGAATAGACATACCTGTTTGTTATGGGCAATATTCGGAGTATATAACGGCGAAATCTGGTACGCCCTTTCCGTTGAAATTCCGGTCGACATTGTGATAAGTTAGTTATTTACACACAATAATGCTGTGTGACGATGCTTTTATAAACGGGTGTTACTTGATGATGATTTATGGATCCTAGGAGAGCCTGTGATTGTGTGATCGTTAAGTGAAGATTAGGCTAACACAATTTGCCATGTAATGATTACTCATGTTTATGTCAGCGTTTGTTTATCACATACACTGGCATGTATGTAAGGTTGCCGATTGGTAGTGTTTCTTCACCTATCTTTCGCCATACGATTTTGCCTTTTTCACACATTACACTGTTCCCTTGAACTTGAATTGATTATATCATTTTAATTAATACCTCTACTGTACTCATACCAGATACCCTATAGATGTCAACCATAGACTTTCTTCAGAAGGCTTTAGACCTCATCAAAGAAGCTATTGATGCCGATAACGCAGCTCGATACAAAGAGGCATATGACCTGTACTTCAAAGGCCTTGACTATTATATGCTTGCGATCAAATGTGAGTTATTTGACCTCTTTTCTCCTTTTACTTTCTCCTGCTGGTCTGGTGTATTTTGAAGGAATATCAAAGTGCCTACGGATATTGACATTACATGTGAGACAGACAGCAACATGACCAATGTCTAGACTCGTTGGGATTTGCCTCCAAATTTTGTTCATTCATATGTCTTCAAGTAAGTCGATGATTGATGAAGGCCGTTTTCCAGCGAGTAAACAGAAATTGGTGAAACTCCAAGTTATCAATTAAATAAACTTTTTCATTGATGTTTGATTGTAGTAAACCGATAGTGGCAGAATCTCAAGTTGAGCCTTTAATACCCCACAACAATACAGAGATGATGATGGCATTTAGCCAGTCAGTAAATTAAAAGTTGCACCGCACTAACACCTTTTATTTATAGACGAGAAAAATGAAAAGCGCAAAGAATTGATCAAGTCAAAATGTATAGAGTATATGGAGCGTGCGGAGCAATTAAAAGACCATCTGGAGAAATCAGATAAAAAGTCAGAAACTACGGAGCCGAACGGCTCTAATGGCTCCACTAAAGCTAAGTAAGTATAAATTTTCACATTATACATTTATATAAAGATCTTCCAACTAATATGTTTTCAGGAAATCATCTGGTGATGAAGAAGATAGCGAAACCAAGAAATTACGCGGTGCCTTAGCTAGTGCAATTCTTACCAAAAACCCAAACGTTCACTGGAGTGACATTGCCGGTTTAGAAGGTGCAAAGGATGCTCTTAAGGAGGCTGTTATTATGCCTGTTCGATTTCCACATCTATTCAAGGGCAACCGCAGACCTGCTGCTGGTATTTTATTATATGGTCCCCCCGGTACTGGTAAAGTAAGTAAAAACCTGTTGATTTCTGCTGAGACATTTATATTAACACAATTTACCTTCAGAGTTTTCTCGCCAAGGCTGTAGCAACAGAAGCGAACTCTACGTTCTTTTCGGTTTCGTCTTCTGACTTGGTTTCCAAATGGATGGGTGAATCAGAGCGTTTGATCAAACAATTGTTCAATCTTGCAAGAGAGCAAAGACCATCTATTATTTTCATTGATGAAGTAGACGCATTATGTGGTCCTCGTGGTGAGGGAGAGTCTGAGGCTTCACGGCGTATTAAGAACGAATTACTTGTGCAGATGAATGGTTTCACGGGTGATGATGAAGGAGGAGTTTTGGTGCTTGGAGCTACTAATATTCCATGGCAGCTGGATGCCGCTATGCGAAGACGTTTTGAACGAAAGGTTTACATTCCATTACCCGACTTGGAGGCACGAACTCGAATGTTCCAGCTCAATGTCGGAGATACGCCTTGCTCTTTAACGCCAGCTGATTTCCGTCTTCTTTCCGAGATGACTGATGGCTACTCTGGTCACGATGTTGCGGTTGCCGTTCGAGATGCCTTGATGCAACCAGTTCGTAAGATTCAGGCAGCTACTCACTTTAAACCAGTCATGGTCCAGGATCCAGAGACAGGCGAGATGAAGAAGAAATATACGCCATGCTCACCTGGGGATGAGGGTAGCAGAGAAATGAGCTGGATTGATGTTGAAGGTGATGAAATGCAGGAGCCTCCTCTTACTGTGAAGGACTTTTTGAAGGCTATCAAGTCTGTCAAGCCAACCGTCAGTCCAGAGGAAACTAAGAAGCAACAAGAGTTTACCGAGCAATTCGGTATGGAAGGAAACTAATATATTTTTATACATTTGGAATACTTGGAGTGTGAAATCTGTGCCTGAGTTCATTTGGAGTCAGCTTGCATAATCTTTTAGATTACTTTTTTTTATATGCGTATTTGTTATGACATATATATTATACAGTTTTTATTTTTTTTATTAACAGTTGCAATAAATGAAGAGATAGAGTGGATTGAATTCTCCAAATCACAAAATGCAATTGGTGAAATTCCAATTCTAGTGTAATATGGGGGCTTGATGTTGCCAGAACAGACACTATGTTACTTACATTACATTAATACTGCTTGTACATGGCCCGCTTGCACTGACTAGGCATCAAAGGAATTGCCAAGAATGGGCAAAAGCGGCTTGAGGAGTATACCAGTGTAATCTACTGCAGTCGCAAGGTGGCAGGTTTCGAGCCCGTCATCTTCGATAAGAGCACTAGAACTGTGTTTAGTCATGATTCCAGTATATATTAGTTATGGTACATCAAATACAAAAACAAAAAAGGTATGCAAATAAAATATGGTACTACAGTTGCGTAGAAATGCTAAAAGTAAAGCCTGGCTTGGTTCAGAAATTAGAAAGCTCTATACAGAATATTTCCTTCCTCTTCATCGTCACTGGGGTTCTCAGTGTCATCCAACATGATTTCAACCAGGTCGGGGTCTCTCACAGAAGGAAAGTCGGAAGAGGAGACTATCACACCTGCAAGGGCCGACCGCATGCTGCGGAAAGAGTATCGGCCGTGGTCTTCAATCGCAGATGTCAATGGTGAGTCTGTAGCACGGGCATGTGGGTTACTAGGTTGATGTGGGTTGGAACGCAAGTGTGAGTGTGTCTTAGAAACAGACGAAGAGATCAATCGTGGTGGAGACATGTTAGAAGAAGCTGCAGCAGTCAGTCCATACGTTGGGCATGTCTCCGGTGGAATGTGCGTGGTTGGCAAACTATCTGATACGATATCACTAGCTGGTGCCATAGATCGTGTGAATGCAACTGGTATATCATTGATTGTACCACATGTCTTTGATAATTGTTCGGCGTTAGGAGTAATATCCAGGTTGTTGCTGGTGGCTGGGTTTATACAAGGGGGAGCCGGCAAAATGTTGTTCGGCTTATCAGACTGTGAAGCCAGCGACAGGCCCGATGATAGTTTACTTTTCCTACTGTTACTAGGCTTCTGTTTCAGCTTCTTCCGTTTCAGCTTCAAATCTTTTCCCACGGACGAGGTAACAGAGTTAAATGCCATAGAAGGACGATTTTTGTCTGCTACTCCAAGCGGTTTCACCTTGGAACGATAGCTATTTGCGATACAACCACTTTTCCGGGAACTTGAGTTATCGCTGTCATAGCGATCACAATCATCACCATACTCTACATCTGCATCGTGTTCAGATTCAAAAATGGCTGTGGGGTCAAAGTAGTCAGGCTGGTAGAGAAAATTGCTCTGTCGCCCACGACGACTTTCTCGAAGTAGTGGTGGTTGGGTGTCGAACCGGTGTGCGTTATCATGGTTTTGTGGATGTTGTATTGAAAGATCAAGGCTATTGCACAGATGGGACAAATATGACGAGGGAATAGCATCGAAGTACGGTTTTGATTTACACAATCTTCTTCTAAAAGGCTTCGTTACTGGTTGGGCCGGTTGAGAGTTGTGAAATATGGCCCCTGATGAACAACTGATTCTAGAACCTGACGTAGATGAGTAGTTTGATTTCAAACTGCTTCTAGAGTAAGAATATAATTTCGAAGCAGTCATTCGTCTCCCGAATAACGGGTTGCTCAAAGGTCCTCGAAATGAAATGCTATCATTAGTTTCGCCATCCATGGGATTTTGATCTCGTTCGTCGTCTATTTTGCCGGAACTAGCGCCACTTTCAAGATCAGATGTGATAGCATTTCGTTCAACAATCAAAGACTTGACAGGTTCTGTGGAGCTTGAAAAAAACATATGATCAAAGGACTCTGACCGTTGATCAGTTCGGTGCTCAAGCATGACACTCGCACTATGAGACCGGAGAGCCAGTCGTTTTAAAGGCCGGCTGTCAAGGCTATAGCAACATGACCTTGAGGAAAATGGACGATCGGGAATTGGAGGTGACGAAGATGTGGATGATAGAACCAAATCAGACGTCCGGGAACGTTTCCCCAATAACGAAGACATGTCTATTTGGTAAAGAACGATGGCTAGTGATGGCTGAAAAGGTGAGAAAGAAATTGTGTCGAGAAGAGAGAAAACTCCACCGTTTTACATACACGGTAATAATTTAAAGGGCTACAGATATCGTGCGGCTTGCCGTGACATTACAACTAAAGCCTTACCCGGATGTTCACACATTAAACGATTAATAATTTAGTATACAAAGTCATTCAGTACAAGTAAAACAGCAAAACTTTTTAGAAAATGAAAGAAAAAAAAAAACATTATGGGAGTACAAAATAGAAAAAATAAAAAACGGAT